>BSYR01000017.1:5000000-5625000 GCA_030270665.1 Hibiscus trionum
GTAGGCTACACGGGGAAAACCGAAGTGAAACTCGCTAAGGCTCCCCTTCAGTTAGCAACCCTAGAAAATTTCTTTAGTTATTATCTTGTCTAAATGGATTTGATTTAATCCTATGTGAAAGGACAACAATGGAAGCAATAAACGAGACGGTCAACCCAAACAGCATACTGAAAACAGTCCATTTTAACTTAGACTACAGGCCGTTTCGAAACACCCAAGGAGTGTATCGAAACGCCTTGACTTGGTCAACAGACCCAAGTTAACACGAGGAGACCGTATCGAAACGCTGGTCAACCGTTTCGAAACGCCCTCAACGGTCAACTTCTCGTGGTCAACGATACGAAGACTGTTTCTGAAACGCCTAGTCTCGTTTCGATACTTCAATTTATCGTCAAAATCTCAGATTTCCAGTGGCAAAATCGTATCGAAACGCCTAGCCTGAAACAAGAGGCCGTATCGAAACGGGACCAACTGTTTCGATACACCTGCTACGAACAGACAAGTTTTAGCTGGTTTTTGGCACAAGACAGCCCCAAATTCCAACTAAAACCTCCCACAACCAAACACACAACAACTCTAGGTGCTAGGCACCCTAAAAAACATATTTTACACTCATCATACATATAAAAGACATTCAAAGACTAACATCAATTTAAACAAGGATACATGCATAGTGTCACGGACCGCGAGCCAGCGACCGAGCCAGTTTAGCATTGGGGTTCATCCAGCACACCCCAAGGTGCATTCTGCCCGCACTAGGGTGCAGCTAGCACACACCAGGGGCCCTAGGGGCTTGTTTCCGCAACATGGGGGCCTGTTTTAGCACCATGGGTCTGCCCGACCGAGCCTAGGAGGGTCCAGTCCGAGTTTGGAATAAGTCATTTCTATTTTAAGCCATGTAATTTTATTTTTACTCATTTATTTCAATAATTTCATGGCTCCCCTTGTTTTTAGGGATTTAGAGATTTTGGGGCGATCTGAGCCGTCCGTGTAGTTCAATTTAGACTGTTAGATGTACGGGGCTTCATGTATAAATAGAGGTTAGCCCCTCCTCATTTACTCACTTCATCATTGTGGAATACAACTAGCATTCCCAACACTTGCTTCTCTTTGTGTTGTCATTTACTTTTCGTTGTTCATCTTTATTTCCGCAAGGATCTAAGTCGTAGTGCTTGATCGTTTCAGGCTTACTTAGTCGCGAAAGTGTTAGAAAGCGAGCTAAGGCCGCACGTCCGAGTTAGTGAGAGTCTACCGACGTGACAAGTGGTATCAGAGCGAGGTTTGATAAGGAGAAATGGCACCACAGAACTCCGGTGAAGTCCAAACAAGAAGCGAGGAGGTTTCAAGGACAAAACTGTAGCCTTGGAAAAGAGGGTCGCGAGTCTTGACGATTCCGTGAGAGAAGTCAAGGAGACCCGAGGTGGCGAGGAGTCATGTTCCGATCTGATCAAGTCCATTGAAGGGAAGTTCAGAGATGAGGTGGAGAACCTCTTGGGTGAGTTGTACGACAAGTTAGATGGTCGAGACAACTCTCTAGAAGCCGAGTTAATATCTATGAAGGAAGAGATGAAAGAGCTCAAGAATGAGCTTCAAATTTATCAAGCGACATTGAAGAGTGGGATGCTTGCCGAAGTTGTAGCACCCAAGCCAAAAGTCGACGCCCCGCATCCCAGCAAGTTCAGTGGGTCAAGGGTAGCCCAAGATGTAGACAACTTCATTTGGGGCCTTGAACACTATTTCCGTGTGACGGGTATCGATGACGATACAACGAAGATAAACACTGCTTCTGTTTATCTTACCAATGTCGCTCTTTTATGGTGGCGACGCAAATGTGACGAAGAAGAGAACAACACAATTCCTTTCAAGACATGGAAGGATTTCATGTTTGAGTTCAAGGAGCATTTCTATCTGAAGAATGCTCAACAAGAGGCACGGTTGAAGATGCGTCAGTTAAAGCATAACGGGACCATCACAGAGTATGTAAGGAAGTTCACAAAACTTAAGCTCCAGCTCACGAGTTTGAGTGAAGATGAAGGCTATTTTGACTTCATGAATGGGCTCCAGAAGTGGGTCAAGATGGAGTTAGTGAAGATGGAGGTCATAAGTCTTTCCAAAGCACTAACCGTGGCAGAGTCCCTTGCTCAGTATGAGAACAAGAAGTCTGAGCCATCCAAACCAAAGCCAAGAGGCAATTGGGGAGGAGACAAGGACAAAGCATCGAAGAACTGGCCCGGAAGGCCTTCGGGTGGCAAAGTGAGGTCGGACGAGTGGAAGGGTCGCATGCCATGGGAAAGGAACCGAGGGAGGAACAATGAGAACTTCCAGTGTTTCACTTGCGAGGGTAAGCACTTACAAAAGTATTGTCCGTAAAATGTAAAGATTGCCGCCGTGCAAGAGAAAGAGTCCAATGAGAAAGAGACTCAACATCTTAGATCCATCCTCAGTTGCATGGATTCCAAGAAGGGCAACAAGAAGAAGGGGCTGATGTTTGCAGACATCACTGTTGCAGGCCAAAATATGAGTGCATTAGTTGATACGGGTGCCTCAGAGTTGTTCTTGTCCGAACAAGCAGCAAAGAGACTCATCCTTTGTGTTGAGAAGGCGAGTGGGTTCATCAAGACAGTTAATTCTAAAGAGGCTCCAATTTCCGGCATAGCAAAAGGAGTCAAGCTCGACATTGGAGGTTGGACAGGTAAGGAAGCCATCAAGGTAATTCCACTTGATGATTTTGAAATCGTTATTGGGCTTAGCTTCCTTGATAAGATTAATGTGTTTCCCGTCCCATTTGCCGATTGTTTGTGCATCCTGGATCCGAAGCACCAATACGTTGTTCCGGTAAGCCGAGAGGCTGGAGTTGGGGCCAAATTACTTTCAGCCATTAAGTTTTCGAAGGGGGTGCGCGCAAGGAGGAACCCACCTTTCTAGCAGTATTGGTCGAGGATGAGCCTGTCATGGCCGAGAAGGTCCCCGATGAGGTGGGACAATTGTTGGCAGATTTCCATGATGTAGTGCCAGCAGAATTGCCGAAGACACTACCGCCAAAGAGGGAAGTAGACCACAGAATTGAGCTTGTGCCCAATGCGGAGCCACCAGCCAAAGCCCCTTACCAAATGGCTCCGCCCGAGTTAGAGGAGTTGCACAGACAGTTGAAAGAACTCCTCGAGGCAGGGTATATCTGACCTTCGAAGGTACCCTACGGTGCTCCAATGTTATTTTATAAAAAGCATGATGGGTCCCTCAGAATGTGCATTGACTACCGAGCTTTGAACAAGCTCACCGTAAAGAACAAGTATCCGATCCCGCTTATCGCAGACTTGTTCGACCAGCTTGGTGGTTCACCAAGTTGGACTTGAGGTCCGGGTATTACCAAGTCAGGATATCCGCAGGGGATGAGCCGAAGACCGCGTGTGTTACCCGCTACGGTTCATATGAGTTCCTAGTGATGCCGTTCGGCCTCACTAATGCTCCAACCACTTTTTGCACACTTATGAACAAGAACGAGCTCTATGTGAAAGAAGAGAAGTGCTCGTTTGCTCAGAAAGAAGTTCCTTTCCTTGGCCATATCGTTGGTGGGGGCAAAATCCGAATGGATGGAGCCAAGGTCCGAGCAATTGATGAGTGAAAGCCACAAACTAAAGTGACCGAGCTGCGGTCATTCCTTGGACTCACGAATTATTACAGACGGTTCGTAAAGAGTTATTCAAAGATTGTCGCACCCTTGACCGAGCTATTGAAGAAGGACAAGGAGTGGGTTTAGGGCATCGAGTGTCAGAATGCCTTTGCAGAATTGAAGAAGGCCATGGTGAGTGAACCGATTTTGGTGTTGCCTGATTACACCAAGCCATTTGAAGTCTACATTGATGCATCAAACGTTGCCATTGGAGGGGTCTTGATTCAAGAGGGACATCCGGTTGCATATGAAAGCCGGAAGCTCAATGAGACCGAGAGAAAGTACACGATCCATGAGAAGGAGATGACGACAGTAGTACATTGCTTGCGCATTTGGCGACACTATCATCTGGGGTCGAGGTTTGTTGTGTTTACAGACAATGTTGCAAATAGTTATTTTCTGATCCAGAAGAAGCTTTCTCCCAAGCAGGTCTGTTGGCAAGAATTTTTAGCAGAGTTTGATTTTTCCTTGGAGTACAAGCCAGAGAAGGTGAATTCCGTTGCCGATGCATTAAGCCGGAGGTACAACATCGAGACAGTTAGCATGCATGTGGGAAGCTTGTTAGAGCGCATCAAAGAGGGGTTACCTCATGACCCAATGGCCAAAATGTTGATCGATCATGCCAAGGAGGGCAGAACCAGGAAGTTTTGGCTCGAGGGGGACTTGTTATATGCCCGAGGCTGCCGCCTTTATTTTCATCAGTATGGTGAGTTGCAAAAAGAGATCATGAAGGAGTGTCATGATTCGATGTGGGCGGGACATCCAGGTATTACTCGGACCATAGCCCTCATTGCCCGAGACTACTACTGGCCACACATGGGTGCATACATTGAAGCCTATGTGAAAACTTGCCTTGTGTGCCAACAAGACAAGATAGAGATGAAGAAGCCTGCGGGACTATTGCAGCCGTTGCCGATACCCGACCGACCATGGGAAAGTGTTTATTTAGATTTCATTGTTGGTTTACCTTGTACTGACGGGTTGTCGAGTATCATGGTGGTCGTTGACAGGTTTTCGAAGTATGGGACATTCATCCCAGCTTCCAAGGTGTGCCCAGCCCAGGAAGTAGCCAGACTTTTCCTTAAGCACGTGGTGAAATATTGGGGCGTGCCAAAGACCATCATCAATGACCGAGACACACGGTTCACAGGCCGTTTTTGGACCGAGTTGTTCAAGCTTATGGGATCGAGCTTGAACTTTTCGACGAGTGTTCACCCACAGACAGACGGACAGACCAAAAGGGTGAATGCACTCGTGGAGATTTATTTGAGGCACTATGTGAGTGATACGCAGCGGAATTGGTCCAAGCTGTTAGACGTGGCTCAATTCTCTTATAACTTGCAACGGAGCGAATCCACAAGTAAGAGTCTGTTCGAGATAGTGATGGGGCAGCAACCGCTCACACCCAACGCGGTTGCTACCAAGTAAGATGGGCCTAATCCAGCAGCACATGAGTATGCCAAGGAGTGGCAAGAACATCATAAGTTAGCCCGAGCTTGTTTGTACAAGGCGGGGAAGAGGACCAAGAAGTGGGGGGATCGAAAGCGCAAAGATGTGAACTTTCAAGTTGGCGACCTTGTCCTAGCCAAGTTGACCAGGATTTTGCGCAACCCAACCGTGCACAAGGGGCTTGTGCGAAGATATGAGGGTCCGTTCAGAGTACTGAAGAGAGTAGGCACCATGGCCTACCGACTAGAGCTACCATCATCCATTCGAGCTCATCCAGTGTTTCATGTCAGCCTGCTTAAGCCATTCCATCAGGATGTGGAGGATCCAGATCGGGGCAAGTCACACCGAGCATCAGTCGAAGTGAAAGTTTCTTATGAGAACCAGGTCGAGGAGGTCCATGCCGAGAGAGTCATCTGTCGACCAGGTCACCGGCCAAGGCATGAGTACTTTGTTCGATGGAAGGGACTTCCCGACAGTGAGGGGAGTTGGGAACTAGCCGAGGACCTTTGGCAGTTCAAGACGCAAGTGGAGCAGTATCATGACGACCGCGCGACGAGGGCGTCGCTAGCTCAAGTGGGGGAGAATGTCATGGACCGCGAGCCAGCGACAGAGCTAGTTCAGCACTGGGGTTCGTCCAGCACACCCCAGGGTGCATTCTGCCCGCACCAGGGTGCAGCCAGCACGCACCAGGGGCCCTAGAGGCTTGTTTCCGCACCATGGGGGCCTGTTTCAGCACCATGGGTCTGCCCGACCGAGCCCTGGAGGGTCCAGTCCGAGTTTGGAATAAGTCATTGCTATTTTAAGCCATGTAATTTTATTTTTACACATTTATTTCAATAATTTCATGGCTCCCCTTGTTTTTAGGGATTTAGAGATTTTGGGGCGATCTGAGCCATCTGTGTAATTCAATTTAGACCGTTAGATGCACGGGGCTTCATGTATAAATAGAGGTTAGCCCCTCCTCATTTACTCACTTCATCATTGTGGAATACAACTAGCATTCCCAACACTTGCTTCTCTTTGTGTTGTCATTTACTTTCCGTTGTTCATCTTTATTTCCGTAAGGATCTAAGCCGTAGTGCTTGATCGTTTTAGGCTTACTTAGTCGCGAAAGTGTTAGAAAGCGAGCTAAGGCCGCACGTCTGAGTTAGCGAGAGTCTACCGACGAGACAATAGCATTTAAGATAATATGCCTTAGACAACACACATAACATTCATGGGAAAAGGGTAAAGGTCTTCAAACACTAGGCATTTAAGCATCAAGCCATACATGGTCTACAATCCACAACATAAAGGCATAGACATGGTCAACATAGCATCAACAATTCAACATGCTCATACATACTCAAAATCAGACTAAGGAGTTTGACACCAACTCCAAACAAGTCTACGCCCCCATTGTTGCGTGTAAAAGTGTCTATCGCAATGTAGTGCAAGTGTACACGACGCAAGTAGTAAAGTGATACGCACGTATCGGATATCATCTCCACAGGGACTGGGCTAATAGCTTCACCTTGGATTACTGCACGAGAGAGGAAAACAAAAAGTTTAAATGTTTGTCTCGAAAATATAAAGAATACTGAAAATAAAGAGTAGTGAAATCAAGATAGAGAGAATAGGACAGTATTGAATTGCTTAGTAGTGTAGGTGTTGCAAAGTCTAGGAAACTCTGTTCTGTCGTCGCGCCTGCTGCGGCAGCACCTGTCGCGGCAGTGGTCTGTTGGTTATCGCGGAAGCGATTACTCAACTCTATACTTCAAGCTTGGCAAGAACCCCTGCTGTGCCTTGGCCTATCCCTAGGTCCAAGTCTGTCGATGAACACGTCTTTGATGATACCTCCCGGCGTGAATCGAAGGATGAACACTGATGTTGTTGAATTCTTCCTTAGCCACTTAACCTCGTCCTATCCCTAGGTCCGAGATAGTTCAACCATAAACTGGAGAACCCGTACTTATTCCCTTCGTATACTTAACTCTCCCGATATTAAGTAAATAGATAATCTCACAATGCTCTCCCGATACTCTTGCAAGATGTTGAAAACCAGAATAAGCAAACTTGAAGTAATTTTATTGAACAGAAAAATTCCTAAAACAAATGCAATCCTTGCAACTACTTTACAAAGCAACCCTTAGCCCTAGGGGAAGTTTAGAACATGTTGAGGAAGGGAAAACAACTAGGGTTTTGGGAAGAAGGCTAGAGAATGGTGATATCTCTTCTCCTAGGTCGAATTACATGCCTTTATATAGGCCTTGGGTTCAAGTTTTCTAATATGGAAAGAATACAACTTTAAATTAATGTACAACTCTATTAAAGACTAAATCTTCAGAGCATAAGTCTTTAATTCGTTCTTCCTTCTTGCTTGGAATTTCTTCCTTGAACCTTGGGCTTGGCCTTCATTCTGCTCTAGGGCTTGGAAAAATATAAGGGTGATCCACGACAGATGGACTTAATTTTCTCTTCCCTTCACTATCGTTGTCGTCCTTGGCTGCCACGGCAGCGGCAATGGCAGCATCGTCCTTCACGTCTGCACATCCAGTTCCAGCTCTGCTTCTTCACTGCCCAGCGTCTGCTTCTCTACTGCCCTCCATCTGCTACAGTAGCTACCTGCAAAAACAACCAATTTCAGTAGAAACTGTGCCAATTGATATATTTGTGATGTATAATTGAAATCTAACCTAAATGCAATGAATTATGCTTGAATGCAGCAGAAATATGGGTTAAATGAGGGTAAATTTTATGACTTTTACACACTCAACACACCCCCAAACTCAAGTTTTTGCTTGCCCTCTAGCAATTCAGTCCTAACAAAGAAAAACAAAAAATTTTGTTTGGCTTAAAATAATGAGCTTTCCCTTATCTACCATTCCATTCCCTATTGTAAGCAATACCTTGTCGGATAATTCAGGATTCATTCGAAACCATGCAATAATTCTCGTGTAGTGTGTGCATGCTTTGTGAACAATTATATGCCTAGACTCACTTAGCTTACTAGAATAGCTGAAACTTCTAACTTGAATTTTTATGCCAATTTTCATCTTTTTGTAGGCAATTCTTAGGCTCCTTTAGTTTTTATGCAGACTCGATTCTATTTCTCAAGCTTAAGTTTGACTAGAGCCGGTTTCAGGCACCTCTAGCTAACTTTCTAGAGCCGGTTTCGGGCACCTCTAGGTGTAAGAGTCTATTTTTTCTTAACTTCTTTTCCTAGAGCTAGTGTTAGGCACCTCTAGGGGCTATTCAAGTATTAAGCTTTTCCCTATTCTAGTTTACCAGTAAAGTTCTAGACAGTATAAGAGTCACAAATGGTGTTTAAGTTTCATAACTATAGCAAGGCTCTAAACTGCTCCTAAAACTATCCTAAAGGCACTGCCACGACAGAGGCTGTCACCGCAGGTAAGTTCAAAGACTTAAGCCAAATTTTTATTTTTTTAAAGCAAAAATAAACTAAGTAAAATACACAAATTTTAAACTTAAAAGACTCCATTAATGGAGGGATGCCACCCCCAAACTCGAGGGTTGCATTGCCCTCAATGCAAATGACATATGAGACAAAATAAAAAGAAAAGTACATCACAAAATATAAAACAAAAGGCAGACAACAATATAAGATGAGAAACTTAAAATTTTGGTGTTGTCATCGCCGCTGCTGCTGAGCTGAATCTGTCGACAGGCAGGGACCTTCTTGGCTGGTGCTGGCTGGCGGATGGGAGAGGCAGATGTATTCTTCGTTTTGGCCTCCCTTGGCGGTTGAATACGGGTAGGGGAGATATGGGGAGGTCTCTCCACTACCTGAACCTCAGAGCTGCTGCTGCCACTGCCGCTACCGTCTTTCCCTTTGTCTGCTACCATTTTCTGCCGCTTTACTGGTGTGAAATCTTTGGACAAATTCCTCTTGACGAAGGGTTCGCCATCGAATTCCTCCCAGATTGAGGAAAAGGAGAAACCTGCTATATATGCGTCGAGTTCATCTGACGGCATCCTTCTCTTGGTTCCCCTGGCAGAAGTGTCGGCTGTGCGACTGCCGCCTGCAACTGTTGTGGCAGGAGTTGGTGTGGACGCAGCAGTTGGCGTTTTGGGCGTGGCAGCAGGTGTAGAGGTATGGGCAGGGGTGGGGGCAGCAAAGTATTGACTGGGGAAAGTAAGGAACACATCATCAGGGAAATTTAAAGAGGTTTGGATAAAGTGTACCGTGGCAGTGGTGAAGTCGCGGATGAAGCTCATGAGGCCTATCTGTCTTTCCTCCAACTTTTGTATTGCAGCAAGGATCCGGGAGGAGGTGTCAGCTGGAGGGGCTGCTGCTGTAGGCTGCCTAGGTTTTGTGGCAGCAGGCTCGGTGTCGGTGGGTGCTGTCGGCTCTGCTGCTGTGGCAGTAGGGTCGAAAGACGACAACGGGGTGGCAGCAGTGAGTTCCATTAGCTGAGTATATTTCTTTCTGTCCAGCCCTTCCCTTGGACTCGTAAATCTGTGGCAACTTCTGGTACATGATGGCCGCGGCAAAGGGCGGTGATGAGATAAGGGAAGAAGAGTGGTCCTGTCGGCCGGTATGCACATTCCAATATACTCTTCCGGATGTATCTGCCAACGTTAATTGGCCTCTCATTTAAAATAGAATGGATGAGGGCTAACCTTGGTTGGTCGACGGTTGTGTTGTGCGAGGAGGGCATAATTCGCTTTTTGATGAAGGTGTTCCACAGTTTGGCCTCCGAGGTGAGTTGGACTCTCTTCACCGTCCTTGGGTTTTTCGGATCCATGTTCCATTCTGTACCCTCATCTATGAGTTCTGCCATCACAGCGTCGTAGTCAGCAGGTTCTAGATTCTCAAGAAATTGCTGGTGGCAATCTTCGTTTCTGTCCACATATAATCCGTAGAGAGTGTTGATATACTCTGGCTCGAAGGGCACCTCTCTCCCTCTTACTGTGACTGCTGTCGCGTTCCTGCTGCCGATGGCAACATAAAAATCTCGGACAAGAGAGGCATTCATCTTCTCTGGCTGTTCCGCGAACATCTGCCACTTAAGGGCTCTGATCTTGCTGGCTATGAATGGCTGCAGCCCTAGGTTCCCCATTTTGGAAGTGTAGATAAAACCCTTCTCCTCCCACATGTCACGAATTTGGAAGGATCGAGGAGTTGATGCTGCCAGGGCGGATCCTAAGGCAGCACTTCGGCGGGTGTTTCTAGAAGACATGTTGCAAGGATTGTGTAAGAAAATGAAAGCAAGTAAAAAAATTCTAGAGAAAACAAGTAGGAGTAGAAGTGAGTGAAAAAATGAATAGTAAAACAGGGTTTATATAGGGGAGAGTTTACTGCCTGTTGGAGCTGTAACGGTAGGCGCAAATAACGGGGCCAGTTGTTATGCGATTTCTGACGCGTCTGTCATGCGTTTCCGTGTCTGCTGCGCGTCTGTTACGTGTTTGCGTGTCTGTCGTGATAGCATGTCGACAGGCTGGATTTTTCGCGTCTGTCGCGGCAGCTGGAACGACAGGCTCCAAAGTTAGGCTTTTTGGGCTGATGGAAAGATGATGGGCTGAAATCAGTTCTCCACTTCTCCTTGTCTCCTTTATTTCCTAAAAATAAGATAATAAAAATTAAAAACTTTAATTCTTAAAATTTAAAATAATTCTAACTACCTAATATATATAATAAAAATAAATAAAAATAAAATAAAACTTAGGTTAAATTAGGGATGTCGGGAGGGGCATCTCCTAAAGTAACCACTTCCTGCATTCTCGGGGCTTCAGTCCCCTGATAATGCTTCAGTCGTTGTCCATTGACTTTGAATTGGTGCCCGTCTTTTAAAGATCTGATCGTGATGGCACCATGGGGAAAAACCTGCACCACTTGGAAAGGGCCAGACCATCTAGATTTCAGCTTTCCTGGGAAGAGTTTCAACCTAGAGTTAAATAAAAACACAAGCTGCCTTGGGCAGAACTGTCGTGGCAGCAACTTCTTGTCATGCCACTTCTTAGTCTTGTCTTTGTAAATCCTTGCTTTGTCATAGGCCATTGCTCGAATTTCTTTGATCTCGAATTTCTTTGATCTCGTTCAACTAAAAAATTAACGAAATCAGCATACCAGGGGAGTTCAGAAAACTTACCTGCCGCCATGGCTGTCGCGGCAGTGATTGTGGCAGCAAACAGCTGCTCATCGGGAAAGGTCTCCAGTATGTGTGTCTCGTCTGCTGGGAGACTCTTTCCCTTCTCTAATCTAGACAAGTGACCTGCAACTTGATTCTCTATCCCCTTTTTTTCCTTGATCTCAAGGTCGAACTCTTGCAGTAGCAGAATCCAACGTATCAGTCTAGGCTTTGCATCCTTTTTGGTGAACAGATACTTCAATACAGAATGGTCTGTGTGGACGATGACCTTCGTTCCAAGTATATAAGAACGGAACTTGTCAATAGAGAATACCACAGCTAATAGTTCCTTCTCTGTGGCGGTGTAGTTCACTTGGGCATCATTCAGTGTTTTTCTGGCATAGTATATGACATGAAAGAGCTTGTCTTTTCTCTGCCCAAGTGCTGCCCCGACATCATAGTCACTAGCATCACACATGATCTCAAACGGCAGTTTCCAATCTGGTGGTTGTACTATTGGGGTTGTTACCAGCTTTTCTTTCATAACCTTGAATGCTTCAGTACATTCAGCGTTGAAGTCAAAAGGACGGTTCTGCTCCAGAAGATGGCATAAGGGCTTCGTGATCTTCAAAAAGTTCGCGATAAACCTCCGATAAAAACCAGCATGCCCTAGGAAACTTCTGATTCCCTTGACTGTGGTGGGTGGTGGCAACTTTTCGATTACTTCTATCTTAGCTCTGTCGACTTCTATGCCGCGGAAGCTAATTTTATGGCCAAGGACTATTCATTCATCCACCATGAAGTGACACTTTTCCCAGTTTAATACCAAGTTTGCCTTTTCACATCTCTCGAGCACTTTCTGTAGGTTGCCTAGGCAGCTTTCAAAGTTGTCTCCAAAGACTGAAAAATCATCCATAAATATTTCTAGGAAATCCTCCACCATGTCAGAGAATATTGCCATCATGCACCTTTGAAAAGTTGTCGATGCATTGCATAATCCAAATGGCATCCTCCGAAAAGCATAAGTACCGTATGGGCATGTGAACGTCGTCTTTTCTTGATCTTCCGGTGCGATGGCTATTTGATTATAACCTGAGTAACCATCAAGAAAACAATAGTAAGGCTTACCCGCTAATCTATCAAGCATTTGATCAATAAAGGGTAAGGGGAAGTGGTCCTTCCGGGTAGCTTTGTTAAGCTTTCGGTAGTCCATACAAACCCTCCAACCGGTCACAGCCCTGTTTGGGATTAGCTCGTTATCTTCGTTGGTTACAACAGTTATTCCTCCTTTCTTGGGAACGCACTGCACTGGGCTCACCCACTTGCTATCCGAGATGGCATAGATTATTCCAGCATCTAGCCATTTTATGATCTCTTTACGCACCACCTCTCGCATAGCATTGTTCAGTCGTCTTTGTGCATCAATGGCCGGCTTATGATCATCCTCCAAGAGGATTTTATGCATGCATAGTGCCGGACTGATGCCTTGGATATCAGCTATCGTCCATCCAATAGCCTTCTTGTGCTGCTGCAGCATCCCTATCAGATGTTGTTCCTGTTCCTGCATCAACTTGGAAGAGATGATTACGGGCAACATATCATTTAAACCAAGGAAAACATATTTTAACTGCCCTGGCAGGAGCTTAAGATCTAAAACAGGGGGCTCAACAGTCGATGGCTTTTGAATTATATGGTTATCTGAGGTATAGTTTAAAGGCTCGAACAACTTACCTGGACGATTGCCTATCCAATTTACCTCCTCTTGATCTTCAGTATCAGATTCTGAGGAGTTACTGTCGTCGGTGCTGTCATGACAGTCTTCTAAATGGCTGCTGAGGCAGTGGCCAATTTTGATGTCGTGGCAGCCCGACCTGATGCAGGGTTGGTCAAGGGTAGCTTCAGTGATAGCCTTGCATTCTTCTTCTGCATCAGCATGTTTCATTGCTTGGAGAACATTCAGCTTGATCTCTTGATCGTTCACTCTCATAGCGAGTTCTCCTTTTTCCACATCAATCAGTGATCTTCCTGTGGCTAAGAAGGGTCGCCCCAGGATGATTGGTGCATTTTCATCTGCTTCACAATCTAAGACAAGAAAGTCAGCATGAAAAATAAACTTATCCACTCTTACCAGAATATCTTCAATTTTTCCTTCTGGGTGAACGTAAGAACGGTCTGCCAGCTGCAGTACTACTGTTGTGGGCCGAACTTTTCCAATACCTTATTTCTGAAAAACAGATTTGGGCATTAAATTTATACTAGCACCAAGATCACAAAGTGCCTTACCCACAAATTTGTCTCCGATTATGCATAGTTTGATGAAGCTCCCATGATCCTTCTTCTTCTGGGGTGGATGCTTGTGCAAAATACTCAAGCATCCCTGTGTCATTTTAACCGTTTCAAATTCCCCAAGTCTAGATTTCTTCGACATGGCATCCTTGAGAAATTTGGCATAACCAGGCATTTCCCTCACATCATCTAACAATGGAATATTGATATGGACCTGCTTAAAAATATCATAAATCTTCTTAAGCTGAGATTCTTGTTTCAATTTTTGCAACCGCTGAGGGAAAGGTGGTGGGGGACGATAATCAGCAATGCGTCCTTCCCACTGCATTCGGATCTGAGGAGGTTTAGGTTCTTCATCTTTCTCCTATGTCCCTTATGCTGTCGTGATAGGTTCATCGGCAGCAGGCTGCTTGTCGTCTGCCGGGGCAGCTTCCTCGGCAGTTGACTCCAAGGCTGGTTTCTTGACTGTTTCAGTTTCCTTCTCTGGCCCTGGTAATTTCTTCCCACTTCTAGTAGTGATTGCTTTACACTGCTCATGTGTGGGTTGTCTAGCGTTTTCAGTATCGCTAGGAAATCCTCCATTCTGCCTCGGTTTAATATGCTGTGAAACCTGACCCATCTGCGTCTCCAATGATTTCAGAGTAGCTTCATGGTTGGTCATCCACATCTCTGTTTTATCCATGAATGTTTCAGTCTTCTTAACGAAGTGATTCATGTTCTCAATGTATGTTCCTGTTTGAGACATAAACGTAGCCAAGGTCTGCTCCAATATACTAGTCGTGGCAGGTGGTGGCTGTTGCGGTTGCTGCCGAGTCAGTAATCTAGGTCCCCCTGATTCTGTGTGTTCTGTGCTTGAGGATTCAGGGCATTATTAGGATTGCTCCAAGAGAACTTGGGATCTTTTCTCCAGTTGGGATTGTAGTTGTTGGAGTTATAGTTTTGTTTATTGTAGTTTCCAACATACATCCCTTCTTCTAACTGTAACGGGCATTCCTCCAAACTGTGATTTCCATCGCAAGTTCCGCATACCTCTTCAGCAGAGAAGACAGGCTGTGAATCTTCTTTCAAGAGTTTTTTCTTTGCCTTAGTGAGATATGCCACTTGTGATTTTAACGAACTGTTGACCTCGTAATCTTTTACAGCTAGAACTTTTTTACCCCCTCTTCTTACTGTAGGAAATTGTTCCTCATTCTTCGCCAGATTTTTCAATACTGCTATTGCCTCATCTGGATCTTTGTCCAGCAGTAATCCATTTGCTGCTGAATCAATTCTTATATGAGTTTGTAAATTGGCAGCATTATAGAACTTCGTTACCTGGTTCCAAACAGGAAATCCATGCATCGGGCAGTTCCTTAGAAGAGTGGTAAATCTGTCCCAGGCTTCGTGCATTGGCTCGTCGTCTTCCTATTGAAAAGTAGCAATTTTGTTACGTAATCGCTCAGAAAAGTGTGAAGGATTAAAACGAGACAAAAATTCACGAGTTAAATCTGCCCAAGTTCGTATTGAACCCGGCGTTAGTTTATTCCACCAAGTCTTTGCTCTGTCCCTCAATTAATGAGGAAATAATTTGAAGCCTCAATATCTCCGGATTAACTCCTGGTAGTCTAAACGAACCACAAATTTCCTGGAACGTTTTCAGATGCTCCCTAGCATCCTCTGTAGCAGCACCACTAAATTGGCCAGCGTTGTTAATCATGCTGAACATAACAGGTTTCAGCTCAAAGTTATCAACATCAACGTCTGGCAGGGTGGTTTCTAGTTCCACATGATCATTGAGCATGTAGTCTCGGCATGACCGGCGAGCGGCAGCGACAGGAGGATCGGTAAGTTGGTCGTTCCTCCCATCTCCGGCAAGATCTTCAGCATCCTGGGGATTCCTTTGGTTGCTCATGGCCTCTAACTGTTCTTCAAGGTATTCGTTTCTGGCTAGCACAAAGCGAAGTCGGTTCCTAAGATTGTACAAGCGTTCGATTTCAGGGTCTAATGGATACTCAGGTTCCTCTCCTCGTCTCGATCTGCGTAAACGGAAAACCTTGTGAAAAGCAAAAGTTGAACAATCCAAGTAAAACAAAACAGAAAAATAAAAAGAAGTGCAGTAAAAAGTAGGGTAAAGTTATGTTGCCAGTCCCCGGCAACGGCGCCAAAAACTTGTTGTGTGTAAAAGTGTCTATCGCAATGTAGTGCAAGTGTACACGGCGCAAGTAGTAAAGTGATACGCAAGTATCGGATATCATCTCCACAGGGACTGGGCTAATAGCTTCACCTTGGATTACTGCACGAGAGAGGAAAACAAAGAGTTTAAATGTTTGTCTCGAAAATATAAAGAATACTGAAAATAAAGAGTAGTGAAATCAAGATAGAGAGAATGGGCTGGTATTGAATTGATCAGTAGTGTAGGTGTTGCAAAGTCTAGGAAACTCTGTTCTGTCGTCGCGCCTGCTGCGACAGCACCTGTCGCGGCAGCGGTCTGTTGGTTATCGCGGAAGCGATTACTCAACTCTATACTTCAAGCTTGGCAAGAATCCCTGCTGTGCCTTGGCCTATCCCTAGGTCCAAGTCTGTCGATGAACACGTCTTTGATGATACCTCCCGACGTGAATCGAAGGATGAACACCGATGTTGTTGAATTCTTCCTTAGCCACTTAACCTCGTCCTATCCCTAGGTCCGAGATAGTTCAACCATAAACTGGAGAACCCGTGCTTATTCCTTTCGTATACTTAACTCTCTCGGTATTAAGTAAATAGATAATCTCACAATGCTCTCCCGATACTCTTGCAAGATGTTGAAAACCAGAATAAGCAAACTTGAAGTAATTTTATTGAACAGAAAAATTCCTAAAACAAATGCAATCCTTGCAACTACTTTACAAAGCAACCCTTATCCCTAGGGGAAGTTTAGAACATGTTGAGGAAGGGAAAACGGCTAGGGTTTTGGGAAGAAGGCTAGAGAATGGTGATATCTCCTCTCCTAGGTCGAATTACATGCCTTTATATAGGCCTTGGGTTCAAGTTTTCTAATATGGCAAGAATACAACTTTAAATTAATGTACAACTCTATTAAAGACTAAATCTTCAGAGCATAAGTCTTTAATTTGTTCTTCCTTCTTGCTTGGAATTTCTTCCTTGAACCTTGGGCTTGGCCTTCATTCTGCTCCAGGGCTTGGAAAAATATAAGGGTGATCCACAACAGATGGGCTTAATTTTCTCTTTCTGTCGAGGTCCACTTCACTTTCTTCCCTTCACTATCGCTGTCGTTCTTGGCTTCCACGGCAGCGGCCATGGCAGCATCGTCCTTCACGTCTGCACATCCAGTTCCAGCTCTGCTTCTTCACTGCCCAGCGTCTGCTTCTTTACTTCCCTCCATCTGCTACAGCAGCTACCTGCAAAAACAACCAATTTCAGTAGAAACTGTGCCAATTGATATATTTGTGATGTATAACTGAAATCTAACCTAAATGCAATGAATTATGCTTGAATGCAGCAGAAATATGGGTTAAATGGGGGGTAAATTTTTGGACTTTTACACACTCAACACCCATCATCTAGGCATTATTACAAATACGTAAATCATACTTGAGCTACTTGAGAACACCAAAAGCTCCTCCCTTTCCCACTTGCCTCCCGAACTCTAACGATCTGTATGTTGGAAATAAAAGAGAGCGTAAGCTAACTAGCTTAGTGAGAGAGGCTCTAAACTTCAACAAGCATGCAGTTTTCAAAACACTTTTCATAATTGACAATAAATCAATGGATGCACGAGTGACTATCACAATAATACCACACATGGTTTGCACATGCACAACCAACATGCACACGGTGGGACCACACATCACCGTCCGACTAGTAGTTTTCTGATGGGACCACTCATCACCTTACTCTGCTACTAGTCACTACTGGTGGGACCACTCATCACCGTAGTTATGACAACCATCACGTGAGGCTCGACTTCAACACGACTACACAACAACAACGGTGTAAAACAACTCAAGATGCACATGATACCACAACATATAGCCACTCATCAACACATAACAAAAAGGTAGGAGTAGTAACTTACACTCGGGTTTAGGTGAACCCTCTAGGTCCCACCCAAACCCTCAAGAGTTCCATTTTGAAAACAAATCAAAGTTTGACATTCCTACTCAACGTTGCTACCCAAATGAAAGCCGAAAATCAAGCTCAAGTCTCCAAATTCTCCGGATTCGTCCCCGAGGCTTCACCAACTAAATTCCTTGCTTCTAATCATACCAACACAATCAAAATAACCACAAATCAGTCCACAATCAAAGTAGCAAACCCGGAACATAATTCAAGCACAAAACACAAGATTCAAGCTAAGAACAACTCCCAAAATCCTCATTCCCGAGCAGCCATGAAGCACATCCCAAAACCCTTGATTTCAACACTTTTAACACCCCCAAAGGCTTCCAAAACAACCCTTATATATAGCCTAACCATCAACCCACACTTTCCCACATCAAACACCCCCAAAACTCAACATTTAAGCTCTCTAAAACCTCCCTAAAACTCAATTTCGGGAAACACCATAAATCCATGTAAAAACCGAGTATGTTGGACCTTTTAGATAGCAAACAACTTATATAACATTAATGAATCAAAAGCTTAAGTTAAAGATAGTAAAGATAACATTTTTAATAAAAAATCTCAAAACTCCAAGATACAAAAACCATGAGCTTTATGAAAAATAATGGTACAAGCTTGTAGAGGAAAGAGAGGACAAGTCGAATATGGGCTTACCTTTGAAAAATCACTAAAGATGAGGGAGAATGGTGATGGAATAGTAGACTTGGGGAATGGGAGCTTTGTGTCATGAAAATGGAAAATGGGGAGGGGAAGAAGATGAGCCAAAAGCTATTTTTTAATGTTTGTTTAAAATAAAAAGGCCAAAGACCAAAATACCCTTAATGAAATAAGGCATTTATAAATAGGAGATATCCATGGCTATTTGGGCTTGTTTTGAAAATAGTCCAACATAATTTATTTGTTTTGAAAACCCGATGCCCAAAATATTATTTTAATATTTTAATATTACTTTCACTCGACCCCCAAACTCGGGTGTTACAATAGCAATATTTCAACACGACATTTTAATAACAATAAACATATATCAAAATTTCAATAGCAATATGCAATAATCAATATTCAATGCTCAATATACTATACTTAATCATGCTTGCCACTAGGACTTTCGATAAAGTTTTTATGCAAAGACCTTCAATAGAAAATTAGTGATGCAATAATCAATAATAATTTGAGTTTGGCACCTAGCCAACTCTCGAGACTCCGACTACACTCACCTCGATATCCAATGCTCTTACGGCTCTTGAATTGTGATTCCTTTATTCCTAGCTTTTGTTGGAGATGTCGGATTAGTCTTTTCCAATACTTGAGCTATGAATGACAATAGAAGATTATTAGGATCAATACAACAATATCGATACTTGGAATAGCTATTCAACAAATTCGTAGCTTGGAGCTCGAAAATCAAAAGCTTAGCTTGGAGCTTTTAGCTTGAAATTGAGCATTCAATGATCAAGAGAATTAATAATTAGTTTAGGGTATTTACTTACCCGATCGACGACTATGATTTGAAGCTTTTGAATCAAAGAAAGCCTAAACTTAAAGATTACAAATTGAGAGGTGTATGCTTGAGCTTGGTGGAGAGGATAACAATGGAGGTGTATGCTTGTTCATTCAAAGCAAGAAGATGAAATTGGTCTCGGTGAAAGCAAAAGCAAAGATGAAAACCCTTTTTCTTATTCATTTTAAAGTAGCTATAGCCCTAATCATTTCCCAACCTCACTGAGGACCAATGAAAAGGTTTTGTCCACAAAAGGGTAAGCTTAAAATAACAATTTTCATTTTTCTTTATCTTTTCTAATATTAGACATATAGATGACCATTAGTCATCTTTTCTAGTTAAATTCACGAGGAGGGGTGGCAAGCAAGTAGGTGAGTCATCACCACTTCATTTTCTTTTAATTTTAGCTTTCGAACAGATTTGAACAGAAGACCCGTATCGATACGCTTTTGTGACGTATCGATACAGTCAAGCTATAACATGCAAGTTAGTTATTGGCAGTTGGATCGTACCGATACGGCTCTTACCGTATTGATACCCTAAGCTAAATTTCGATATTTTAGGCATTCAATAGGGTCCTTACTCTTTTATTAGACTTAACCAAAGTCTAACATCAATAGAACAGATCACGTACTCAATATCGATGCAATATTTAAGCTTTTCGGTGTAGGATTTTCGATCGCCGGAACCTAATTTCGACTAGACCAATTTTCGGGGTGTTACAATAATATTTTTTTCAAAACATGAAAGTTGGGTACTAAATTACACAATTTAAAAAAAGTTAAGCACCTAATTACGCCATTAAATAAAATCCAATATATAATTGCAAAAAATAGACTATCACATTGCATATAAATGTCAAAGTTCTGTATCTATATTTATTCTTTTTTAAGATGTTCCATCTAATTATACAAAGTTTTTGATATTATATAATTTTATGGGTTATATTTTTGATACACAGGCCGTAAAAGAAATTTACATAACACTTCATATTTAAGCTATAAAATTTAAAACATAAATCCCTAGCCCTAACACTCTAAAACATAAACCTTAAACCCTAAACCAACTTTAAATTCTAACTATAAATCATAAATTCTCTATACCCTACACACTAAACCCCTAAACCCTAACATAAATCCTTAAACCCTAAAACTAAAAGGCTTGTGTAAACTAAAACACAATCTGTGTATCAAAGTATTTTCCTAATTTTATATATAGATTATAAACTAATTTTAAATGAAAAATACTTTGATACACAAGCTTGTGTAAATTTTAGTTTACACAAGCCTTTCAATTTTAGGGTTTAGGGATTTATGCTAGAGTTTAAGTGATATGAGGCTTCCTTGGCACGTGGGAACCTTCAATCTGATAGTTTGGAAGCAAACCTAGGGCTTTAGACTCAAACAAGAAAGTTAGACGCAAATCTGAAATTTCAAGAGAAACTTGTTGGGCGTTCTTGAAAATTTCAGAATTAAGGCCGGAAAACTAAAGAAACAAAGACAAGATGAAGGATTAGAAGATGAATAATAAGAATAAAATTAAAAAGATTGAAAAGATAATAAAAAAAGATAGGTAAAACAAATCTGAAAATTTTCAGCTCTGTTTATGAAGATGGTGACAATGGAGTTGAATGTAGAAGATAAAGATGGCTTGTGAATTGATATATGTCCCGCAAAACCCTCTTACCCGCAATTAGATAGACAAGCTCCGTGATATGGCTCTAACCGACCCTCCTAATTGCAATTGACTAGGCAACCCAAAGTGTGAAGATCAACAACAAATTTTAACGAACTTGAAGAATCGCTTCTAAACACAAGATAACTTCTTGCAAGTAAAACCTTTAAAGAGAACTTTTATTAATCAATAAAATCTGAAAACAAAGAAGAAATCATCATCCTTTTATAGATGAAGGATGACTTTAACCTAAAGCTAAGAATGAATAAAATAAACAAAGAAATTTGGTCTAATAAATTTGACTTGATCTAACGGCTTGGGAGAAGGGTGGCTGGTTCCTAAAGTATATAAAACCCTAAAAAAATATAATTTAAATGTTAATAATTAAGTTGGGCTAAGTCTAATTCATCCAAAAGCTTTATATAATAGCTTTCGGGTTGAACTTTACAAAATCTCGTATTTAGTTTTTTGCATGCGCAGTCTTCAGTAAAATGAAGGTATCTTGAGTTTCTGACGTCGAATTGATGTGTTTCAAGATGAGTTGGAAATGTAACTGAATGTCGGTCAATTCATCAGAAGATAACTCGACTTAGAAATGCCCGGATCCCATTCAAAAAGTCTCCTCAAGTCAACTGATTTTCCAGACATAGAAAACAATTTCAGCTTCTTGTCCAAGATGCATTGTTTTTGACCTCATATACGTGCATTGTTTTGACCCTTATTGTTTGCATCGAAAAAAATTCAAATTCTTTTCCAATATGAGTAATTTGACCCCTCTCATGCATGTATCATTAGGATTTATGGGTTTAGGTTGTAGGTTGTAGAATTTAGGATTTGTGATTAGAATTTAGAATTTTTTTGACAAATGATTAGAATTTAGAGGTTAGGGCAGTGGCGTATCTACATATAGGGTTGGGTGGGCCCGTGCCCACCCTGAACTTTTTAAAGCTCATACATTTAGCTTTAAGTTTCTTAATTTTTATGAGTTAATCCTTAAATTTTTTAATTTTAAAGACTTGTGCCCACCCTAAAATTTTGAGATTTTTATGACTTGTGCCCACCTTCCAAAATATTGTGATTTGTGCCCACCCTCAAAAATATTTCTGAATTCGCCACTGGGTTAGGGTTTAGGTTTTAGGAATTTAAATTTTAGATTTTATAGTTTAAATATGAAGGGTTGTGTTATTTTTTTATACAACTTGTTCAAAACATAACCCATTATAAATTAACGGTTTAAAAGAACATTTTTTTGTTTATAATGTGTTAGTACAAACTATGATGAATTAATATTTTACGTTAAATATTTTTTAAAAAAATATTTATGTGCTCGTATGATGGGTCTAGGGATGAAACAAAAATCCTATGCACCTTTTTAATGTCGGTAGGGTGCGCATAATTAACCATAGACCGTTAATCGATATAACTGTTACATTTTACAGGTTAATTAACCGAATCGTTAAAGTTAAATGATTTTGATTATCGAACCGCTAAAAATAGTGATTAATGGTTATGGTTACAGTTATGAATTTTGACAAACGATTAACCTATAAGTTAACCGTTTTTAAATTATATATATATATATACCTTCAACTAAAACGTCAACCCAAACACCCTCATTTCTAATTTCTAATCCTAAAATGTAATCTAATTCAATAATATCTTTATCTTTGATTTGCTAGTATTACATTATAATTTTTATACTAATTTGTTTCATGTTTTGAAATATAAGAACGAAGGATTTAACACTCAACTAACAAACAATTATGATTATGAGTCATATTTTATTTTAGAGGAAATTGGTGAAGATCTTGGGTTATTTGATCATAGAGTTAACTTTTGTGGCTTGTGGTACTAATTCTTGAAATTTCATTTACCTTATGTTTGTTTTATGTTAGTTTAAGATCCGTCTTTAAAATTTTGATATATTTTTATGCCATGTACTTTGATTGTGTTGGAACTTTGTAGTATGTAGATAATTTTTTAATTAACATTTTAATATAACGTTTATTGAAAAGATAGTTTCATTATTCTCAAAATAAATAGTGAATAAAATTTGTATTAGGTTACATGTTAACCTATAACCAAACCATCAGTTAATCGTGTCTCAATGGTTAACCACTATCGGTTAATTTATTCTTAACGGTTATGTTACAATTAGCTAAATTCAACAACCGCTATAATGGTTAACTAACCGTTTAAGCTAAACGGTACAGTTAACCAACCATGATCACCTGGTCCACCCCTACTATTCATGTTTCAACAAAAAAACTAAATCCTAAGCCCTAACCTTAATTTTTAAAATCTTAAATCCTAAACATTATTCCTAAAAACTAAACCCTACACTCTAAATCTAAACACTTATCCTAAACTCAAATCCTAAACCTAATTTTTTAGTGTTAGAACATGAAATAGGAACACAAAAAAGTGTAGCTGATTCTCGTTCCCATTAATGGAGGTAAGGGTGGGCAAGACCAGGTACCCGGCCAATTTGTCTAGAATTGGTCCCGGTCCCGGTCCCGGTAACCACCGGTTCCTGAAAATTAGAACCAGTCCCGGTTAGACCGGGTCCAAGATTTCAAGAACCGGTCCCGGTACTAGTGGGAACCGGTACCAATACCGGGTACCCGGTTAATTAGTCTATTATTAATAAAATTTGAGCAGCATGGGAAAAAAATTTCAACCATCAATAATAATATTAAAATAACAAAGTCAGAATATTGTAGGCTTGAAGGTTGAAGTCTTAAAACGAGTCATACTCATAATATTCATACACAAAGAGAAATAAAGGAGCGCCTTCAGTTGCTTTCAACCTCTTCAACGCCATTCGGTACCAGACCAGTACCGGGTACCTGGTACAGGTCCCGGTCCCATTGGGTACCCACCGGGTACCGGGTCCAAAAAAGTAGGATCCAGTCCCGGTTACAATCGGGACCTAAATTTTAAATCCAGTCCCGATCCCACCAGAACCAATACCGGGTAAAAATCCACCGGATCCGATCGGGTTCGGGACTGGGACTAGGTAATCGGGTTTTTTGCCCACCCCTAGATGGAGGTATATAGGGGTTTGGGGGACTGTGGCTCTCTCTATTTTTTTTTATTTATTAAAAAATATAAAACAATTTCACTTATTTAAACCCTCAAAATCCAATTCATTTGTACTTTATCCCTTTTAATGATAATTATACTTTACATTTTTATCTTAATTTTTTGACTTCGTCACCGAAAACACTGAATTGTATTTTAATTATTTTTCTTACAAAACCATCTCCATAAATTTCACGGGTAACAGGAGAGGAGGGAAAGGAATCTAACACAAGTCGAGGAATGTTAGGAAGTAGAAAACGTGGAGAACGTGACATTTAATTGATGTAAATGTCAGTGACCTTACTATACATGGTCCATGGTAGGGTGAGCAAAACTCGACTCGACTCGAAAAAATCGAATAACTTAACTCGACTCGAGGCAAAAATACTCGACTCGTCTTGACTCGACTCGAAATTTCATAAACTCGAATAACTCGAAAATTTTTCAAATAAAGTTTGAGTTGTGAAATGGAAATTCGAATAACTCGAATAACTCGAAATTTTTAGTAATTAGTGAATTTATTTTTAAGTTCGAGACAAGTCCCTCTATTTTTTATGATATATACATACTGATATATAAAAATATGAAGAAATATTGTCACATGTGAAAAAATATATATGTGCATATCTTATATGACTAGAAAAAAGAGTTTAAATTGGAATCAAACCCTACTATAACATGATAAATAATTACAATTAAATTTTTATAGAAACTCGAAAACTCTACTCGACTCGACTCGACTCGAATTTCTTAAACTCGACTCGAATCGAAAAAATTTCAAATAAAGTTTGAGTGGTAAAATATGACTCGTCAACTCGAATAACTCGAAATTTTTTGACTCGACTCGACTCGATCTAACGCTCACCCCTAGTCCATGGATGATATTTGCCCACTGCTTTGCATTAAATAATAAAAGGCTTAATTGCTAATCCACCCTCCTATTTTAGTCTGATTCTTAATTTAGTGTACTATATTTTTTAATTTGTCCCGTATATTATCATTTTTGTCATTCACTTTGTCCAAACCATCGTTTTCATTAAAAAAGTCATGTGGTCCACTAAAATCATACCACATGTGATAAAAATAAAAACTCATAAATTAAAAAATAAAAAAAAAATCTGAAAAATATCTAATTCTTTGAATTTATATTATGAACTATTGAACTTATATTTTTCTAAAATGGTAATTATACTTAATTTATTTTAAAAAATAAAAATCATAAAAACATCTTTTTTTGAAAAAATAATTTTAGTGTTTTTAAGGATTTTTAGGCATGTTTATGATTTTAATTGATTTTTTAATGTAATTTTAATTCATGGCACATGACATGATCTGATAAGACACTTCAATTTTTTATTAAAAATATTAACGGTAGAATAGAGTGAGAGACAAAACCATAGTATATCATATAAACTTAGAAAAAATAATGCAAGGTCAAATTAAAAATTAATCTAAAATACATGGAAAAATAGCTATTAAGCCAATAATAAAATACAAAAAAGCTACATGTAATACATCAAATATGAAGTTATAAAAGAATATATAATGATCTTAACCACCCACCCCGTTTTATATCATAATATTATCACTTCCACTGCCAAGGTCTAATCCAACCTAATTTAGCCTCGGCCATGGCCATGAAAGCCTTGCGGGAAACTCTACCATATATTTTCTTCATCTCCGTAACACTATCTTCCTTCTGCTTCTCTTTCAACGAAGATTGTTTCACTCCGACATCAGATTATCCAGACGTGTCCATCAAAGACCAGATTCTCAGCCTTGCAAACGATAAACAAACGGTGGATTGGATGAAGCGAATAAGGAGGAGAATACACCAGTACCCTGAGCTTGCTTTTGAAGAAGTTGAGACCAGTAAGCTCATTAGGCACGAACTCGATCTGCTCGGCGTTTCGTATTGGTGGCCGGTGGCTAAAACCGGTGTCGTCGCTAAAATTGGTTCCGGTTCTCCACCCTTTGCTGCTCTCCGAGCTGATATGGATGCTTTACCTATTCAGGTCTGGTTTGTTATCATAGTTATTTAACTTTTTCTTTGTTTAAGATAATCTAGTACAAGGATTTTATTTGAAGGAAATTGTGGAGTGTTTACTCATGGATTATGGACCCGCTGGGGTTTGAAATCTGATTCTTGAGTGTAATAATATCATCAACAGTGTTTAAAAGAATTTTAGTTGTGAAACAGTCTAATCATTACCCCTTTTTGCCGTACTATATCTTCTTTCAATTTTATCGGGTGTCCCCGAAGAGACCCCTAATGGTATTATATGATATAATCCCTTCAATAATCACACTTTATTCTGCTGTTTTGCTAAACTCTTCTGGGTATCAAATTTCTATGTGAAAAAATGTTTGTAGAAGATCAGAAAAAAGCAAGATTTAATTATGCCACCATAGTACTTTTTCAACATGCAGGAATTGGTGGAATGGGAGCATAAAAGCAAAGTAGATGGCAAAATGCATGCTTGTGCCCACGATGCCCATGTTGCCATGCTGCTCGGAGCAGCCAAGATATTGCAACAACTCCGATCCAAGTTGCAGGTCAAGAACATATAATTAACCACCAGTATCCGACTGATTGACCGACTAAAGTTTGGTTTTTTAATATAGGGAACTGTAGTTCTGATATTTCAACCAGCTGAGGAACGAGGTGAAGGAGCTAAAGAGATGATCAAAGAGTCTGTGCTTCAAAACGTAGAGGCCATTTTCGGGTTGCATTTGGTGCATGAATATCCTGCTGGTGTGGTCGCCACTCGAGCCAAAGAATTCCTGGCCGGCTGTGGGAGCTTTAAAGCGACAATCACCGGGAAAGGAGGTCATGCTGCCATTCCCCAACACGCCTTTGATCCGATTTTGGCAACTTCAGCAGCAATAATCAGTCTGCAAAATATAGTTTCAAGGGAAACTGATCCTTTAGATTCTCAGGTATACTTATTTCTACGACTTTCGGACAATGTCCAGGTTTCCATTAATGTGATGATGCCACAGTTATGAACAGCGGCCGAACACAGCTATAACCAGTGGGGCCATGCCCCCTACCCCGTAAATTTTGAAAATTTTGCATTCAGTCCCTTAAAAATTAAAAATTTTTTGTAGGTGGTCTCGGTATCCATGGTTCATGGTGGAACTGCAGTCAATGTGATCCCTGAGTCAACAACAATAGCAGGAACTTTCAGGGCTTTCAGTACGAAGAGATTCAATGCACTTCGGGACAGAATTGAAGAGGTGATCACAAAATGAATATAGTTGAGTTTCTGTATCATCGAGAGAAGTTTTAGAAGTGTCGTAGGTTGCAGAACCTTCAATTGGTCCGGCATATATTATGTTCTTGGTGTTTGTGCTCATCCTGGGATTTTGTCTCCCGACCTTGAAAAATATGCGAGTTGTTGCTCACCAAGTGAAATTAAATATGGTTCCCATGCCCTACTTTCATCCTCTTTTAGGGTACTAGAGACTAGAAGATGCTCCTAATATTTTATTCAAGGTCGGGAGACAAAATTTTAGGACTAAATCTGAACTCAAACAACATCGAGAACACAATACCAAATTTGTTGAACATTTCGAATACTTCTCTCGAAGGACTGAGAAACCCCCCTCAACACAAAAGGAATTTGAATTATAAGTTGGCTTACATCTTTAATTAGAGAAATAACATCTTTGATAAGGTGCAGGGGCGGTTTAAAGATTTTGGGGCCCTGTGCAATATATTAAAATGGGGGCCTTTAATTTATAATCAATAATAGATATAAGTTGTTGTTTTTTTTCAAAAAAAAAACCTTAATACAAAAAATTAACTTATATACACATAATTATATATAAAAATCTATAATTTTTTTACAAATATTTAATTTAATTTAATTTAGGTTCTCTATTTTGGGCCCTCTCTATTGGGAGCCCTGTGCGATCGCTCTTATCGCGCCTGTCCAGAACCCCCACTGATAAGGTGTTATGATCTTTCATGTAACTATTCATGAAGATACATGTATCCAACTACTTGTTATCAGGTAATTAAAGCTCAGGCTGCCGTACATCGATGCTCCGCTGCGGTTGACTTCTCAGAAAAGGATAACCCGACAGTTCCTCCGACCGTCAACGACGAAAACATATACCAACACGTAGTGCGTGTATCGAGGGACATAGTAGGAGAAGAAAACACAAAAGTAGCTCCAACTTTCATGGGGAGCGAAGACTTTGCATTCTACTTAGACAAGGTCCCAGGATCATTCCTCCTCCTAGGCACTCAAAACGAGAAAGCCGGAGCCGTACATCATCCTCACAGTCCTCATTTCACCGTCGACGAGGACGTGTTTCCGATCGGGGCAGCCATCCATGCAGCATTTGCACTATCATTTCTCTCAAATTTTACAAGTAAATAGCGGCTAGAAGTGTAATGATAAACCTCTACCTTACCAATTATGTACATATTTTGATTAAAATGAATAGTTGTTGCTTTGGTGTTTTGTGATTTAGAGCGGGGATGTCGGCAGAAGTTAGAGATCATAAAGTTGTGGGATTTATGCATTGTCTATTGCCAATCTGCCCTTCCGAATGATTCATTGGATCCTGGTTTGTACGCTGAATTGAATGAAGAAACCCCACTTCTGTCGTTACTAATACCAGCGAGAAAAACCAGCAGTGGCAAACTGGTCATTCGGATCAGTCTCAGGTCGAGTATATCTATATTTCTTAGTTGTGTAGAGAAAAAATATTGCACAAAAAAAATATATTTTGACCTTATACTTAAATTTTTCGATCCGCCACTTATTCTTAATACCAGACTCTCAAGCTGCCATGCAGCTAAAAACCTAACATTCTAAACGAGGAATCAAATGTTCACTTCTCAAACTTTCTTCTTCTTCTTTTTCTTTCTTTTTTTTTTTATCTAAAGGAGTTTTTTCAAACTTTATTTACAAGAAATATCTCTTTTTACTACTCACAGGACTAGGGATGTAAAAAGTGACCCAACTTGCAAAACTGACTGGAACTGACTTGAGTCAGAACTGCTTGTGACCCGAGGCGATGGTGATCCGAAATCGATTTAAGTCTGAACTGGTGTTGACCTGAACCCGAGTTGGACCCGGAACTTTTGGATATGAACTCGGTCTGCACCCGTCCTGAACCCGAATTCAACCTGATAATGTGATAACAGAACCCGACCTGCATCCGACCTGATATGAACCTGAACCCGAGATTAACCTGGTAAATAACTGATATTACCGACCTGTTATCAACCTGACCTGTTATAAACATGATATGTAGTTGACTCAACCTGTAAATGACCCGACTTGTTATTGAACCGATATGATATTTATTTGACTTGATATTTATCTAACTTGTAATAACTAATAAGTTACAATTAATGAATTTGTGAGATTATGAATATATTATATTATAGTGTGACAAACTACATCTTCACAATTTAAGGCACATGATTAACTATGATCATTAAATTAATATGTTTACTTTTTTATATTTATAAATTATAGTATATAAATATTTAAAAGTTTTATTTTTTTGAAAGGGAAGAGTATTATTTTATTGATTAATCATACAAGATGGGGCGCCGATGAATGCCTCGTTAAATAACCTCCCTAACACCTAATGGAGGAAAAAGAGTGCACTCTATCGACGTCATTTACAAAATATCTAAGAACCCCTCGGTTCAACTCCATCTACACGCCTAGGAGGAAAAAAAGTTTTATTAAATATTTAAATGTCGTCAACATAATTCCTTAAGCTCTATGATTTACGGTTTAATATTAACAGTTTATGGTTTAGTTTAGTGTTATTGGTTTATGAGATTAATTCTATTTTTTAAGATTTATGGTTTAGTCGAGTGTTTAGTTTAGGGTTATTGGTTTATGTGATTAATTTGGATTCCTTAAAGTTTAGGGTTTAATATCAATGGTTTATGATTTAACTTATGGTTATTGGTTTATGAGATTAATTTCGATTCCTTAAGGTTTATGGTTTTGGGTAGTATTAATGGCTTATGGTTTAATATATGGTTATTGATTTACGAGATTAATTTCGATTCAACTTGCTAAATTATGCATTTGAATTTGATTAAATATTTAAATTAAAGCTTCATGTGTACAATTTAACTAACTTAAAGTTTCAACTTTCATGTGTACAATTACATATTTACATCCAAATAAAAAATTTGTGTATAATTATATTAAATCAAAATTTATATGGTATAATAATAATGTTCGAATTGAATTAACTTATTAAACTTAGGATCTAATTGAGCTAAATTAAAACTTAGAAGCATACATCACGGGCATAATTAATTTTTTTAAAACTAAGTGTGGAATTTTAATTAAATTAATTTAAATTAGGACTCAATTGAATTAAATTAAAACCTAAAAAGTGAAAATTTGAGACTTAAATGAAAAACATATAAAGTTGGAAGAGCTAAATTTTTTTTTATCCTAACCTAAAAGTCCATGCGTGTGGGAAATTTTCTCTCCCACCGTTTCACTTTAATTAAAATCATGAAAAAATAATTGGTAGGGGGAAAGGGTTCTTTCCCTCCAACATCCAAATGGAATCTTTTTAAATTTGATTCAATTATTAATTGCACATTTCACATTTGCCTCAAATTTTTTTTGCTTAGTGATTAATTACCTTTTAGGTCCTCACTTGTTTAAATTTTTTTATTTAGTCATAACATTCACTTTTAAATTTTAGTTTAATTCAATTTAATCATAATTATATATATATATATATATTAAATTGTAAAATATTCCGGCATCCTAAGGGATATTTTGGTTCATATTAATCCCTAAAATTTTATTTTTATCTGAAATTTACCCACATTTACCATACCGAAGTCTATTTATACACGTAAGACTCAACTGATTCGGACCCGAACCTTTTGGCATGAGCTGAAACTTACCCGACCTGAAATTAACTCGACCCGAACCTGAGCTCAATCTGATTTAAAATCAACCTGATAATGACCTGAATCTGAGTTGACCCAAATCCGACCTGATCCGAGTCGAACCATTAAATTAACTTGACATAACCCGTATCTGATTTGACCTGACCTGACATGACTCGACCTAAAACCTAAACGATTACCTGATTTCACAACCTTGGTACCTGAAGGTGTTGAACAGGGACAAAACCATGCAAAAAGATTGGGAGGCCAACACTGAATTAATTTTTTTTTGGAACAACGATTAATTTTAACATTATTTCCATTTAAAACTTTTTTTTTTAATTTTAAGGACTTTTAAGGGAATTTTGCCATATTGGGGGAGGCGATAATCTTTCAGTTTTGATTGAAAATTGAAATTCATAGGAATAGAAATTATCTTCCCTCTTTATGCGCCACGCAAAAAAAATTGTATGGTTTAAAGTTAAAAAAATTTAATAAAATATATTCTACTTTTAATTTTTTTTAGAATTTAGAGTTGACAGTATATGATTTATAATTTAAAATTATACGATTTAAACTTTAACTTTTTAGTGTTTGGTACGAAATTTTTGTTCAATTCATATATTTGGAGCTCTATTTCTTTATTTATACATGTGCCGAGATTGGTTCCCCTTAAACCATTTAAACCTCGACACATTTAGGTGTGAAACTCCATTATCTATTTATTACTGCTACTTTGTTTCTTTCTTTTCTTTCTTATCATATATATCGACTATAAGTTCTCTTGATGTTTTTTCAATGGAATAAACTCCTAATTAAACTTGAGAAAATTAATATGAGTCTGCCTCTGTTTATATTATATATTTTTAACATTTTGACATTTTTAAGCTTGTATTTACTTCTATAAATATAGATAAGTTGGGATGTTAGTGGGTTAGATTTCTTCGGATCTTGCTTCACTTCGCATTCAATTGAACGTGAATGGCTACAAGTTTCACATGTGGTGGAATGGGAATAAGGACAAAAATTACACTCGTTGTGGTGAAATAAACGTGAGTAAGACCTTGTACCCGGGTTAATTTGGCCAGATATTCCCCTTTGGGGAATTATCTGGAAAAATACCCTCTTAAGGGAACATTTTAAAAAATACCTTACATTTGGCCCACGTCAGGGTAAATTGCGTTCTGCAGGGCGCGATATCCAAAATCGCTTGTACAAGGCGCGACTTCTGTACGATGTGGATCATATTATCCAGTATTTTTTTAGAAAAGTAAACTTCTACGAGAATTTCAAACGACTCGTCGCGATAAGATGAAGTCGCGTTGTGTGTGCCGCAATTTCCGCGTTAATAAATTGGAACGGTTGAAAATTTAATTACCGCGTTAGGGTTATGAAGAAGTCGCGCTCTGTAGGGCGCGATTTCAAAGTCGCATCTTGTAGGACGCGATTTGCTTTGAATAATCGCACCCCAACTGACGCGATTTCCACTATAAATTGGTCCCCACCCTCCCTTCTACCCCACACCAAAAAATTCACTCTCTCTCAAATCTACTTTCTTTCAATTTCTCGGTTGATTTTTTGTGTTCGATATAATGGCGGGATTGATAAGGTTAGATAACAAGTACGTGTTTGATTATCATCGGAGACATGTAAGTTTTATCCCATTTTATTTAATTTTTATTATTTTATTATATATTGTTATTTATACGTATGCATTTTTATATATTTTTATATAGTTTAATTTATACATACACGTTTATTTTTTTAGAATATGGAACGACGTCTGGAAGTTTCTTACAACCGGATGACGAGATTATCGGGCGTGTTGATCGAACCGTACTTAGAGCGGGCCGGGTTTTTGCAGGCATCCAAAATTGTTGGAGGTGCAAAAATAGACGTTGATTTGGTCAACGCTCTTTTGGAGAGGTGGTGGCCGGAGACACACACATCCCACCTTCCTTGCGGTGAGGTGACGATTACCATGGAGGACGTGTCCCATATCCTGAGTTTGCCTGTTGATGGAGAGGCTATCACTGGTCCCGGTGCTGATACTTGGGTGGACCTATGTTTGAGTGGGCTAGGGGCTGCGCCGGAGCGTTTTTACGACGGAAAAATACAATTAGTGTGGCTGAGGAATAATTTTGGTGATGTACCCGTTGACGCGAGTGAAGAAGTGAAGAAGGTAACAATAATTTTTTAGTGAATATTATTGAAACAATAATTTTTTTTTACATATGGTAATATATATATATATATATATATATATATATTCGTATTGTAGGCATATGCTCGCGCTTATATTTTACAGATGATCGGCAGGGTATTGATGCCTGACAAAACTCGGGACAAGGTTCACACGATCTGGTTGCGGCATTTGCAGAATTTTGAAGATGCCGGTAAACTAAACTGGGGATTCACAGTTTTGGCAACTCTGTTTAGGGAGCTGTGTAAGAACACCGATTCAGAAAAGTATTCCATCGGAGGTTGTTTGGTGTTGCTCCAGTCCTAGACGTGGTGGAGAATGCTGATTTTACGCCCTGAGCTTCTAGAGCCTACTCCATATGTTTTTCTGCTAGCCCCAAGGTAAGAAAAGAGTTGTTAATTTTTTAATATATGTATTGTTATAATTAATTAAAATTATCTTCTTATTTTGTAGGTGGACCGCTCGTTTAACTCGTGTTGGTGTTGCGAAGGGCCTGGAGGTTATCAGACAAGATATTAAGGAAATTTCAAAAGATTAGGTAACACTTTGGTGTATTTATATAAAATAAATTTTATATTTAACTATACGTATTTTCTTTTTCTTTTTTAATATACACATTATATATTGTACAGTTTTATGGACGTCGTACGCGAATATAGAGTTGCAGCACTGCATCCTGATATTTTCGGCCGATACGAAGCTTGTTTAGACAGCCTATGTACCACTCATTTGCTATGCCACAGTTGAGTGGAATCCGACCGACCGCATCCTACGGCAATTTGGTTATTTCCAACGTATCCCAGCTGAGCCTCCAAATTTGGATGAGTTTTACAAACTCACTCGACAAGGGAAGCCCAAGGTAATAAATATTTATATACTTACCACATTGTTTTATTAATTCGAACGTAATTCATATCTAAAAAGAAAAATAATTTTTTTGATTGTCCGATAGGTTGATTGGTCGGTGCACCACCACTCTTATATTGCTCACTAGAGGGACAAGCTGAATCAGAGATGGCAACCCCGGAGTGAGTGTCGTATGTTTGATACGATGGTGAACGATGATTATGAGGACTGGTTTAGGGCGAATGGGAAGCTGTTTATTCTAACTTGAGAGGAGGCAGCGGTCGTCTATCGACGCCAGCAACACAATCGCCCACGGTCTCAGCGTTCGAGGGGGACGGGGAGCACAGAACACCCCCGGTGGTGCGTCATCATCGATGAGAAGCCATGGTCCTGCCTCCACAGCACCGCCACCACAACCATCAGATGCTACCCCACCACCGATGCGGTCACAACTGACCCAAAGTCCAAGTCAAGGTTATTTAATGCCTTCTATGTCAAACCCCTTTGCTCAATTTTCAGCGATGATGAGTGGTGCCTCCAGCTATCTTGCAGGCTATATGCCCTACGTTCCCTTCATGTCGTTCCCCCCGATGTCAGTCGCATTTGGAACCTGGATTGTCCAACAAACGCCGCCGTAGTCGTTTTCTACCTCAGTGGGCCCGGTGGAATGAGCGATACTGCAGGAGCTGGAACCGGGGATGGTGATGATGATGGTGATGATGGTGACGACGCTCTCTCCTGATGCAATCCGGAGCGAGATCGACGTGCACCGTCCTGTGCTACCAGTGGACATAGACGCAATTAGTTTTTTTTGTTATTTATTTTATTTGGAAATATTGAACTTTATATTTTTATTTTGTTTTTTAATTAGTATGTATTTTAGTTTAATCACGATTTGTTGTTTGTTTAATTAGTATATATTTTTTAATTTACGTTTTTTATTCTTTAATTAGTTTATATTTTATTCGTATTCCCGGATATTGTGATTTGTTGTTGTCGATCGCCGTGAAAAAATACCGAATAGTTAACATCTAATCAACATAGAGATGTAACTACAAATAACAACGAATCACAATATTCGGAAAATCAGTTTGCGAATAAATTTTCCAGATACGTGGTTAGTTGGCATTAGTAGTTCCAGTCGAAAACTTCAATCACTGTAATGCATATTTTTCCCTTCGAATGAGTGGTGTGGGATTCAGGTATTTATAGTGGCAAAGTAGCATTCTGTAAAACGCGATTTACCTGACACGTCAAGAATCCTGGCAAAGTCGCGTTCTATACGACGCGATTTACCTAACACGTCAGGAATCCTGGCAAAGTCGCGTTCTACACGACGCGATTTTCTTGACACGTCAGGAATCCTGGCAAAGTCGCATTTTGTACGACGTGATTTTCATGCTTGGTCTATATATGCCCTCCTTTATGAACCTTACTGGCAAACTCACACTTGTATTGTGAGTTGTGGGTATATAAAATTGTGGTTGGATACTAGTTGTGGTGCGATGTCTGTACCGTTCGTTTGTTCAAGATGATCGAAAAATCACAATATCCGGAAACGCATGGAGGGGTTCCACGAAAATGATCGATACCACGAAATCACAATAGCTGCAACTTTATCTGTCTTGTCCAAGGTTATAGCTTTTGGTGGGTGCCGATTACATTTGATAGTGCGGGTCAAAGCTTCTACCATTGTCGGTGTTTTCGAAGCTATGTTAAGACCCTCACATGTAGCGGTGTTGGTGACAAATGTATCGTGGAAGATGATGATTATCGCGTACTCACAAAATCCACGAAGCTTGAGGCCTCCAACAACTAGGACAAACTATTGCACCTCTTGTTGGCCATTATCTACAGCAACGACACATCTGTCGTCGGCCATACAAATCAGACAAACTATTGCACCTTTCGTCTATATCAATTCATATGTAAATTATTTGAGTCTGCATGTTTAGGGGTACAATTGACCGCGTGTTTAGGGGTACAATTGTTTTTAACATACAAAAAAATAAAAATACAATTTACATATGTAATTCATATGTAATATTTTACGTGTTTCAATGCATGTCTTCTATAAAGAACAATAATTTGAAAGACCACCGGTTCATTTACATTGGTTCATCGATGGGGAGACATTCATGTGCTGGTGATGTCGACCAAGATATTGGACATAGGCCTCGTGATCACATTCCGATTGTAGAACCTAACAAGGTACATGTTGCGTGTAAAAGGTGCTACGCAACTGTGCAAGTATACACGTCGCAAGTAATAAAGTGATAAGTATTGAGTATCGTCTCTACATGGATTGGGCTTTGGGCCACTTGCTTAAGTTACTGCACTATAGAAAATAAAAACACAAATAAGTGATAGGAAGAGTTTTATCTAACTAATAAACTAAAGAACAATAAAAATAAAAGATAGATAGGTCGAATAAGAGAGAAGAGTAGGCCGGATTAAGTTGTGTCGTTGTGTGGAAGGCAATTGACTTGTCTCGGTCTTTGAATGCAATGATCACCAAACTGCCTCGGTAGTGACCGTCGTCCCTTCCGCGACAATAAGATGAGCTGCCTCGGCAATCTCTTGCTGGCCGACAGTTGATGTCAAGGTTCGGTAAAGCGTCATTCGATAGCTCCTCCTTATATCTAAGGTCGAAACCGTGCTGATGAATGGGCCTTGATAATACCTCTCGGCGTAAACCAAAGATAAACACCAACCAATCTCACGCTTCTTTTAGCAGTTGAAACTCTAATTTATCTCTAAGCCAAGTTAGTTTCCACCGTTTGGGATGAAAACCATGCTTATTCGTTTCGTGAGTCTAACTCTCTCGATGCCAGACAAATAGATAACCTTACAATACTCTCTCTCGATGAGATTGCAAGAATGAATTCAATGCCAAGAATAAGCAAACCTTGAACTAAATTGCATTAAAAACTTAAACAAAGTACAATTGTTTTCCCACAACTACTAAACAAAATAACCCTAGCCTAAGAAAAGAACTAGAACATGCTAAGCCTCTCAAACTCTCAATACTCGAAAATTCTTCAATTGGTGGCTTGGCCTTCTTTAAATAGGAGGAAGCTTGGGGATGAGTCTTTCTTGGATAGGAAGTTAAGTTGGAGTTGGACTTATCTTCATTAAAGAGGTGAATCTCTTTATTTTAATGCCTTTATCCACTTTGCCGAATTCTATCTTTAACTTTCCTTCCATATTTTTGTCGTCTTCCCGAAATCCGATTGCCATGCAAAGTATGTAGAAAAATTCAGCATTTTATGCTCTTCAAATCGACTACCACTTTGCATATTTTGCCCGCCGGCAAGTTTGGTTGTACAATGCCTTGGCATTAGATGCTGCCTCGGTAGAGGTTTGTCAATTGGTTCTGCTCAGCAAGGATTTATCTTCATGGTTCAACTTCCTTCAGTAGAAACTGACATCTTTGGCTAGCTTGATCTAGGCCTGTCGAGAGCTCGTTCTGCACCATCCTCCCTTTTCTTCATTGCCCACGCGACATCACCTACCAGGGCAGGGAGTAAATCTGCACAAGCACTAAAATGTATCAAAATAGTACCTTTTTCATTAAATAAATCAAATGTAAGGATCAAGGATAGAAACAATGTAATTAATGCATAAAGGGCCATAATGTAGTTCAATTGGGTGTAGGTTGAGCAATAATTGCCATGTAAAAAGGGTGAAAATATAGAAATTTTAGACACTTATCACACCCCCAAACTCGAACTATTGCTTGTCCTCAAGTAATGCAAACCATCAATTGCCAAACCTTAATTTTCATAAACCTTCTCCTTGGTCTTACTTTTTCTTCTTCTCTCCAAACCATGACCATGACTATTCTTGGCCCTTAATGCTTCAGATGCCTTAGGAATCCCATGGGATCAAGCTATAAAAAATAATGAGTAAATTATGAGCAAGATGATTATATGGATTCTAAGTACACTTAAGTAACTATCTTACTTTTCCTTGGGTTTTTCAAATTTTTTTGTAACTAGAGCCAATTTCGGACACCTCTAGTATTTTTAACAAGCTAATCAACTAGAGCCAATTTTGGGCACCTCTAGTGATCTAAAGTCTAAACTAGAGCCAGTTTCGGGCACCTCTAGTAGCTTTCTTTTCTCTAAGCTAGAGTTTGTTTTAGGCACCTCTAACTTATAATCTTTTTACCCAAATTTTATCCAAGCATGTGAATACTCTAAGTGTCCTATAACTCCTTTAATCATTTAGGTCATAAGAGTCTCAAAAGTTCTAATAGCATTTTCCTAAGTTATCTTCCTTATGCATCATGGAATTAAAGGCTTTAAACAGTTCAAAACAATGGTAAGAAGAGAAAGATCTATTGCCAAGAAAGAAGATTCAATTAAAATTAAACTAAGGCAATTGATAAAGAGTATTTCCGAGGCATAAGCTTCATTCAGTTAAAGCAATGCATGCAGTAAAAAAATTGACAATTATTAAACAAAACTGCTTTTTTATATTATAATGTCGCGGCATGGGAGTGAAACCTACACCCCCAAACTCAAGATAAGCATTGCCCTCAATGTGTTAATCACAATATATAAAATAGGAAACATATGCAAAAAAAAAATTAAGGGCAGAAAATAAGGCAAAAGAGAAGAAACCTAGAGTGGTTGAGACTCGGATGAGTCATCACTTTGGATGATCAGTCTCCTCGTTGCCATATGCTTGACTCGTTTGGTGGCTCTGGGTGGTTGGGTGCGTGTTGGGGGAGTGGGCCCTTCTTTGTTGTCGCGGCAGAGGGTGTTGGCATGTAACATATGCATCCTATATGCTGGTATGCATTGTTGACTGGGTATTAGCAGTAGGCATTGCCGGGGAAGCAAGTCTTGTTGAGGCATGCGCTTTAGTGGTTGCCGAGGCACGCGTTTCATGGGTTGCCGTGGCATGCACCGTCTCATCCGTTTTGGTAGTGGTTTTGGGACATATGTTTGCTCCTTTCGTTAAGCTCAGGCTTGCCATGGTTTTGAGGTTCTTTGCCATGGTGGTTTTGTTTCTTGATGAGGAAAACAAAGAAAACCTGAAAACTAATTATACTAAAGAAAAATAAAATATGTAAACCCCTTAGCCCGGCCTAGACACCTGACCCAAGCTAAGAAGATTACACGGGGAAAACCGAAGCCAACTCGCTAAATCCGACTCCGATTAATGACCCCCTTTTTTCCTCTAGATGCAGTTTAAGTCCTATGTTTTCAACAAAACACTTAGAAGAAAACGACACAACGATCGGAGTTCGTTTAGGGGTTTAATTGCGCAAGTTATACGTTTACGGACTAATCTGTAATTTTAGAAAATTACGGGGACCAAACAAATTTGAAGATTACCATCCATTAATTAGTCCTGAGTCATGTTTCCATGTCAAATATAATCACAAACGGACCATCCAAACTCATCCAATTGCACATACAACATTCAGGGACCAAAATGAAACTTTTCAAACTTTAAAAGATACTTTTAACTGAAAACAACGGTCGAGTATCGGTACCCCTGAGGCCCGTATCGATATGCGGGAAGACAGTAGCTCAATTGGGAAAAAGGTATCGATACCCTTCCCCGTATATCGGTACGCCCTTCAAAGATAGCCCAAGTGTATTGATACGCGAGCAAATCGTATCGATACCCCTGTGTTGTTTAGCCTGCAAAAGGCCTTTGAGTATCGATACTCGAACCCGAGTATCGATACGCATACCAGATAGGCTTCACAAACAATTCCAAAATGCATTTTAATCAGCCAAGCATGCTCAAGCATCCATAGATAAACATCCCTAAGCATGTACTACATGTCAAACATGCTTAAATGCAACTACAAGGGATTTACCAATCCAACACATGTAACTCTAGTAAGCTATAGCATGCATCTCATGAGCAATACCATAAAACATACGAAAAAGAATCATTCTTCCTCAAACAACATATAATGGCCATTTTACAAACCCAAAAAGACAATCAACATATCTCAACAGGAAGTTCTAAAACAAATCTCCCAAACCGAGGTTCTTTCCCCATTGCCAAAATCTACTGATTTAAAATCACCAAAGTTCATACTTGAGTTTGAGTGACGAATTAGGTGCCTTCACTTGCTACTCCCCAGCCCTCAAGCTTAGTTATCTGCATCGTTGGAAAAGGAGCGTAAGCACTCTTGTTAAATGAGGGGAAGCTCCAAAACACATTAACAATGCGGTTTTTAAAACACAAGTTGAAACCATATCATGCTCAATCTCAATTCAAACATTCAAAACCAAAGCAAACAATGCTTTAACCATGTTCCACATGTATCATTAGCCACATGCATTGTTCACAATGCAAAACCACATTAAGACTCACTTTCTTAATTCATATGCATAGATTTGTCCTATGCAACATCTCATCATCAAGCATCTCATGCACAATAATCCATTATGCATTCATTATAATCATGATACATGGGCATCAATAAACACATATATTGGCATTTCAAGTGAACCAGATGGAATCTACCCCCATCCTTGGATAGCACTACCCCTATCCATTAATGATCGGATATACGGATACCTTGATGGCACTACCCCCATCAAGTCACATGGTGAAAACTACCCTCACCATAATCCCACTTCAGCCGGGATGCTACTACCCGCATTGCCCATTGGTGATAGCACTACCCCTATTACTCACATCACAATAACACTACCCATATTGTGAAACCGAAGAATTTATCTCATACGTGAATTTTGTATATTATAGTGCACTTCACATCCTATTGGTCGACCAACATATCCGATAATAGAAATCTCACCACTAAGCCAATATACCATTTAAATCCATGTTAACTCACTGTTTTCAATGCATTATTAAAATCATCACATATCCCGAAATTAAACATGCTTTCAAATATCAAATATCATCTCATACAAGATCATATCATCTTGTATCCAACCAAACCATTTCATGGGATAAACACAAGCAAAACCGTGCTTAAATCCATGTATAACAGTGAGTAACAACCATTATCAAAACTTGAACATGATAAACCATAGAGTCCATTTCAAACCGAAAACCGAGAGTTCAAGTAACCATACTTACTTCCGAGATTAGCTAAGCGTTTCAAGCTTACACTAACCTCCCAACACCTCATATCCAAGCTTAACAAAGCTTTAAAACACATCCACTCATTGATACACGAAACTTCACGTGCCGGCGTGCAGATCACTCGTTCGATGATTTTAAAACCGCTTCGCTAGCTTCCGGATCAATATCCCCTGCTTTTAGATCATCAAAAACAGAGATCCAATGCATTAAAATGCATTCTAACTCCAGCAACTAAACACAAACTCATTGCCCAGCAAAACCACATCAATTTACCCATCCAAAACAACCGAAAACTCATTCGAATGCTTCCTAAACAATGACCAGCCAACAATCAACACTTCCAATCATTAATATTCATCAAATCACATCCAAAAACAATCTAAACCTTTCCTTATATCTCCTGCAATCATTTAACCATCAAATCACTTCAAAAACACAACTAAAACTATCATAAAACTCAAGGATCTGAATGATTTCGGGATCTAAATCATTAAAACTCTTTTTCAACATCATAATCACCTCAAAAATCAATTATAATCCATCTAAAATAGATCTCATCAACAACACCCCGAAAATCAAGAATTAAACCTTAGTTTTGCAAGATTTTGATCTTAAATTAAAACTATAATAAAAACTCAGTTAAAACAACAATTGGGAGTAAAAAATCTTGGGAATTTCAATAAAGAACCTTGATTGGAGGTTGAGAACGAGATTTAACTCCAATCCTTGCTTTCCTTAAGTTTTGACAAGTTTTGCTTCACAATTCTTGAAGAAATTGAAGAGAAATCTTTAAAATGGTTATGAGATCAAAGTGAGAGTGTTTGGGAGAAAAGAAATCTAGAGAAAAGACTTTAGAAAGGTATTTTGTTTAAAATGAAGAGTGAAAAGTTAGTTACGTAAATGAAACTTCCAAATTTATGATTTTATTTAATAAATAAAAATCCTCTTTTTAAACAATTACTTAAAATTTATTTAAAACACATGTCAAATTAAGGAAAGGGTTTAATTGCACAAAAGCTCCTTAAAGATTCTAAGATTTTCACTCCTCTTTTTAAATTTGCATTTTCCACAGTTTTAAAACTTTACATTTTGGTCACTACCCAAAATGTACCACTTACAAAACTCATTTTGTAAAATTGATTTGACCAACCTCTTAAACATGATTTTAGAGGATTTTGTTATATTTTTATCCTATCCCGAGCCTTGATTTCCCTGAACCACCTAATACGATTCGAACCGTTTCCGACCAGCCCGATCCGATGTCTAAAACACCTAGGCCCAAAACCAGGGCGTTACAAAATATCTCCTAAAATAACTAAAAATAAAATAAAGGTTCAAAAATTAAAGACTAAAAATTAAAAATTCTTAGAAAGATCATTTTCATGTATCTTCTAAGGTTACCACATATCCGAGAAAGCTTGAGGAAGTTCGTTTCCAATAATTCTTATAGTCCAACCACACCCTCCATCGAGTGACAATATTGCCCAAAAAGAGTTGGGTCAATATGCTTGTAACTACTCCATTTTGTGTTACCATGGTGGATGCATCTTTCTTTCGTGTTCCCTTGTAGTCCATGTATACGTTCTACCTTGCGACTTTTTCTGAAGGCATGAATATATTATTAGGAAAAAATTATATCAATATCCAACCATTTACTTACCTCATTCTCGTCGAAATCCGTTATGGTTGGATGTAGCCTTCGTTATCGTGGCAATTGCTTCGGTGACCAATTGTTGTGGCAATCTTCTGCCCTAATTCGGTGCAAGTCAAGAGAAAACCCAATTTTCTGAAAAGCTTTATGGATCCAAATCCTATTTTCTTTAGGCCCCTCAAACATCTCCATTAGTAGAGATTTTGGTGACTTCAATTTTAGCAACGTTGGTTCCTCAAAGAATACCTGCAATTGAATAGGCGAGTTTTTAAAGAATTCAAAAGGTTCAACCATTACCTGCTCATATTCCATTAGCGAAGTATTGTCATCTTGTTGCTCATACGAGTGCCATGGCGAATATGGATGTAAGCAATCTTTGTCGGGCGTTGCCGAGGTAGTGGCTTCAGGTCTTGTCGAGGCAGTGGTTGCCGCTTCGGTAGTGGTTGCTGCAACATTCTCAATACTTTTCTCAACCTCACTAAGTGTTGTTGCGACATTGCTCTGTTCATGCTCCTCAACCATTGTCGAGGAAATTTGTTGCTCAGGCTAATCATGTGTTGGGCAGTCGTTCTCATTGGCAACCTCTCTTCTTGGAGGTTCTAATTGTTCCCCACACATCGGGGGGCTCTCTTTGCCTTGCTCCTTCTCCTCTTGCCTTGGGACTTCAGTATCCCTAGGAATGGATTGTTGGTGTTTATTACCCGTGGCATATGTGGATCTCTTCAATCGATCTTCCGCTTCTCTCACGAGTACATCCATCATGGCAATACACGCATCCATGGAATTTAATAGCTCTTGACGAGGCCTACATTGTAATGACATATCTGTTGCCGTGACACTCTACTGTTGATAAGGACTACATTTCCAAGGCATGTCTGCTGCCGAGGCACTACATTGCCAAGGCATGTATGCTGCTGCGGCATAATTGTTATGGTAAAAACTTTTTTGAGCTTTTTGATCATACCATGAAGGATTTTGCTGTTGGTTCCATCTATGGTTCTTCATGTAGTCATTTGCACCAAAAAGGTGAGGGCAATTTTCAAACACATGTTGTTCTCCACAATTAACACAAGAGATTTCCACGGTTTGGGCTTTTCTTGGTGGGCATAGGTAAAGAAAGTCTTCATTGGAGTAATTCTTATGTTCCCACATAAATTCTCAAACAGTTTTTCTCGACATGTTGATGTCCCTTACTTGTAGCACACCTTAATTTTTTTTGAATAAAACAAACAAAAAGAAAAGTTAGTAAAACTAATAAGTAAAAATGCAATAACAAAAACAACTAACAACAATTGCCAATCCCCGACAACGACGCCAAAAACTTGTTGCGTGAAAAAAGTGCAACACAATTGTGCAAGTATAAAAGTCGCAAGTAATAAAGTGATAAGTATTGAGTATCGTCTCCACAGGGATTGTGCTTTGGGCCACTTGATTAAGTTACTGCACTGTAGAAAATAAAAACACAAATAAGTGATAGGAAGAGTTTTATCTAACTAATAAACTAAAGAACAATTATAAGTGCCCAAAACTCCTAGGTTTTGACCCCTTTTTTCATGGCAATTATCACTCAACCTACACCCATTTGACCTCTATTATAGCATTTCATGCATAGATTTCATCGTTTATGCCTTTGAGCTTATTATTCTGTTTATTATATGAAAAAGGTACTATTTAATGCATGGTTGGTATTATTGTAGGGTGACCATTGCTGGAGCAAGAGGATGCTGACGCAGCACAGAAAGTAGGAGGGAAGATGAGGCAGAAGTAGCCGACAACCGACCCTAATCGAGGCAAGCCACAAGACAGCTTCTATTGAGGGAAGCTGAGGAAATCTTGCTGAGCAAAACAGACCGATGCTGAGGCAGCAAAAGCCAGGCCGCGACAGCATATTTCTAGAGGGAAAATTAAGCAAAGTGGTAGCTGACTTGTAGAGCTTTTAACGCTGGATTTTTCTACACACATTGCGTGGCAGCTGAAGCTCGAAAAGAGGAGGAAAACGTGGAAGGAAGTATAAAGTTGGACTCTTGGATAAAAGTGTTTATTGTAATAAATTAAAGAGAATTACCTCTTTAATAAAGTCTAGTTCAGTCATCAACAAGTGTTCCGAGCTTAGGGATAAGGCGAAACAATCCAAGGACGCTTTGCCGAACCTTAACTACTTCTGCCCACGAGCAAGGGATTGCCGCAGCATGGATTCAACCACTGCGGTCGCGGAAGAGATTTAGGTCACTGCCACAGAAGTAGTGCGTTGCTGCATTCAAGACAGAAACGAAGTCAAGAGGATTTAACACTACGACACATTCTAATCCGACCCATCTTCTTATCTTGATCACCCTTTTACTTTATTTACTGGATTCTCTTAGTTTAGTTATTTTTAGACTATCTTAATTCACCAAATTAATCTGTGTTTTTACTTTCTTTATTTTGTAGTGTAAGGGAATAGAACCGAAGGTTGAGTACCAATCCTTGTGGAGACGATACTCATATACTTATCCCTATATTACTTGCGTCATGTATACTTGCACAAATTGCGGAGCACTATTTACATGCAACAAGTTTTTGGCGCGGTTGCCGAGGATTGACAACTTTTGTTTTTATTTTCTTGCACTCTTTCTTTTATTTAGTTTATCTATTTTTATTATATATTTTATTACTAATAAAATTTGGTTTCGTTTTAGTGAATGACTAGAGCTGACCCTGGTAGCCCAGTGCAAAACTTAGATCCAGAACTCGAAGGCTCTTATTTGAGACTTAGACGAAAGATCATAGCTAAAATGTATCAACCTGAGGACCTACCACGCGGCGGCGACCGCAACCAAGTGCCGCCGCAAGGCAATGTTAATGGGCAGCACCCTGCTGATGGACAACCACTTATTGAAGAACAGTTTTAAGTATGCAAAAGTCATATATTTATGCCCTAGTTTAGCTCAATTATTGTTGTTCTTAAGTATAGTTTAATTTCATTTATTAGGAAAACATACACAAAACTGCATAGATTAGATATTCTGCCTTATTTGATGAACTTAATTGTTTTTATACAAAAGATACTGCTCAGGTGCGTTTTCTAACTGTGCGCAGGTACCCGCCCAGGCAGATGCTGCCGAGGCAGCATAAAGGGCAGAAGAGAAGAAGCTGGAATTTGATGGAGGAGGCTGTTGGACCATCTAGAGAGCTAATCAAGGAGAAGAGTCCCAGAATGAAAGGCTGTGCCAACCCCTGCACACCAACTCATACCTCTGCCGAGGAACACAACAATGTGCCGCCGAGGCAGTAACTCGAGGAAGGGTGGAAATATGCAAAGTGGTATGCGACTAAAAGAGCTCATCAAGCCCGATTTTTGGAGATCACTTGCACATGCATTGGAGCCCAACAGACAAAGAAAAGCCACGTTCAAAGTCAAGGTGGAAAAAGTCAAACAGGAATCTAGAAAGATTTAATATTAGATTTGTTCTTTTAATGAGTTGTAATTATATTCTAACTAGTATTCCTACCCTAAATCGACTTAGACCATGGCTTCTCCCCTATAAATATAATTGACTTGAAGGAGGAAGAACATAATTGACATTAGAGAGAAAACTCATTCTTGTCGAAAAACCCTAGTGCCACCATCTTCGATTATGATCTAAACCTTCGATAGGGCTAAGGGTTGGTTGTGGAGTAGTTGTGAGAGTTTTGCTTGTAATCGTTTAGGTTTTCAGTGTTTGTAATAAAATTCAAGGTTTGTTTACTCTGGGTTCTTCATTGTTGCAATCTTTATCGGGAGAGAAGAGGGCATCAATCTATTTGTTCAATATCGGGAGAGTTGGACTCACGAAACGAGTAAACATTGTTTTATCCAACCATAGGGTAAAGCTACTTCGGCTTAGGGATACGTTAGAAGTTTAGCGACTAAGAGAGGCTTCATAATCGGTTGGTGTTCATCCTTAGATTTATGCCGGAGGTATCATCCAAGACGTGTTCGTCAATAGTACTTCAAGCTTAGGGATAAGAGGAAGTCATTGAAGGGAGCCTTGCCGAACCTTGAATCATCGCTTAACTGTCCATGCAGTCACATTGGTCTCTGTCGAGGCATACTCGTGGGCGGCTGTTGAAAATTGTTAAGTTGATATGCAAAACTGTGCTGAGACAATGCATTCTATCTCCACACTACGAAGCATTCCAATACCAGCCCATTCTCTCACTCTGATTTCTAAATTTATTTTATTTTCTTTAGTCGTAGTTTTAATCAAACCAACTCTTAATATTTGTGTTTTTTACTTTTTACCTATGCAGGAAAGTGAATTCCAAAGGTTGTCACAATCCCCGTGGAGACGATATCTTAAATACTATAACTTGGCATTGTGTATACTTGTACGCAATTCGTGCATCACTTTTGCACGCAACATGTTTTTGACGCTGTTGCCGGGGATTGGCGTACAACTTTTTGTTTTTGTTTTTCTGCACTTTCCATTTTTATATTTAACCCCTGGTTTTCTATGGTGTATGACCAGAGCGAACCAGAAACCAGCCTTGCGAGACTACGATCCAGAGCCTGAATGTATTGCATGCAAAATAAGACAAGTAAACAGAGAAGCCATGGGTGACCAAGCGAACATCCAGGACTAGCCTCCACCACCACCCCAATCAACAATGCCGTGGCGGGTAATGGCAGACAACCTCCTGCCGCTCGGCGGCTAGTTCGTGACTACTTGGAGGAGGATCTCAGAAGGCTGAACTCTGGCGTGATTGATCCAAAAATAGAAGCAGACCACTTCAAACTGAAACCAGTCATGTTTAACATGCTGAATACACTTGGACAGTTCGGAGGATCCGCCACTGAAGATGCCCGCCAGCATACGAAATCCTTCCTGGACATCTGCAAATCCGTCAAAATTCATGGAGTCCACCATGACGTGCTTCGACTTAGATTATTTCTCTATTCACTAAGGGATAGGGATAAAACTTGGTTCAACAGCCTACCATCAGAGTCCACTGAATCTTGGACAGAACTATGCCGAGATTTCTTAGCTCGATTCAATCCTCTCAATTTACCTAGTAAATTGCGGATTGTTATTACTACTTTTCGACATGCATATGATGAACCGATGTACGAGGCATGGGAGAGATATTGCAAGATGCTGAATAAATGCCCCTCCCATAGATTTCCAGAGTGGACACTAGTATCTATATTCTACAATGGTGTAAACACACAAACAATGATGATGTTGGATTCCTCTTCTAAGGGTACATTACTTGATAAGGAGCCTGCCGAAGAAATTCAAATCTTGAACATGATGGCCAAATACGACTACCAGTTCCCTAATACCCGCCGCGGTGGCATAAGACGGCAGGCCACAAAAAACGAGCTAGGAGCATCAGATGCAGTTGTAGCACAATTTGCTCGGTTGACAAAGATGGTAGAAGCTATGCAAGGGCAGAACAATACCCAGCAGGTTAAAGCCATTGATGCCTTTTTTGACCAATATGGGGGAGATCATGACTAATCCGAGTGCCAACAGGAACCGAGACTAGCTACTTTGTGGGGAACTACAACAGGAACAACAACCCTATATCTAACAATTACAATCCAGGCTAGAAAAGACACCCAAATTTTTCATGGAGTAACCCCAACAACGCTATGAATCCAACTAATCAGACGAAACAATCGCAAGGATTCCAGCAAACTATGTCATGGCAGCAGCCGCCGCAGTAGCAACAGGCAGCACCCAATGCTTTAGAGCAAACTTTAAATGCCTTCATGACCCAGACAAGTACCTATATGTCCAACATGGATTTATTTGTTAAGAAAATTGATGCTTTCAAGGACAAGACCGAGATGAGAATGAAAAATCACGAGGAAACCTTTTAAGTCGCTAGAAACTCAGGTAGGGCAGTTTGGGCATCTACTGAATACTAGATACATTGGAGTACTGCCTAGCGATACTAAAGTCACAGGGAGATCCACTCATGAACATTGCAAGGCAATCACAACAAGGAGTGGGAAACAACTCAAGAAACCATGTGCCGACGAATCAAAGGAGACAAAGCCAGCCGCCGTGGCAGATCCAGATGCTACTGCCTCAGCAGAGTCAAAACCATCTATTCTGGCATCCGATTCTATTGATATCCCATACAAAACTAAAGAGAAAGTAGAAAACCAGAACAGATCGCACTCCCTCAAAGTAGATTCCAATGCAATAAGGGTATTGAAAATATTCGGCCACCTCCTCCATTCCCTCAGCGGTTGAAGTAGTAGAAGCAAGAGTACCAGTTTAAGAAATTCCTGGACAATCTCAAACAAGTACACATCAACATACCCTTTGTCGAGGCCATAGAACAAATGCCAAACTATGCAAAGTTCCTCAAAGACATGGCGTCGAGGCGAGCAAGGATAGGGGAATTTGAAATAGTATCCATGACAGAAGGTTGCATGGCAATGTATCAAAACTGAGCGCCGGATAAACTAAGAGACCCAGGCAGCTTCCTCATTCCATTTGCCATTGGGAACCATTACGAGGGGAAAGCCTTATATGACCTTGGGGCAAGTATCAATGTAATGCCCAAGTCGGTGTTCGAAAAACTGGGAATTAGGAAAGCTAGACCCACTACCGTCATGCTCCAGTTAGCTGACCACTCTTACGTGCACCCGAAGGGAAAAATTGAAGATATTCTAGTAAGAGTAGATAATCTTATTTTTCTAGCTGATTTCTTAATCCTAGACTGTGAGGCAGACGACAAAGCACCCATCATCCTGGGAAGACCATTCCTAGCCACGAGCAGAACTCTAATAGACGTGGAGAACGGGGAGATTAATATGAGGGTGCATGATCAAAAAATTAGGTTGAATGTCTTCCAACCCTTGAAACGAGCCGACGATCGAGAAGAATGTCAGGACATTCATGCCTGGGCTGACAACAGCACAACAATAGAGCACCCCAGCCACAACAACCTGGGCGGGCAATCTGGCAATGACACTAATCAAGAGAAACACAAGGACCTGCCTTGGCAGAGGGTAAAGCAGATGCTACAACAACCCAGGAAGTGGTTATGTTGGGAAATGCATCAAAATGCATTCCCAACAAAACTTCAACTATTTTCTTTTATTTTTATGTTTTAGGATTTATAGTTTAATTTATTGCATTTTTATTAAGTTCTTAGGAATTAGATTTAATTTCAGCATTTGTTTATTCACTAATAAATTTTATTTAAGTTATTTGAGGAGAAACAATAAGCCCAAGAGACGAGAGAAGAAGCAAGGAAAATCCATCACCCATTCCAGCCCGCCCGCCAAATCTGTCGTGGAAAACAGATGTTGCATCTCACCAAAACTAGTCGTTGCAGACTAGCCGTTCCTAGACGCCCGTTCTGTTCCAACGACTATCTACCCGGGCAACGGCTGCCTCGGTAGATGAAACGATAGACCCTTTCACTCCTATTTAAACCCCCCATTTTTTACTATTCACTCTTCTTTAATCTCTCTCGCATATTGTTTCACATATTTCACTTTGCTTTTAGATTTGTTTCCTTTTCTACAGATTCTCAACTCTCACAACCCTCGTCGCACAAAAACCTTAAAGTCCAAAATCAAGAATGGCAAGAACCCCACACCGCCTTGCTGCCCAGGCAAAATCCGAATCTCTCAACCGCTTTGCTACACCAAAGGATTCTACTATGAGACGAGGAAGAGGAATTTTGGGCTCGAGCACTTCATCTACTCAAAGATCACATACCAAAAATGGCAGATCTTTGCCCAGCAACCCATGCCGGCAAATCAGACAATGGTGCGCGAACATTATGCCCATGGGACAACAGAGGAAGTGCCGACGGTGAATATCTGCGGGCGGCCAGTGTTGATCGACGAAGACAAGATCAACCTCTTCTATGGCCTTCACATCCGAGAAGATCAACATACTGAGTTCCTCGCCTCCCTCACGACAGACAGTTCTGAGGCGATGATAGAAGAGCTTTGCATTCCGGGGACGGTTTGGAATGAGGAAAAAAACAAGGTCACTGTCATCCAGTGGAACTTGTTGCTCGAGGCAAAATTATGGAACACGTTCGTGAAGAGATGGCTGCTGCCCACATCCCACAACTCCACCGTCAACAAACCACGCTTGGCACTCATCCAATCCATCATCAATAAAAGGTATATCATTGTGGGTGCGATTATTGCTATTGAAATTTATGAGTGTGGGTATAAATCAAATGGGTAACTCTACTTCCCCAGCCTCATCACGACATTGTGCGAGAAGGCACATGTTGCGGCCGTCCCAACTAACATCATGACGCCGGACATAATCGGGTGGACGAGGGACATCATCCTTCGAAAAATGAAGATCACATCTGCCACCCCATAAAATTATGCCGAGGCATCGGACATGGCTAGCCAGCAACCATACCAACAGCCTACCTTGGCAACCACCATAGGCGGCTAGGCAGCACAGCTAGATAGAATAGAACGATGTCAGCTGACCTTCATGGCATACATCTGGGACTTCAACAAATCCACCGTTACTACCATCAAGGAAAAGTTCCTAGCGGCCTACTTTTCAGAGTTCCTTGCCGAGATCTTTGCCCCGGTAGCACTAGAAACATCTTCTTGCCTTCTGCCTCGACAACTCATCCGACCGCCTTCTCAACTCCAACCGCCCCTATCTGAACAAAGCCTCAAGCCTCCCCAGCAGCTACAGCCACCGAAGTCCTCTCCATCTTCGACAACCGTGGTGACACAGAGGCTGCCCCAATCAGAGAACAAGGGCAGACATCACGGGCAACAGCCGACGCACCAGGACCACCCGACTCAGCCTACCTCAACTCCTTATCATTGGACTCGATATGGCAAGACTCAGTCCAGTCCGTCACCAGTAAACTTGAGCCGTCCTTCTCCCCAATCACAAAAAGAAAGCACTATGCCACAAAAGAAGTCTGCCCAGACAACAAAGACGGCGGGGAACAGGAAGTCGTACAGAAAGCAGTACCAAGTCCACCTTCCCACCAGCAGCCGCCGAGGGTGGCCAAGCGCTCAAAATGGCAGCTCGAAAGAGGGTGATCATAGCCAACGACGACTACACCTCCTCCGAGATACCATCAATCAAAGCTTCTCTCTCCTTCTTCTATTTTATTTTTGCCTAATCTATGCTAATTTTTGTTTATGTAGGCATGCATTGAGGACAACACTCCTCTCGAGTTGGGGGGGGAATTAGTCCTCTAATTTTTTTCTTTTATTTTCTGTTTTGTTTTTTAGTTGCATTTAGTTTCTAATGTAACGTGCCTTTATTTAAAATTTAATGAATTCTTAGTTTGAGGGAAATCCTTGAGTAGTTTTTACCTGCCGCGACAGATGGCCTGCCTGGGTGGCAACCTTAGCATGACTTTGGATGTACTTAGAATCTTACTATGGTCTGAACTTTAAGAACACACTCTTTGTGACTAGTTTGATTTTAGGACTACTAGGAAACTTAGGTATTTCACCTAGTAAACTTGGGTAGAACTCGAAGTAAAAAAAACGTCCTAGACGTGCCCGAAACTGGCTCTATGATAAGCTAGAGGTGCTCGAAACCGTCTCTAGAGGAAAAAATGAAATCATTAGAAATTCCTACCACCGACTCTAGTGGTTATGAATTGCAAAATAAAATAGAAGGAAACCCAAGGGAATTAAGGTGCTTATCGGAGTTTACTTAGAAACCGAAGAATCATTCTTATCACAAGGGTCGCACACACTCACGAGATACATAGTTCGGTTCCGGGTAAGTCCATTGTCATTCAAAAGGTACTATTTAACTAGAGGGAAACCCAAGAAAATTAAGAGGGACCCCTTTTTCATAGCAATTATCACTCAACCGACAACCATTTGACCTGCATTATAGCCTTTCATGCATAGATTTCATCGTTTATGCCTTTGAGCTTATTATTCTGTTTATTATATGAAAAAGGTACTATTTAATGCATGATTGGTATTCTTGTAGGGTGACCACTGCTGGAGCAGGAGGATGCTACCGCAACGCAGAAAGCAGGAGGGAAGATCAGGCAGAAGTAGCCGACAATCGACCTTGATCGAGCCAAGCCACAAGACAGCTTCTACTGAGGGAAGCTGAGGAAACCTTGCTGAGCAGAACAGACCGATGCCAAGGCAGCAAAAGCCAGGCTGCGACAACATATTGCCAGAGGGAAAAATGAGCAAAGTAGTAGCCGAATTGTAGAGCTTTTAACGCTGGATTTTTCTACACACTTTGGGTGTGAGCTGGAGCTACTGAAGAGGAGGAAAACGTGGAAGGACATATAAAGTTGGATTCTTGGATAAAAGTGTTTATTGTAATAAATTAAAGAGATTTACCTCTTTAATAAAGTCTAGTCAAAGTCCAACTTAACTTCCTCTCCAAGAAGGATTTGTGCCTACACCTTCCCTATATAAAGGCATGCTGCCAAGATAACGAGGAGGAAGACACGAGACAGAAGAGCAGAGAAGGGATGAGAGAAGAGCTTAAGATTAGTTTCATTATGTTCTAAATTTTCTTAGTGTTAGGATTAGTTTGTTTAGTAGTTGTGTGAAAACTCTTTGTACTTAGTTTTTGTTCTTAATGCAATAAATGTTAAGATTTTCTTATTCTGGCTTTAATTATTTTCACATTCAACTCGGGAGAGGGTTTGTGAGATCATTCATTGGTTCAATATCGAGAGAGTTGAGATCACAAAAGGAATAAGAACGATTTTCGCCCCACGTGGTGTTAACTAATTCGGCCTAGGGATAGGTTAGAATTTCAGCGGCTAAGAGAAGTGTATGAACAGTTGGTGTTTGCCTTTGATTCATGCCGGGAGGTATCATCAGAGTTCAATCATCAACCAGTGTTCTGTGCTTAGGGATAAGGCGGAACCATCCAAGGATGCTTTGCTGAACCTTAACTGCTTTTGCCCACGAGCAAGGGATTGCCGCGGCAGGGATTCAGCCACTCTGGACGTGACAGAGATTTAGGTCACTGGCACAACAGTAGTGCGTTGCTGCATTCAAGACAGAAACAAAGTCAAGAGGATTCCATACTACGACACATTCTAATCCGACCCATCTTCTTATCTTGACCACTCTTTTACTTTATTACTGGATTCTCTTAGTTTAGTTATTTTTAGGCTATCTCAATTCACCAAATTAATCTGTGTTTTTACTTTCTTTATTTTGCAGTGCAAGGGAATAGAACTGAAGGTTGAGTACCAATCCCTATGGAGACGATACTCATATACTTATCCCTATATTACTTGCATCGTGTATACTTGCACAAATTGCGGAGCACTATTTACACGCAACAAGTTTTTGGCGCCGTTGTCGGGGATTAGAAACTTTTGTTTTTATTTTCTTGCACTCTTTCTTTTATTTAGTTTATGTATTTTTATTATTTATTTTATTACTAATAAAATTTGGTTTTTTTAGTGCATGACCAGAGCTGACCCAGATAGCCTAGTGCAAAACTTAGATCTAGAACTCGAAGGCTCTTATTTGAGACTTAGACGAAAGATCATAGCTAAAATGTATCAACCTGAGGACCTACCACGCGGAGGCGGCCGCAACCATGTGCCGCCGCAAGACAATATTAATGGGAAGCACCCTGCTGATGGATAACCGCTTATTGAAGAACTGTGTTAAGTGTGCAAAAGTCCTATATTTATGCCCTAGTTTAGCTCAATTATTGTTGTTCTTAAGTATAGTTTAGTTGCATTTATTAGGAAAACATACACAAAACTGCATAGATTAGATATTCTGCCTTATTTGATGAACTTAATTGTTTTTATACAAAAGATACAACTCAGGTGCATTTTCTAATTGTGCGCAGGTACCTGCCCAGGAGGATGCCGCCGAGGTAGCATAGAGGGCCGTAGAGGAGAAGCTGGAAATAGATGGAGGAAGCTGTTGGACCATCTAGAGAGCTGGTCAAGGAGAAGAGTCCCAAAATAAAGAGTTGTGCCAACCCCTGCAAACCAACCCAGACCTCTGCCGAGGCAGACAACAGTGTGCCGTCGAGGCAGCAACTCGAGGAAGGGTGGAAATATGCAAAGTGGAATGCAACTGAAAGAGCTCATCAAGCCCGATTTTTGGAGACCACTTGCAGGTGCATTGGAGCCCAGCAGAAAAAGAAAAGCCATGGTCAAAGTCAAGGTGGAAAAAGTCAAACGGGAATCTAGGAAGTTTTAATGTTAGTTTTGTTCTTTTAATGAGTTGTAATTTTATTCTAACTAGTATTCCTGCCCTAAACCGACTTAGACCTAGGCTTCTCCCCTATAAATGTAATCGACTTGAAGGAGGAAGAACATAATTGAGATTAGAGAGAAAACTCCTTCTTGTCGAAAAACCCTAGTTGTAACACCCCAATTTTAGGCTTGGAAGTTTAGGGTCTGAACCGGACCGGTCTGATTTACGGTTCGAATATAAAAGGGTGATTTTAGGGAAAGCCTAGTTCGGGATGCTCATTTGTGAGCGTTTGAAGGCAGCTTCTGATCGACAGAAGTCTTACGCGGATTTGAAGCGTAAGGAGATTGAGTTTGAGGTAGGTGACCGTGTGTTCTTAAAGGTTTCGCCTTGGAAGAATGTGATGAGGTTTGGCCGGAAGGGTAAGTTGAGCCCTAGGTACATTGGGCCATACAAGGTGATTGAACGTATGGGTCCTGTTGCGTATAAGCTGAGGTTACCGCAAGAGTTGGAAAAGATTCATGATGTGTTTCATGTCTCTATGCTTCGGAGGTATAGATCTGATCATTCACATGTTATGCTTGTGGAGGAAGTGGAGTTGAATCCAGACTTGACTTATGATGAGGAATCGGTTGAAATTATTGATTCGGATAGTAAAGTTCTTCGGGGCAAGACCATTGAATTGGTTAAGGTGTTGTGGAGGCATCGTGGTGTTGAGGAAGCTACGTGGGAAAGAAAGGATGATATGTTGAAGCAGTTTCCGTACCTTTTTCCTCCAGGTAAATTTCGAGGACGAAATTTCTTAAGGGGGAGAGTTGTAACACCTCAATTTTGGGCTTGGAAGTTTAGGGTCTGAACCGGATCGGTCTGATTTACGGTTCGAATATAAAAGGGTGGTTTTAGGGAAAGCCTAGTTCGGGATGCTTTAAAAATATGGAAAAATATCTAAAAATCCTCTTTTAATATATATAAGAGAGTGGTGAAATCAATTTTGGAAAATAAGGTTTGGAAATACTACATTTTGGAGTAGTGACTAAAATGCAATTTTTGAAAAGTTTAGTGGTGACTGTTTTGTAAGGATTGAAACTTTGAATCTTTAAGTAGCTAATTTACCCAAAAATGTTTTATCCAGATTTTTCCTTAATTTGAGTGAATTAATTAATGTTTTAATTAATTAATTGGAAAAGGAAACTACCTTTTAGAATTTCATAACTATTTTTTCCTAGTTTTCTCTCTATTCTTTTTCTTTCAAAATTCCATCATCCAAACACTTTTCTCCAGCAACTTTTTCATTGAATTCCACTTCAATTGATGAGATTTCTATCATCAATTAGTCCCTAATCAATCTTACATCAAATCCTTTTGATTTCCTCATTGGATTTTCAAGGAAATTGGCTCAAATCAAGGAGAAATCACCATTTAGAGGTAATATTGTTCTTCTCCTCTAAATACTCAGTTCTTTACTGAAATTCCCAAGTTGTCAATCCTTAATTTAAGTTTTGTAAATGGTTCTAATGATAGGAACTTGATTTTAGCTTTTAAACTCAAGATTTGGAAGAAATCTTGAAGAATTTCGTTGTGATTGTTTGGGCTCTATTTAGAGATGATTCTTAAATGTATTTTGGATGTCTAATGATGTGTAAATGAGGTTTTATCAATGCAATCCCGAATAGGTTGTATTTCCTAAGTTTTTGCTTATGAAAATGGTGGTTTTTGAGGTGATCTTGGTGTTCTGTTATAGCTGGAGGTATAAGAACGAGTTTAGGTTCATTTTGGATGTTGATTGATGTTTAGAAATGGTTAGAAGTGATGGATCTTGGCTGGGTTAAGTTTTGGAAGAGTTTCGAGGTGATTTCGGTTGTGTTTGGTAGCCGAAATTTTGGCTTTAGGTAGAGCAGCGAGTTTGAGTGTGTTGGCTGAAGATTTCAATGCATGACGATGCATTAATCCTCTGCTTTGATGTGTTTAAAACATGGGAGACATCTTCGGACACTTGTGGAGTTGATCTGGAGGCTTGATTGACGTTTCGGCAAGCAAGCGAAACGAAATCGGTGAGTGCGTTTGGGTTTGAAGTCCATGAGGACAAAAATACAAGGTTTGGGGATTTATGAGAGGTTTGAAACACCTTCCTAAATCCGGAAGTAAGTATGGCTTGTTTTGATCTCTCTAAAGTGGTGTTTGGCCCCAAAATGCTTTTACATGCTCATGGTTAGAGATTGTTAAATTCCTACTGTTTTCATGCATGTTTTGAAGCATGAGATTATGCTTGTAAGGATGTCATGAGATGGCATGTTGCTTTGATTAGATTTGAGCTTTTGGTTTGAAGCAAAGTATGATTTATGATTTGATATGTGATAAGAAAACTCTTGAGTTTTATTGTATGAAAAACAGTAGGTGAGATGATATTTTAACACATTATATTGGCATAGATGTTGAGAAACTTACCGGATATAATTGATCGATCAATAGGATAAGAGTGCACTATAAACTAAAAATTCGTACGTGCTCTTTGGTTAAGCCAAAGGGAGATATTCTGATGATGAGCATTCCATCGGGTAGGACTTGGTGAAATTCCCAAGCTTTGTGGCGATGAGAGATTCCACCATGTGAGTACGGTGATGAGAGATTCCACCGAAAGCTATGTTGCTAGACAAGTGAGTACGGTGATGCGAGATTCCACCGGAAGAGTCTAGTGTAGAAATGTATCCGCATATCCGAGTATTAATGAGATGCTAAATGCCAATATAAATGATGAAATGGTTTTTGTTACACATGTACCTTTGATGAGATGATTTATGCTATGAGATATGCATATGTAATTTGTTTAGAAATGCTTTGGCAATACAAGCATGTAAATGGCCTTACCATGAGATTCACATTGGTTTTAATGCATGAGATAGAATGGAGGTACATGTGGTTTCAATGAGTTTTGCTTTGAGGGTTTTTCCAAGCATGAGAAAGAGATGAGCATGTGGTTTATAAGGCTTTTGATGAAAGTGTTTTTCTAAAATGCATTATTGTGATGTTTTTTTTAGAGCATGCCTCACTAAGCAATTGTGCTTATGCTCTCTCTCTTGTACCAATAATGCAGATAATTGAAGTGTTTTAAGTCAACAAGGAGGCTAGAGTGTCCAAGGGAAACCAAGCTCATGTATGGTGATGTTTTCATACACTATTAGTTTTGGTAATTTGGCAATGGGAACCTAAAAGTGTGTTTTGGGAGATGTTTTGGACTCTCTAGTTTGTGGCATGATGCTTTTGATGTTTTGGATTTGTAAGAGGCCTTTTTAATGCTTGGTTTGGAGATTGATTGATTGGTTGGTTTGGATAATAGGGTGCATGCCTATAGATTTGTGAAATTTCATGTTTGATGCTATGGATGTGTTTTGAAGTTGTAAACATGTACCTTATATGTATGATGACTTGTTGGCTTGACCAGGAAGTCATTAGGATGTGTTTGAATGGATTTATGTATGCAAAACCAGAAAAATCTGCAGCTTCTGGGCAAACCGTATCGGAAAGGGCACTAGCGTTTCGAAACGGGGCCCTGTAATGGCCTTCGTATTTCAAAACGGCTGGAGGCTGTTCCGAAACGTTTTTGCTACTGTCAAGCCCTGTTTCGAAACCAGTCTCGGAACGAACCCGTGTTTCGGAACGGTCAAAGCCGTTTCGAAACAGGTGACCGTTGGGTACTGATTTGAATGGTGTTGAAGTTTTCAAGCTTTACGTTTTAGTCCCGAAAGTTGTAATTGCAATTGTATGGGTTTGAGAAGTCCAATTAAGGTGAAATTTGACAGGAAAGCATGTAATATGACTAATTCCATATTGGTAAATTAAAAATCAGCTAAGACCTTCACATTTTCAGAATTTACATTTTGGTCCCTAATCTTTATATATTGTGCAATTGAGTCCCTTGTTTGAATCCGATCGATGTGCTTATTACGTAAATGTTTCTCAAGTGCTCGCTTAGGGTTAACGTGCATCTAGACAAGTTTAAAAAGAAAAAAAAGGGTCGAAAATCAAGGTTGACTTTCGAGTTGACTTTGGTTTTCCCCGTGTAATCTTCGTAGTTCGGGTCAACCGTCTAGGCCGGGCTAAGGGGGTTACACTAGTGCCACCATCTTCTATTATGTTCTAAACCTTCCCTAGGGCTAATGGTTTGTTGTGGAGTAGTTGTGAGAGTTTTGCTTGTATTCGTTTAGGTTTTCAGTTTTTGCAATAAAATTCATGGTTTGTTTACTCTTGCTTCTTCATTGTTGCAATCTTTATCGGGAGAGAAGAGGGCAACAAACTATTTGTTCAATATCGGGAGAGTTGGACTCACAAAACAAGTAAACACGATTTTATCCAGCCATAGGGTAAAGCTACTTCGGCTTAGGGATAAGTTAGAAGTTCAGCGGTTAAGAGAGGCTTCATAATCGGTTGGTGTTCATCCTTAGATTCATTCCGGGAGGTATCATCCAAGACGTGTTTTCCAATTGTAATTCAAGCTTAGGGATAAGAGGAAGTCATTGAAGGGAGCCATGCTGAACCTTGAATCATCGCTTAACTGCCCAGGCAATGACATTGGTCTCTGCCGAGGCGGGCATCTGCCGAGGCATACTCGTGGGTGGCTGTTGAAAGTTGTTAAGTTGATCTGCAAAACTATGCCGAGACACTGCATTCAATCTCCAAACTACGAAGCATTCCAATACTGGCCCATTCTCTCAATTTGATTTCTCAATTTATTTTATTTGCTTTATTCGTAGGTGACCAAGTGAACATCCAGGACCAGTCTTCACCACCACCCTCAATCGACAATGCCGTGGCAGGCAATGGTAGGAAATCTCATGCCGCTCGGTAGCTAGTTCGTAACTACTTGGAGGAGGATCTTAGAAGGATGAACTCTAGCATGATTGATCCAGAAATAGAAGCGGACCACATCGAACTCAAACCAGTCATGTTTAACATGCTGAATACACTTGGACAGTTTGGAGGATCCGCCACGGAAGATGCCCGCCAACATATGAAATCCTTCCTGGACATTTGCAAATCCGTCAAAATTCATGGAGTCCACCCTGACACGTTTCGACTTAGATAATTTCCCTATTCACTGAGGGATAGGGCAAAAACTCGGTTCAACAGCCTACCATCAGAGTCCATTGAACCCTGGACAGAACTATGCCGAGATTTCTTAGCTCGATTCAATCATGTCAATTTAACTAATAAATTGCAGACTGATATTGCTACTTTTCGACATGCAGATGATGAACCGATGTACGAGGCATGGGAGATATATTGCGAGATGCTGAATAAATGCCCATCCCTTGGATTTCCAGAGTGGACACTAGTATCCATATTTTACAATGGTGTAAACACACCAGCAAGGATGATGCTGGATTCCTGTGCCAATGGTACATTACTCGATAAGGAGCCTATCGAACCAATTCAAATCTTGAACATGATGGCCAAAAATGACTACCAGTTCCCTAACGCCTGCCATGGCGGCATAAGACGACAGGCCACAGCAAACGAGCTAGGAGCATCAGATGCAGTTATAGCACAAATTGCTCGGTTGACAAAGATGGTAGAAGCTATGCAAGGGCAGAACAATACCTAGAAGGTTAAAGCCATCGATGCCTTTCGCGACCAATGTGGGGGAGACCATGACTCGTCAGAGTGCCAACAGGGAACTGAGACCAGCTACTTTGTGGGGAACTACAACAAGAACAACCCTATATCGAAAAATTACAATCCATGTTGGAAAAGGCACCCAAATTTTTCATGGAGTAACCCCAACAGTGCTCTGAATACGACTAATCAGACGAGCCAATCGCAAGATTCTAGCAAACTATGCCGCGACAGCAGCCACCGCAGCAGCAACAGGCAACACCCAGTGTATTAGAGCAAACTTTAAATGGCTTCATGACCCAAACAGGTACCTATATGTCCAACATGGATTTATTTATTAAGAAAACTGATTCTTTCATGGACAAGACCGGGATGAAAAATGAAAAATCACGAGGCAACCTTAAAGTCGCTAGAAACTCAGGTAGGGTTGTTTGGGCATCTACTGAATACTAGACATATTGGAGTATTGCATAGTGATACTAAAGTCGTAGGGAGACCCACTCATGAACACTGCAAGGCAATCACAACCAAGAGTGGGAAACAACTCAAGGAACCATGTGCCGACGAACCAAAGGAGACAAAGCCAGCCGCCGCGGCAGACCCATATGCTACTGCCTCGACAGAGTCAGAACCATCTATTATGGCATCCGATTCTATTGATATCCATGACAAAACTAAACATAAAGTAAAAAAACCAGAACATATCACACTCCCATAAATCAGATTCCAATGCAAGGAGGGTATTGAAAATATTCGGCCGCCTCCCTCATTCCCTCAGCGGCTGAAGCAACAGAAGCAAGAGTACCAGTTTAAGAAATTCCTGGACATTCTCAAACAAGTACACATCAACATACCTTTTGTCGAGGCCATAGAACAAATGCCAAACTATGCAAAGTTCCTCAAAGACATGGTGTCGAGGTAAGCAAAGATAGGGGAATTCGAAACAGTTTCCATGATAGAAGGTTGCCTGGCAATGTACCAAAACCAAGCGCCGCCTAAACTAAGAAACCCATGCAGCTTCCTCATTCCATATGCCATTGGGAACCATTACGAGGGGAAAGCCTTGTGTGACCTTGGGGCAAGTATCAATGTAATGCCCAAGTGGGTGTTCGAAAAACTGGGAATTGGGAAAGCTAGACCCACTAACGTTACGCTCCAGTTAGCTAACCACTCTTACGTGCACCCGGAAGGAAAATTGAAGATATTCTAGTTAGAGTAGATAATCTTATTTTTTCAGCTGATTTCTTAATTCTGGACTGTAAGGCAGACGACAAAGCACCCATCATCCTGGGAAGACCATTCTTAGCTTGGGAAGAACTCTGATAGACGTGGAGAACGGGGAGCTTACTATGAGGGTGGATGATCAGAAAAATAAGCTGAATGTCTTGCAACCCTTTAAACGAGTTGACGATCGAGAAGAATGTCAGGATATTCATGCTTGAGCTGACACCAGCACAACAATAGAGCACCCCAGCCGCAGCCGCCTGGGCGGGCAATCTGGCAATGACACTGATCAAGAGAAACACAAGGACCTGCCCTGGCAGAGGGTAAAGCAAATGCTGCAGCAACCCAGGAAGTGGTTATTTTGGGAAATGCATCCAAATGCATTCCCAACATAACTTAAACTATTTTTTTTATATTTTAGGATTTAGATTTTAATTTCTTGCATTTTTATCCAGTTCTTAGGAAGTAGATTTAATTTTAGCATTTGTTTATTAACTAGTAATTTATATTTAAGTTATTTTAGGAGAAACAATAATCCCAAGAGACGAGAGAAGAAGGGAGCCCAAATCCATCACCCATTCCAGCCCGCCCGCCAAATTTGCCACGGCAGACAGACGCTGTGTCCCGCCAAAACTAGCCATTCCCAGATGCCCGTTCCGTTCCAACGGCCATCTGTCCGGGCAACAGCTGCCTCGGTAGATGAAACGATAGACCCTTTCACTCCTATTTAAACCCCCTCATTTTTTTACTATTCACTATTCTTTAATCTCTCTTGCATATTGTTTCACAGATTTCCCTTTGCTTTCATATTTCTTTCCTTTTCTGTAGATTCTCAACTCTGACAACCCTCTTCGAAAAAAAAAACCCTAAAGCCCAAAATCAAGAATGACAAGAACCCCACGCCGCCGCGCTGCCCAGGCAGAATCCGAATAATATCTCAACCACTTTGCTACACTAGAAATCAAAGCTCAACACAATGAAAAATTCAAAGAAAGATCGGTGTGTGAAGAGCAATGATTCTACTATGAGACGGGGAAGAGGAATTTCAAGCTCGATCACTTCATCCACTCAAAGATTGCACACCAAAAATGGTAGATCTTTGCCCAACAACCAAAGCCGACAAATCAGACAATGGTGCACGAACAATATGCCCATAGGCCGACATAGGAAGTGTCGACGATGAATGTCCATAGGCAGCCAGTGTTGATCGACGAAGACAAGATCAACCTCTTCTATGGCCTTCACATCCGAGAAGATCAACACACAGATTTCCTCACCACCCTCACGGTAGACAGTTATGAGGCGATGAAAGAAGAGCTTTGCATTCCGGGGACAATTTGGAATGAGGGCAAAAACAGGTTCACTGTCAACCGGCGGAACTTGCTGCTCGAGGAAAAATTATGAAACACATTCATGAAGAGACGACTACTGCCCACATCCTACAATTCCACATCGACAAACCACGCTTGGCACTCATCCACTCCATCATCAACAAAAGGTATATCAATGTGGGTTCGATTATAGCTAATGAAATTTATGAGTGTGGGCAGAAATCGAAGGGGCAACTCTACTTCCACAGCCTCATCAAGATGTTGTGCGAGAAGGCACACGTTGCAGCCGCCCCAACCAACACCATGATGCTAGACAGAACCGGGTGGACGAGGGACATCATCCTTCAAAAATGGAAATCACATATGCCACCCCAAAAAATTATGCCAAGGCATCGGACATGGGCAGCCAGCAACCATACCAACAGCCCACCTCGACAACCACCATAGGTGGCTTGGCAGCACAGCTGGACAGAATAAAACAACGCCAGCTATAACCACCTTAGCCCGGCCTAGACGCCCGACCCGAACTAAGAAGATTACATGGGGAAAATTGAAGCCAACTCGTTAAAGTCGACTTTGATTAACGACCCTATTTTTTCCTTTTTATCTTCTCTAGATTCACATTAAGATCCCATGTGTTAAACTAAACACTTTAAAATAAACGACGCAGCAAATAGAGTTCGATTAGGGGTTCAATTGCTTAAATTAACCATTTAGGGACTAAACTGTAATTTCTAAAAATTACAGGGGCTAATCCAATTCTAAGGTTACCAATCCTTAATTAGTCATATAACATGCTTCCATGTCAAATTTCATCACAAACGGACCATCCAAACTCAACCAATTGAACATTCAACATTTAGGGTCCATAATGTAACATTACAGAACTTAGAAAGATACTTTTAACTAAAAATAACGGTCAGGTATCGGTACCCTTAAGCCCGTATCGATACGAGGGAAGACAATAACCAAAGTTGGGAAAAATTTATCGATACTCTTCCCTGCGTATCAGTACGCCCTTCATACTTTGCATAGGTGTATCGGTACGCACCTAACTCGTATCGATACCCCTGTGTGGTTTGGTCTGAAATATGCCTTCGAGTATCGATACTCGAACCCGAGTATCAATACGCATACCAGGAAGGCTTCACATGCGACTCCAAAACGCATTTTAATCAGCCTAGCATGCTCAAGCATCAATAGATAAACATCCCTAAGCATATACTACGAGTCAAACATGCTTAAATGCAACTACAAGGGTTTTACCAATCCAACACATGTATTTCTAGTAAGCTCTATCATGCATCTCATTAGCAATATCATAAAACATACGAAAAAACATCATTCTTCCTCAAACAACATATAATGGCCATTTTACAAACCCAAAATGACAATCAACATATCTCAACAGGAAATTCTAAAACAAATCTCCCAAACCGAGGTTCTTTCCCCATTGCCAAAATCCACTTATTTAAAATCACCAAAGTTCATACTTGAGTTTGAGTGACAAATTAGGTGCTCTCACTTGCTACTCCTCAGCCCTCAAGCTTATGTATCTGCATTGTTGGAAAAAAGGAGCGTAAGCACTCTTGCTTAGTGAGGGAAAGCTCAACACACATCAATAATGCATTTTTTAAAACACAAGTTGAAACCATATCATGCTCAATCTTAACTCAAGCTTTCAAAACCAAAGCAAACCATTCTTTAACCATGTTCCACATGTATCATTAGTCACATGCATTGTTCACAATGCAAATCCACATTAAGCCTCACTTGCTTAATTCACATGCATAGATTTGTCCTATGCAACATCTCATCATCAAGCATCTCATGCACAATAATCCATTATGCATTCATTATAATCATGATACATGGGCAAAAATAAACACATATATTGGCTTACAACATCCCGGCATAGGCTCGCCCCTATCCGTTGTTATAGACTCACCTCTATCACTTTTACAAACAATATCGGATACACGGACTTGTATAGGCTCACCTTTACACTCAATGATGGGCTCACCTCCATCTTAATGGCAACGAATGGAATTAGGCTCACCCCTAACCCATATTGATAGACTCACCTCTACCACCCGCAATAGGCTCACCCCTATTACGTCACGTAGCTAGACACACGTACGAGTTATAGATTATAGTGCACTCACATCCTATTGGTCGACAAACGTATCTGTATATTAAAAATAGATCATTCACTTGCTAATATACCCATAAAACCATGTTAACTCACTACTTACAATCCATCATTAAAAATCATCTCATATCCCAAAATTAAACATGCTTTAAAATAGAAAATACCATCTCATACAAGATCATACCATCTTGTATCAAACCAAACCATTTCATGGGATAAACACAAGAAAAACCATGCTTAAATCCATGCATAACAGTGAGTAACAACCATTATCAAAACATGAGCATGATAAACCATGGAGTCTATTTCAAACTGAAATATGAGAGTTCAAGTAAGCATACTTACTTCCGAGATTAGCTAAGCCTTTCAAGCTTACACTAACCTTCCAACACCTCGTATCCAAGCTTATCAAAGCTTTAAAACACATCCACTCACCGATATGCAAAACTTCATGTGCCGACGCGAAGATCACTCGTCTGAAGCTTCCAAAATCGCTTCGCTAGCTTCCGGATCTATATCCCCTACTTTTAGGTCATCAAAAATAGAGATCCAATGCATTAAAATGCATTCTAACCCCATCAACAAAACATAAACTCGTTTCCTAGGAAAACCACATCAACTTACCCATCAACAACAACCAAAAACTCATTCGATTGCTTCCTAAACCATGCCCAGCCAACAATCAACACTTCCAATCATTAATATTCATCAAATCACATCCAAAAACAACCTAAACCATTCCTTATATCTCCAGCAATCATTTAACCATCAAATCACTTCCAAAACACAACTAAAACTATCATAAAACTCAGGATCTCAAGGATTTCGGGATCTAAATCATTAAAACTCTTTTACATCATCATAATCACCTCAAAACTCAATTATAATCCATATAAAATAGAGCTCATCAACAACCCTCCGAAAATCAAGAATTAAACCTTAGTTTTGCAAGATTTTGATCTTAAATCAAAACGATAATTAAAACTCAGTTAAAAACAACAATTGAGAGTCAAAAATCTTGGGAATTTCAATAAAGAACATTGATTAGAGGTTGAGAACGAGATTTACCTCCAATCCTTGCTTTCTTTAAGATTTGACAAGTTTTTCTTCACAATTCTTGAAGAAAATGAAGAGAAATCTTTAAAATGGTTATGAGATCAAAGTGAGAGTGTTTGGAAGAAAAGAAATCTGGAGAAAAGGTTTTAGAAATGTGTTTTGCTGAAAATGAGAAGAGAAAAGTTAGTTACGTAAATGAAAATTCCAAACTTATGATTTTATTTAATAAATAAATAAAATCCCCCTTTTAAACAATTACTTAAAATTCATTTAAAACACATGTCAAATTAAGGAAATGTGTAATTGCACAAAAGCTCCCTAAAGATTCTAAGATTTTGACTCCTCTTTTGAAATTTGCATTTTCTATAGTTTTAAAACTTTACATTTTGGTCACTGCCTAAAATGTACTACTTCCAAAAAGTCATTTTGTAAAATTGATTTGACCAACCTCTTAAACATAATTTTAGAGGATTTTAGAAAATTTTCTCATATTTTTATCCTATCCCGAACCCTAATTTCCATGAACCACCTAATACGATTCGAACCGTTTCCAACCGGTTCACTTAACCCGATCCAATGTCTAAAACAACTAGGCCCAAAATCGGGGCGTTACAACTCTCCCCCACTTAGGAAATTTCGTCCTCGAAAATTTACCTGAAGGAAAAAGGTTCGAGAACTGCTTCAACATGTATGCTTTACTGTAACACCTTCACTGTAACACCCTGGTTTTGGGCCCAGATGTTTTAGATGTTGAATCGGGCCGGTAGGGAACGGTTTGAACCCTTGAGGTTGGTTTAGGGAAACCCTAGTTCGGGATCTTTTAAAAATATGGAAAAATATCTAAAAATCCTCATTTATTATATAAATGATTATGGTAAAAACAATTTTACAAAATGGGCTTTGGAAATATTACATTTTGGTATAGTGACCAAAATGCAGTTTTTGCAAAAGTTGGCCAGTGACTGTTTTGTAAAGGATTGAAACTTTGAATCTTTAAGGAGCTAATTTTACCAATTGTTTTCATCAGATTTCTCTTTAATTTGGAAGCTTTTAATATTGATTTTATTGAAGAAATAAAAAGTGAATTAAAAGAAAATCAAATGTTGACTTTTCATAACCAACTTTGCGATAGATTTTCTCTTTTCATTTTCTCTCAACTTCCAATCAGCCAAACACTTTTCTCTCATCAAAGTACCTCTGATTTTCATCTTGTTTGCTGAGATTTCATCTTCCAAAAGATTTCCTATCTTTGTTTCATCAAATCCTTTTGATTTTTGCTTTGGATTATCAAGGAAACTTGCCCAAATTAAGGAGGGATCAACCATTAGAGGTAAGCTTCGTCCTTCTCCTCTAATGATCAGTTCTTTACTGAAATTCCCAAGTTATCAATCCTTTGTTAATGGTTTTTGAGTTGTTTTAATGTTATAAACATGAAATGGTTGTTAAATTCAAGATTCTTGATGAGATCTTGGTGATTTTCGTATTTCTATGATAAGCTCTTATTTGAGGTTGATTTATAAAATATTTTGGATGTTGTTTGATGTTGAGAATGAGGTTTTAACAAATTAATCCCGAATAGGTTTGGGTTCCTAAGTTTGAGATGCTAGATTTGTGGTTTTTGAGGTGTTTTTGGTGATCTGCTATTACTGGAGGTATAAGGTCATGTTTATGTGTATTTTTTATGTTGATTAAGGTTTAGAAGAGGTTAGAATTGTTAGATCTTGGCTGGGCTTTGATTTGAGAAGGTTTGGAAGTGATTTCGTTATTTTGGATAGCCGAAATGCTAGTTTTGAGTAGAGCAGCGAGTTAGAATGGGTGGCTGGTGATTTTAATGCATGATGATGCATTAATCCTGTGCTCTTATGTGTAATGAACAGGGGAGACTTCATCGGACGCGTTTGGTGTCGATCCGGAAGTGCCGGAAGCCTAGAAATCGTTTCGGCAAGCACGTAAAACGTTATCGGTGACTGCAAATGGTTTTAGAAGTCCTTGAGGGACAAGGAAACAAGTTTTGGGAATTTAGGATTGGTTTGAAACACCATCCTAAGTCCGGAAGTAAGTATGTTTAGATTTGCTCTCGAAATATGGATGATGCCCCTAAATGTTTTTGACACGCTCTTGATTTGAGATAGACAAATTCCTACTATTTTATACATGGTTTATGACATGAAATGATGTTTCATATTGATCCCATGAGATAGAATAACATTGCAAAGAGTTTTGAGATTTTGATTAAATGCTATGAATAAATTGTGGTTTTGAAATGGGATGAGATTGATTCAAAAATGTTGCATCAAAATAGTAGGTGAGATGATGATTTTAATGTTATATATTGGCATAAATGATAAGATGATTATCGTATATAATTGGTCGACCAATAGGATGTAAAGTGCACTATAAACTAAAATTCGTACATGCTCTTTGGATTCGGGCAATGAGGATAGTGCCATCCCGATCCAAAGTGAGAGTTCGATGAAGAGAGATACCATCAGGGTAGGTCTTGGTGAAACACCCAAGCTTTGTGGCGAAGATAGATACCGCCATGAGAGTCTGGTTGTGAGATCCCACCGGGGTAAGACTTGGCCTCGAGTTAAGTTATCTGCATATCCGAGTAAAGATAGAATATGACATGCCAATATATGAGAATGAACTTTGATTCACATGTACCAATGTTGAAATGATTTTATGCTATGAGAAATGCATATGAGAGTTGGTTTCGGTTTTCCCTGTGTAATCACCTCAATTCGGGTCAACCGTCTAGATCGGGCTAAGGGGGTTACATTTGTTGGTATCAAAGCCATGTTTGCAAATAATTGGGGCGTTGGAAAGTGGTTGGTAGGTGTAAATGCGAGAAATTATGAATTCTGTGAAAGCATGTTGTGTAATTGTGCAATGTTTGAACTTTATTGAGATGAAATGCATGCAAGTTGATTGTTTGATATGAAATTGTGTTGTTATGCTAATGTTGGGGTAGAGATGGGGAACTCATTGCCATATCATTACTATTGGAAAGAATTGTTTTGAAATTGAACTTGAGCACCTTGGATTTTCTTGCCTTATATTGCCTAACTGAGTTTTATTGCATTTTGCTAGTTGCATTGTTATGAATGGGGCCACGTAGAGAGCTTAGAATTAATTCATGTAACGCGGTTGAGAACGAGATGGAAGAGAGTAGAGTGTCCAGAAGTTCTATATTTTATGCACATTCCTTCCCTTATTATTGTTGTTCTTAAGCTTAGTTAGGCATAATTAGCTGCATGTCATGCATTATAACAACATTTCTTCTTTTACCTTGGACTACATATATCTAGAGGAGCCTATGCTGGCAGATTTAAGGCCATCAAAATCTCTACTAACGGAGATTTTTGAGGGGACAAAATAAAACAGTGTGGGGAGTCAAGAAGCTTTTCAGGATTTTGAGTTTTTCCTTGACCTTCACCAGAGTATGATAGAGGACTGCCACAACAATTGGTTACCGCCTATGTAGCTGCCACAACAGCAAAGGCTACACTCAGCCACTACGAATTCAAACGAAAATATGGTAAGTATGTGGTTGAAAATCAAAATTTTATTTACTAATCACATGTTCATGCCTCCAGGAAGAGAAACAAGGTGGAAAGTTCGTATGGACTACAAGGGAACGAGGAAGAAGGACTCCCCCATGAGAATAGTCACTCAATGGAGGGTGCGGGTGGATTATAAGAAGTATCAGAAATGAAACCGCTGTAACATAATTTTTATTTTTTTCCACATCTTTGCAGTATTTAGTAGAAGAAGATTTAAATAGTTTAGGATTAGATTCAGTTAAGTTATTTTTATTTCCCGTCTCACAACTGCACATCTAGAATCAGCTCTAACATACAAAATACAACAAGGAGCAGCACGAGCAAGCCTGCCGCCACCAAAGCAGCAAAAGGCGGCCCTCAGAACAAATCCTCTCTACACTCTGCAGCTACTCAACATAAGTTCTTCTTTCCATTTTTTATTTCTTCTATTTATTTTTCTGTTTTTCTTTGTTTTTATTTTTTGTCGAAGGCATTGAGGGCAATGCCCGCCTTGAGTTTTGGGGGGGGGGTTAGACCTCATGTTATTTTGTTAAGCATGTAGTTGCATTGTAAATCCTGTCTAGTACTTAATGAAAATTGGAAATCTGGGTTAAATAACTTGTGCCTATGATAGTTAGCCGATTCTATTTTCGCACCACACTTAAAATTGAACTTAATCTTGGGAAGAAGCATGAAAAAAACCTTAGAAAAAAATTTAGTTGCCAAACTTTTATTACACTTCTGTTAAGTGCTGAATATTGTTTGAGTTCTAAGTGTACATTGCCTGCTTAAACTTATTGAAAATTCTTATATTAGATGCAGGTATGCCGCCGCGGTAGCACAGGGCAGTAAAGTAAAATAAAAAGCAATGCCACCACGATCACAAAACAAAGAAAATGTTGAATGCCCTAGAGGTGCCCGAAACAGGCTCTAGGAAGGATCATGAGCAAGGGCACTACGCTGCTATCAAAGTCGATGTATCTGAAATTCTTTGAAGTGGCGGACAAATTAGCATGAGTGAATGATAGCCTTCACGAGATGACTCTACTCAAAGGGTTCAGGGTTTTGTAGTATGCTCCTATCTTAGCTTCAGACCTAGAGAGTATTTATGATGAGCTGAAGCCCTTAAAAGCCATGATCAATAAAAGGAAGAAAAGAAGTGCTTAACTGTGCTGCCAAAGAAACAACTCTATATCCTTTTTCTTTAACTTTTACATCATTCTTTGTTTACTTAGTATACTTAGCATATTCAGCATGTACACAGACTTGCACACACTGCACTGGCACTAGAATTAAAATTCTAAGTTATTTTATGTTATTTCCTCTCACTAAACTAATATAGGTTCCACGGCCTTGAGGTATGAAACCAAGTTAAAAACTAGGTTTTCTTTTTGATTTATGTACAAGGGCAGGTTTACTAGTTAGGTTGCATTGCTTGAGGACAAGCAATAATTTGAGTTTGGGGGTGTGTAGAGTGTCCAGAAGTTCTATATTTTATGCACATTCCTGCCCTTATAATTGATGTTCTTAAGCTTAGTTAGGCATAATTAGCTGCATGTCATGCATTATAACAATATTTCTTCTTTTACCATGCTTTTATTGAATATCTTATATTTGGTAGAGTAAAGGTACTGTTTTAGTTAGTTTTCTATTTCAGGTGCTGGTTGCTGATCAGAGGAAGAGAGGACAGGAAATCAGGGAACATAAGGAGCTATACTGAAGCAGCTCCAGTTGTAACCCCCTTAACCCGGCCTAGACGGTTGACCCGAATTAAGAAGATTACACGGGGAAAACCAAAGTCAACCCGAAAGTCAACCTTGATTAACGACCCTTTTTTTTCTTTTTAAACTTGTCTAGATGCACATTAACCCTAGTTGTGATCATACAAACAACATACTCAAAGAACGTAAACATCAGAGATCAAACAGGGACCCAATTGAACAAATTACAACTTTAGGGACCAATTTGTAAATTCTGATAATTATAAGGACTTAACCCAAATTAAAGTTACCAACTTGAAATTAATCATGTTTCATGCATCTCTGTCAAATTTCAGCTCAAACGGACATCCCAAACTCATACAATTGCACAAACAAGTTTCGGGACCAAAATGCAAACATTTTGAAACATATAACTGCCAATGTCAGCCCCCAACGGTCAGGTGTTCCGAAACAGGGGGAGCCTGTTTCGAAACGCGGGGCCGTTCCGCAACGCGTACCGAAACGAGGGCTGGCAGTGGCCTTTCCGTTTCGGAACGGTGTCCCCCGTTTCGGACGCCTGGGTTGCTACAAGGCACCCGTTCCGAAACGGTAGCTACTGTTCCGATACGGCCTGCACAGATTGCAGAAAAATTCATGCTTAAACACACAATTGACCAACCAATCATGCTCCAAATGCAACCAAACTTTACCAGCAACTCATACAACATACAAGAGACATATTTGCATCAACCAATTATCATTATCTCATCATATATGAAAAGCCCCAAATCTAAAGGCATGCTTCCTACTCAAGCAAACCACTCATGCACTAAAACCTCCAAACCAACACATAATGGCCAATTACATGTACCAACATTAACAACAACATAAATCCAAAATAGGGAGTCCAAAACATCTCCCAAAACAACAACATAGGTCCCCCATTGCCAAAAACCAATAGCTAAAGGTGTTTAAGAAAACCTTCCCATACTTGAGCTTAGCTTTCACTTGATTGCTTGCCTTCCTTGCTTCCCTCAACGCACCTTAATGCTCTGCATTATTGGTTTAAGAAAAGAGAGAGAGCGTAAGCAAAAGCTTAGTGAGGAAAGCTCAATTAAAACCATTCAATAATGCATTTATAAAACACTTTTATAAATCATACTTCAAGCAACATTTAAACATGCTCACAAACAATCTTAACCAAGCATCTCATGCTTCATATCATAACATGTCATATTGGCCACAAGTGATAATTACATCTTTTAACAAGATCAACATAAGACTCACACATGGACTTTTAAACACCATTGTGATCTTATCCCCATGGACTTTTAAACACCATGGCCCATGGACTTTTAAACACCATGGCAAGGACCACACAAGGACTTTTAAACACCTTTGTGTCCTTAACAAGTTTCACCTCAAGGACTTTTAAACACCTTGACCCCAAGGAATTTTAAACACCTTGGCCCATGGACTTTTAAACACCATGACATGAATCACCCCAAGGACTTTTAAACACCTTGGCCCCAAGGACTTTTAAACACCTTGGAAAGGACCACACAAGGACTTTTAAACACCTTTGTGTCCGTAACAAGAACCATCCAAGGACTTTTAAACACCTTGATGTTCTTAAGTAAACAAGGCTCACTCAAGGACTTTTAACCACCTTGGTGACCTTAACCTTTTCAAAACATCACTTGCCAATATACATCATTTATCATCAATAATCCACTGTTTTAAAGCATTTAACCAAGCCATAAACATCATGCATCTTTAAGCATTAAACCACATTTAAACAATGTTCAAAAGCAAGGAACTCTAACCTTGAGCTTCCTTAAACACATGGCTTATAATCTCAGCAAACAAACATGCTAGATATGCTTTAAAAACAGAATTAAAACATGCAACAAACACTTTGCACCCAACCATCACATGGTTCCTCATCAAGAGAGTTTTTCCGAAAACTTACTCTTGAGCTTAGCAAAGTTTTTTAGACTTAGACTAAGCTCCCAAACCTCCAAAACATTGGTTTCAAAGCCGAAAACCAAAATCCACTCACCGATTCCGTTTCGCTTCTTGCCGAAACACCAAATCAAGCTTCCGGATCACCACCACTTGGATCCAAAGATGACTCCCCTGTTTTAACACATCAAAACAGTAGATTAATGCATCACCATGCATTAATAGCATCAATGAAAGCACCTAAACTCGCTGCTCTCATCCACACTCCATTTTCGGCCACCAAACACAACCGAAAATGCATCCAAACAACTCCTCAACAAAGCCCAGCCATAACCCATCAAAACTAAGCATCCTTAAACATCATTCAACATCTAAAAAGGACCTAACAACATCCTTATACCTCCAGCAACAACAAATCCACAAGATCACCCAAAAACAACCAAGAATCACAAGCTAAACTTAGGAAATTCAACCTATCCGAGATTGCATTAGTTAAAACTCAATTTCCAATCAATTTAACATTCATTTATCATCAATTATACACCTCAAATCACTGCTTTAACAGATCCAACGAAAATTCATCAAAATTCATCAAATCTTTCATTTTAAGCCAAGATCCATTACACAACTTTAAAACCACTTATAAATCATCAATTAAGGATTGAAAACTTGGGAATTTCAGTAAAGAACTTGAAGTTCAGAGGAGAAGGACGTTCTTACCTCCAAACTTGAGTTTCTCCTCTTTTAGAACCAAAAAGCTTGAAGAATCAAATGGCAATTGGTGAGGTTTTGTTGATGAGATGATTAGCAATCAAAAGAGGATTGAAAAGAGAGATTTAAGTGACAAAATCAGAAGGAAAGTCTCTGGAGAAAGATGTTTGGTTTGAGAGAAAATGAGAGAAAAGGAAAATGAGATTTTAGGAAAATTAGTTAGAAAATAACTTCCCTCCACTTTTCCTTTTGTTTAAAATCAGAATTAAAACATTAAATATCTTAGAAAAATTTGGAGAAACTCCCTTTGGGTAAATAGCTCCTTAAAGATTCAAAGTTTCAATCCTTTCTAAAACAGTCACGCAGTTTTCAAAAATTACATTTTGGTCACTAGCCAAAATGTCACCCTTCCAAACCTCATTTTGTAAAATTGATTTCACAGTTCACTTATATATATTAAAAGAGGATTTTAGAACATTTTTCCATATTTTTAATGCAACCCGAACTAGGTTTTCCTAATTTCACCTTTTTAGATTCGAACAGCACTTTGACCGAACCGGTCAACGCCCAAAACTTCTAAGCCCAAAACCGGGGCGTTACACCAGTTGCCGCCAAAGATGACGACGCTGCAGAATGCTGCCGCCACAGAATGCCGCTCGGACGACAATATGCCGACATGGTCAAGATGGGTCTCGTTTGATAGAGGACATTTTTCTGAGTCCATTGAGCCCAATCTTGCATTTTTTTGAGGCCTGGAGCGGTGTATAAAGATGATTGAAGATCGATAAGCAATGTGGCTTATACTTACTTGCTGAACAAGTAAACATCCAAAGAGTCCATATTTAAGTTAGAATTGAATGAAGCATTAAATGTAAAAGCTATTTTATCATCAATGAAGACTTCTACTCCAAGGAGGACTTAACCTAGGCCAAGCCCTATATATACCCATGTATGTGTGGGTATAGGGGCATATAGTGATCGATAGAGAGAGATAGAGAGAGGGAGTCGGCTATGTTATAAACTCTGTAGGGTTTAGGTTTTTGCTTGTAAAGTAGTTGTGAGAAACGATTGTATTAGGTTAAGTTGTTTTGCATTAAATATATTACAAGTTTGCTTAATCTGTACACTTCATTCTTTCAATTATTCTACACCAGTCAGTTGAGAGAATCCATTTGTCGGGCACGAAAGTGCAAGGCTCACGAAAGGGTTAAGTACGATCACAACGTGTTGAGGCGTGACTAACTTGGTTCTAAACCAGTCCACAAGTTTCAGCGTCTAAGAGGGATTACAAACCGAGTTGACTAGCTTGTGTTAGGTTTACGCTGAGATTGCTATGTATTGCCTACATCACGTTAGCTCTCGAGTATCCTAACCTAGAAATAAGAGGGATCACTGTTGACTATCCTGCCGAACTTGGAGTATCTGCCAAGCTTGCCGCCAGGACTTCTTTCCATTCCACCTGCCGAGATAGTACACTCCTGCAGTGGTAGTGACCCGTTGTGGCCGCGTGATAGGGTTATAGCCTGCCGCCCGCCATACCCACCGAGGCAGCATATCGTGGCAGCGCAATCTAACCTTAACCTATGCAATGCAGTCTACACACTACTGAACAACAATTACCTGGCTCATTCTATCACTCTAATCTCCCCTACTTCAATTAATTGTGTCTTTAGTTTTATTCCTTCAAACAAACCAGAAATTAATTGTGCATTTAAATTTCTTGTGCAGATATACACTCGAAAGAACTATACCAATCCTCGTGGGATTCGACATTTTATATACTATAACTTTGAAGGAGTGTGCACTTGCGCTCTCACAAAAAGGGAACAGCTATACACCCTACAAAGAGCGAGTTGATAATTTACCGCCTCCTCCTCCTGGTGGACCACCCGGTGGTGGTGGAGCGGGGGCTGGTGCTGCTGGAGCTGGAGTAGGGGTTGCTGAACCTGAGGGATCACATGGGCAAGCTGCTCCTAATATGACAGTGTTGATTCAGGCTATTGCTAGAGCCTTTCAGGCGGTAGTAGTTGGTGCTTATGTGGCTGCACTTCAGGCTGGTGCCGGTACGTGTTTGCCGTTGTAGCGACTCCGCAGTCTTGGAGGGACTGAGTTTAGAGGGCTGACCCTTGAGAGTTCCGAATCTTTGTTGGAGAGCACCAAGAGGATCCTTGGATAGATGAATTGCAATGATGTCTAGAAGTTGGGGTGTATTGTATCCCTGTTGCATGGTGATGCCTATACGCGGTGGATGACCACTATAGCTGGATTAGAGGATGATGAGGTGACTTGGACATTCTTCCTGAATGCGTTCAAGAGGAAGTATCTGGGTGTCCAATATCTGGATGAGAAAAAGAGGGAATTTATGTCCCTGGTACAAGGAAGCATGTTTGTGGCTGAATATGAGGTGCAGTTTGTACACCTCAGTTAGTATGCACCTGAATTGATCCCTAATGAATGGGAGAGATGCAAGCGTTTCAGATATGGGCTGGTGGCTGATGTGAAGACTTACATGCTTGCATCAGATTACACTGATTTTGATGTTCTGGTCACTCGAGCCAAGGACATTGAGCTGAACCTTGGTCTGGCGGGTCGATCAAGAGGATCTAGCTTAGGGAAGCGAGCTGCGGGTTCTAATGCTGGAAGGGATCGTTTTAAGAGGCCTAAGGATCGAAGGTCTCATGTGGAATCTACACATGGGGGAGTCAGCCCAGGGAGAGGTCGGCAGGGACCTAATGCTTTCATTCATACGCCTGAATGTAACCGGTGCGGCAAGAGGCACACGGGAGAGTGCTGGGTCAACATTGGTACATGTTGGAATTGTGGTTCTCGTGGGCACATGAAACGAGATTGTCCTCAGCCGGTGAGAGAGGGACAGGCTCCAGTGAGACTAGCTGAGCCACAAAGGGGCTGTGGGCGCGGTCGTGGCAACTTTCAGCGTATAGATAAAGGCGCGAGAAATGTAGCACATGTGGTACCTGTTAAGCCCGAAGGAGGTGGTCAGGCCAGAGTGTATGCCCATCGTGAAGAGAGGAATGACATTGATGTGATCGCAGGTACCTTTACTTTGCAATCTTTGTAATTACTTTTTCTGATTGATTTTGGGTCTACACATTCATATATATTGCGTGAACATGCTCAAATGCTTCGTTTTCCTGTTGAGTTTTTGGATGTTGGTGTGCGTGTGACTAGTTCGTTTGGTGAAACGATTGTAAAAAGGAAGTTATATAGGAGATGTCCCTTAATGGTGCAAGAACATGTGGTTTTGGTTGATCTTATGGAATTGCCCTTCTATGGATTTGATGTAATCCTTGGTATGGATTGGTTAGTTGAGCACAGGGCTGTTGTGGATTTTGAGAATAAGCGAGTTTCGTTGAAACTTGCTGATGATTATGAAGTTGTGGTGGTGGGAGAGAATGTAAAGTTCCTATCTAATGTGGTCTCGACGCTTGAAGCGAGGCGATTGTTTGCATCAGGGATGCGAAGCTTATTTAGCTTTTGTAATGAATCCTAATACAAAGGATGTCCGGGTTCCTTGGGGTGTTTCCGAAGGAGTTACCTGGATTGCCGCCTAGTCGGGAGGTTGAGTTTGGAATTGAGTTGTATGAGAACACAACTCCGGTGTCCATCGCTCCATATCGAATGGCACCTAAAGAGTTAAAGGAGCTGAAGACGCAACTTCAGGAGTTGCTCGACCGAGGCATTATATGGCCTAGTGTGTCACCTTGGGGTGCACCAGTCTTGTTTGTAAAGAAGAAAGATGGCATGATGAGAATGTGCATTGATCAGTTTCATGGAGCGGATGTGTTCTCGAAAATTGATTTAAGATCTGGGTACTATCAATTAAAGGTTAAAGATGTGGATGTGCCAAAAACTGTTTTTTGGACTAGGTATGGGCATTATGAATTCCTGGTGATGCCTTTTGGTTTGACGAATGCTCCTGCTACATTCATGGGTAAGATGAACATGGTGTTTCATGAGTTCCTGGATAAGTTTGTTGTGGTGTTCATCGATGACATCCTTGTGTACTCTCGTACCAAGGAGGAGCACGAGGAACATTTGAGGATTGTTCTGCAAGTGTTGTTAGAGAATCAGCTTTATGCTAAGCTGAGTAAATGTGAGTTTTGGTTGAAGGAAGTTGTTTTTCTTGGTCATATGACTTCGGCCGAGGGAATTCGTGTTGATCCTCAGAAGATTGAGGCGGTAGTGAATTGTTAGCCTCATAGGTCTGTTCATGAAGTTCGTAGTTTCCTTGGTTTGGCGGGTTACTACCGAAGGTTTGTGGATGGATTTTCCAAGATTGCTGCTCCTTTGAAGAAATTGTCTGAAGGATGTCAAGTTTGAATGGATGGAAGTGAGGCAACAAGCTTTTGAGAAGCTAAAGGAAGCATTGACGCAAGCTCCTATCTTGGTTCAGCCTGAATCTGGAAAAGAGTTTGTGGTGTATAGTGATGCATCCTATGTTGGGTTGGGGTGTGTGCTGATGCAAGAAAGTAGGGTAGTGGCTTACACATCGCGACGGTTGAAGGTGCATGAGCATAACTATCTCACGTATGATATTGAGTTAGCGGCGGTGGTGTTCGCTTTAAAGATTTGGAGGCATTACCTATATGGTGAGAAGTGTACTCTGTATACGGATCACAAGAGTTTGAGGTATCTTATGTCTCAGAAGGAGTTGAATCTTAGGCAATGACGTTGGGTGGAGTTGCTTAAGGATTATGACCTAACGATTGGGTACCATCTCGGAAAGGCCAATGTTGTGGCCGATGCTTTGAGCAGGAAAGTGGCTGTGGAGTTGAGGGCAATGTTTGCTTGCTTGAGCATATCGCGAGATGGTGGCCTTGTTGCTGAGTTTCAAGTGAAACCATCTTTGGTTCAATTAATAAAGGATAATCAGTTGCTTGATGATTCTCTTGTACCTCACGTTTAGGATATTGCAGAAGGTAGGCCTTCAGACTTCAGTTTCAACGATGATGGTGTTCTATGTTTTTTGAGTCGGATAGTGGTGCCGAATGATGTGGAGTTGAGGCGCACTATTCTGACTGAAGCTCATAGTAGTCCTTTCGCTATGCACCCTGGTAGTAAGAAAATGTATCGTGATTTGAAGGATGAATACTATTGGGTGGGGTTGAAGAAAGATGTTACCGAGTTCGTTAACAAATGTATGGTTTGTCAGCGGGTTAAGGCTGAAAATCAGGTTCCTTCTGGGTTGTTGCAGCCGTTAAGAATCCCAGAATGGAAGTGGGATAGGATTACCATGGATTTCGTGTCTGGTTTGCCTTTGTCGCCATCAAAAAATAATTATTTTTCGGTGATTGTGGATCGCCTTACAAACTGTGCACATTGCTTGCATGTGCATACTACGTATACCTTGGATAAGCTAGCTGAGCTGTACATTGCTAAGATTGTGCGTTTGCACGGTGTGCCGAAATCTATAGTATCAAATAGAGATCCAAGGTTCACGTCAAGGTTTTGGCTATGTTTGCATCAGGCGTTGGGTACGCGATAGAATTTCAGTACTTCTTATCATCCGCAGACGGATGGACAGTCGGAGCGTGTTATCCAAGTGCTTGAGGATATGTTGAGGTGCTGAGTTATTGAGTTTTAGGGTTCTTGGGAGAAGCACTTTCCTTTCATTGAGTTTGCTTATAATAATAGTTACCAGACAAGCATTAAAATGGCACCGTACGAGGCTTTATACGGGAGAAATTGTAGAACTCCCCTTTGTTGGGCTGAAACGGGGCAAAAGTTGATTTCGATGCCAACTTTGTTAAAGGGAACCCCCGAGAAGGTGAAACTCATTTGTGAGTGTTTGAAGGCAGCGTCGGACCAGCAAAAGTCTTACACGGATTTGAAGTGTAAGGAGATAAAGTTCGTAGTTGGTGAACGCGTGTTTTTGAAAGTTTCACCTTGGAAGAAGGTGATGAGATTTGGACAGAAGGGAAAATTGAGTCCGAGGTTCATTGACCATATGAAGTGATAGAACGTGTGGGTCTTGTTTCTTACAAGTTGAGACTGCCCTTAGAGTTAGAAAAGGTACATAACGTGTTCCATGTGTCCATGCTTCGGAGGTATAGATCGGATCTGTCGCATGTTATGCTTGTAGAAGAGGTTAAGTTGAATCCAGACTTAACTTATGATGAAGAGCCCATTGAGATTCTGGATTCGGATACCTAGGTTCTCCAGGGTAAGACCATCGAGTTGGTCAAGGTCTTATGGAGACATCGTGGCATTGAGGAAGCTTCGTGGGAAAGGAAGGATGACATGAAGAAGCAGTTTCCTTACCTTTTTCCACCAGGTAAATTTCAAGGATGAAATTTCTTAAGTGGGGGAGAGTTGTAACGCCCTGGTTTTGGGCCTAGATGTTTTAGATGTTGAATCGGGCCGGTCGGGAACGGTTCGAACCCTTGAGGTTGGTTTAGGGAAAACCTAGTTCGGGATCTTTTAAAAGTATGGAAAAATATCTAAAAATCCTCATTTATTATATAAATGATTATGGTAAAAACAATTTTACAAAATGGTCTTTGGAAGTATTGCATTTTGGTATAGTGACCAAAATGCAGTTTTTGCAAAAGTTGGCTAGTGACTATTTTGTAAATGATTGAAACTTTGAATCTATAAAAAGCTAATTTTACCAATTGTTTTCATCAGATTTCTCTTTAATTTGTGAGCTTTTAATAATGATTTTATTAAAGAAATAAAAAGGGAATTAAAAGAAAATCAAAGGTTGACTTTTCATAACCAACTTTACGATAGATTTTCTCTTTTCATTTTCTCTCAACTGCCAATCAGCCCAACACTTTTCTCTCATCAAAGTACCTCTGATTTTCATCTTGTTTGCTGAGATTTCATCTTCCAAAAGATTTCCTATCTTTGTTTCATCAAATCCTTTTGATTTTTGCTTTGGATTATCAAGGAAACTTCCCCAAATTAAGGAGGGATCAACCATTAGAGGTAAGCTTCGTCCTTCTCCTATAATGATCAGTTCTTTACTGAAATTCCCAAGTTATCAATCCTTTGTTAATGGTTTTTGAGTTGTTTTAATGTTATAAACACGAAATGGTTGTTAAATTCAAGATTCTCGATGAGATCTTAGTGATTTTCGTATTTCTATGATAAGCTCTGATTTGAGGTTGATTTCTAACATATTTTGGATGTTGTTTGATGTTGAGAATGAGGTTTTAACAAATTAATCCCAAATAGTTTTGGGTTCCTAAGTTTGAGATGCTAGATTTGTGGTTTTTGAGGTGTTTTTGGTGATTTGCTATTGTGGGAGGTATAAGGTCGTCTTTATGTTAATTTTTGATGTTGATTGAGATTTAGAAGAGGTTAGAATTGTTAGATCTTGGCCTTGCTTTGGTTTGAGAATGTTTGGAAGTGTTTTCGGTTGTTTCGGATAGCTGAAATGCTAGTTTTGAGTAGAGCAGCGAGTTAGAATGGGTGGCTGGTGATTTTAATGCATGATGATGCATTAATCCTCTGCTCTTATGTGTAATGAACATGGGAGACTTCATCGGACGTGTTTGGTGTCGATCCGGAAGTGCCGAAAGCCTAGAAATCGTTTTGGCAAGCACGCGAAATGTTATCGGTGAGTGCAAGTGGTTTTAGAAGTCCATGAGGGACAAGGAATGTAACCCCCTTAGCCCGGCCTAGACGGTTGACTCGAACTACGAAGATTATACGGGGAAAACCAAAGTCAACCCGAAAGTCAACCTTGGTTAACGACCCTTTTTTTCTTTTTAAAACTTGTCTAGATGCAAATTAACCCTAGGCGTACCCTTGAGAAAAGCATACATGAAAAGCAAAGCGATCGGAAAGCAATAAGGGACTCGATTGAACAAGTTACAACTTTAGGGACCAAAATGTAAATTCTGGAAAGATGAAGGACTTTACTGATTTTTATATTACCGATATGAAATTAGTCATATTCCATGCTTCCCTGTCAAATTTCACCTTAAACGGACATCTCAAACTCAAGCAATCGCATATACAAAATTCAGGACCAAAACGTAAAGCATGCAAACCTTAAACCATTCAAATCAGTGCCCAACGGTCATTTGTTTCGGAACGGGGGTTGACCGTTCCGAAACGCGGGCTCATTTCGAGACCAGTTTCGAAACAGGGCTTGACAGTGGCAAATCCGTTTCGAAACGCCCTCTACCCGTTTCGATACACGAAGGCCATTACAGGCCCCTGTTTCGAAACGGTAGAGCCCGTTCCGATACGGACTGCCCAGAAAGTGCAGATTTTGCTGGTTTAACATACAATTAACCACTCAAACACATCCTAATGACCTCCTAATCATGCCAACAAGTCATCATACATATTAGGTACATGTTTGCATCATCAAAACACATTCATGGCATCAATTAGGAAAAAACCACAAATCTATAGGCATGCATCCTAATATTGAAAACCATCCAAGCAGCAAATCACCAAAGCAAACACCACAATGGCCATTTACAATCCCAAAACATCATAACCATCATGTCAAACTCAGGGAGTCCAAAACATCTCCCAAAAACACAACATAGGTTCCCATTGCCAAATACCAAAAGCTAATAATGTTGTAAAAATAGTCACCATACATGAGCTTAGTCTTCCCTTGGATTCTTAGCCTCCTTGCTGCCCTTAAAGCACTTCAATTCTCTGCATTATTGGTTCAAGAAAGAGAGCGTAAGCACATTTGCTTAGTGAGACATGCTCTAAAGAAACAACACAATAATGCACTTTATAAAACACCTTTCAAAAGGCCTTTATACACATAAACATCATTTCTCATGCAACAATGCATACACAACAAGCATCTCATGTTTCATTAACATCAACATGTCATATTGGCTTACAAGTGATAATCCATAACCATTTTCAACATAAAACACAATCGGATACGCGGATTACAAGCGTTGTCCCATATGCTTCATACACACTACCGAACACACAAGGTGGAGTTTACCGGTACAATCACAACCCCTCAACACCCGTGATGGAGTTTAACGGTACAATTACAACCCCTCCACATCACTCATCGGTAGTTGTATAACATCACTAACGAGAACACGGGACACACAACACAAGATTCACACATGGACTTTTAACCACCATTGTGATCTTAGACATCTCGTTAGTGTACTTGGATGGAGTTTACGGTACCATTACAACCCCTCAACATCCAATGCGACTTTATTCACGGTGCACCCAATCCTATAGCCGGCTAACTATATCTGATTCAAGTACTTTAAAACCAATACATCACTTGCCAATATACATCATTTATCATCAACATTCCACTGTTTTAAAGCATTACTCAAAGCCATTAAACAATCATGCATCACTATGCAACAAAACCACATTTAACAATGTCAAACCAAGGATCTCTTACCTTGAGCATCCTTCAACACATGGCTTTCAAAACCAGCATTAATCATGCTAAAACATGCTTTCAAAACAAAATTTAAATTTGCAAATTAAACACATTGCATCCAACCATCTCAAGGTTCATCAAAGAGAGAGTTTCTCCGAAAACATACTCTTGAGCTTAGTTAAGTTGCTTAGACTTAAACTAAGCTCCCAAAACCTTCAAACATTGGTTTCAAAGCTGAAAACCAAACTTCACTCACCAATTCCGTTTCGCAAGCTTGCCGAAACGCCGTTCAAGCCTCAGGATCAACACCACAAGGATCCGAAGACGTCTCCCCTATTTTAAACACATCAAAGCACAGGATCAATGCATCATCATGCATTAAAATCTTCAGCCATTACACCTAAACTCACTGCTCACATCAAATCTAAAATTTTTGCTACCAAACACAACTGAAATCACTTCCAAACTCATCCACAACATTACCCAGCCAAGATCCATCACTTCTAAACATTCATAAACCTCAATTAACATCCAAAAAAGCCTAGACTCGTCCTTATACCTCCAGCTATAACAGGACACCAAGATCACCCCAAAAACCATCATTTTCACAAATAAAAACTTAGGAAAATCAACCTATTCGGGATTGCATTGATTAGACCTCAATTACACATCATTAAACATCCAAAATACTTTAAAAAGATATCTCAAAACAGAGCCCAAACATTCATTACGAATTTCTTCAAGATTAAATCCAAATCTTGAGTTTTAAGCCAAAATCAAGATCACAACATCAAAACCTTTTATAAAACTTAATTTAAGGATTGAGAACTTGGGAATTTCAGTAAAGAACTGAGTATTTAGAGGAGAAGGACATCCTTACCTCTAAATGTAGATTTCTCCTTGATTTGAGCAAAAATCCTTGAAAATCCAATGAGCAAATGAAGAGGATTTGATGTAGAAAGGATTAGGAATCTTTTGATGATTGAAAACTCATCATTTAGTGTGAAAATCAAAAGGAATGTTGCTGTGGAAATGTGTTTGGCTGAGGGAATTTTGAGAGAAAATGAGATGAGAAAATTTTAACAAAAGTTGGTTATGAAAACTAAAATATGGTTTTCCCTATTTTCTTTTAATTAATTAAACATTAAATGAGTCATTAAAATTAAGAAAAATCTGGAGAAATCCTTCCTTTTAAAATTAGCTCCTTAAAGATTCAAAGTTTAAATCCTTACAAAACAGTCACCACTGAACTTTTCAAAAATTACATTTTAGTCACTATTTCGAAATGTCACACTTCCAAACCTTATTTTGCCAAATTGATTCCACCACTCTCTTATATATATTAAAAGAGGATTTTTAGATATTTTTCCATATTTTTAATGCATCCCAAACTAGGCTTTCCCTAAAACCACCTTTTATATTCGAACCGAAAATCAGACCGGTCCGGTTCAGACCCTAAACTTCCAAGCCCAAAATTGGGGTGTTACAACTCTCCCCCCCCCCTTAAGAAATTTCGTCCTCGAAATTTACATGGAGGAAAAAGGTATGGAAACTGCTTCAACATGTCATCCTTCATTTCCCATGTGGCTTCCTCAGCACCATGATGCTTCCACAACACCTTTACCAACTCAATGGTCTTGCCTCGAAGAACTTTACTGTCTGAATCCAGAATTTCCACCGGTTCCTCATCATAGGTCAAGTCTGGATTCAACTCCACTTCCTCCACAGGCATAACATGCGAAGGATCAGATCTATACCTCCAAAGCATAGAAACATGAAACACATCATGAATCTTTTCCAACTCCCGCGGTAACCTTAGCTTGTACGCAACATGACCCACACGTTCAATCACCTCGTATGGTCCAATGTACCTAGGGCTCAACTTACCCTTTCGACCAAACCTCATCACCTTTTTCCAAAGCGAAACATTCAAAAACACACGGTCACCTACCGCATACTCAATCTCCTTACGCCTCAAATCCGCGTAAGACTTCTGTCGATCAAAAGCTGCCTTCAATCGCTCACAAATGAGCTTCACCTTCTCGGTTGTTCCTTTCAACAAAGCTGGCATTGAAACCAACTTCTGACCTGTTTCAGCCCAACAAAGAGGAGTCCTGCACTTCCTCCCGTACAAGGCTTCATAAGGTGCCATTTGAATACTTGCCTGGTAGCTATTTTTATAAGCAAACTCCACCAATGGCAAATGCTTCTCCCAAGAACCTTGAAACTCAATCACACAACACCTCAACATATCCTCCAACACTTGGATAACACGCTCAGACTGTCCATCCGACTGTGGATGATAAGAAGTACTGAAATTCAGCCGTGTACCCAAAGCTTGATGCAAACACTGCCAGAAAGACGATGTAAACCTTGGATCTCTATCCGACACGATCGACTTTGGCACACCATGCAGCCGCACAATCTCAGCAATGTACAGATCTGCAAGCTTGTCCAAAGTATACGTAGTATGCACAGGCACGAAATGCGCACACTTCGTCAGGCGATCCACAATCACCCACACCGAATTCTTCTTTGATGGCGACAAAGGAAAACCAGACACAAAGTCCATGGTAATCCACTCCCACTTTCACTCAGGAATCCTCAACGGTTGCAACAACCCAGAAGGAAACTGATGCTCAGCTTTAACTCGCTGACATACCATACACTTGCTCACATACTCAGCAACATCTTTCTTTAAACCCACCCAATAGTACTCATCACGAAGATCACGATACATCTTAGTACTACCAGGGTGCATAGCAAAAGGACTACTATGAGCTTCAGTCAGAATAGCACGCCTCAACTCAGCATCATTGAGTACTACTATCCGACTCCCAAAACATAAAACTCCATCATCATTAAAGCAGAAATCCGATGGCCTATCCTCAGCAATATCCTGAACATGTGGCACCAACAAATCATCCAACAGTTGCTTATCCTTTATCAACTGAACTAAGGATGGTTTCACCTGCAACTCAGCCACAAGACCACCATAACGCGAAATGCTCAAACTGGCAAACATAGCCCTCAACTCCACTGCCACCTTACTACTCAACGCATTCGCTACAACATTAGCTTTGCCCGGATGATACTCGATCGTCAGATCGTAATCTTTAAGCAACTCCACCCAACGTCGTTGCCTAAGATTCAACTCTTTCTGAGACATCAGATACTACAAACTCTTGTGATCCGTGTACACAGTACACTTCTCACCATACAGGTAATGTCTCCAAATTTTCAAGGCAACAACGACCGCAGCTAACTCAATGTCATGCGTAGGATAATTGCGCTCATGCACCTTCAACTGGCGTGATGCATAAGCCACCACCTTACCCTCTTGCATCAACACACATCCCAAACCAACGTAGGATGCGTCACTATACACCACAAACTCTTTCCCTGGTTCAGGCTGAACCAAGATAGGAGCTTGTGTCAAAGCTGCCTTTAGCTTTTCAAAAGCTTGCTGTCTCGCTTCTGTCCACTCATACTTGACATCCTTCTGCAACAACTTCGTCTAAGGTGCAACAATCTTTGAAAATCCATCCACGAACCTCCGGTAGTATCCTGCCAAACCAAGGAAACTACGAACTTCATGAACAGACTTAGGAGGCTTCCAATTCACCACTGCCTCAACCTTCTGAGGATCAACACGAATCCCCTCAGTAGAAACCACATGACCAAGGAACACAACTTCCCTGAGCCAGAACTCACACTTGCTTAACTTAGCATAAAGATGGTTCTCCAACAAAGCCTACAACACAATCCTCAAATGCCCCTCATGCTCCTCCTCAGTACGAGAGTAGACGAGGACATCATCAATGAACACCACAACAAACTTGTCCAAATATTCATGGAACACTCTATTCATCATGTCCATAAAAGCTGCAGGAGCATTCGTCAAACCAAACGGCATCACAAGGAACTCATAATGCCCATACCTCGTTCTGAAGGCTGTCTTTGGCACATCCACATCCTTCACCTTCAACTGGTAATACCCTGACCTTAAGTCAATTTTAGAGAACACATCCGCTCCCCAAAATTTATCAAAAAGATCATCAATCCTCGGCAATGGATACCGATTCTTGATAGTCAACTTGTTCAGCTGACGGTAATCGATGCACATTCTCATAGTGCCATCCTTTTTCTTCACAAACAAAACCGGTGCACCCCAAGGTGACACACTCGGCCGAATGAAACCACGATCAAGCATATATGAAGTTACGTCTTCAGCTCTTTCAATTCTTTAGGTGCCATTCAATAAGGAGTAATGGAAACTGGAGTTGTGTTTTCATACAGCTCAATTCCAAACTCCACCTCACGATTAGGAGGCAACCCAGGCAACTCCTTCGGAAACACACTAGGAAACTCTCGCACGGTCCTGATATCCTGTACTCGCAACGCTTTAGAGCTAGGATTCATTACAAAGGCTAGCTAGGCTTCACAACCTTGCCTCAGCATCCGGCTCGCCTCCAATGTAGACACCACATTGGCAAGAAACTTCACATTCTCACCAACCACCACTACCTCATAATCATCCGCAAGCTTCAACGAAACTCGTTTATTCTCAAAATCCACCACAGCTTGATGCTCAACAAGCCAATCCATACCCAGGATTACATCAAAGCCATAGAAAGGTAATTCCATAAGATCAACATGAAAAACATGATCTTGAACAACCAAGGGACATCTTCTATATAACTTTCGTGTCACAACAGTCTCACCAAAAGAACTAGTTACACGCATACCAACATCCAAAGACTCAAAAGGCAAACCAAGCAATTGAGCATGTTCACGCAATATGTATGAGTGTGAAGATCCAGAATCAATCAAGGAAAGTAATGACAAGGATTTTAAAGTGAAGGTACCTGCGATCACATCCGTGTCATTCCTCCCCTCTCGTTGTGCATACACTCGAGCCTGGCCTCCACCCTCAGGTTGGAAAGCCACTACATGCGCCATATTCCTTCCACCATCCTCTCTACGCTAGAAGTAACCACGGCCGCGCCCACGACCTCTCTGTGGTGCAACAACTCCAGGAGCACGTCCCTCACCACCACCGGCCAACAAAGGACACTCCCTCCTCATGTGGTCTGCCGAACCACAATTCCAACATGAATTACCAGTCACAACAACAGGTGCTTGTACCTCCCTCGCTGCTCGAGGACAATCACGCCTCAAATGGCCATGCGATCCACACGCCCAACATGTGTTCTGATTAGCTCTCGCCCTATCTCCCTGAACAGGCGCACCATGCCCTCCACCACCACGCCTAGCAGAAGACTGATACCTCCGATCTCGTCCTTTCTTGTTCCGTCCACCACCAGAACTATACTCAGCAGCTCTCTTGCCCGAGCCAGAACCAACACTCCTGTAAGACAAACCCAGGTTCTGCTCAATATCCTTCGCCCTACTAACCAGCACATCAAAATCAGTGTACTCAGCTGCAAGCATATAGGTCTTTACATCCGTCACCAAACCATAACGGAAACGTTCACACCTTTCCCGCTCATCAGGGACAATCTCAGGTGCGTACTGAATGAGACAAACAAACTGAATCTCGTACTCAGCTACTGTCATACTCCCTTGTGTCAGAGACATGAATTCTCTTTTCTTTTCATCCATGTATTGCACACCTAGATACCTCCGTTTGAACGCGTTCAGGAAGAACGTCCAAGTCACATCAACATCCTCCATTCCGGAGATAGCGGTCGTCCATCAGGTATACGCATCATCATGTAACAGCGATACCACACATCCTAGCTTCTGCACATCATTGCAGTTCATTTGTCCCAATATCCTCTTGGTACTTTCCAACCAAGATTCGGAACCTTCAGCAGACAAACCTCTGAACTCAGTCCCTCCCAGACTGCGCAGACGTTCCAAAGGTAGTATAGCATTAGCATCTCCCTGATGCCCAGCTCCATGAGCTCCAGCTACTGCAGCCTGAAAGGCTCCCGCAATAGCTTGTATCAAAACTGTCATGTCAGGAGCAGCTTGCCCCTGCCCAGCTTCAGGTCCAGCGACCCCAGCACCAACACCAACACCAGCTCCATCACCTCCAGCACCACCACCACCGGGCGGTCCACCACCAGGAGGAGGAGGTAAATCCACTACATTATCAGCATTCTCTTCATTCTCGTTCTGAGCCATAGCTCGCGTATTAATCCTCGTCTCTCTACGAGGTCGCATTCACTAAACAATGCACTAACACAAATGCAATAAACATAATACGGCTCAACAACGTAAGTAATCCAAGCACTCAAGCTCATTTTCCAAAAACAATTCATTTCATTAGTTTTGATATGGCAATGGGTCCCTCTAACATGCTTCAACACAACATAGCATCACAATTGCAACATACTTTACAATTTATACAACATACTTTCACTTTAAAAAGCATACCAAGCAATCTTACATATATCACCCACATAACCATTCCCGTTTACTCGAGAACTTAGCTTTGATACCACCAAATGTAACCCCCTTAGCTCGGCCTAGACGGTTGACCCGAACTACGAAGATTACACGGGGAAAACCAAAGTCAACCCAAAAGTCAACCTTGGTTAACGACCCTTTTTTTTCTTTTTAAAACTTTTCTAGATGCATATTAACCCTAGGCGTACCCTTGAGAAAAGCATACAAAAAAAGCACAACGATCGGAAAGCAATAAGGGACTCGATTGCACAAGTTACAACTTTAGGGACCAAAATGTAAATTTTGGAAAGATGAAGGACTTTACTGATTTTTATATTACCGATATGAAATTAGTCAAATTCCATGATTACCTGTCAAATTTCACCTTAAACGGACATCTCAAACTCAAGCAATCGCATATACAAAATTCAGGACCAAAACGTAAATCATGCAAACCTTAAACCATTCAAATCAGTGCCCAACGATCATCTGTTTCAGAACGGGGGTTGACCGTTCCGAAACGCGGGTTCGTTTCGAGACCAGTTTCGAAACAGGGCTTGACAGTGGCAAATCCGTTTCGAAACGCCCTCTACCCGTTTCGATACACGAAGGCCATTACAGGCCCCTGTTTCGAAACGGTAGAGCCCGTTCCGATACGGATTGCCCAGAAAGTGCAGATTTTGCTGGTTTAACATACAATTAACCACTCAAACACATCCTAATGACCTCCTAATCATGCCAACAAGTCATCATACATATTAGGTACATGTTTGCATCATCAAAACACATTCATGGCATCAATTAGGAAAAAACCACAAATATATAGGCATGCATCCTAATATTGAAAACCATCCAAGCAGCAAATCACCAAAGCAAACACCACAATGGCCATTTACATTCCCAAAACATCATAAGCATCATGTCAAACTCAGGGAGTCTAAAACATCTCCCAAAAACACAACATAGGTTCCCATTGCCAAATACCAAAAGCTAATAATGTTGTAAAAATAGTCACCATACATGAGCTTAGTCTTCCCTTGGATTCTTAGCCTCCTTGCTGCCCTTAAAGCACTTCAATTCTCTGCATTATTGGTTCAAGAAAGAGAGCGTAAGCACATTTTCTTAGTGAGACATGCTCTAAAGAAACAACACAATAATGCACTTTATAAAACACATTTCAAAAGGCCTTTAAACACATAAACATCATTTCTCATGCAACAATGCATACACAACAAGCATCTCATGCTTCATTAACATCAACATGTCATATTGGCTTACAAGTGATAATCCATAACCATTTTCAACATAAAACACAATCGGATACGCGGATTACAAGCGTTGTCCCATACGCTTCATACACACTACCGAACACACAAGGTGGAGTTTACCGGTACAATCACAACCCCTCAACACCCGTGATGGAGTTTAACGGTACAATTACAACCCCTCCACATCACTCATCGGTAGTTGTATAACATCACTAACGAGAACACGGGAAACACAACACAAGATTCACACATGGTCTTTTAACCACCATTGTGATCTTAGACATCTCGTTAGTGTACTTGGATGGAGTTTACGGTACCATTACAATCCCTCAACATCCAAGGCGGCTTTATTCACGGTGAACTCAATCCTATAGCCGGCTAACTATATCCGATTCAAGTACTTTAAAACCAACACATCACTTGCCAATATACATCATTTATCATCAACATTCCACTATTTTAAAGCATTACTCAAAGCCATTAAACAATCATGCATCACTATGCAACAAAACCACATTTAACAATGTCAAACCAAGGATCTCTTACCTTGAGCATCCTTCAACACATGACTTTCAAAACCAGCATTAATCATGCTAAAACATGCTTTCAAAACAGAATTTAAATATGCAAATTAAACACATTGCATCCAACCATCTCATGGTTCATCAAAGAGATAGTTTCTCCGAAAACTTACTCTTGAGCTTAGTTAAGTTGCTTAGACTTAAACTAAGCTCCCAAAACCTTCAAACATTGCTTTCAAAGCTGAAAACCAAACTTCACTCACCAATTCCGTTTCGCAAGCTTGCCGAAACGACGTTCAAGCCTCCGGATCAACACCACAAGGATCCGAAGATGTCTCCAATGTTTTAAACACATCAAAGTAGAGGATCAATGCATCGTCATGCATTAAAATCTTCAGCCATTACACCTAAACTCGCTGCTCACATCAAATCTAACATTTCGGCTACCAAACACAACTAAAATCACTTCCAAACTCATCCACAACATTACCCAGCCAAGATCCATCACTTCTAAACATTCATAAACCTCAATTAACATCCAAAAAGAGCCTAGACTCGTCCTTATACCTCCAGCTATAACAGAACACCAAGATCACCCCAAAAACCATACAACACGTACTGGTGCCTACATAGCCAACTACAGACAGTCACACCTCACGTGACCCTGCACCCACAGTGCCAACAAGTCCCTGTGATATGGCCATCAAGAACAAGGACTCGGAGGAGTACCCAAGTGGCCCCATTACACGTGCACATGCCAAGGAGTTTCAATCAGCCATGGAAAGCTTGTTTACAACAAGCCATGAACGTGGTAAAGAATAAATAATAAGGGAAGAATGCCTTACATTGCTCATGCATGCATTTGCATGAAAATTTAAGTATTTCACAACTTCCATTGCATTAATAAATTGTGCTGGTCATTAAATCATGCACTTCATTTATAGTTTTAGTTCATTTATGGAAGTAGTTTAATTATGTATCTTAAATCATTCATTAAACTACTTCATTCATGCATTTAGTTAAATTCAATAAAGTTAGTTCTTTAATTAAACTAGTTCATTCATTTAACTAGTTCACTCAATTAACTAACTCTTTAATTGTTTCATGCATCTATTATTTTAAGTTTGAATAAATCCTTTTTGTGTGTCAAGGTTCATGTGATGTGTGGATTAAAGAAGAGACTTTTCAACTTCAGCTTGGAAACAAGTCATTGATGACCATCCTTACTCAGGCAAACAAGGCAATTGAAGGCTGAATTATTTTCATCTTTTCAAGGCTATTCATCTTCTTAGAGTAACAAAGCATTTAAGCTTCATAATTCACCTATTCAAGGTTGAAATTATGAACCAATGAAGGCCATTCACGTTCAAGAGAAGGGACATGCAATAATCAGCATTCAAATTATGCATTCAAGGCCTTTATTTATCATCTTTTGAAGGCTAGTCATATTCTACAATTGAGCAAGCAATGAAGGCTGATTTAATGTCATTTAATCATCAAATTAAGTGATAAAATCAGCAAGGAAGTCAAAGGGACAAGCTGATTTGGACATGTGGGATGTCTACATTCATCATATGTCCACATTCATTTCCTTTTATCCATTTGCAAGCAAAATGAAGCAGCCCAAGAGTCATCACTCCTTTTGGACGAATTTAAGGCTAAATTCATCCCAATTTGAAGCAAAATTCATCCATCAAAAGGATAAGAATGAAACATTTCATTTATTTGTATTCAATGGCATTTAGATGAGCATTCATCTCTTTTTTTGTGACTTTTCATATGGTGCCTAGCCACACTATAAATAGGCACCTTATGTTCATTTGTAAGGACTTTTTTTTGGAGAATATAAACCTTTGAAAGATTGCTTTCATCTTGTTCTTGCGATAACTCTATCGGCTTCAAGTTGTACTTGTAGTCTTCCATACATTTTTTTACTATAGCGTTGGTTCCAAGCTCTCTTATAGCTTGTGGGTCACGTTCCACACTCCTCCACCTCGACTCCATCAAAGTATATTGCTGGTCCCTAGCTCGTTATAGCTAGCGGGGCACAATTCACTATCCTTGCAACCATACAAATCCACGCCACCTTTAGCATCTCCCATCACTCCTTCTTTCATTAACACCTTTCAACGATTATCATCCTCCATCCTTAGCCACCAAACTATCCAACTTACCTACCCAATTCCTTTCTTCATTAATTTTTATTATATTGTTATTCATCTCACATGTATATTTTATGATATCTTAGAGTTCAAAGCGTAGCAACGAATATTTCTTACTAGAATCACGATCGGGCATATCTATATAACTCGTGCCACATTATAGGGTTCATATCAATTGGTATCAGAGCAAGGTTTATTCAGTAAGATAGCCACTTTCTCTCTTCCAAAAAATGAGAGAAAAAATTTGAAAAAAAATTAGAGAAAGTTAAAGAGGGAGGGAGCATCGTATTCTCTATTCTTCTTTTAAAAAATCTTACCATTTTTCTGTTGCTACTATTTGTCATCTTTACCAACTCTCACAATTTACCTTTTTGTTGTTGCCACTTCTCTTATCCTACCTTCCAAATTCTTTTCACCAAGTTTCGTTTTTTTCAGCCGAATTCTACAAGCCATTTGCAAGCCTTGAGGAAGTTCTTAAAAGGACTTGATTGAGAGCAATAGTGGAAAATGACAAGAGTGCACATCAAGGGTAAAAGCCATCCCGAGTGAAACACGAGTGTGAGTGAATTTTCTTGGAGTGGAATAGGTGAGGTTTTGTGTTTGTGAGGTTTTAATTTTTTTTATTTTTGTTACTAATAATGTCTCAAAATTCCGTGAGAAACTCTGTTGGAGGAAGTAATAATGTTAACGTAGATGCAACTAACTCCAATCTTCAAGATGTTATCCGAGAGATGGACAGGTTGTTGCAACAAAGGTTGGGCCCGATGCAAGAATGATTAGATCATTTGGAGGAAAGATCTCAACGAAGGCATAATTCAGATCACGAGGAAGAGTATGAGGGAGAGGTGGACGAAGAACTCATAGACGAGCGAGCCTCCCAGCAAAGTTTAAGGCGTCAAGAACCTAGGTACCAAAGAGCTCGGCCAAGAGTTGATGATAATCTTAGCAACATCAAAATAATCATTCATCCTTTCCAAGGAAGAACGGATCCTGAAGCCTATCTTGCATGGGAAAAAAAGTTGAGCACATCTTTGAGTGCCACAACTACTCCGAGCTTAAGAAGGTAAAACTTGCAGCCATTGAATTTACAGATTATGCACTAATATGGTGGGATCAGTTGACATCTAGCAGGAGACGCAATGGCAAACATCCAATTTCTACTTGGAATGAGATGAAGGCCGTTATGCGTAGGAGGTTCGTTCCAACTCACTATTATAGGGAGTTGTTCAACAAGCTTCAAAATCTCACTCAAGGTAACCGTAGTGTTGAGGACTACTTTAAAGAGATGGAAGTAGCCACGATCCGAGCTAACATTGATGAGGATCGAGAAGCCACCATGGCAAGATTTCTATCCGGCCTTGACCCTAATATTACGGTCATCGTTGAGTTGCAACATTATGTGGAGATCGAAGACATGGTGCATATGGCCATAAAAGTGGAAAAACAACTTAAACGGAAGGGTTCCACACGAACCTATGGGGGAGCATCATCAAGTTGGGGGCAAAGTTCTTACAAACAGAGTCCTCCAATACCACCCAATGAAAGAGGCGCACCACCCAAAGGAAGCAAGGCCATTGCCGAAACTAGCAAAGGTAAGGCTCCGAATGTTCCAAACCGTTCCCGAGATATACTATGCTTCAAGTGCTTGGGAAGTGTGCATATTGCAAGCCAATGCCCAAATCGCAACACTATGCTTCTTCGTGATGATGGGGAGGTTGAATTGGAACAAGAGGAGGAAGATGAAGTTGCTGCCATACCAGAAGATGAAGATGATGATATAGAGTATGCAGCAGAAGGAGAGGCCCTTATTGTCAAAAGGAGCCTAAGTGTGCAAGCGAATGAAAGGAATGAGCAACACAAGAATATCTTTCATACTCGCTGCCATGTTAATGGAAAAGTATGCTTTGTCATCATTGATGGAGGTAGTTGTACTAATGTTGTTAGTACTCTTATGGTAGAAAAACTTGGATTAGCAACCACAAAGCATCCACATCCCTACAAGCTGCAATGGCTTAATGAAGGAGGTGAACTCAAGGTTACCAAGCAAGTTCTTGTTGCTTTCTCCATTGGAAAGTATAAGGATGAAGTTCTTTGCGATGTTTTTCTGATGCACGCTGGCCATTTACTACTTGAGAGGTGATGGCAATTCGATAAACGAGTCATAGATGATGGATATAACAATCGGTATACACTCACCCATGGATCAAGAAAGATTACCTTAGCCCCTCTTTCACCAAAACAATTTCACAAAGACCAAATACATTTGAGAGAAAGTATTGAAAGAGCCAAAGAGAGAGAATAAAAAATGGAGGTAAAAGCAAGAGAGTGAGCAAAGTGAGGGTGCGAAAATGAGTGTTTTTACCAAAGAAAGAGAGTTGAGAAAGTGTTTGCTGTCGGGAAAGGAATTACTTGTACTTGTGTACAAAGAAAGTTTATTGAATACTAACAGACTTGATCACACTTTGCCTTCTTCTATTGTGTCTTTGTTGCAGGAATTTGACGAATTATTTCCGGAGGAGATACCAGGTGGGCTGCTACAAATCCGTGGCATTGAACATCAAATAGATTTCATTCTCGGTGTCGTCATTCCTAACCGTCCAGCTTACTAAAGCAATCCCGAAGAAACCAAGGAGTTGTAAAGGCAAGTGGCCGAACTAATGGCCAAAGGCTACGTGAGGGAGAGCCTTAGCCCATGTGCCATTCCGGTATTACTTGTGCCAAAGAAGCATGGAACTTGGCGCATGTGTGTAGATTGCTGAGCGGTAAACAAAAATACGATAAAGTATCGTCACCCTATTCCCCGTTTGGATGATATGTTAGATGAGCGTAGTGGTTCTAACCTTTTCTCTAAGATTGATCTTAAGAGCGGTTATCACCTAAGGATGCGGGAAGGTGATGAATGGGAAACAACATTTAAAACAAAGCAAAGACTCTATGAATGGTTGGTTATGCCTTTTGGCTTAACTAATGCACCAAGTACTTTTATGAGGTTAATGAACCATGTTCTTAGACCGTTTTTGGGTAAATTTTGTGTGGTTTATTTTGATGACATCTTAATCGATAGTAAATCAATGGAAGAACGTGTTCAATACTTGAGGTCAATTTTGTTGGTTTTAAGAAAGGAGAAGTTATATGCTGATTTAGACAAGTGTACATTTTGTACTGACAGAGTTGTCTTTCATGGTTTTGTTGTCAGTTCTAAAGGCTTAGAGGTTGACAAAGAGAAGGTTAAAGCCATTGAAGAATGTCCACGACCAGCAAGCATTTCCCAAGTTAGGAGTTTCCATGGACTTGCAAGCTTTTACCGGAGATTTGTGCCAAACTTCAGCACCATTGTTGCCCCTTTAACTAGTGTCATCAAGAAGAATGCTAACTTTTTCTGGGGGGGAAACCAAGAGAAATCTTTTAATGACATTTAAGAATGTTTAATTCATGCCCCTTTGCTTACCTTACTTGATTTTAACAAAACGTTTGGAATTGAATGTGATGCATCAGGTGTGGGAATTGGAGCGGTATTATCTCAAGGTGGACATCCTATAGCATATTTTAGTGAGAAATTAAGTGGAGCTACGTTGAATTATCCAACATATGATAAGGAGATGTATGCCCTTGTTTGCACAATGGAAACATGGAAACACTATCTATGACCTAAGGAGTTCATTATTCACACCGATCATGAGGCATTGAAGCACATTCGGGGGCAACATAAACTCAACAAACGACATGCCAAATGGGTGGAGTTTCTTGAAACTTTTCCCTATGTGATCAAATATAAGAAAGTTAAGGAGAATATAGTTACCGATGCATTGTCTCGGAGGTACGCTCTTCTAAACACCTTAGAATCTAAGTTGCTAGGTTTTGTTTTCATTAAGGATTTATACGAATCTGATTCTGATTTTGGAAAAATTTACAAAGCTTGTGAGAAAGGAACGTTTGAAAACTATTATAGGGACAATGGGTTCCTATTCAAGGAAGGAAGACTTTGTATTCCACAAGGTTCCACATGTGAATTACTTATCAAAGAAGCCCATGGAGGAGGCTTAATGGGACATTTTGGAATAGCAAAGACTTTGGCCATACTTCAAGAGCATTTATATTGGCCAAAGATGAGACGAGATGTAGAGAGATTATGGTAACGTTGCATCACTTGCAAGAAGGCTAAGTCTAAAGCCATGCCACATGGACTCTACACGCCACTACCTATTCCTGAAGCACCATGGATGGACATTTCAATGGATTTTCTGCTAGGGCTTCCACGCACAAAGAATAAAAAAGACTCCATCTTTGTAGTAGTGGATAGATTTTCCAAAATGGCTTATTTTATTCCTTGCAACAAGACTAATGATGCCTTACATATTGCTAACTTGTTTTTCAGGGAAGTCTTGAGATTACATGGTGTGCCAAGAACTATCGTTTCCGATGAAGACGTGAAGTTCTTAAGCCACTTCTGGAGAGCCCTATGGAATAAGATTGGAACTAAGCTGCTATTTTCCACCACTTGTCACCCTCAAACAAATGGCCAAACCGAAGTGGTGAATCGAGTACTCTCCACATTGCTTAGGAGCATTATTAAGAAGAATCTAAAGACATGGGAAGAGTGCTTACCACATGTGGAGTTTGCATATAACCGATCACTCCATACCACCTCGGGACACACTCCTTTTGAAGTTGAGTATGGGTTCAATCCATTAACTCCGATGGACTTATTTCCATTACCCGCTGATCAAATTGTGAATAAAGATGGACTTAACAAAGCTGAATTTGTCAAGAAACTTCATCAACAAGTGCGGGATAATATTGAAAAGAGAACCAAGCAATATGAGCAACAAGCAAACAAGGGTCGAATGAGAGTTGTCTTTGAGCCGGGAGATTGGGTGTGGTTGCACATGAGAAAAGAAAGGTTTCCAGCCCAACGGAAATCTAAATTGATGCCTCGAGGAGATGGGCCATTTCAAGTAGTTAAGAGGATCAATGATAATGCTTATCAACTAGACCTCCCATGTGAGTTTAATGTTAGTAAAACCTTTAATGTTGCTGATTATCTCCTTTCGATGTAGGTGACGATTTGGGGATAAATCGCTTTAAAGAGGGAGGGACTGATATGACCATCAAGAACAAGGACCCGGAGGAGTACCCAAGTGGCCCCATTACACGTTCACGGGCCAAGGAGTTTCAATCAGCCATGGAAAGCTTGTTTACAACAAGCCATGAACGTGGGAAAGAAGAAATAATAAGGGAGGAATGCCTTACCTTGCTCATGCATGCATTTGCATGAGAATTTAAGTATTTCATAACTTACATTGCATTAATAAAGTGTGCTGGTCATTAAAGCATGCACTTCATTTATAGTTTTAGTTCATTTAGGGAAGTAGTTTAATTATGTATCTTAAATCATTCATTAAACTACTTCATTCATGCATTTAGTTAAATTCAATAAAGTAAGTTTTTTAATTAAACTAGTTCACTCAATTAACTAACTCTTTAATTGTTTCATGAATCTATTATTTTAAGTTTGAATAAATCCTTTGTGTGTGTCTAGGTTCATGTGACGTGTGGATTAAAGAGGAGACTTTTCAACTTCAGCTTGGAAATAAGTCATTGATGACCATCTTTACTCAGGCAAACAAGGCAATTGAAGGCAATCCAAGGCTGAATTCTTTTCATCTTTTCAAGGCTGTTCATCTTCTTAGAGTAACAAAGCATTTAATCTTCATAATTCACCTATTCATGGTTGAAATTATGAACCAATGATGGCCATTCACGTTCAAGAGAAGGGACATGCAATACTCAGCATTCAAACTATGCATTCAAGGCCTTTATTTATCATCTTTTGAAGGATGATCATATTCTACAAATGAGCAAGTAATGATGGCTGGTTTAATGTCATTTAATCATCAAATTAAGTGATAAAATCAACAAGGAATTCAAAGAGACAAGCTGATTTGGACGTGTGGGATGTCTACATTCATCATATGTCCACATTCATTCCCTTTTATCCATTTGCAAGCAAAATGAAGCAGCCCAAGAGTCATCACTCCTTTTGGACGAATTTAAGGCTAAATTCATCTCAATTTGAAGCAAAATTCATCCATCAAAAGGATAAGAAAGAAACATTTCATTTATTTGTATTCAATAGCATTTAGATGAGCATTCATCTCTTTTTTTTGTGACTTTTCATATGGTGCCTAACCACACTATAAATAGGCACCTTAGGTTCATTTGTAAGGACTTTTTTTGAGAATATAAACCTTTGAAATATTGCTTTCATCTTGTTCTTGCGAGAACTCTATCGGCTTCAACTTGTACTTGTAGTCTTCTATCCATTTCATTTTACTATAGCGTTCGGTTCCAAGCTCTCTTATATCTTGTAGGTCACGTACCACACTCCTCCACCTCGACTCCATCAAAGTATATTACTGGTTCCTAGCTCGTTATAGCTAGCGGGTCACAGTTCGTTATCCTTGCAACCATACAAATCCACGCCGCCTTTAGCATATCACATCACTCCTTTCATTTACACCTTTCCATGATTATCATCCTCCATCCTTAGCCATGGAACTATCCAACTTACCTACCCAATTCCTTTCTTCATTAATTTTTATTATATTTCTATTCATCTCACATGTATATTTTATGATATCTCAGAGTTCAAAGCGTAGCAACGAATATTTCATACTAGAATCATGATCGGGCACATCTATATGACTCCGATCACATTACCGGGTTCATATCACCCTAAGACACCCCAACACTCCAGGGTGATGTCTCCCATAACGGTTGCAAACTAAAGCACGAGCACCAACATTCTGACCATGCTGCCCACGGCCTGATCCGCCACCACCACCCCGACGATGATCCCTTTGATAACCTCTATCCCGTGGCCTTTTTCCAAGATCACACCCACCATCATGGTCTGCACCCCTCTTCCCTGAACTAGAGCCTCCAGATCGAGTCGTCATCCTAGACTCAGCTCTATATCCTTACCTCGCGAGACAAGCATATCGAAGTATATGTACTCAGCCGCTCGCATGTATGTCTTAACTTCCCTTATCAACCCATAGCGGAAACGTTCACACCTTGCCCGGTCATCTGGTACTAACTCAGGTGCATACTGGCTCAACCTCACAAATTGCACCTCATACTCAGCAACCGACATACTGCCCTATGTTAGAGCCATGAATTCGCGCTTCTTCTCATCCAGATAATGGACCACAAGAACTTTTTCTTGAACGCATTCACGAAAAAGGCCCAATCAATTTCATCCTGCTCCATCCTTGCTGTGACAGTCGTCTACCATGTATACGCAACGCCATGCAACAACGACACCACACAGCCCAGCTTCTGGACATTATCACAGTTCATCTGTCCCAAGATTCGCTTGGTACTCTCAAACCAAGCCTCAAAACCCTTAGGAGTCAACTCTCTAAACTCAGCACCACCCAGACTACGTAAACGCTACAGAGGCAACCCAGGATTGGCACCCTGCTGTGGTGCAGCTGTATATAAACCAGCTACTGCCGCCTGAAAGGCTCCAGCAATAGCTTGTACCAGAACTGTCATATCCGAAACACCTTGCCCCGGTGCTCCCTCAGGTGCAACACCTCCAGCACCATCTCCAGCCTCAGCTCTTGTCCCACCACTTGCAGGTGGTCCACCCAGAGGAGGAGGCGGTATATTCTCTACTCGCTCTTCCGGCCCATTCTCGTCCATAACTCGGGCATTGCCGCTCGTCTCTCATCTCAGACCCATGGTGAAAGAAATGTACTATAATTCAAATACAACAGTAAAATCAACCAGGCTTCCGGTAGCAAGGACCTAAGTCACTTAATTTATTTGCTCAAAACAAAATTTCCTTTATCAGTAGCTTTGGCAATGGGTACCCCAGTCATACCTCAATTATCACACAAAATCAACTTACAATACCATCATATCATCAACATACGATCATATTTAACTCACATATAATTCACAACATCCAAGCATAGCATAACATCCACATTTCACTAAAATCATGCTTTTCTCACCCAACATGCCATTAGAACCAATACAAGCATAAAAACTCACACAATTAACTTACCATCATCCCCAATTCTTTTGAAACCTGGCTATGATACCAACAAATGTAACCCCCTTAGCCCGGCCTAGACGCCTGACTAGAACTAAGAAGATTACACGAGGAAAACCGAAGCCAACTCGTTAAAGCTGACTTCGATTAACAACTCTATTTTTTCCTTTTTATCTTCTCTAGATGCACATTAAGATCCTATGTGTTAAACTAAACACTTTAAAAGAAACGACACGGCAAACAGAGTTCGATTAGGGGTTCAACTGCTTACAATAACAATTTAAGGACTAAACTGTAATTTCCGAAAATTACAGGGGCTAATCCAATTCTAAGTTTACCAATCCTTAATTAGTCATATAAGATGCTTCCATGTCAAATTTCATCACAAACGGACCATCCAAACTCAACCAATTGAACATTCAACATTCAGGGACCATAATGTAACATTACAGATCTTAGAAAGATACTTTTAACTGAAAATAACGGTCAGGTATCGGTACCCTTAAGACTGTATCGATAAGCATGAAGACAGTAACCAAAGTTGGGGAAAAGGTATCGATACTCTTCCCCGCGTATCAGTACGCCCTTCATACTTTGCACAGGCGTATCGATACGCACCCAACACGTATCGATACCCTTGTGTGGTTTGGCCTGAAATATGCCTTCGAGTATCGATACTAATACCAGAAAGGCTTCACATACAACTCCCAAATGCATTTTAATCAGCCTAGCATGCTCAAGCATCAATAGATAAACATCCCTAAGCATATACTACGAGTCAAACATGCTTAAATGCATCTACAAGGGTTTTACCAATCCATCACATGTAGTTCTAGTAAGCTCTAGCATGCATCTCATGAGAAATATCATAAAACATACGAAAAAGCATCATTCTTCCTCAAACAACATATAATGGCCATTTTACAAACCCAGAAAGACAATCATCATATCTCAACAGGAAATTATAAAACAAACCTCCCAAACCGAGGTTCTTTCCCCATTGCTAAAATCCATTTATTTAAAATCACCAAAGTTCATACTTGAGTTTGAGTGACAAATTAGGTGCTCTCACTTGCTACTCCTCAACCCTCAAGCTTAGTTATATGCATTGTTGGGAAAAAAAGAGCGTAAGCACTCTTGCTTAATTCACATGCATAGATTTGTCCTGTGCAACATCTCATCATCAAGCATCTCATGCACAATAATCCATTATGCATTCATTATAATCATGATACATAGGCAACAATAAACACATATATTGGCTTACAACATCCCGGCATAGGCTCACCCCTATCCGTTGTGATAGACTCACCTCTATCACTTTTACAAACAATATCGGATACACGGACTTGTATAGGCTCATCCCTATACTCAATGATGGGCTCACCTCCATCTTAATGGCTACGAATGGAATTAGGCTCACCTCCATCTTAATGGCTACGAATGGAATTAGGCTCACCCTAACCCATAGTGATAGACTCACCTCTACCACCTGCAATAGGCTCACCCCTATTACGTCACGTAGCTAGACACACGTACGATTTATAGATTATAGTGCACTCACATCCTATTGGTCGACCAACGTATCCGTATATTAAAAATAAATCATTCACTTACCAATATACCCATAAAACCTTGTTAACTCACTGCTTACAATGCATCATTAAAAATCATCTCATATCCCAAAATTAAGCATGCTTTAAAATAGCAAATACCATCTCATACAAGATCATATCATCTTGTATAAAACCAAACCATTTCATGGGATAAACACAAGCAAAACCATGCTTAAATCCATGCATAACAGTGAGTAACAACCATTATCAAAACATGAGCATGATAAACCATGGAGTCCATTTCAAACCGAAATATGAGAGTTCAAGTAACCATACTTACTTTCGAGATTAGCTAAGCGTTTCAAGCTTACACTAGCCTCCCAACACCTCGTATCCAAGCTTATCAATGCTTTAAAACACATCCACTCACCGATAAGAGAAACTTCACGTGCCGACACGAAGATCACTCGTCTGAACCTTCCAAAATCGCTTCGCTAGCTTCCGGATCAATATCCCCTGCTTTTAGATCATCAAAAACAGAGATCTAATTTATTAAAATGCATTCTAACCCCAGCAACAAAACACAAATTCGTTGCCCAGCAAAACCACATCAATTTACCCATCCACAACAACCGAAAACTCATTCGATTGCTTCCTAAACTATGCCCAGCCAACAATCAACACTTTCAATCATTAATATTCATCAAATCACATCCAAAAACAACCTAAACCCTTTCTTATATCTCCGACAATCATTTAACCATCAAATCACTTCAAAAACACAACTAAAACTATCATAAAACTCAAGGATCTCAAGGATTTTGGGATCTAAATCATTAAAACTCTTTTACATCATCATAATCACCTCAAAGCTCAATTATAATCCATCTAAAACAGAGCTCATCAACAACCCTCCGAAAATCAAGAATTAAACCTTAGTTTTGCAAGATTTTGATCTTAAATCAAAACGATCATCAAAACTCAGTTAAAAACATCAATTGAGAGTCAAAAATCTTGGGAATTTCAATAAAGAACCTTGATTAGAGGTTGAGAACGAGATTTACCTCCAATCCTCGCCTTCCTTAAGATTTGACAAGTTTTGCTTCACAATTCTTGAAGAAAATGAAGAGAAATCTTTAAAATGGTTATGAGATCAAAGTGAGAGTGTTTGGGAGGAAAGAAATCCTGAGAAAAGGTTTTAGAAATGTGTTTTGCTGAAAATGAGAAGAGAAAAGTTAGTTACATAAATGAAACTTCCAAATTTATGATTTTATTTAATAAATAAATAAAATCCCCTTTTTAAAAAATTACTTAAAATTTATTTTAAACACGTGTCAAATTAAGGAAAAGTGTAATTGCACAAAATCTCCCTAGAGATTCTAAGATTTTGACTCCTATTTTGAAATTTGCTTTTTCCCACAGTTTTAGAACTTTATATTTTGGTCACTGCCCAAAATGTACTACTTCCAAAACTCATTTTGTAAAATTGATTTGACCAACCTCTTAAACATAATTTTAGAGGATTTTAGCAATTTTTGTCATATTTTATTCTATCCCGAACCCTAATTTCTCTGAACCACCTAATACGATTCGAACAATTTCCAATCGGTTCACTTAACCCGATCCGATGTCTAAAACAACTAGGCCCAAAATCGGGGCATTACACCAGCTGGCCTTAATGTCATACATTTGGGACGTCAACAAAGCCATCGTCACCACCATCAAGGAGAAGTTCCCAGCGGCCCACTTTTCAGAGTTCCCTAACGAGATCTTTGCCCCGGCTACACCAGAAACGTCTACCGGGCCTTCTACCTCGACAACTCATCTGGCCGCCTCTGCAACTCCAACTGCCCCTATCTCAACAAAGTCTCAAGCCTTCCCAGCAGCCACAGCCACCAAAGTTCTCTCCATCTCCGACAACCGTGGTGACATAGCGGCCGCCCCAATCAGAGAACAATGGCAGACATCACGGGCAGCAGCCGACGCACTAGGACCATCCGACACAGCCTACCTCAACTCCTTATCATCAGAATCGGTATGGCAAGACTCAGTCCGGTCCGTCACCAGGAAACTTGAGCCGTCCTTCTCCACAGGCACAACAAGAAAGCACTCTGCCACCGAAGAAGTCTGCCCAGACAACGAAGACGGTGACGAATGAGAAGTCGTGCACAAAGCAGTACCAAGTCCACCTTCCCTCCAGCAGCCGTCGAGGGCGGCCAAGCGCTTCAAAATGACAGCTCGAAAGAGGGTGATCATAGCCACCACCGACGACACCTCCTCTAAAACACCATCAATCTAAGCTTTTCTCTCCTTCTTCTATTTTATTTTTGTCTAATCTATGCTAATTTTTGTGTATGTAGGCATGCATTGAGGATAATGCTCCTCTCCAGTTTGGGGGGGGAAATTAATCCTCTAATTTTTTTCTTTTATTTTCTGTTTTTTTCTGTTTTCATTTTTCTGTTTTGTTTTTTTAGTTGCATTTAGTTTCTAATGTAACATGCCTTTATTTAAAATTTAATGAATTCTTAGTTTGAGGGAAATCCTTGAGTAGTTTTTACCCGCCGCGACAGATGGCCCGCCTGGGCGGCAACCTTAGCATGACTTTGGATGTACTTAGAATCTTACTATGGTCTGAACTTAAAGAACACACTCTTTGTGACTAGTTTGATTTTAGGACTTCTAGGAAACTTAGGTATTTCACCTAGTAAACTTGGGTAGAACTCGAAGTGAAAAGAAAAATCGTCCTAGAGGTGCCCGAAACTGGCTCTAGGAGAAGCTAGAGGTGCCCGAAACCGGCTCTAGAGAAAAAAAATGAAATCATTATAAATGCCTACCACTGACTCTAGTGGTTATGAATTGCAAAAGAAACTAGAGGGAAACCCAAGGGAGTTAAGGTGCTTATCGGAGTTTACTTAGAAGCCGAAAAATCATTCTTATCACAAGGACCACACACACTCACGAGATACATAGTTCAGTTCCGTGTAAGTCCATTGTCATTCGAAGGGTACTATTTAACTAGAGGGAAACCCAAGGGAAATAAGAGGGACCTTTTTTCATTGCAATTATCATTCAACCTACACCCATTTGACCTGCATTATAGCCTTTGATGCATATATTTCATCGTTTATGCCTTTGAACTTATTATTCTTTTTATTATATGAAAAAGGTACTATTTAATGCACGATTGGTATTCTTGTAGGGTGACCACTGCTGGAGCAGGAGTATGCTGCCGCAGCGCAGAAAGCATGAGGGAGGATGAGGCAGAAGTAGCCGATAACCTACCCTGATCGAGCCAAGCCACAAGACAGCTTCTACTGAGGGAAGTTGAGGAAACCTTGTTGAGTAGAACAGACTGATGTCGAGGCAGCAAAAGCCAGGCCGCGACACCATATTGCCAGAGGGAAAATGAGCAAAGTGTAGCCGACTTGTAGAGCTTTTAACGCTGGATTTTTCTACACACTTTGCGTGGCAGCTGGAGCTATAAAAGAGGAGGAGAACGTGGAAGGAAGTATAAAGTTGGACTCTTGGATAAAAGTGTTTGTTGTAATAAATTAAAGAGATTTACCTCTTTAATAAAGTCTAGTCCAAGTCCAACTTAACTTCCTCTCCAAGAAGAATTTGTGCCCACACCTTCCCCTATATAAAGGCATGCCGCCAAGATAATGAGGAGGAAGACACGAGACGGGAGAGGAGAGATGTAACACCCCCTTCCCGGTCTGGTCGAGAACCAGGTCGGAAGGTGTGTCCGATGGTCAAAACTGACACTGGTACAATAAAATTCCGTTTTAACAATAACATTCTCATTCACATTATACATCGAATCATAATTACCAAATAACTCAGTCCAATTACACAATAAGCAAAGATTAAATCATTGAAGGCGAAATTATAAGCATTATAAGTTTTAGGGACTAATTTGTAATTTTGACAAACTAGGGGTCCTTCAATGCAATTGATTTTACTACTCTGAAACTCACTATCTTCATAACATGTCTGCAAAATTTCATTCAATTTGGAGATCATTAACTCACTAAATTCAACCTTACATTATTCAGTGACTAAATTGTGATACTGTCAAACTTGTTTAAAAGGACCTTAACTAACTTAACTAATCTCGTATCAAAACACCCTAAATTGTTTGGAAACGGGTGAAAAATGGTCAACTTGTGTTGACCTTACCCCTTTAGACTGTATCGATATGGGCGTGACCTGTATCGAAACGGGTTGACCTTCTTTGACTTTGACTTTGACCCGTTCCGATACGCTATAAACCTGTATCGAAATGAAGAATTCCAGATACGAAATGTTTCGAAACAGCCATGAACCATTCCGATACACCCTATTTCTCAAACCAAACTGTGCTTACCCGTATCGAAACGCCATCACCCTTTTCGATACGGCCTTACCTGTAATGACAGATTTTTGTTGGTTTTTATTCGATTTGACTTACCGAATGATGTCCAAATGCAACGAAACTTTACACACAACATTTCAATGATGTAAACTTCTTTAATGCTAAATTTCATGATCATATGAATGCATTTGCCATGTTTTTACCTTTTTGAGCCAACTATGCATTTTTATACTACTTTAAGCCAACCAAAAAGGCCATTTAGGGTCACATACCATATTACAACTTAAGCATTACACCAGCACATCAAAATGGGCATAAATAACTAGTTCAACTACTTTTCCACCTTCCTAGGAGTTTATAAGTCAAAAAACACATTACTTATGGCTTGTAGAGACTTGTCTTGCTTGCCAATCCGATCTTTCGAGTCACAATCCTTTTTAACCTCAAAATGCATGAGATGAGACACGTTCGGCATACTTTGCCTAGTGAGGTAGTCATAAACAACATGAATGACATATATCAATTATCCATGTACATAAACCTCATGCTTATCATTAACATGCAATGCATCAATATACTATGTTTATCATTGATAGGTAATCATAAATCCTTGGATTGAATTGAGATAATAGATACACAAATTTTTACGCCTCGCCAAATCAATGAATGGTCTAATCCCTCCGCCTCACCAATATGACCAATATCAATACACATCCCTCTGCCTCGCCAAATCAATATAGGCCGTAGCCTTAGGACCCTAGTCCACCCGTACACTGAGCTCATGAATTCTATTGCATGCCAATTGTATCCAAAGTCTATTCAAATCCAAGGTTCCAATGTTCATGTCCATTTCAATAATCAATAGTATTCCAATGTCCAATGATTTCAATATTACCAATGACAAGTATATATGTATCTCATCATCAATATATCATAATCTAATGTCAATATCAATGTCCAATGATTTCTATACAATATTTCGATGACAATGACTATATCAATAACAATGCACAATGACAATAACAATGACTATGTTTAATACTCAATGACAACTTATCGACACTTACCAAAGTGTCTGATTAACCATCCAATGCAATTTCTTCAACAACAATGTTAGCGATGAAATCTAAATCATTGAATAATGATCCGAGAAGGCCTTTCGCCGAAACCCTAGACTCCGACTACACTCACCTTAGCAACCCGAAGCTTTCAAGGCTCTCGGATAGCAATCCCCTTGTTCCTAGCTTGAGACGGAGACAATGAAACCCTTTTATCCACTTCTTGAGCTAGAAAGTCAATAGAAACTATTAGGATCGATGTTTTGATATCAAAATCAATACAACGACATCAAAATCGATATACGACTTCAATATAGACACTAATGATGGAACATCCATAGATGGTAAAAACCCTAGCTTAAGTTTAAGCTCAATATATCCATGGAATCCAACGATTGTTTAACTCAATTAAAGTTCGATATCGATAACTAGCTATCGAACACAACGTTTAGTTAAGAATTTTCCGATCACCAGAACCTAGTTCCAACTAGACCGGATTTTAGGGTGTTACAACTCTCCCCTCTTAACAAAAATTCGACCTCGAATTTTACCTGAACCGAAAAGATGCGGATACTGTTGTTTCATGGTCTCTTCAGGTTCCCAAGTGGCTTCCTCAATGGTGTGGCTCCTCTAGAGCACTTTAACCAGCGATATTGTTTTGTTGCGAAGCCTCTTGACTTCTATAGCAAGAATTTGAACCGGTTCCTCCTCGTAGGACAGATTTGGTCGAAGTTATACAGATTCAGGTTCCACAATGTGTGAAGGTTCAGAACGATACTTCCGGAGCATTGATACATGAAAAACATCGTGGATCTTACTCAATTCTGAGGGTAACAACAATCGATATGCTACGGGGCCAACTCTTTCAATAAGTTCAAAGGGTCCAATGAATCGGGGACTGAATTTTTCCCTTTTGCCAAATTTTAAGACTTTCTTCCACGGTGATACCTTGAGAAAAACATTCTCACCAACTTCGTACTTAATGTCTTTTCTTTTGAGGTTAGCGTAAGCCTTTTGTCGATCGAAGGCTGCCTTTAAACGATCATGAATTATAGCGACTCACTCTTCGGTTTCTCGAAGCAAGTCATGGCCTAACATCTTTCCCTCACCAAGCTCTGACCAACACAATGGAGTCCTGCACCGTCTACCATACAATGCTTCATACGGGGCCATTTGAATGGATGCTTGGTAGCTGTTGTTGTAAGCAAACTCAACTAGAGGTAGAGATTTTTCCCACGTTCCACCAAAGTCGATAATGCATGCCCGAAGCATGCCTTCCAAAATATGTATAGAAAGGTTCAATGACAATGCAAACTTTTAAAATTTTCAATGGACAAGTTTTTTGATGATTTACCTGGATTACCCTGTCTGACTGGCCTTCAGATTGAGGGTGAAAAGTTGTGCTAAGATTAACTCTGGTGCCCAGAGCTCTTTGTAAGGTCCTCCAAAATCGAGATGCAAATCGAGGATCTCGATCGAAGATGATAGACTTAGGTACTCCGTGGAGTCAGATTACTTCCTTGATATACAAGTAAGATAATTTAGGGAGGCCATAGTCCATTCTAACCAGTACAAAATGAGCTGACTTTGTGAAACGATCTACAATGACCCATATAGCATCATGTTTTGCAGGAGATAACGGTAGATCACTAACAAAATCCAGAGTTATCTTTTCCCATTTCCATTTCGGTGGATCGACAGGTTGTAATAGTTCAATAGGAGCACAATGTTCTGCCTTAACATGTTGGCACGTGAGGCATATGGAAATGAAATCAACTATGGCCTGCTTCATGCGCGGCCACCAATAGAGTTCACGTAGGTCCTTATACATTTTCACGAACCTGGGGTGAACAGAAAAAGAACTCGAATGAGCTTCTAAAAGAATGTCGGTACGAAGAGCTTCATCACTAGGTACACAAACTTGGTTGTGGAAACACAAGAGTCCTTCATAGTTAATTTCGAAGTCAGGGTTATCCGATAGTTTAGAGGCAATAGTTTGAAGCTCAGGATCTTGCTCATGCAACTTCTTGATCCGTGAAATGATGGTAGACTGAACTTGGAGTTCAGCTACAAGACAATGATGCTTCCAAAGACGGAAGTGAGCGTTAATTGCTTGAGGGGCTACAATATAGCAATAATACGATGAGTTAATATACTACAAAACACATATTACTCCAAAATTTTGTTGTCAAAGCTTACCAGGCGTGTAACCCCCTTAACCCGGCCTAGACGGTTGACCCGAATTAAGAAAGTCACACGGGGAAAACCAAAGTCAACCCGAAAGTCAACCTTGATTATAGACCCTTTTTTTTCTTTTAAAAACTTATCTAGATGCACATTAACCCTAAAAATGATCATACAAACGACATACTAAAAGATCATAAACATCAGAGATCAAACAAGGACCCAATTGAACAATTTACAACTTTAGGGACCAAATTGTAAATTCTGATAAATATGAGGACTTAGCCCAAATTAAAGTTACCATCTTGAAATTAATCGTGTCTCATGCATCTCGGCCAAATTTCAGCTCAAAAGGACATTCCAAACTCATACAATTGCACATACAAGATTCAGGACCAAAATGTAAACAATCCGAAACATATAACTGCCACTGTCAGCCCCCAACGGTCAGCCGTTCCGAAACGGGGGACAGCCCGTTTCGAAACTCGGGGCCGTTCCGCAACGCGTACCGGAACGGGGTCGGGCAGTAGCATATCCGTTCCGGAACGGTGTTGCCCGTTTCGAACGCCTGGGCTACTTCGAGGCACCCGTTCCGAAACGGCAGGAACTGTTCCGAAACGGCCTACACAAAATGCAGAATTTTACCTACTTTAACATGCAATTGACCAGCCAATCATGCTCCAAATGCCACCAAACTTTACCAGCATGCAATTCATCATACAAGAGACATGTTTGCAACAACCAATCAACATATTAGCATCACATATGAAAAGCCCCAAATCTAATGGCATGCTTCCTACACAAGCAACTATTCAAGCATAAAACCTCCAATCCATACATGCAAAGGCCAATTACAAAACCAGCATTAATAGCGACATTAAACATACTCAAGGAGTTCAAAACATCTCCAAACAACATTCACAAAGGTCCCCCATTGGCATACACCAAAAGCTAAATGTGTTCGATAAAACCTTTCCATACTTGAGCTTAGTTTTCCCTTGGTTGCTTGCCTTCCTTGCTGCCCTCAAATCACCTTAATGTTCTGCATTATTGGTTTAAGAAAACGAAAGAGAGCGTAAGCAAAAGCTTAGTGAGGAAAGCTCCTTAAAACCACACAATAATGCATTTATAAAACTCATTCATAAATCATGCTTCAAGATACACTTTAACATGCTCACAAGCAAACTTTAAACAAGCACCTCATGCTTCATATCATTACATGTTATATTGGCCACAAGTGATACATTTCATCTTTTTAAAAAAAACAAGATCAACATAAGACTCACAGATGGACTTTTAAACACCATTGTGATCTTATAATTTCCAAGAACCACACAAGGACTTTTAACCACCTTTGTGTTCTTCCCAAGGACTTTTAAACACCTTGGCCCCAAGGACTTTTAAACACCTTGGCCCATGGACTTTTAAACACCATGGCCCATGGACTTTTAAACACCATGGCAAGGACCACACAAGGACTTTTAATCACCTTTGTGTCCTTAACAAGAACCATCCAAGGACTTTTAACCACCTTGATATTCTTAAGTAACAAGGCTCACTCAAGGACTTTTAACCACCTTAGTGACCTTAGCAAGAATCATCCAAGGACTTTTAACCACCTTGATGTTCTTAAGTAACATGGCTCACTCAAGGACTTTTAACCACCTTGGTGACCTTAACCTTTTTCAAAACATCACTTGCCAATATACATCATTTCATATTAAATCCACTGTTTTAAAGCATTAAACCAAGCCATATTCATCATGCATTTCAAAGCATCAAACTATATTTAATCAAAGTTCAAAAACAAGGAACTCTTACCTTGAGCTTCCTTCAACATATGGCTTACAAAATCAGCAATAACCATGCTAAATCATGCTTTCAAAACAGAATTTAAAACATGCAATAAACCACATTGCACAACAACCAAACCATGGCCACCACTAGAGAGTATTTCCGAAAACTTACACTTGAGCTTAGCAAAGTTGTTTAGACTTAAACTAAGCTCCCAAGACATTGGTTTCAAAGCCGAAAACCCAATTTCACTCACCGATTCCACTTCGCCTCTTGTCGAAGCACCAATCAAGCCTCCGGATCACCACCACTTGGATCCAAAGATGACTCCCCTGTTTTAACACATCAAAACAGTAGATTAATGCATCATCATGCATTAATATCCTCAATGAAAGCACCTAAACTCGCTGCTCTCATCCCCACTCCATTTTCGGCCACCAAACACAACCGAAAATGCATCCAAACCACTTCTCAACAAAGCCCAGCCATTAACCATCAAAACCTAACATCCTTTAACATCATTTAACATCTAAAAAGAACCTAATAACATCCTTATACCTCCAGCAACACCAGATCCACAAGATCACCTCAAAAACAATCAAGAATCACAAGCTAAACTTAGGAAACCCAACCTATCCGGGATTGCATCAATCAAAACTCAATTCCTTATCAATTTAGAGTTCAAATAACATCAAAAACACATCTCCAATCACAGATTTAACAGATCAAACGAAAATCATCAAAAATCACCAAATCTTGCATTATAAGCCAAGATCCATTTCACAACTTAAAAGCCTTTAATAAAACATCAATTAAGGATTGAAAACTTAGGAATTTCAGTAAAGAACTGATAGTTTAGAGGAGAAGGACGTTCTTACCTCCAAACTTGAGTTTCTCCTCTTTTTGGAATCAAAAACCTTGATGAATCAAGTAGCAAATGATGAGGTTTTGTAGATATGATGATTAGGAATCAAAAGAGAGTTGAAAGGAGAGATTTAGGTGAGAAAATCAGAAACAATTCTCTGGAAAGAAAGTGTTTGGGTTGAGAGAAAATGAGAGAAAAGAAAATAGGAAGTTAGTTATCAAAATGGCCAAAATGGCTTTCCCTCCTCTTTTGATATGTTTTAAAATCAGAATATAGCTTAAAATATCTTAGAAAAATCTGGAGAAACTACTTTTGGAATAATAGCTCCTTAAAGATTCAAAGTTTCAACCCTTTCTAAAAAGTCACAAAACTTTCAAAAATTACATTTTGGTCACTAGCCAAAATGTCACCCTTCCAAAACTCATTTTCCAAAATTGATTTCACAGTTCACTTATATATATTAAAAGATGATTTTAGAACATTTTTCCATAATTTTAATGCAACCCGAACTAGGCTTTCCTAAATTCACCCTTTTAGATTCGAACAGCACTTTGACCAAACCGGTCAACGCCCAAAACTTCTAAGCCCAAAACCGGGGCGTTACAACTCTCCCCCCCTTAAGAAATTTCGTCCCCGAAATTTACCTGAAGGAAAGAGATAAGGAAACTGCTTCAGCATGTCTTCCTTCCGCTCCCACGTGGCTTCCTCAACACCTCGATACTTCCACAGCACCTTCACCAACTCAATGGTCTTGCCACGAAGAACCTTGCTATCCGAATCCAGAACCTTCACCGGTTCCTCATCATAGGTCAAATCCGGATTCAATTCCACTTCCTCCACAGGCATCACGTGCGAATGATCAGATCTATACTTCCGGAGCATAGAAACATGAAACACATCATGAATCTTCTCCAACTCCTGAGGTAACCTCAGCTTGTACGCAACAGGACCCACACGCTCAACCACCTCGTATGGTCCAATGTACCTAGGGCTCAACTTACCCTTCCGGCCAAACCTCATCACCTTCCTCCAAGGCGAAACCTTCAAGAACACACGGTCACCCACCGCATACTCAATCTCCTTACGCTTCAAATCCGCGTAAGACTTTTGCCGATCAGAGGCAGCCTTCAACCGCTAACAAATGAGCTTTACCTTCTCTGTGGTCCCTTTCAACAAAGCCGGCATCGAAACCAACTTTTGACCAGTTTCAGCCCAACAAAGAGGAGTCCTACACTTCCTCCCGTACAAAGCCTCATAAGGTGCCATCTGTATACTTGCCTGATAACTGTTGTTATAAGCAAACTCAACCAAAGGCAGATGCTTCTCCCAAGAACCCTGAAACTCAATCACGCAGCACCTCAACATATCCTCCAAAATCTGGATAACACGCTCAGACTGACCATCCGACTGAGGATGATAGGATGTACTGAAATGCAACCTTGTACCCAGAGCTTGATGCAAACACTGCCAGAAACGCGATGTGAACCTCGGATCCCTATCTGACACAATCGACTTAGGCACACCATGCAGCCGCACAATCTCAGCAATGTACAGCTCTGCCAACTTATCCAAAGAAAACGTGGTATGCACAGGCAAGAAATGCGCACACTTCGTTAGGCGATCCACAATCACCCAAACAAAATTCTTCTTCGAGGGAGACAAAGGTAAACCAGATACAAAATCCATGGTAACCCTTTCCCACTTCCATTCAGGGATTTTCAACGGTTGCAACAACCCTGAAGGAACCTGATGCTCAGCCTTAACTCGCTGACACACCAAACACTTGCTCACAAACTCCGAAACATCCTTCTTCAAACCCACCCAATAGTACTCATCACGAAGATCACGATACATCTTGGTACTACCAGGGTGCATAGCAAAAGGACTACTATGACCTTCAGTCAGAATAGCACGCCTCAACTCAGCATCAGCAGGCACTACTATCCGACTCCCAAAACACAACACACCATCATCATTAAAGCAGAAATCCGAAGGTCTACCCTCCGCGATATCCTGAACATGAGACACCAAGGAATCATCCAGCAACTGCTTATCCTTGATCAACTAAACCAAAGATGGTTTCACTTGCAACTCAGCAACAAGACCACCATCTTGTGATATGCTCAAGCTAGCAAACATAGCCCTCAGCTCAACAGCTGCTTTCCTACTCAAGGCATCCGCAACAACATTAGCTTTTCCAGGATGATACTCAATCGTCAGATCATAATCCTTGAGCAACTCCAACCAACGCCGCTGCCTAAGATTCAACTCCTTCTGAGACATCAGATACCTCAAACTCTTGTGATCTGTGTACACAGTACACTTCTCACCATACAGATAATGTCTCCAGATCTTCAGAGCAAAAACCACTGCAGCCAGCTCAATATCATGCGTAGGGTAATTGCGCTCATGCACTTTCAACTGCCGCGATGCATAAGCCACCACCTTACCCTCCTGCATCAGCACACACCCCAAACCAACATAGGATGCATCACTGTAAACCACAAACTCTTTCCCTGATTCAGGCTGAATCAAGATAGGAGCTTGCGTCAAAGCCGCCTTAAGCTTCTCAAAAGCCTGTTGTCTCGCTTCCGTCCACTCATACTTAACATCCTTTTGCAACAGCTTCGTCAAAGAAGCAGCAATCTTGGAAAAACCATCCACAAACCTTCGGTAGTATCCCGCCAAACCAAGGAGACTACGGACCTCATGAACAGACTTAGGAACCTTCCAGTTCATCACAGCCTCAATCTTCTGAGGATCGACACGAATCCCCTCAGCAGAAACCACATGCCCAAGAAACACCACCTCCTTAAGCCAGAACTCACACTTGCTCAGCTTAGCATAGAGCTGATTCTCCAACAAAGCCTGCAGCACAATCCTCAAATGCTCTTCATGCTCCTCCTCAGTACGCGAGTACACAAGGATATCATCGATGAACACCACAACAAACTTGTCCAGGTATTCATGAAACACACGATTCATCATGTCCATGAAAGCAGCAGGAGCATTTGTCAAACCAAACGGCATCACAAGGAACTCATAATGCCCATACCTTGTCCTGAAAGCTGTCTTAGGCACATCCACATCCTTCACCTTCAACTGATAATACCCTGACCTCAAGTCAATCTTAGAGAACACAACAGCTCCCCGAAATTGATCAAAGAGATCATCAATTCTCGGCAAAGGATACCGATTCTTGATAGTCAACTTGTTCAGCTGACGGTAATCAATGCACATTCTCATAGTGCCATCCTTCTTCTTCACAAACAAGACCGGTGCTCCCCAAGGTGACACACTCGGCCGGATGAAACCACGATCAAGCAACTCTTGCAACTGCGTCTTCAGCTCCTTCAGCTCCTTAGGTGCCATTCTATAAGGAGTAATGGACACAGGAGTTATATTCTCATACAGCTCAATTCCAAACTCCACCTCGCGGTTAGGAGGTAAACCAGGCAACTCCTCAGGAAAAACACCAGGAAACTCCTTCACAACTCTGATATCTTGCACCCTCAACTCTTTAGAGCTAGGATTCATCACAAAAGCTAGATAGGCTTTGCAACCTTGCCTCAGCATCCTGCTCACCTCCAAGGTAGACACCACATTGGCAAGAAACTTCACATTCTCACCAACCACAACAACTTCATAATCATCCGCAAGCTTAAGCGAAACTCGCTTGTTTTCACAATCCACAACAGCACGATGCTCAGCAAGCCAATCCATACCAAGGATTACATCAAAACCATAAAAGGGCAACTCCATAAGATCAACATGAAAAACATGTTCTTGAACAACCAAGGGACACCTTCTATAAAGCTTTCGAGTCACACCAGTCTCACCAAAAGAACTAGTGACACGAACACCAACATCCAAAGACTCAACAGGCAAACCAAGCAATTCAGCATGCTCACGCAAAATGTATAAATGCGTAGATCCAGAATCTATCAAAGAAAGCAATGACAAGGATTGCAAAGTAAAGGTACCTGCAATCACATCCGCATCATTCCTTCCCTCACGCTGAGCATACACCCTCGCTTGGCCTCCACCCTCAGGCTGAATAGCCACAACATGGGCCACTCCACGACCACCTTCCTCTCTCCTCTGGAAATTACCACGGCCGCGCCCACGACCTCTCTGCGGTGCAGCAACAACAGGAGCACGCACTTGATCACCAGCCAACCTAGGACAATCTCGCCTCAAATGGTATACAGATCCACAATTCCAGCAACCATTACCAGCTGTCGCAACAGGAGCTTGCACCTCCCTCACAGCACGAGGACAATCACGCTTCATGTGACCCCTTGAACCACAAATCCAACAAGCACTCGGATCAGCTCTAGCATTGCCTCCCCGAGCAGGTGCACCACCACCCCTCTTAGCTGAGGACTGATACTTCAGGTTACGTCCCCTCTTGTTCCGTCCACCTCCGGAACTATACTCAGCAACTCTCTTACCCGAACTTGCTCCAGCACCTTTCGCAGATAAACCCAAGTTCATCTCAATGTCCTTGGCTCGACCCACCAACACATCAAAATCATCATATTCGGTGGCCAACACATACATCTTCACATCCGTCACTAAACCATAACGAAATCTTTCGCACCTTGTCCGCTCATCAGGTACCAGCTCAGGTGCATACTGACTGAGTCGCACAAACTGTACTTCATACTCAGCCACATTCATGCTCCCCTGGGTAAGAGACATGAACTCTCGCTTCTTTTCATCCAGGTACCTCACACCAAGATACCTCCTCTTGAACACATTCAGAAAGAATGTCCAAGTTATGTCAGCTTCAGCCATCCCAGCTATAGTGGTCGTCCACCACGTATACGCATCATCCTGCAGCAAGGATACAACACACCCCAGCTTCTGCACATCAGTGCAACTCATCTGGCCCAAAATCCTCTTGGTACTCTCTAACCAAGCTTCAGATCCTTCCGCAGACATACCCCTAAACTCAGTCCCACCAAGACTGCGTAAGTGCTCCAAAGGTAGTCTAACACCAGCATCTCCCTGATGCCCAGCTCCTTGAGCTCCGGCTACTGCTGCTCGGAAAGCACCCGCAATAGCTTGTACCAACATCGTCATGTCAGACATAGCTTGCCCCTGACCAACCTCAGGTCCAGCAGCTCCAGCACCAGCTGCAGCCCCAGCTTCCTAAGCCCCAGCACCACCACCACCAGGTGGAGGAGGAGGTAACACCGCACTACCCGCATTCTCTTCATTTTCATTCTCATTCGGAGCCGTAGCTCGCACATTACTTCTCAACTCTCTACGTGGTGCCATACTTTAACCATGCAATCACAATGCAAATAAACAAAGTCAGGCCCAGCAAGGTAAACAATCCAAGTACTCAAGCTCAATTTCATTTAAAAGCAACATCATTTCTTAGCTTTGATATGGAAATGGGTACCCACAACATGCTTCATCACAACATACAACTCAATTGCATCAAACTCACATACTACTCAACATGCTTTCACTCAACAAGCATATATAGCAGACATACATCAAACATTCACATACACATTCCCAATTACTCGAGAACTCAGCTCTGATACCACCAAATGTAACCCCCTTAACCCGGCCTAGACGGTTGACCCGAATTAAGAAAGTCACACGGGGAAAACCAAAGTCAACCCGAAAGTCAACCTTGATTATCGACCTTTTTTTTCTTTTAAAAACTTATCTAGATGCACATTAACCCTAAAAATGATCATACAAACGACATACTTAAAGATCATAAACAGCAGAGATCAAACAAGGACCCAATTGAACAATTTACAACTTTAGGGACCAAATTGTAAATTCTGATAAATATGAGGACTTAGCCCAAATTAAAGTTACCATCTTGAAATTAATCGTGTCTCATGCATCTCGGCCAAATTTCAGCTCAAAAGGACATTCCAAACTCATACAATTGCACATACAAGATTCATGACCAAAATGTAAACAATCCGAAATATATAACTGCCACTGTCAGCCCCCAACGGTCAGCCGTTCCGAAACGGGGGACAGCCCGTTTCGAAACTCGGGGCCGTTCCGCAACGCGTACCGGAACGGGGTCGGGCAGTAGCATATCCGTTCCGGAACGGTGTTGCACGTTTCGGACACCTGGGCTGCTTCGAGGCACCCGTTCCGAAACGGCAGGAACTGTTCCGAAACGGCCTGCACAAAATGCAGAATTTTACCTACTTTAACATGCAATTGACTAGCCAATCATGCTCCAAATGCCACCAAACTTTACCAGCATGCAATTCATCATACAAGAGACATGTTTGCAACAACCAATCAACATATTAGCATCACATATGAAAAGCCCCAAATCTAATGGCATGCTTCCTACACAAGCAACTATTCAAGCATAAAACCTCCAATCCATACATGCAAAGGCCAATTACAAAACCAGCATTAATAGTGACATTAAACATACTCAAGGAGTTCAAAACATCTCCAAACAACATTCACAAAGGTCCCCCATTGCCATACACCAAAAGCTAAATGTGTTCGATAAAACCTTTCCATACTTGAGCTTAGTTTTCCCTTGGTTGCTTGTCTTCCTTGCTGCCCTCAAATCACCTTAATGTTCTGCATTATTGGTTTAAGAAAACGAAAGAGAGCGTAAGCAAAAGCTTAGTGAGGAAAGCTCCTTAAAACCACACAATAATGCATTTATAAAACTCATTCATAAATCATGCTTCAAGATACACTTTAACATGCTCACAAGCAAACTTTAAACAAGTATCTCATGCTTCATATCATTACATATCATATTGGCCACAAGTGATACATTTCATCTTTTTAAAAAAAACAAGATCAACATAAGACTCACACATGGACTTTTAAACACCATTGTGATCTTATAATTTCCAAGAACCACACAAGGACTTTTAACCACCTTTGTGTTCTTCCCAAGGACTTTTAAACACCTTGGCCCCAAGGACTTTTAAACACCTTGGCCCATGGACTTTTAAACACCATGGCCCATGGACTTTTAAACACCATGGCAAGGACCACACAAGGACTTTTAATCACCTTTGTGTCCTTAACAAGAACCATCCAAGGACTTTTAACCACCTTGATGTTCTTAAGTAACAAGGCTCACTCAAGGACTTTTAACCACCTTAGTGACCTTAGCAAGAATCATCCAAGGACTTTTAACCACCTTGATGTTCTTAAGTAACATGGCTCACTCAAGGACTTTTAACCACCTTGGTGACCTTAACCTTTTTCAAAACATCACTTGCCAATATACATCATTTCATCATTAAATCCACTGTTTTAAAGCATTAAACCAAGCCATATTCATCATACATTTCAAAGCATCAAACTATATTTAATCAAAGTTCAAAAACAAGGAACTCTTACCTTGAGCTTCCTTCAACATATGGCTTACAAAATCAGCAATAACCATGCTAAATCATGCTTTCAAAACAGAATTTAAAACATGCAATAAACCACATTGCACAACAACCAAACCATGGCCACCACTAGAGAGTATTTCCGAAAACTTACACTTGAGCTTAGCAAAGTTGTTTAGACTTAAACTAAGCTCCCAAGACATTGGTTTCAAAGCCGAAAACCCAATTTCACTCACCGATTCCACTTCGCCTCTTGTCGAAGCACCAATCAAGCCTCCGGATCACCACCACTTGGATCCAAAGATGACTCCCCTGTTTTAACACATCAAAACAGTAGATTAATGCATCATCATGCATTAATATCCTCAATGAAAGCACCTAAACTCGCTGCTCTCATCCCCACTCCATTTTCGGCCACCAAACACAACCGAAAATGCATCCAAACCACTTCTCAACAAAGCCCAGCCATTAACCATCAAAACCTAACATCCTTTAACATCATTTAACATCTAAAAAGAACCTAATAACATCCTTATACCTCCAGCAACACCAGATCCACAAGATCACCTCAAAAACAATCAAGAATCACAAGCTAAACTTAGGAAACCCAACCTATCCGGGATTGCATCAATCAAAACTCAATTCCTTATCAATTTAGAGTTCAAATAACATCAAAAACACATATCCAATCACAGATTTAACAGATCAAACAAAAATCATCAAAAATCACCAAATCTTGCATTATAAGCCAAGATCCATTTCACAACTTAAAAGCCTTTAATAAAACATCAATTAAGGATTGAAAACTTAGGAATTTCAGTAAAGAACTGATAGTTTCGAGGAGAAGGACGTTCTTACCTCCAAACTTGAGTTTCTCCTCTTTTTGGAATCAAAAACCTTGATGAATCAAGTAGCAAATGATGAGGTTTTGTAGATATGATGATTAGGAATCAAAAGAGAGTTGAAAGGAGAGATTTAGGTGAGAAAATCAGAAACAATTCTCTGGAAAGAAAGTGTTTGGGTTGAGAGAAAATGAGAGAAAAGAAAATAGGAAGTTAGTTATCAAAATGGCCAAAATGGCTTTCCCTCCTCTTTTGATATGTTTTAAAATCAGAATATAGCTTAAAATATCTTAGAAAAATCTGGAGAAACTACTTTTGGAATAATAGCTCCTTAAAGATTCAAAGTTTCAACCCTTTCTAAAACAGTCACAAAACTTTCAAAAATTACATTTTGGTCACTAGCCAAAATGTCACCCTTCCAAAACTCATTTTCCAAAATTGATTTCACAGTTCACTTATATATATTAAAAGATGATTTTAGAACATTTTTCCATAATTTTAATGCAACCCGAACTAGGCTTTCCTAAATTCACCCTTTTAGATTCGAACAGCACTTTGACCAAACCGGTCAACGCCCAAAACTTCTAAGCCCAAAACCGGGGCGTTACAAGGCGAAGGTTTGCGGTTGAGTGCATCAGCTACAACGTTGGCCTTGCCCGGATGGTAATCGATGACCAGATCATAATCTTTAAGGAGTTCCATCCACCTCAATTGCCGAAGGTTCAACTCCTTTTGAGTCAATAAATATTTAAGGCTTTTATGATCGGTGAAAAGATAGCATTTCTCTCTGTAGAGATATTGTCTCGAGATTTTCAATGCGAAAACAACTGCAACCAATTAATGGTCATGGGTGGGATAATTCATCTCGCATGGCTTAAGTTGTCTCGAAGCATATGCAATAACCTTGCCTTCTTGCATCAATACACAGCCTAACCCGAGATACAATGCATCACTATAAATTGTGTAGTCCATTCCAGACTCGGGTTGGGTTAGGACGGGTGTATGAGTTAACACTTGTTTCAATTGATCAAAGCTTCGTTGTTGAACCTCAGTCCAAACAAAATGAGCTTCATTCCACAATAATTTGGTTAAAGGAGCGACTACTATAGAAAATCCTTATACGAATATGCGATAATAGCCAGCAAGCCCAAGGAAGCTTCTGACTTCACCAATGTTCTTTGGTGGATGCCATTCTACAATGGCTTGTATTTTCTTCGGGTTTACTTGAATGCCCGAAGCCGACACAATATGCCCTAGAAAGGACACTTTGATAAGCCAGAACTCACACTTAGAGAACTTCGCGTACAACTGTTTCTCTCTTAGAGTGTGAAGTACAATACAAAGATCATCTCGATGTTCCGTTTCAATCTTGGAATAGATCAATATATCATCTATAAACACCACTACGAACTTGTCAAGATAGGGTCAAAAGACCCGATTCATCAAATCCATAAAAGAGACCAGTGCATTCGTTAGCCCAAAGGGCATCACCAAGAATTCGTAGTGTCCATATCTTGTACGGAAGACAGTCTTTGGCACATCACACTCCTTAACTCTCATTTGATAGTAGCCCGACCATAAATTGATCTTTGAAAACATAGAGGCATCTTTTAGTTGATCGAACATGTCGTCTATTCTAGGCAATGGATATTTGTTCTTGATGGTTACTTTATTCAACTGTCTATAGTCGATGCACAATCGCATGGAACCATCCTTTTTCTTAACAAAGAGAATCGTAGATCCCCAGTGTGAAGAAATCGGTTGAATGAAACCTTTGCTCGATAGGTCTTGGATTTGTGTCTTTAATTCTTTCAACTCCACAGCTGCCATCCGATATGGTGCAATGAAAACTGGAGCAGTCCCAGGTTGCACCTTGATGCCAAATTCCACTTCACGGGTTGGGGGTAATCCCAGAAGTTCATCGGGGAAAACATCTAGAAATTCACATACAGTGTCAATGTCTTGCAGTTGTGATTCGCCTTTGGTTTCCAATGTCAAAGCATACAATGATGGATTCCTCACATTCATCAGTACAACATTTTCTTTGCCCAAACCCCGAAGGTACAATTTTATTTTACAACAATCTACCCAAGCTTGGTGCTCACTAAGCCAATCTAGGCCTAAGATGACATCAAATGCATGAATCGATAAAGCCAACAAATTGGCCAGAAAAGGAATCCTTTGAATCATTAAGGGAAATTTTTTGCACACTACCCTTACGGTGACACAATCTCTAAAAGGATTGGTTAAAGAAATTCTCGATGCTATTGGTTCAGAAGACATGTTATACTTCTTAACTACAATGGTGCTTATAAAAGAATGGGTTGAACCAGGGTCAATCAATGCATATAAAAGATGTGAATATAACTCAATGGTACCTGCAATAACATCGGGTTCATCCTCTTCTTCCCTTCTCCTCACATGATATATTTGGGTAGGAGCTTTTGAATCTTGTTTATTAAAGGGTTTCCCCGGTCCACTCGATCGTCCATATGTTCCCGTTGATCCTTGCTTCGATCCTTTACCCCGAAAGGATTGAGCAAGAGAAGCAGCAGTGGTCGGTGTGACGACAGATTTGGTTGCATTCATAGGACAATCATGAATAAAATGACCATGCTCACCACAGTAGTAACAAGCTCCAGTTTGCTTACGACATTGTCCCGCCGGGTGCCTATTTTGACAATAATTGCAGAGTGGATGCTAGTTTCTTCGATTCGAACCTCTAGTGTTGTCAACAGACGTGGATTTAGCAAAAGACTACGTCACAGAATGGGGTCTCTCAATGTTCCCAGATCGGGAGGGCTGTGAATAAATATTTTTCTTGGGGCCTCGACATCTAACTTTCTTGTTCCACCTCGAAGCTCGAGATTCATCCCTGAACCTCTTTTGAGATTTCCCAGACCCACCAGCTCGTTGAGCTCTATGGGCAGCTTCAGTCGCCTTGACTCGGTTCACCAGATCTTGGAAATTGGTGATACCAAGGGCCGTAAACATAGGTCGTAGCTCATCACTAAGGTCAGCTATAAACATTCTGCAATTGTCTTCGTCTTTCTTTATAAAGTCTGCCCTGTATCGATTATATTTGCAAAAATCATGGATATATTGTTCGATAGGTCGCCCACCCCGCCTCAAGTGAATAAAGGTGTTCCGCCTTTCCGCAAGGTAAAGTTCACTAATGTATTTATTCTGGAACACTCGAAGAAAGAACCCCCAAGTAACCGATTCTTCAGGAGCTATGAGAATAGTGGTTTCCCACCACATAAGAGCTTCATCAGTCAATAACACAATAGCACACTCCAACTTGAGTTCGTTCGAACACTGCAGCTGTTTGTTCAAAATACGCAACATGTTATCCAGCTAGCATTCGACAACTTCTGGATTATCATCATCATGTCTGATAAAGGAATAGGCTCGGAGCGAAGCCAACTTGTCCATAGGGGCACGGACATACTGAACAACAATATGGGTAGGATGAGCACATGGGGTTGCTTGCATCGTAACCATGAACTATTTGAACATATTAGTCATAGTCTGATAACATTCAGCCTGAGCGGTAGGTGTTGTAGGCTCAGTACCTTGAACAAGAGGGTCTTGTGGTTGTGGTGGGTTGTAACACCCCCTTCCCGGCCTGGTAGAGAACCGGGTCAGAGAATGTTACTGAAAAACATAACGAAAATCGGAGACATAAAAATTTCTTTTACCTTTCAGTTAACACTTCATCAAATAAACTTATTAACTAATTATCATAACATCATCAAATTTTACACGATTCAAAAGGTTACCGAGTATACATATTAATTCATTTATTCTTTAGAAATATTGGTAAATCTATCCCGTATAGAAATGCTTCGAACTGTTTCGATACGACTTAACTATGGTCAACATAATTGACTTTCTTCCATAACTGTATCGATACGGCTTGACTGCCCTGGACTTTGACTTGACCCGTTTCGAAACTTTTATCGAAATAGAGGTCTCCAGAAGCAAAAGTGTTTCGAAACGGCCTTGATCTGTTTCGGTACACCCTGTTACCCAAGTTCAAATTATACTTACCCGTATCGAAACACTATCACTCGTTTCGGTACGGTTAGGCCTGAATGACATATTCTAGCTGGTTTTTAAGCAATTTGACAAAGCGAACATGGTTCAAATGCAATAAAACTTTACCCACAACATTTTAAGAGTATAAACTTCTGTCAAGCCAAATTTTAAAGTCATTCGAATTCATTTACTCGGTTTTACCATTTTAGGAATAAGACTTGCATTTAAGGGCCAAACATGCTACATAAAGGCTCTATTCATAGTAGCCCTTCAAGGTACTTAAACATATTATAGGCATACCAAAGAAAACAAAATAAACTTGTACATAGACATTGCCACCATACTAGGAGTTTGAGAGGACAAAATACATTACTTAAAACTTGATTGTGACTTGTGCAACGCTCCAACTTCTCTGATCTTGATCCCGATACTTTCTTATCCTGAAATGGATGCATAGAATACATTCGGCATACTTTGCCTAGTGAGGTAGTCACATAACAATGAATGAACATATTATGTCATGTTGCATGCTTCCAAAAATGATCATAATGCTAACTAAGCAATAACATAGCATGCTTCTTATTCATAAAAAAAACATAATACCAAATCATATATGTCAATATCATAGTTTCATGGCAAATCAATATCATTAATCCATAGTTCCCTTGGATCGATTCATGGTATATGGATACACGAATTCCACCTCCTCGGCAATTTCTTAAATGGTCATCCCACCGACATCGCCAAAGACCAAACACAATACATCCCTCTGCCTCGCCAAATCATATAGGCCGTAGCCCTAGGACCGTAGTCCACCCGCACACAGAGCTCATGAATTCTATGGCATGCCAATTGTATCCAATACTTCGATCCCAAGTTTCAACAGCAATGATTCATCATTCATGATTCATAAACAATATTTCATGGCAAATAAACAGTAACAATGATTCATGTCATACATATTACATGTCAATGCTTTCAATAGTTTCCATGACAATTGTTGCGTGTAAAAGAGTCTATCGCAATTGTAGTGCAAGTGTACACGACGCAAGTAGTAAAGTGATACGAAGTATCGGATATCGTCTCCACAGGGATTGGGCTAATAGCTTTACCTTAATTCACTGCACGAAGTAAAGAAAATAGTTTAGAAAGTTGTCACGAAAATATTGAAGAAAACGTAAATAAAAGAGTAGGAATATCAAGATAGAGAGAATGGGCTGGTATTGAATTGCTCAGTAGTGCAGGTATTGTATTGCTTAGGAACTCCAGTTCTGTCGTCGCGCCTGTCGCTGGCAGCACCTGTCGCGGAAGCTGTCCGTTGGTCGTCGCGGCAGCAAACACACCAACTCAGTACTTCAAGTTTGGCAAGAATCCCAGATCTGCCTTGGCCTATCCCTAGGTCCAAGTCTGTCGATGATCACGTCTTTGATGATACCTCCCGGCGTGAATCGAAGGATGAACACCGATGTGTATGAATTCTTCCTTAGCCATTTAACCTTGCCCTATCCCTAGGCACAAGATAGTTCAACTATAAACTAGAGAACTCGCTCTTATTTCTTTCGAATACTTAACTCTCCCGATGCTAAGTAAATGGATAACCTCACAATGCTCTCTCGATGCTCTTGCAAGATATTAAAACCAAAATAAGAGAACTTGAAGTTTATTTTATTGAACTTGGAAAATCCTAAAACAAAACAACCCTTGCAATTACTTTACAAATCAACCTGTGGCCCTAGGGGGTTTCTAGAACATGTCGACGACGGGTAAACGGCGGAGGGGTTTGGTTATCGGTTATGGGGTATCATCTCTCCTAGGTTAAAATCTATGCCCTTATATAAGCTTTGGGCTCAAGTATTCTAAGATAACAAGGATTACAACTTTAATTAAAAGTAAGATTCTAATAAAGACTTTAATCTTCAAGTATCCTACTTTTCAACCGCCTCCTTGTTTCATGGGATTTCCTCTCCTTGAGCTTTGGCTTGACATATCTTTTGATTCGGGGCTTGGAAAAATATATGGTTTTCACACGACGGACGAGCATAATTTTCTCTATCTATCGCGGTCCACTTTGTTTTTCCTCCACTGACTTGCTGTCGTCTTCTGCTGTCACGGCAGATCCATGGCAGCATCATCCTCATCATCTACTTGCCCAGTTCAGCTCTTCTGCTTCTCTGCCCTTTGCCCGCCTTCTTCGTCAGCTATGGCAGCAACCTGCCAAATCAACCCTTTTTCAGTAGAATCCGTGCTTTTACTAATTTTGTGATGTTTTGCTGTAAACTAACCTAAATGCAATGCAATGATGCTTGAATGCAGTAGAAATATGGGTTAAAAAGGGTGTAAATAATAGAACTTTTACACACTCAACACACCCCCAAACTCAAGTTTTTGCTTGCCCTCAAGCAATTAAGACCTAAAAGAAAAATGACAATTTTTGTGTTGGCTTTCAAACAGTGAACTGTCCCTTACCCGTCGCTCATTCTCTGTGGCGGCAGCAACCTGTCGGAAAGATTAGGATCTGTCTGGAATCTCACTATAGTTCTCGTGCAGTGTGTGCATGCTTGTGAACAGTTATATGCCAAGACTCTCTTAGTTTCACTAGAATATTCAACTCTTAACTCGAATTTTTATGCCAAAGTTTATCTTTTTGAAGGCACATTTTCATGATTCTTTGATTTTCTTTGTTTTGACTTTATTTCTCTATTTTTCAAGCTAAAGTTTCACTAGAGCCGGTTTCGGGCACCTCTAGCTAACTTCCTAGAGCCGGTTTCGGGCACCTCTAGGTCTGTTGAGTCTATTTTGCTAAACTTCTTTCCTAGAGCCAGTGTTGGGCACCTCTAGGGGCTATTCAAGTGCTAAGCTTCCTATTCTAGTTTGGCTAAAAGAAATCTAAGCAGTATAACAGTCACAATGGTGTTTAAGTTTTCAGAACTATAGAAAGGCTCTAAACTTCTCCTTAAACTGTCCTAAAGATGCTGCCATGACAGAGCTGTCATGACAGGTAAATTCAAATCACTGTTTTAAGCCAAAATTTTCAGTCTTTTCTGATTTTTTTTAAGAGAAATAAATAAAAGACACAATAATTAATTAAAGAGATGTACTAAGACTCCATTAAAATGGAGGGTTGCCACCCCCAAACTCGAGGGTTGCATTGCCCTCAATGCAAATGACAGATAAAATGAAGGCAAGTACATCACAAAATATAGATAAGTAGGCAGCAATAAGAAGAAAATAAAGGACTTAGATTTTAATCGCTGTCTTCACTGCTGCTGCTGACACGGATATGGCGGCGGCGTCTGGGTTGTGGGGCAGGCTGGGTAGGCTGTTCCACGACCTGGATGTCCGAGCTGCTGCCGCTATCCCAAGTGCTGCTGGTGGTGGTGCTGGCTTTGGGCATTAGCTGTCTGTCGGCCACATGTTTCTGCCTCTTGACAGGCGTGAAGGCCTGCGCCAAATTCCTCCTAATAGGGGGTTCTGCCTCGTCCTCATTTGAGGCTGGTCGCTTCGTTCCTCGGGCAGAGGTGTCTGCTGGAGGACTGCCAGCTGCCGGCTGGGTAGGTGATGGGGTGGAAGCAGCAGAATGTGTGTGGGGGGAGGTAGGTGGTGTAGGTGTGTGGACAGGGGTGGGGATGTGGAAATAGTGGGCAGGGAAAGTGGGGAAAACAACAACGGGATAATGTAAAGTGTTGGTAATGAAATTTACCGTTGAGTTGGCGAAATCCCGGATGAACGTCATCAGCCCCATCTACCTGTCTTCCACCCGCTCTATGGCAGCAAGGATTTGAGCAGATTGGTTTGTCTGGGCGGCTGCTGCTTCATGTTCAGGGGTAGGTTCCTCGGATGATTCTGCTGGGGAGGCAGCCGGGTTGAAGGAGGAGAGGGGGGTTGCGACTATCAGCTCCATGGGCTGGTAATGTTGTTATCGGTCCAGCCTCGTCCTTGGACTAGTTTATCGGTGGTGGCCTCTGGGACAGCAGCACAGCGGCAGAGAGATGTGATCATGAATGGTAGGCAGAGGCGGGAGGTTGATCGATATGTGCAGTCCAAGACGCTCTCCCACATATAACGGCCCACGTTGATGGCCCGGTTGTTCATGATCGAATGGATGAGGGCTAGCCTCTGCTGATCCACTATCGTGTGATGGGAGGACGGCAGGATGCGCTTCTTGATGAAAGCGTTCCATAACTTGGCTTCTGGAAGCAACTGCCCTCTTTTTACAGAGTTGGGGTTCTTCTTGCTCGTAGTCCACTCCGTCCCTTCCTCTGTCACCTCTGCCATGACAGCACCGTAGGCGGCAGAGTCGAGGGTGTCCAAAAATTGCTGATGGGCATCGTCGTTGGGACCAAAATAGAGGCCATACATATGGTTGATACTATCGGCTGTGAATGGTACCTCTACCCCTCGGACAGTCACTGATGTTGCTGTCCTGCTGTCGATGGCAGCATAGAACTCCCTCACCAGTGTGTCATTTAATTCTGCTGGTTGTTCTGCGAACTGCTCCCATAGTTGAGCCTTTATTGCCCTCACGATGAATGGTCGGAGCCCCATGTTCGGAGCCTTTCGGATGTAGATGAAACCTCTTTATTCCCATAATTCCTTGGTTGCGAAGGCCGACGGTGTGGGTGCTGCTGATGAAGAGGCTGAAGCAGCACTGCGGCGGGTCTGTCTGGAAGACATTTTAGTTGCAAGGGTTGTGAAAGTAGGGAAAACAAATAAAAACGAGAGGAGAAAGCAAGTAAGAAGAAGCAGAATTGATGAAAATGGAAATGAGAACGGGTTTTTATAGCGGTAGAGTTACTGCCCGTTTAATGCTGTAACGGCAGGCGGGAATAACAGGGTGACTGTTGAGTTTGGCGTGTCTGACGCGTCTGTCACGTAATTATGCGTCTGTTACGCGTCTGTCACACGCTTCTGCGTCTGCCGTGTCAGTCTATTGACAGCCTGTCTTATCCGTGTCTGCGGCGGCAGCTGGAACGACAGGCTTCAATAAATGGGCTTTGTTGGGCTGATGGATGGATGGTGGGCTTGGGTCTCTTCTTCTTTTCTTCTTGACTCCTTTATTTGTTGAAAACAGAAAATATAAAAACATTATTCGAATAAAATAAACCTAATTTCCTAATAAATAATACTAAATAATAAAATAAATGAAAATAAAATTTCGGTTAAATTAGGGATGCCTTGTGGGGCATGTCCTAAAGTAACCACTTCATGTATTCCTGGGGCTTCAGTCCCCTGATAATACTTGAGGCGCTGTCCGTTGACTTTGAATTGGTGCCCGTCTTTTAATGATCGGATTGTGATTGCACCATGGGGAAAAACTTGTACCACTTGGAACGGGCCAGACCATCTAGACTTTAGCTCTCCTGGGAAGAGTTTCAGTCTAGAATTGAACAACAACACAAGCTGCCCTGGGCAGAACTGTCGTGGTAGCAACTTCCTGTCATACCACTTCTTAGTTTTCTCCTTGTAGATTCTTGCATTGCCGTCGGCCATTGTCTGTATTTCTTCAATCTCGTTCAGATCTAATAACCTTTTCTGGCCTGCCTTGTCCAAGTCCATATTCACTGCCTTGATTGCCCAATATGCTTTGTGCTCTATCTCGACAGGCAAGTGACAGGTCTTTCCGTATATCAGTCGGTATGGAGACATGCCCAATGGAGTCTTAAAAGCTGTCCTATATGCCCATAATGCATCGTTAAGGAGTAAAGACCAATCTTTCCTAGTTGGCTTAACCATCTTCTCAAGAATGTTCTTAACTTCCCTATTGGATATCTCGGCTTGTCCATTGGTCTGCGGGTGGTATGCTGTCGCGATCCTGTGCTTGACACCATATTTCTTCAAGGCGACATCAATAACCTTATTTTCAAAATGTCTCCCTTCATCACTGATAATCGCCTTAGGGATGCCAAATCTAGAAAAAATGTTTTTGTGCAAAAACTTTTGGACTGTCTTGGCATCATTCTTTTGAGTGGCGATGGCTTCAACCCACTTAGAGACATAATCCAATGCTAAGAGGATGTATAGATTTCCACATGAGGATGGAAAAGGTCCCATGAAATCAATCCCCCAAACGTCGAAGATCTCGACTTCCAGAATGTTCTGCAGTGGCATCTCGTTTCTCCTCGAGATGTTACCTGTCCGCTGGCACCTGTCACAGTTCTTGTAGAAGTTTTGTGCATCTTTATACAGTGTCGGCCAGTAGAACCCTGACTGCAGCACCTTGGCAGCAGTTTTATTGCCTCCTAAGTGACCTCCATATTGTGAAGCATGGCAGTGATGGAGAATGTCTTCTTGTTCTTCTTGTGGTACACACCTCCTTATAACCTGATCTGCGCATAGTTTGAAAAGAAGAGGTTCGTCCCAATAATAATGCTTAACATCATTTTGGAACCTCTTCCTGGCTTGATAATTAAGATCAGAAGGTAGTATTCCGCTAACTATAAAATTAACGAAATCAGCATACCAGGGGAGTTCAGAAGACTTACCTGTCGCCATGGCTGTCGCGGCAGCAATTGCGGCAGCGAAGAGCTGCTCATCTGGGAAGGTCTCCAGTATGTTTGTCTCATCGATTGGTAGACTCTGTCCCTTCTCCAACCTTGACAAGTGATCTGCCACCTAATTTTCTGTCCCTTTTTTGTCCTTGATCTCAAGGTCGAACTCTTGCAATAGCAGGATCCACCGTATCAATCGAGGTTTTGCATCCTTTTTTGCGAACATATATTTGAGGGCAGAATGGTCTGTGTGCACTATCACTTTCGTCCCAAGTATGTAAGAACGAAACTTGTCAATGGAGAACACCACAGCTAATAGCTCCTTTTCTGTGGTGGTGTAGTTTACTTGGGCGTCATTCAATGTCTTGCTGGCATAATATATGACATGAAATAGCTTATCTCTGCACTGCCCAAGTGCTGCCCCGACAGCATAGTCACTAGCATCACACATAATCTCAAATGGCTGTGTCCAGTCTGGTGGCTGTACTATGGGGGCTGTTACCAGTTTTTCCTTCAGAACCTTGAATGCTTCAGTACATTCTTCATTAAAGTCAAAGGGTCGGTTCTGCTCCAAGAGATGACATAGGGGCTTGGTGATTTTTGAGAAATTTGCAATAAACCTTCGATAAAAACCAGCATGCCCTAAAAAACTCCTAATGCCCTTGACTGTGGTTGGTGGCGGCAGCTTCTCAATTACTTCTATTTTAGCCCTGTCGACTTCTATCCCACGACAGCTAATCTTATGGCCAAGGACTATCCCCTCATCCACCATAAAGTGGCATTTTTCCCAATTCAAAACAAGATTTGCTTTTTTGCATCTTTCAAGTACCTTTTGTAAGTTGCCAAGGCAGCTCTCAAAATTGTCTCCAAAGACGGAAAAATCATCCATAAATATCTCAAGGAAGTCCTCTACCATATCGGAGAATATGGCCATCATGCACCTTTGGAAGGTGGCGGGTGCATTGTATAGTCCAAACGGCATCCTCCTAAAAGCGTATGTTCCGTAGGGGCATGTGAAAGTCGTCTTTTCTTGATCTTCTGGTGCAATAGCAATTTGATTATAACCTGAATAACCATCAAGAAAACAATAATAAGGTTTACCCGCTAATCTGTCAAGCATTTGATCAATAAAGGGTAAAGGAAAATGGTCCTTTCGGGTAGCTTTGTTGAGCTTCCGATAGTCCATACAAACCCTCCAACCGGTCACAGTCCTGGTTGGGATTAACTCGTTGTTCTCATTGGTTATCACGGTCATTCCTCCTTTCTTTGGAACGCATTGCACCGGGCTCACCCATTTGTTGTCGGAGATGGCGTAAATAATACCAGCATCTAACCATTTGATTATCTCTTTACGCACCACCTCTTTCATCGCATGGTTTAGCCGCCTTTGGGCATGAATAGTCGGCTTATGATCTTCCTCTAGAAGGATTTTATGCATGCATAACGCCGGACTAATGCCTTGAATGTCTGCTATCGTCCATCCAATTGCCTTTTTGTGCTGCCTTAGCATGCCGATTAGCTGCCGTTCCTGTTCCTGCGGCAGCTTAGAAGAGATGATTACGGGCAACGTATCATTTGAACCAAGAAAAGCATATTTAAGCTGCCCTGGCAGGGGCTTCAGTTCTAAGGCATGTGGTTCAATAGTAGATGGCTTTTGGATTAAATGGTTATCCGAAGTATAATTCAAAGGTTCGAATAACTTACCTGGACGATTGCCTAACCAGTTTACCTCCTTCTGATCTTCAGTATCAGATGTATCGGAGTCAGAGGAGTTGCTGTCGTCGGTGCTGTCGTGACAGCTCGACCAGATGCAGGGTTGATCAAGGATAACTTCAGTGATAGCCTTTCATTCCTCGTCTACATCAGCATGCTTCATTGCTTGGAGAACATTCAACTTAATCTCTTGGTCATTCACTCTCATGGTGAGTTCTCCTTTTTCCACATCAATCAGTGATCTTCCCGTGGCTAAGAAGGGTCGCCCAAGGATGATTGGTGCGTTTTCGTCTGCTTCACAATCTAAAACAAGAAAGTCAGCAGGAAAAATAAACTTATCCACTCTTACCAGAATATCTTCGATTTTTCCTTCTGGATGAACGTAAGAGCGATCGGCAAGCTGCAGAATTACTGTCGTGGGTCGCGCCTTTCCAATACCTAACTTCTGAAAAATAGATTTTGGCATTAAATTGATACTAGCACCAAGATCACAAAGTGCCTTACCCACATATTTGTCTCCGATTACACAAGGTATGATGAAACTCCCCGGATCCTTCTTTTTCTGGGGTGGCTGCCGATGAAGAATACTCATGCAACCATCATCCATCCTTACCGTTTCAAATTCCCCCAGTTTATATTTTTTTGACATGACATCCTTGAGAAATTTGGCGTAACCGGGCATCTCCCTAACGGCATCTAACAGCGGAATATTAATATGAACCTGCTTAAAAATATCATAAATCTTTTTAAGTTGAGATTCTTGCTTAGCTTGTTGTATCCGTTGAGGAAAAGGAGGTGGGGGGCGGTAATCAGCAATACGTCCTTCCCACTGCATACGAATCTGAGGAGGTTTAGGTTCATCAATTTTCTCCTCTGTCGCTTCTGCTGTCGTGAAAGGTTCATCGGCAGCAGTCTGTTTATCACCTGTCGGGGAAGCTTCCTCGGCAGGTTGGTATAAGGCTGGTTCCTTTCTTGTTTCAACTTCTTTTTCCGGCCCTGGTAGTTTCTTCCCACTCCTAGTAGTAATTGCCTTACACTGCTCATGTGTGGGTGGCCTAGCATTTTCAGTATTACTAGGGAATCCTCCAGTCTGCCTCGGCTTAATATGTTGAGAAACCTGACCCATTTGTGTCTCTAGAGATTTCAAAGTAGCCTCATGATTTGTCATCCTCATCTCTGTTTTATCCATGAAATTTTATGTCTTCTTGACAAACTGATTCATATTCTCAATATAAGTACCTGTCTGAGACATAAAGGTGGCCAGAGTCTGTTCCAGTATACTGCTCGTGGCAGCTCGTGGCTGCTGTTGCTGCTGCGGCGGCAGGTGCGTCGGCAGTTGATGTCGCGTCAGCAATCTAGGTCCTCCTTGATTCTGATTATGTGCTTGAGGATTCAGGGCGTTATTGGGGTTACTCCAGGAAAACTTGGGATCTTTCCTCCAATTGGGATTATAATTGTTGGAGTTATAATTCGGCTTGTTGTAATTTCCAACATACTTTCCCTCTTCTAACTGTATTGGGCACTCATCCCGACTATGATTTCCCTCACAGATATCACATACTTCCTCTACAGCAAATCCTTGTTGACCATCATCATTCAATAACCTTTTCATTGCTTTAGTAAGGAATGCTACCTGTGATTTTAACGTGATGCCGGCTTCATAGTCCTTGACAACAAGTACCCGTTTACCCCCTCTTCTTGTTGTCGGAAACTGCTCCTCATTCTTGGCCAGATTTTTCAAAACTTGTAATGCCTCGTCTGGATCTTTATCCAATAATAGTCCATTTGCTGCAGAATCAATTCGAATACGAGTTTGTAAGTTAGCAGCATTATAGAACTTAGTTACCTGATTCCAGACGGGGAATCCATGCATTGGGCAGTTCCGAAGAAGAGTAGTAAATCTGTCCCAGGCTTCGTGCATCGGCTCGTCATCTTCCTGCTGAAAAGTAGCAATTTCATTACGTAATCGCTCAGATAAATGCGAAGGATTAAAACGAGATAAAAATTCACGAGATAAATCTGCCCAAGTCATAATTGAACCCGACGTAAGTTTATTCCACCAAGTTTTAGCTCTGTCCCTCAATGAATGGGGAAATAACCGAAGCCTCAGTATCTCCGGGTTAACTCCTGGCAGTCTAAACGAACCACAGATTTCCTGGAACGTTTTGAGATGCTCCCTAGCATCTTCTGTCACAGCACCACTAAACTGTCCGGCATTGTTGATCATACTAAACATGACAGGTTTAAGCTCAAAGTTATCAACTTCAATATCCGGCAGCGTGGTCTCCAGCTCTACATGATCGTTCAGCATGTAGTCACGACAGGACCGTCGTCCGGCTGCTGCAGGCGGTTCGTTCCCATTGTAGGCCATCTTCTCTAGCTGTTCCTCAAGGTACTCGTTCCTGGCGAGCACGTAACGAAGTCGGTACCTATGATTGAATGAACGTTCAACTTCCGGATCTAATGGATACTCAGGATCTTCACCTCTTTTAGATCTGCGCATAAACAAGAAAACCTCGTGAAAAGCAAGAGTTGAAAGCACCAAAGAAAAAGAAAAATAAAAGTAAAAGAAAAAGAAAAATAAAAAGAAAAATAAAAAGTGCAATAAAAGAAAGGTAGAGTTATGTTGCCAATCCCCGGCAACTGCGCCAAAAACTTGTTGCGTGTAAAAGAGACTATCGCAATTGTAGTGTAAGTGTACACGACGCAAGTAGTAAAGTGATACGAAGTATCGGATATCGTCTCCACAGGGATTGGGCTAATAGCTTCACCTTATTTCACTGCACGAAGTAAAGAAAATAGTTTAGAAAGTTGTCACAAAAATATTGAAGAAAACGTAAATAAAAGAGTAGGAATATCAAGATAGAGAGAATGGGCTGGTATTGAATTGCTCAGTAGTGCATGTATTGTATTGCTTAGGAACTCCAGTTCTGTCGTCGCGCCTGTCGCTGGCAGCACCTGTCGCGGCAGCTGTCCGTTGGTCGTCGCGGCAGCAAACACACCAACTCAGTACTTCAAGTTTGGCAAGAATCTCAGATCTGCCTTGGCCTATCCCTAGGTCCAAGTCTGTCGATGATCACGTCTTTGATGATACCTCCCGGCGTGAATCGAAGGATGAACACCGATGTGTATGAATTCTTCCTTAGCCACTTAACCTTGCCCTATCCCTAGGCACAAGATAGTTCAACTATAAACTAGAGAACTCGCTCTTATTTCTTTCGAATACTTAACTCTCCCGATGCTAAGTAAATGGATAACCTCACAATGCTCTCCCGATGCTCTTGCAAGATATTAAAACCAAAATAAGAGAACTTGAAGTTTATTTTATTGAACTTGGAAAATCCTAAAACAAAACAACCCTTGCAACTACTTTACAAATCAACCCATGGCCCTAGGGGTTTTTAGAACATGTCGACGACGGGTAAACGGCGGAGGGGTTTGGTTATCGGTTATGGGATATCATCTCTCCTAGGTTAAAATCTATGCCCTTATATAAGCTTTGGGCTCAAGTATTCTAAGATAACAAGGATTACAACTTTAATTAAAAGTAAGATTCTAATAAATACTTTAATATTCAAGTATCCTACTTTTCAGCCGCCTCCTTGTTTCATGGGATTTCCTCTCCTTGAGCTTTGGCTTGACATATCTTTTGATCCGGGGCTTGGAAAAATATATGGTTTTCACACGACAGACGAGCATAATTTTCTCTATCTATCGGGGTCCACTTGGCTTTTCCTCCGCTAACTTGCTGTCGTCCTCTGCTGTCACGGCAGATCCATGGCAGCATCGTCCTTATCATCTGCTTGTCCAGTTCAGCTCTTCTGCTTCTCTGCCCTGCGCCCGCCTTCTTCGTCAGCTATGGCAGCAACCTGCAAAATCAACCATATTTCAGTAGAATCCGTGCTTTTACTAATTTTGTGATGTTTTGCTGTAAACTAACCTAAATGCAATGCAATGATGCTTGAATGCAACAGAAATATGGGTTAAAAAGGGTGTAAATAATAGAACTTTTACACACTCAACAACAATAATAACCATGCTATGAACGTGGAATCAATGCAATTATTACCGTACACTTACCATCACACAATCGATGAAGTAATGCTTCTAACTCAAAGGTTAGTACTAATAAATATAACAACAAATTCGAGTAGGCCCTTTCCTAACTCGAGACGCTACTACACTCACCTTGCTCGTTTAAGGCTTCTAGAGTCGCTAAAACCTCGTTCGATGCTTAAATTCTCTTTCTCGCGATTGTTCAGATTAAAAGAGACTCTCAAACAAAGGAAGACAAAGCTTTGGTTTAACTTCAATGGAGATGCTTGCTTGAAGCTTGAGGTTGAAGATGAGAATGGAGGAATTTGCTTGTTTTAAGATAATCGATTTTAAGCTTCGTAGAAAATCAAAAGCCACATTCATTTCATCTTTCATCCTATTTATAGAGAATTTAGGATTTATTAATTCTTTCACACCTCCCTCAACAGCCTATGAAGGGGTTTCCTACACCCAAGGGTTTGCCGTCCTAAGACCCATTCAAAACATTTCCTTAATTGGAGGTTTTGCTTAATATATTGTTTCTCTTTCTCATATCATCTTGATTGCTGATCAAAGCCATCTTCTCAGCTTTAAAACATGTGAGGAGATGCCAAGCAAGCAGGTGAGTCACCTAAGGGCCGCAATCTTTGACTTTTAAGACATCTACCCTGTTTTCTACAGGGTACCGTTTCGAAACACTCGAGGCCGTTTCGATACGGTCATGCATAATTCCAAAAAAGTCAGTTATTACCGTTGAACCGTGTCGGAACGCCTATTCTTATTTCAGTATGCTTCACCTAGGCCGTTTCGATACGAGCCTAAGCGTATCGAAACACCTAGTTCAAAACATTAACTTGGGCATTCAATACAATCTTTGCTAAGGACTTGGCTTCTTAAAGTCTTGGGACATTTCCTATAGTAAGATTTCAAAATTTCAATATTATAATAACAAAATTCCGATCATCGGAACCCATTTCTGGCTAGACCGATTTTCGGGGTGTTACATCTCTCCCCCGCTTAGAGAAGAATTCGTCATCGAATTCTTACCTGTAGCTTTGGGTTGCTCCTCAATGCACTCTTCGGGATCAGAATCTTCCAGAGATGAAGAATTCACCTTTCCTAATCCTTCTAGCCAAGTTCACTTTGCACTTACGCGTCAAGGCTTCTTGTGAAATTTCTTAGAACAATTCTGAACGAAATGATTTGCCTTACCACTATTCAAACATGCTTCAATTTTCTTTTGACACTGTTCTAACAAATATTCGTCTTGACAAAAGCTACAAAGAAGTCCTTCTTGTTTCGGCTCATTTGATTTCTTGCTCGGGTTCGACATTACTCAGAAATGAAGGTACTTTCGGAAAGAATGCTTATCTTGATCTCTTTGAACAAGGTTGGGTTTTTGGTCTTACTATTGCTGAGAATATATATAGAATACAAGATTCGTCTTTTTCCCACCTTTCTAAGAACCAATCAAAATACTCTTAAGACTTTGTAAAGTTTATCCCTTCACCTCTTCATATCTACGTGACACCTTACAACTTTTCAAATGGTATTTCATGACTTGGGTATCCAACACATAGGGTGAGTCATCAACCTAAATTTTATGCCATTCTTCTCATTATTTCTATTGAAAATTTGGTACCCGTATCGATACACTACAGACCGTATCGATACGGCTAAGCAAAAAACCCACATCTCAAATTTAAACTATCAAACCGTTCCAATACATTTATACTCATTTCGATACGCCTTTATGGGTCGTTTCGATGTGTATCCTTCCCGTATCGATACACCCAACTAAAGTCTAAACTTGTACTCTACAGATGGGTCCTTAACTAGGCTTACTTAAACAAAGATGCCTTATCATAATACACAGATATAAAGATTAATTTTTTTTACCTGAAATGGTGTCGAGATCATTTTCTGAGTCCTTGCCCTGAATGTGAAACATTCGCGCAGAAGCTTTAGATTCGGGTCTACTTGTTACTTTTGACGTTCCCGATCCTCCTGGATTTTCGAAGAATCCTTGATTTGCCCCCTTACCTCGAGAAGGGTTAGTTGTTATAGAAACATGCTTGTTAGGATTCTCTGGACATTCTCGAATGAGATGACCCAACTTTCCGCAAAAAGAAACATGCACCGAAATTCTCGCGACACTGCCCTTCATGTCGTCGTTGACAGAAATTACACTTAGAAATTCTCGTGTCTTGTTTTGAGCCAACATTGCTTTCAATAGGATTAACATCCGATGGCAAACAAGATTCAAACTGAGAAGGTTGCGAGTAAATATTTTGTTCTGAGCTACGATACTTTCCTTTCTTGGAAAATCCAGAGAAATGAGTCTCATCTCGATTCCTCTTTCCTGACTGGTTGGATCCAGCGACCCTCTGAGCTTTCTGTGCTCCTTCCGTAGCTTTAACTCTGTTTACGAGATCGTGGAAATTAGTAATACATAATGTTGTGAACACGGGACGTAATTCATCGTTGAGTTAATCGATGAACATTCGACATTTTTCTTCCTCTTTCTTAATAAAGTCAGCACCATATCTGCAATACTTGAAAAAATCATGGATATATTGTTCGATCGGTTGTCCACCTTGCTTAAGATGAAGAAAGTTGCTTCGCCTCTCGGCAAAATAAAATTCACTTATGTACTTATTGCGGAACTCTTTCAGAAAGAACTCCCAATTCATGGTATCCTCGGAAACGGTAAGAACAGTAGTTTCCCACCACTGTAGAGCTTCATCGGCAAGCAATGCAAGAGCGCATTCAAGCTTATGCTCATCCGAACACCTTAATTGCTTATCCAAAACCCTTAAAGTATTGTCTAACCAATACTCTGCTATTTCGGGATCGTCATCGTTTCGACCAGTGAAGTTATAAGCTCGATATAGAGATAACTTATCGATAGGAGCTCACTGAGGTTGAGCAAAAGGTGGCGTAGGTTGTACGATTTGACTAGTCTTTATCACATTCATAAATTGTTGGAACATTTCAGCCATGTTTCGATAACATTCTGCCTGAGCCGTAGGTGCTTCAGGCTCTGTACCCTGAACATGAGGGTTCTGAGGATTCGGAGGATTTCCCCCTTGTACCTCCTCACCACGAGTCGAGGAGTTAATAGCAGACTCATTATTACAAGCTTCATTAGTTTGAGACATATCTATGTAAAAGAGATCGGATCAGTTGACAAGTCACAATGCTCAATAGAATAACTCCTAGGTAGCAAAGTATCATAACATACTATACAAACATACTTAAGTTTAGTCCAGAACCGACTAAACTCTAGCTTTGATACCACAAATGTAACACCCCCTTCCCGGCCTGGTAGAGAACCGGGTCAGAGAATGTTACCGAAAAACATAACAGAAATCGGAGACATAAAAATTTCCTTTACCTTTCAGTTAACACTTCATCAAATAAACTTATTAACTAATTATCATAACATCATCAAATTTTACACGATTAAAAAGGTTACCAAGTATACATATTAATTCATTTATTCTTTAGAAATCTTGGTAAATCTATCTCGTATCGAAATGCTTCGAACCGTTTCGATATGACTTAACTATTGTCAACTTAATTGACTTTCTTCCATAACCGTATCGATATGGCTTGACCCGTATCGGTACAGGTTGACTGCCTTGGACTTTGACTTGACCCGTTTTGAAACTTGTATCGAAACAGAGGTATCCAGAAGCAAAAGTGTTCCGAAACGGCCTTGATCTGTTTTGGTAAACCCTGTTAACCAGGTTCAAATTATACTTACCCGTATCGAAACGCTATCACCCATTTCGGTACGGTTAGGCCTAAATGACAGATTCTAGCTGATTTATAACCAATTTGACAAAGAGAACATGGTTGAAATGCAATAAAACTTTACCCACAACATTTTAAGAGTATAAACTTCTATCAAGCCAAATTTTAAAGCCATTCAAATTCATTTACTCGGTTTTACCATTTTATGAATAAGACTTGCATTTAAGGGCCAAACATGCTACATAAAGGCTCTATTCATAGTAGCCCTTCAAGGTACTTAAACATATTATAGGAATACCGAAGGAAACAAAATAAACTTGTACATAGACCTTGCCACCATACTAGGAGTTCGAGAGGACAAAATACATAACTTAAGACTTGATTGTGACTTGTGCAACGCTCCAAATTCTCTGATCTTGATCCCAATACTTGCTTATCCTGAAATGGATGCATGGATTACATTAGGCATACTTTGCCTAGTGAGGTAGTCACATAACAATGAATGAACATATTATGTCATGTAGCATGCTTCCAAAAATGATCATAATGCTAACTAAGCAATAACATAGCATGCTTCTTATTCATAACAAAGCATAATACCAAATCATCTATGTCAATATCATAGTTTCATGGCAAATCAATATCATTAATCCATACTTCCCTTGGATCGATTCAAGGTATATGGATACATGAATTCCACCTCCTCGACAATTTCTTAAATGGTCATCCCACTGACATCGCAAAAGACCAAACACAATACATCCCTCCGCCTCGCCAAATCATATAGGCCGTAGCCCTAGGACCGTAGTCCACCCATACACAGAGCTCATGAATTCTATGTCATGCCAATTGTATCCAATACTTCGATCTCAAGGTTCAACAACAATGATTCATCATTCATGATTCGTAAACAATATTTCATGGCAAATAAACAGTAACAATGATTCATGTCATACATATTACATGTCAATGCTTTCAATGGTTTCCATGACAATAATAACCATGCTATGAACGTGGAATCAATGCAATTCTTACCGTACACTTACTATCACACAATCGATGATGTAATGCTTCTAACTCAAAGGTTAGTACTAATAAATATAACAACAATTTCGAGTAGGCCCTTGCCTAACTCGAGACGCTACTACACTCACCTTGTTCGATTAAGGCTTCTAGAGTCGCTAATACCTCGTTTGATGCTTAAATCCTCTTTCTCGCAATTGTTCGGATTAAAAGAGACCCTCAAACAAAGGAAGACAAAGCTTTGGTTTAACTTCAATGGAGGTGCTTGCTTGAAGCTTGAGGTTGAAGATGAGAATGGAGGAATTTGCTTGTTTTAAGAGAATCAATTTTAAGATTTGTAGAAAATCAAAAGCCACACGCCTTTCATCTTTCCTCCTATTTATAGAGAACTTAGGATTTATTAATTCTTTCCCACCTCCCTCAACAGCCAATGAAGGGGTTTCCTACACCCAAGGGTTTGCCTTCCTAAGACCCAATCAAAACATTTCCTTAATTGGAGGTTTTGCTTAATATATTGTTTCTCTTTCTCATATCATCATGATTGCTGATCAAAGCCATCTTCTTAGCTTTAAAACATGTGAGGATATGCCAAGCAAGCAGGTGAGTCACCTAAGGGCCGCAATCTTTGACTTTTAAGACATCTACCCTGTTTTCTACAGGGTATCATTTTGAAACGCTCGAGGCCGTTTCGATATGGTCATGCATAATTCCAAAAAGTCAGTTATTACCGTTGAACCGTATCGGAAAGCCTATTCTCGTTTCTGTACGCTTCACCTAGGTCGTTCCGATACGAGCCTAAGCGTATCGAAACGCCTTGTTCAAAACATTAACTTGGGCATTCAATACAATCTTTGCTAAGGACTTGGTTTCTTAAAGTCTTGGGACATTTCCTATAGCAAGATTTCAAAATTTTAATATTTTAATAACGAAATTCCGATCATCGGAACCCATTTCTTGCTAGACCGGTTTTCGGGGTGTTACATGGGTTCTGAGGATTTCCACCTCTAACCTCCTCACCATGTGTCAAGGAGCCAGTAGCGAGCTCGTCTATATGAGCTTCGTTCGTCTCAGACATATCTATATGAAAGATCAGATTAGTTGACAAGTCACAATATACGAAATTTAAAACTCCTAGTTGGCAAAGTAACACAATAGCAATGCAATAAACTTCATCTTAATCCTAGAATCGACTAAACTCTAGCTCTGATACCACAATTGTAACACTACCTTCCAGGTCTGGTCGAGAACCGGGTCGGAAGGTGTGTCCGATGGTCAAAACAAAAACTGGTACAATAAAATTTCGTTTTAACAATAACATTCTCATTCACATTATACATCAAATCATAATTACCAAATGACTCAACCCAATTACACAATAAGCAATGATTAAATCATTGAAGGCTAAATTACAAGCATTATAAGATTTAGGGACCAATTTGTAATTTCGACAAACTAGGGGTCCTTCACTGCAATTGATTTTACTACTTTGAAATTCACTATCTTAATTACATGTCTGCAAAATTTCATTCAATTTGGAGATCATTAACTCACTCAATTCAACCTTATTTTATTCAGTGACTAAACTGTGATATTGTCAAACTTGTTTAAAAGGACCTTAACTAACTTAACTAATCCCGTATCGAAACACCTTAAACTGTTTCAAAACGGGTGAACGATAATCAACTTGTGTTGACTTTACCCCTTTAGACCGTATCGATACGAGCGTGACATGTATCGAAACGGGGAATTCCAGAGACGAAATGTTTCGAAACAGCCATGAGCCGTTCCGATACACCCTATTTCTTAGACCAAACTGTGCTTACCCGTATCGAAACGTCATCACCCATTTTGATACGGCCTGACCTATAATGACATATTTTTGTTGGTTTTTATTCGATTTGACCTACCGAACGATGTCCAAATGCAACAAAACTTTACACACAACATTTCAATGATGTAAACTTCTAGTATGCCAAATTTCATAATCATACGAATGCATCTGCCAGGTTTTTACCATTTTGAGCCAACTATGCATTTTTATACTACTTTAAGCCAACCAAAAAGGCCATTTAGGGCCACATACCATATTACAACTTAAACATTACACCAACACATCAAAATGGGCATAAATGACTAGTTCAACTACTTTGCCACCTTCCTAGGAGTTTATAAGTCCAAAAACACATTACTTGAGGCTTGTAGTGACTTGTCTTGCTTGCCAATCCGATCTTCCAACTCACGATCCTTTTTAACCTCAAAATGCATGAGATGAGATACGTTAGGCATACTTTGCGTAGTGAGGTAGTCATAAATAACATGAATGGCATATATTAATTATCCATGTACATAAACCTTATTCTTATCATTAACATGCTATGCATCAATATACTATGTTTATCATTGATAACTCATCATAAATCCTTGGATTGAATTGAGATAATGGATACACAAATTCCTACGCCTCGCCAAATCAATGAATGGCCTAATCCCTCCGCCTCGCCAATATGACCAATATCAATACACATCCCTCCGCCTCGCCAAATTAATATAGGTCGTAGCCTTAGGACATAGTCCACCCGTACACTGAGCTCATGAATTCTATGGCATGCCAATTGTATCCAAAATCTATTCAAATCAAAGGTTCCAATGTTCATATCCATTTCAATAATCAATAGTATTCCAATGTCTGATGATTTCAATATTACCAATGACAAGTATATATGTATCTCATCATCAATATATGATAATCCAATGTCAATATCAATGTCCAAAGATTTCTATACAATATTTCGATGATAATGACTATATCAATAACAATGCACAATGACAATAACAATGACCATGTTCAATACTCAATGACAACTTACTGACACTTACCAAAGTGTCCGATTAACCATCAAATGCAATTTCTTCAACAACAATTTTAGCGATGAAATCTAAATCATTGAATAATGATCTGGGAAGACCTTTCGCCTAAACCCGAGACTCTGACTACACTCACCTTAGCAACTCGAAGCTTTCAAGGCTCTCGGATAGCAATCCCCTTGTTTCTAGCTTGAGATGGAGACGGTTAAACCTCTTTCTCCACTTCTTGAGCTAGAAAGTCAATAGAAACTATTAGGACTGATATTTCGATATCAAAATCAATACAACGACATTAAAATCGATAACTAACTTCAATATAGACACTAATGATGGAATATCCATGGATGGTCAAAACCCTAGCTTAAGTTTAAGCTCAATATATCCATGGAATCCAACGATTGTTTAAGGATTATTGCTTACCCGAACGATAGCTATGATTCGATATCTATGGAACGAAGAAATAGCAAAGCTTAAAACTTCTCCAATGGTAGTATGTGCTTGGAGGTAGGTGATGAAGATGACAAAGATGGAGAGGTGCTAGCTTTCTCTTGAAATTGGGTAAGTTAATTCTTTTAGCTATAGCTTTTAATTAACATAGGTTTCCTTCCTTTGAAGGAAACTCTCTAGATATCCCATGTAGGGGAAATTTTAAAGGAAAAAGGGCTAATCACAAGATTAGTCCTTAGATTCACAATACTTTATAAGCTTGTCTCCAAGTTCCAAATTTTCACAATATAGCCACTAATATGTTCCTAATACTATTCAATAAGGTCCAATAACGATGGTTTAACTCAATTGAAGTTCGATATCGATAATTAGCTAGCCAACATAATGTTTAGTCAAGAATTTTCTGATCACCGGAACCTAGTTCCAACTAGACCAGATTTTGGGGTGTTATAAGAGAAGGGAAGAGAGAAGAGCTTAGGATTAGTTTCATTATGTTCTAAATTTTCTTAGAGTTAGGATTAGTTTGTTTAGTAGTTGTGTGAAAACTCTTTGTACATAGTTTTTGTTCTTAATGCAGTAAAAGTTAAGGTTTGTTTATTCTGACTTTAATTATTTTCATATTCTACTCGGGAGAGGGTTTGTGAGATCATTCATTTGTTCAATATCGGGAGAGTTGAGCTCACGAAAGGAATAAGCACAGTTCTCGCCCTACGTGGTGTTAACTAATTCGGCCTAGGGATATGTTAGAATTTCAGCGGCTAAGAGAAGTGTATGAACAGTTGGTGTTTGCCTTTAATTCACGTCGGGAGGTATCATCAGATTTTAGTCATCAACCAGTGTTCCGTGCTTAGGGATAAGGCAGAACCATCCAAGGACGCTTTGTGAAACCTTAACTACTTCTGCCCACGAACAAGGGATTATCGCGATAGGGATTCAGCAACTACGGCCGCAGCAAGGAATTATGTCACTACCACAGTAGTAGTGTGTTACTGCATTCAAGACTAAAACGAAGTCAAGATGATTCCACACTACGACACATTCTAATCCGGCCCATATTCTTATCTTGATCACTCTTTTACTTTATTTACTAGATTCTCTTAGTTTAGTTATTTTTAGACTATCTCAATTCACCAAATTAATCCGTGTTTTTACTTTCTTTACTTTTCAGTGCAAGGGAATAGAACCGAAGGTTGAGTACCAATCCCTGTGGAGACGATACTCATATACTTATCCCTATATTACTTGCGTCGTGTATAGTTGCACAAATTGTAGAGCACTAACAATAAAAATAAAAGATAGATAGGTCGAATAAGAGAGAAGAGTAGGCCGGATTAAGTTTCATTGTAGTGTGGAAGGCAATTGACTTGTCTTGGTCTTTGAATGCAATGATCACCAAACTGCCTCGGCAATAATCGTTGTCCCTACCGCGATAATAAGATTAGCTGCCTCGGCAATTTCTTTCTGACCAGTAGTTGATGTCAAGGTTTGACAAAGAGTCCTTCGATAGCTCCTCCTTATCTCTAAGGTCAAAACCATGCTGATGAATGGGCCTTGATAATACCTCTCGGCGTAAAACAAAGATAAACACCAACCAATCTCACGCTTCTTGTAGTCGTTAAAACTCTAACTTATCTCTAAGCCGAGTTAGCTTCCACCATTCAGGATGAAAACCATGCTTATTCATTTCATGAGTCTTACTCTCTTGATGCCAAACAAATAGATAACCTCACAATACTCTCTCTCGATGAGACTGCAAGAATGAATTCAATGCCAAAAATAAGCAAACCTTGAACTAAATTGCATTACAAACTTAAAAAGGTACAATTGTTTTCCCACAATTACTAAACAAAATAACCCTAGCCTAAGAAAAGAACTAGAACATGCTAAGCCTCTCAAACTCTCAATACTCGACAATTCTTCAATTGGTGGCTTGGCCTTCTTTAAATAGGAGGAGGCTTGAGGTGAAGTCTTTCTTGGATAGGAAGTTAAGTTGGAGTTGGACTTGTCTTCATTAAAGAGGTGAATCTCTTTAATTTAATGTCTTTATCCACTTTTCTGAATTCCATCTTTAACCTTCCTTCCATACTTTTGTCGTCTTCTCGAACTCCGATTGCCATGAAAAGTATGTAGAAAAATTCAGCGTTTTATGCTCTTCAAATCGACTACCACTTTGCATATTTTGCCCGTCGGCAAGTTTGGTTGTACAATGCCTCGACAGTAGATGCTGCCTCGGCAGAGGTTTGTCAATTGGTTCTGCTCCGCAAGGCTTTATCTTCATGGTTCATCTTCCTTAACCAGAAACTATCATCTTTGGCTAGCTTAATCTGGGTCTGTCGAGAGCTCGTTCTGTACCATCCTCCCTTTTCTTCATTTCCCACGCGGCATCACCTGCTCGGCATCACCTGTAAGGGCATCACCTGCCAGGGCAGGGAGTAAATCTGCACAAGCATCAAAATGCATCAAAACAATACCTTTTAGACACTTATCAGTACATATTGTTGATGAATCAGAACTATACAGTTTTAAAGGGGATAATGGTAATGAGGAACCAATGAGAGATCCCGGCCCCGAAGGTAACGAGATAGGTTTATTTCCAGAAGAACCATCAGACATTGACGAGCCCGTGAATGCTAAGGATGATACACCCGATGTTGCAGAGGATATTACGGAGGAAGAACCTGTGGACGTTGTTTCCTCGGGCAGTTTTACTGGAACTCACAGTGCTTTAGCATATTACGACCACCATCTCACTTCACAACAATGGATATGGAAGGATTCTACGCTACAAAGTTTCTAGAATACCCACAGTTGGACCAGTTGAACAAACGTAATAATGGTGAACTGCATGTTGGGATGGTCTTCGGGACTAAAAAACTTATGGAGGCTGCCATCAAGCATTACAACATACGTAACTCAGTTACGTCCACCATGCGGAAAACTGAAGCAAACAAATATATTGTTGAATTCCCCCACAAGAATTCTGGATGTAAGTGGAGGGTCCGTGCATCACGTTTGAAGAGGATGAACAACCTTTGGCAGATAACGAGATAGGAAGGACCCCATACATGCTCCGTGGGAATCCTGAATCAAGACCATCCTAACTTGGATGTGCACGTGCTCTCTAATTGTAACACCCAGGTTTGAGGGGTTTTAGAGGGGTTTAAAGATGATTTTAGGGATGTTTAGTGTTGGAAATTGATGGATGATGGTTGTATGATGTTTAGGGGTCTTTTTAGAAGCTTTTAGGTGTGTTAAAAGTGTTGGAATCAAGCTTATTGGTTGTGCTAATGGACTGCTCGAAAATGTGTGTTTAAGGGTGTTCTTAGTTGGCTAAATGCTTGTTTTGTGCTCTGAGGGTTGCTACAGTGATTAGTGGGCTGATTTGTGTTTGTTTTGTTGACTTTGATGGACTAGCATCGGGATTTGGTGTTGGAGAATCTTCGGGGATCAATCCGGAACCGTTGGGAGCTTGATCGGTTGTTTGCTTGTGTTTGGAAATTCCGGTGAGTGGTTCTTCGATTTTAAAAATTGTTTTCAAATGTTGGTTCGAGTATGTGGACCTAGGTCGGGCTTGGTAAACCCACCTAGAGTTGGGATTAGATTGGTAGTCTAATCTCAAGCTTTAGTTAGAGACCTATGGATGAACTTTGAATATTGTGTGATTATGCCTCTTGTCCCATATTTATTGTGATCGATGTTGTTATGTATATTGTGATATACATGTGTGTTGAGGCATGATGTTTTATGCATTGTGATATGCATGTGATTGTTGGAATGTGGATGCATGATGGTAAATCATGGTGAGTACGTGCTAAGCACGGAAATTGGTAAGAATGTTGTGAGGTTGAGCTATGAGATGAGTTAGTATTGACACTAGTATGCTTGGGTACAAATGATCAATCATTAGGATGTTAGACTGCACACGAGTGTCGAAATGCGCGCGTGGTCTTGGTGATGGTAGTCATCAAGATGGAGTACGGGTATGCCCGGAAATCTTCTTTTATATTTTAGTCGGTGATGAGTGGAATCCCATCGACGGGGCGTGAGGATGAGTGGAATCCCCTCCGCGTGAAACGGTGATGTGTGAAATCCCACCGTAAGGTAATGGTTGAGTTGTTGGATGTGAGTTCAAACGATTGTTATCCGCGTATTCGAGTCATAGCTAGGTGCCAATACGTTTGTTAAATGTGTATTCATATGATTGTATTATGGATGTGGACATGTTGAGCATGACATGATATTTGATGTTATGTTCATGCATTACATATATTGACTCATGTGGTTTTAAAGGTAAGAAAACATGCATTCTTCCTTGGTTTGTTGCTCGTGCTTGGACCCTGCATTGTCGAGGTTTGTTTTATGAGCTTACCCTCACTAAGCTTTACGCTTACGCTCTCTTTTGTTCGGCAATGCAGATCCTTAGTTCGTGGGTTACTTGTGCAAGGATAAGGCCTCCAAGTGTGCTTTTTCCTATCATCAAGTATGAACTTTTAAGCTAAGGATGTATTAGTAAAGCATTGGGGATTTGTGTTGTTGTTTGTGTTAGGAGCTTGTTTAGACTCCTTTGATATGTTGGTGTTTTGGTGTGGCTTGTTGATGCCTTATTTTGGAGTGTAAACCATGTTTATGTTGCGCATCATGAATGCTTATGTGTTTTGTTTCTAAGGTATAAAACCTTAAAATACAATGTATTTTTCTTCATGGTGAATGCTTGATCCCTTTGAATGTATGCCCTTATCTTGTATGTTATGTGTTTTGAGCATGCTTCTAATAGGGTGTATGCCTCTAGAGTTGTGTATGCATGTTGTGTCTTGCTTCTTGAAGTCTTTGAGGTCTTTTGGGATCATTTAGAGATGTTTAAAAATGGTTTTAGAAACTCACTAGTTGGAGGCGTTTCAGAATGGTTCAGGCTGTTTCGAAACGGGTGTGGTTCCACGGACACCCGTACCGGAACGCGTTTCGGTACGGTTTGGCTACTGTGAGAGCCTGTTTCAGAATGTGTTTCGGAAGGTCTAGGCAAAATGATCCTCTGTACCGAAACAGGGTGGATGAGTATCGGTACGAGTGCTTGGCTTTTTAAACTGGGGCCCGTGTTTCAAAACGGGCAAGCCTGTTTCGAAACACAAGCTTGAAAATGAGGCTTTTGACATCTCTAAAGGGTCTTAAGGGTTGGGCTTAGGCCCTGTTTGATGGTAGTCTTCTTGTGAGTCTCGTTAGTAATCGTTTATGCGTGTCTTGGGTCGTGTTTGCAAGAAATTGGATTAACTTGACATTTGGTAAATTTAATTTATCTTATGTTCTGGTCTCGTCCCGTCCTTGTTTTCCGCTGCGACCTGTCTCACATAGGACTAACTAAATATCTAGACAAGATAATCAACGAAAAAGCTTTCTCGGGTTATTAACCAAAATGGAGCCTTAAGGTGTTTCACCTCGATTTTCCCCGTGTAGCCCACTCGGACCGGTCAGTCGCCCGAACCGGGACGAGGGGGTTACACTTGTTGGTATCAGAGCCTGAGGTTTCCGAGACCTCGGGCAGGTAAGTGAGGTAAGTTAAATTCTTGTATTGCAATTGCACGGTGTTTGCTTGCCATGTAAGTATGCTTTGATGTTTGCTTAATTGATCGTATATGTATGTTGATTGAAGCATGTTGAGTAAAGTCTCATTGCTTCTATTACATCGGAAAAAGGATTTTTAAGTGAGGGAAATATACTTGAGCCACTTGGACCCTTGCCCTTGCTAACCCTATTTTTGTATGTTGTTGTTTTTGTAGTTGTTATCTATGAGCGGTTATGTCGAGGCCTAGAGGTAGACCCAGGATGGTTCGTCAGGAACCCCGTGTTGCGGCTCCTGCTGGTGAGCCAGAGGTTGGAGTAGAGGCTCCTGTGGAAGAGCCTGCTGTTGGAGTCGGAGCTCCTCCTCCACCACCACCTCCTCTGCCTGATGTGGACGGCGAGGCTGGAGCTGAGGGAGCGGGACCTCAGGTTGGCCAGGGTGGCCAAGATCATGCAAGGATAGATATGGCTCCGCTAGTTCATGCTATAGCGGGAGCGTTTCAGGCTACAGTTTCCGGAGCTCAGGCTGCAGCTCAGCCGAGACGAGATGATGCTAGCTTACCCTTAGAGAGGCTTCGTAGCCTCGGAGCGGATGAGTTTAGGGATCTACGCCTGAGAGATCAGAGTTATGGCTAGAGAAGACGGCTCGTATTTTGGCTCAGATGGGATGTGTTGGGGTTCGTAAGTTGGGCTGTGTAGTTTCGTTACTTCAGGGTGATGCCTACACCTGGTGGGTCACCATTACTATCGGCGTGCCTGAGGCCGAGATCGGTTGGAATTTCTTTGAGGCTGCTTTCAGAAAGAGGTATTTGGGCCCGAGATATTTAGATGAGAAGAAGCGGGAGTTCATGGCTCTTGTTCTAGGAGACACCTCAGTGACAGATTATGAGATCCGCTTTGTCCGACTGAGTCAGTATCCTCCAGAGTTGGTTCCTACTGAGAGGTAACGTTGTGATCGGTTCAGGTATGGACTTCATGAGGAAGTCAAGAGGTACACCTTGGCTACCGATGATTTTGATTTTGATGTCTTGGTCGCTAGGGCCAAGGACATCGAGCATAGCTTGGGGCTGACCAAGTGTTCGGGAGGATCCAGTTCAGGGAAGAGGCACAACAACTTTGATCGTGGTGATGCCAAGAGGCATCGGGGCAGTGGACAACAGTTTGATCATAGGCGTGGCGGTGGCCACCATGGTAGAGGCCATAAGGGCCAGAGAGCTGGAGGGCGTTTGCCCGAGTGTGCCCGATGTGGGAGGCAACATTCAGGAGAGTGTTGGGGAAAATTATCATGCTTGCTGGAACTGTGGATCGAGAGACCACTTTAGGAGAGAGTGTCCGCATCAGGCGGCATAGGCACTAATTCAGGCACAGGCTGCTGCGAGAGCAATCGACTATCAGAGAGAATGTGGGCGCGGTCGTGGTTACTTCCAGCCAAGGGCTAATGCACCTAGGATAGAGGCACCGAGGAATCTTGCTCATGTAGTGGCAGTTCAGCCAGAGGCCGGTGGACCAGCTAGAGTCTACGCACAAGGAGAGGCAGGGAATGACACAAATGTGATAGCATGTAATTTTGAGTTACAGTCCATGTCTTTGCTTTCCTTAGTTGATTCGGGTTCCACGCATTCTTGCATTTTGAGTAAGCATGCAAAGAAGTTAGACATACCTGTTGAGATCTTAGATGTAGGGATGCATGTGACTAGTTCTTTCGGTGAGATAGTTGTAGTTAGATGGATGTATAGGAGGTTTCCACTGAAGTTTCAGGGTCATGTGTTTCCTGTTGATATGATGGAGCTTCCGTTCTACGGATTTGATATTATTTTGGGTATGGATTGGTTGGTTGAGCACAGAGCTAGTGTAGATTTTGAGACAAAAAGAATTTCGTTGAAGCTTTTTGATGACTACGAGGTAGTGGTAGTAGGCGAGAACATTAAGTTCTTGTCGAACGCTGTGTCGGCTTTAGAGGCTCATGGGTTGATGGACTCCAGTTGTGAGGCTTATTTAGCGTATGTGATGAATCCAAATATGAGTGAGGTTAGACCGAAAGATATTAGAACAGTTTGTGATTTTCTGGATGTGTTTCAAAAAGAGTTACCAGGTTTGCCTGGTGACAGAGATGTAGAGTTTGTGATTGAGACTGTTTCAGGGTCTACTCCAGTTTCTATTGCTCCATACTGTATGGCTCCGAAAGAGTTAAGAGAATTGAAAAGTCTGCTTCAGGAGTTGTTAGACCGAGGTTTTATTAGGCCTAGTAGTTTGCCTTGGCGTGCTCCCGTGTTGTTTGTGAAGAAGAAGGATGGCAGTATGAGGATGTGTATCGACTACAGGTAGTTGAACCAGTTGACAGTGAAGAACAAGTATCTGTTGCCTCGTATAGATGACCTATTATGAGTTGAGAGGTGCCTCAGTGTTTTTGAAAATAGATTTGAGATCAGGGTACTATTAGTTGAAGGTAAAAGAATGCGATGTTCCGAAGACAACCTTTAGGACTAGATACGGTCATTATGAGTTCCTTGTGATTCCGTTTGGGCTCACGAATGCACCAGCAGCTTTCATGGACATGATGAACATATTTCTCCGAGACTATCTAGACCGATTTGTAGTTGTTTTCTGAGACGACATCCTTGTGTACTCGAGATCAGAAGAAGAACATGATGAGCACTTGAGACTTGTTTTGCAGAGATTGATGAGTAATCAATTGTATGCTAAGCTGAGTAAATGTGAGTTCTGGATCAGAGAGGTTGTGTTTCTTGGCCACCTTGTGTCAGCTAAAGGTATCCGTGTTGATCCGAAGAAGATTGAAGCCATTTTTGAGTGGAAACAACCTAAGTCGGTGACTGAGATTAGGAGTTTCCTAGGACTAGCCGATTACTATAGGAGGTTCGTTGACGGATTCTCTAGGGTAGCTGCTCCGTTAACTAAATTGTTGCAAAAAGGAGTTAAGTTTGAGTGGTCAGATGCAAGACAGAAGGCATTTGAGAAATTAAAAGAAGCTTTGATGAATGCTCCAGTTTTGGTACAGCCAGTTTCAGGGAAAGAGTTCGTGATCTATAACGATGCTTCTTACGTAGGTTTAGGTTGTGTTCTGATCCAAGAAAGGAGAGTTGTTGCTTATGCTTCGAGACAGTTGAAGGTGCATGAGAAGAACTACCCTACGCACGACATTGAGTTAGCAGCAGTTGTGTTTGCGTTGAAGATTTGGCGTCACTACTTGTATGGTGAGAAGTGCGCGGTTTACACTGATCATAAAACTTGAAGTATTAATTTGATGACTCAGAGAGAGCTGAACTTGAGACAGAGAAGATGGCTTGAACTGTTGAAAGGCTATGATTTGACTATTGAGTACCATCCGGGTAAGGCAAATGTAGTAGCCGATGCGTTGAGCAGAAAAGTTGCAGTTGAGTTGCGAGCTATGTTTGCTAGGCTGAGTGTATCAAAGGACGGTGGTTTGATTACAGAGTTGCAAGTGAAGCCTTTACACATCTCTGTCCATGTACTGAATGACCCTGCTGGCTGGTTGTTCAACCACTGCTTTGCCATATCCCTCAGTGAATAGGGGAATAACCTCATCTTTAGCACGTCTTGGTGAACTCAATGTATTTTGAAAGCTCTGTATATATCCAGGAATCCTCTTAAGTACTGCGAGCATCTTTTGTGGCAGTTCCTCCGAGTTGCCCCAATGTATTGATCATATTGAACATCACGAGCTTTAGCTCAAATTAATCTGCCTCGATCTCAGGCTCTGTTACGGTAGGATCAAACCCTCTGAAGTCATGCTCCAAATAATCTTTGGTGGTTTGAACATACTGTGGCTGCCTGGGCGAAACTTGTTGTTGTTCTCTGGCAAGCGGGTCTTGCTGCCCATCCGTGCCATTCAGAGCATCGTTGGCAGGGTTGTCGTCTATTTCGTTCATGATTGCTTCTGTTTTTCCCTCTTCCTTTGCTTTCCCGGGGGCGTCTCTGATTTCTTTCTTGAGTTCTCTTGCTCTTCGTTCGATATCGTCATAGAAAACGATTTCACCTTTTAGATTTGCTCTGGTCATGCACTAGCAAAGAAAACTGTAAATTTCTTTTTTTGAATAAAAATAATAAAAACAAAAAATTAAATGCAAATAAAAATAAAAGTGCATAAATATATATACGAATTTTACTGTTGCCAATCTCGGGCAACGACGCCAACAACTTGTAGAGCGTTTGGGTGTTCACTATTTATGAGCGCAAGTAAACACACCTGTCAAGTTATAGTATATAAGATATCGTCTTTGTAAAGTGTCCACAAGTTCTATATTTCATGCACATTCCATCTCATATTATTACTATTTTTGAGTACATTCTAGGCATAATTAGGACCATGCATTGCATTTTACAGTATTTTCTTACTTTGCCATGCTTTTATAGATTATATGTTATTTGGTGAAGAGAAGGTATTGTTTTAGTTTAATTTTAGTTTCAAGTACTGGAGGCTAACAGAGGGAAGGAGGAGCTAAGGACATGATGCTAAGGCAGTAGACCAAGGAGCTGTACTGATGTAGTTCCAGACAGAGCCAGCAGCTGCCGAGTAGTTGCCGCTGCCCAACCTGCCGCCCAAGACAGCAAACTATGGAGTTGGAGAACCGGAGTGCGAGCTGTAGAGCAAAAAATCATGATTCTATCGATGTTGTCCACTCAATTTTCCGACGTCTGTAGTAGCAGCCAGAACCGCCGAAGGAAGAACTCGAGATTACTTGCGGAGCAAGGCAACGTGATAAAGTCCACATTCAACTCAAAGAAGTGAGAGTTTAATGTCACATTTAATGCAAAAAGCTACTTTGAAGACTTCTACTTCAAGAAGGACTAGACCTAGCTAATGCCTATATATACTCATTGTAATATTACTTCAAAACAACTTAGGTTTTCCTTCAGCATAGTTTAGGTTTTCTTGCCGCCATTATGTTCTAAATTCTCTTTGGGTTTGGGTTATGTTGTAATTAGTGTGAGAACGGTTGTTTAGGATTTTTAAGTTTTTTTTTGCAAATAAAACTTCAAGGCTTACTTATTACATGTTCTTCATAGATTTCAATTAAGGCAAAAGATTAGTTGAATTCTATCCATTTGTTCGGTATCGAGTGAGACGAACTCACGATAGGAGTAAGTACGATTTCATCTATAGACGATGCGATCAATCAAGCCTAGACATAGGTTAGGGTTTAAGACGGATAAAAGAGGACGAATCAACATTGCTGTCTTTGCACGATTCACGCCGCGACTAGTATTATCTGTGGTGGGCATCAACAACATTCTGACTTAGACATAAGCAGAGTCACTTTTTAAGCATTCTGTCGAGCATTGTAGTTCTGCCGAGTTTGCCGCCGAGACACAGTTCGATTCCCCTGCCGAGGCAACAAGAGGGTCTCAGTAGTCTACCTGCCATCCCCCGCCAAGGCAGCAGAGTCTGGCTGTGCAAAACAACTTGTCCAATTCAACGCAGTTTCACACTAAACAGTAGCATAACCCTCCCCATTCCATCAACCTGATTTCTTCCCTTTTTAATTACTTGTGTTTTTATTTTACTTTTCTTCCCAGCAATCAAATTAATTGTGCATTTACTTTTTCTTGTGCAAGAACAACAATTCGAATCAAGCTGTTGAATCCTTGTGGGAGACGATATCTTTTATACTATAACTTGAGAGGAGTGTGCACTTGCGCTCATAAATATAGAACACCAAAACGCTCTACATGTTTTTGGCGCCGTTGTCGTGGATTTGTTACAACGAAATTCGTTCTTTAATTCCTGCACTTTATTTTACTTTTTTTAATCGAAAAAAAAGAATTTTACAGTTTCCTTTGCTAGTGCATGACCAGGGCGAAACCAAAAGAAGAAATCGTTTATTACGACGATATAGAACGAAGAGCAAGAGAACTCAAAAAGGAAATCAGAACAGCCCTAGGGAAAGATAAAGAAGAAAGAAAAGCAGAGGCAAACATGGAAAGCAACAACCCTGCCAACAATGCCCAGATTGGTAGGGATAGGCAGGAAGACCCGCCGCTCAGAGAACAGCAAGTGCCTCCCAGAGAGCCAAAGTACGTTCTAACCACCAGGGATTACTTGGAGCATGACTTCATAGGGTTCGATCCGACAGTGACAGAACCTGAGATCGAGGAGGGTCACTTTGAGCTGAAGCCTGTGATGTTCAACATGATCAACACGTTGGGGCAATTTGGTGGAACTACCACAGAAGATGCTCGACAACACTTAAGAGGATTCCTGGACATATGCAGAGCATTAAAGATACACGGAGTCCACCAAGACATGCTTAGGCTGAGGTTATTCCCCTATTCACTGAGGGATAGGGCAAAGCAATGGTTAAACAACCATCCAGCATGGTCATTCAACACATGGACATAGCTGTGCAAGGATTTTGTTGATCGTTTCAGCCCATCCAATGTCACAGACAGATTGCAAAACGAAATAACAGCCTTCCGACAAGGGGATGATGAGCCAATGTACGAAGCATGGAGCGGTATCAACAGTTGCTCAACAACTGCCCGCTCCATGGTTTCCCGGCTTGGACACAGGTTTCAATGTTCTACAACAGGGTGAACTATCCAACACGGGTGATGATTGATGCCTTAGCCAACGGAATCATCATCGATAGACCACCAGATGAGGCACTGCGGATCTTGAACCAAGCCACCAAGAACGATTACAAGTACCCAACACCCCGCCGAGGCGGCGTTAGGCGACCAGTTGCTGTGAATGAAATGCAAGCCTCAGAATCTGTCAATGCCCGCCTCGATAAGTTGAAAGAGCTAGTTATGAGCATCATGAAACCCACTAGGCAAGTCTATGAGGCCAAGGCTGTGGAGCTATTATGTGATGAGTGTGGGGGCAACCATGATTCCTCTAAATGTACTGCATCTGCCAATTTTAAGGGTGGATATGAGAGGAACAGCAGGCCTACCCAGAACACGTACAACCTTGGATGGAAGAACCATCCCAACTTCTCCTGGAGCAATCCCAAGACTGCATCCAATCCACAACATCAATAGGGTGGCTACCAGAAAAACCTGTTCAGACAACAGGCTCAGTAGCCACAAAACAATAATTCACTAGAAGCAACTCTTCATACTTTTATGTCTAGAACTAGTGATTTTATTGTTCGCACTAATAAGTTTATTGATAAAACTGAATCTTTCCTGGACAAGACAAAGATGAAGATGAACAACCAAGAGGCTGCGATACAGAACTTGGAGACCTAATTTGGGCAGTTGATGGAGATCATTAGCAGCAGAACAATGGGAGCATCATCCAGCAGTATAGAGGCAGGAGCCAAGCCCACTTATGAGTAGTGCAAAGCCATATCAACTAGAAGTGGGAAGCAGTTGGATGAACCCATGGTGGAGAAACAAGCAGAGAAATAGCCAGCACAGAAAGAACCACCTACCGCGGCAGCATCAACACCAGCCGCCTCGGCAGTTGAACCTGACAGCAGTCCTGAAGCAGATGATCCTCCACAAATAAAGTTCCTATACAAAGAACGAATAGAGGACATCCGCTTGCCAGCACCTTTCCCCCAGAGGCTTAAGTAGCAGAAACAGGAGCACCAATTCAGGAAATTCTTGGATATTTTGAAGTAGGTGAGTATAAATATCCCTCTTATAGAAGCCATTTAGAACATTCTCAACTATGCCAAATACCTCAGGGACATGGTTTCTAAAAGGAAGTGAATTGGGGAATTCGAAACAGCTGCTGTAATAGAGGAGTGCATGGCCATGCTGCACAACAAATTGCCGCCCAAGCAAACAGACCCGAGAAGCTTTGTTACTCCATGCAGAATAGGCAGCAAGCATGAAACAAAAGCCATGTGCAACTTAGGAGCCAACATCAACCTAAGGCCTAAGGCAGTCTTCGACAAACTGGGAATTGGGCAAGCCAAACCTACCACCATCATGATGAAACTTGCTGATCATTCTTTTGTGCAACCGGAAGGAAAAATCGAAGACATCCTAGTGAAGGTGGACAACCTTATTCTACCAGCAGATTTCCTTATCTTAGATTGAGATGCCGATGAAAAATCCCCTATCATCCTTGGGTGACCATTCTTGGCCACGGGCAAAACTGTAATAAATATGGAATATGGGGAGCTGACCATGAGGGTAGACAACTAGAGAATTAAGTTAAACGTGTTACAACCCTCAGAAAAAGAAAAGGAAGGGTGCCCAGATGCTCAGGCCGCCAAAATTAGCACAGAGATAGGCCAAGGCAGCAGCTGTTGCGACAGACCCAAGGGCAGGCTGAAGGATCTAGCGGCACAACACCTTAAGGAACAAGAGGACCCCCCAGGAGGGAAGGAAAAGCCAAATCACCTCAGAAAATGGTTATGTCTGGGAGATGCACCCAAATGCACTCCCAACATAACTTAATTTTTATTTTTATTTTTTCCTTATTTTTATTTTTATGCGTTAGGATTAGAGTTTAATTTATTGCAATTTATTTTCCTTTGGACTAGATTTTGAATTTATTTTTCACATTTTTATTTTTCAAAACTTATTTTAGTATTTAATTATCTTTATTTCTATTTCAAGCTTAGGAATAAAAGAGCTAGATCAAGAAGAAGGCCTAACAAGGAGCCCACCCACCACCCCGCCAAGACAACCAAGGGCGGCCTAGCGCAGACAGCGTGTAACGGCTAGTTGCCCGCTAATGGTTAGCTGCCAACGACTACAGAAATAACGGGCAAAAATCTCTTAACATGTGCGAGACAACTGGACTGTTGGACATTTAATGTCGCCACGACACCTCTTGGCAGCCTCTATATAAACCTCTCTCACACCATTCATTTAATTTACTTTCATCTCGTTATATTCTTCTTGAATCCATTGCTCTCTCGTCTCAAATTATTTTCTTTCAAGTTTCAGTTAATTACAACCGCCTCACATGGCATCCGCATCCCAACCCAAGCCCGCCTACCAAATATTTTGCTCTAGGATAGAGGAGAAAAGATACAATGATCAATTCTCCAAGCAGGAAATTTGGGAGGAGCAAGGTTTCCAATACACGAAGCAGACAGAAGACCTTGGCTTAGAGCCTGCCTTGTTTGAAACCATTAATGGAAAGGGATAGGAGATGTTCGCACGACAACCAGAGATGGCCAACATCACTTTTGTCAGAGAATTCTATGCCCATCATTCCTGCCCAGAGCTGCCATTGGTATATGTTCGAGGGGAGCTTTTCAAGCTGAACGCCGCCGTAATCAACAGCTTTTACGGTCTAGAGATGGACGACAACCCTCATGAGGTGTGGAGGCAGTCACTGACGGCTGCCGATTACGACAGACTCAAGGCCAAGTTGTGCAAGCCCAACACGCCCTGGTTGGCAGGAAAGTATGGCGGCTCTGTCCAACGCTGCCACCTACTGCCCGAGGCAATGCTGTGGATTACCATCATCAAGAGGCGTCTGCTGCCTACCTCCCACAACTCTGTTGTCGATGGTCGCGCCTCGCACTAATCTACAACATCATGGTGAACCGGCCAATCAATGTTAGGGAGATCATATGCAAGGAGATCCACAACTACTTCCGTAAGACGAAGGGCGGGCTATACTTCTCGTCACTCATCATCGGCCTTTGTGCCAATTTCAATGTCCCAACCGACCCCGGGGATGAGATGACAACAACAAAGGAGGGGTGGACCATGAAAATCCGCTTACAGATAATGCAGGCCCTAAAGACAGAGCCCATCACACACAGGCAGCCCTATGCTGCCCAGCCTGCCACTCCAGCCGCCCTCGACAGTATTGAAGCTGCCCCAACAAGTGAAGTCCTCACTCTGATGCGCACCCTCATCGACAGCAACAAAAGAATCGAGCATCAGCAATTGACCTTCATGAAGTATTTGGGGGAAGTCCAGGAAGCCCTTGTGGCTTTTCTTCCGCAGAAGTACCCAGATGAAGGCCCCACCTTGCCACCCTACCCTGCAGATCTAGCTGCCGCAGCTGCCCCAGCACAAGGAACGCCATCAGCTGCCGCTGCCCGCCACGCCGCTTTCCGCATACAGATGTCGTCTCTGACGCACTACACATCATACGCAGCCACCTCTGCTTCGAACACGGTGGCAGACTCCCCAGAGCGGCATCAAAAACATCATTCCCCCATCTGCACAGCAGCAACAGTGGCCAACACATCCTCATCAGAAGAGGTGCAGCAGCAGCCATCCATAACAAAAGCAGCGGTAGCAGCAGCCATACCAATGGCGATAGACCCTCCAGCAGCCCCAACGTAGGAAGGAACAAGGAAGAGGAAGCGGCAAATCATAGCCGCGGAGCTAGTGGAGGATGAAACAGAATCAGAAGAGAGCGAAGCACCTCCTGTCGCGGACAACCAAGGTCTCCCCTGCCAAGTCTGCCGCCCGGACATATGTCGGTCACCGCCTAATCATCCAATCCTCCTCCTTCTCCTCCTCAACAGCAAAGACTCAAGCCTCCTCTCAGCACTCAACCAATTTCTAAAGTTTTTTTCTCTTTTCTTCTTCTTTATGTTATTTTTCTGTTTTTTATCATTTGTATTTATTTTTCTATTTTTTATTATTTTCTTTCTTTCATTTTTTGCATTGAGGGCAATGCCCATATCGAGTTTGGGGGGATAGTTGCTCTCACATTTTTGTTTAGGCATACTTAGTAGCATATAGGTTGCATTGTACTTGCTTTAATATTAACCAAAATAGAAAAATTTGTTATAACTTGTGCCTATGATAGTTAGCCGATTAATTATTTTCTCACCAATAAATAAATTGAACTTAATTTGGGAAAAGCATGAAAAATGACTTAGAATTTTTTTAATTGCCAAAACTGTCAAAAACTTCTGTTACGTGCTGAATTTGCTAGAATATCTAATGAACATTGCATGCTTTGTTTTTAGAATTCTTTACAAAGTTCTAAAATTGGTTGCAGGTAGCCGCCGAGGTAGGAAACAGAAACAGAAAATAAAGCACTGTCACGATAGAGAAAAAACAACGAAAAATTGATGGTTTACCCTAGAGGAGCCCGAAACAGGCTCTAGGAAGAATCATGTTCGAGGACACTCCACTGCTATCAAAGTCCATGAATCTGAAATCTTGAAGTGACGGACAAATTAGCATGAGTGAATGAAAGTCTTCACGGGATGACTCTACTCCATGGGTTCGGGGTTTTGTAGTTTGCTCCTATCTTAATTTCAGACATAGAAGAGTAGTTGTGATAAGCTGAAGCCCTCATTGCCATGATTAAATACTTGTGCTTAGTTGTGTTGTCTCGGCAGCAACCTTATATATCATAACATCATCTTTGTTTATCTAGTTATTCTGCATATTCAGCCTATACAGAGTTCTGCACACACTGCACTGGCATTAGAAATTAATTCTGAGTTATTTTCTTGCTATTTTCCATTCACTAATCTACTATAGGTGCCACGGCCTTGAGGTGTGAAATCAAGTTGAAAACAGATTTTTCTTTTTGGTTAATATAAGGGCAAGTATGTTTAGGTTGCATTGCTTGAGGACAAGCAATAGTTCGAGTTTAGGGGTGTGTAAAGTATCCACAAGTTTTATATTTCATGCACAATCCATCTCATATTATTGTTGTTTTTGAGTACATTCTAGGCATAATTAGGATCATGCATTGCATTTTACAATATTTCCTTAGTTTGCCATGCTTTTATAAATTATCTTTTATTTGGTGAAGAGAAGGTATTGTTTTAGTTTAATTTTAGTTTTAGGTATTGGAGGCTGACAAAGGGAAAGAGGAGCTGAGGACATGATGATGAGGCATCAGACCAAGGAGCTGTACTGATGCAGTTCCAGACAGAGACAGAAGCTGGCGAGTAGCTGCCGCCACCCAACAAGCCGCCCAAGATAGCAAACTATGGAGTAAGAGAACCGGAGTGCGATGCAGAGCAAAAATCTTAATTCTATCGATGTTGTCCACTCAATTTTCCGACATCTGTAGCAGCAGGCAGAGCCACCGAAGGAAGAACTCGAGATTACTTGTGGAGCAAGGCAACGTGATAAAATCAACATTCAACTCAAAGAAGTCAGAGTTTAAAGTCACATTTAATGCAAAAAGCTACTTTGAAGACTTCTACTTCAAAAAGGACTAGACCTAGCTAATGCTTATATGTACTCATTGTAATATTACTTCAAAACAACTTAGGTTTTTCTTAGGCATAGTTTAGGTTTTTAGCCATCATTATGTTCTATATGCTCCTTGGGTTTGGGTTATATTGTAATTAATGTGAGAACGGTTGTTTAGGATTTTTAAGTTTGTTTTTGCAAATAAAACTTCAAGGCTTACTCATTCCATGTTCTTCATAGTTTTCAATTAAGGCAAAAGATTAGTTGAATTATATCCATTTATTCAGTATCGAGAGAGTCAAACTCACAAAAGGAGTAAGTATGATTTATCTATAGATGGTGCGATCAATTCGACCTAGACATAGGTCGGGGTTTAAGGCGGCTAAAAGAGGACGAATCAACATTGATGTCTTTGCACGATTCACGCCGCGAATGGTATTATCTACAGTGGGCATCAAAAACATTTTGACTTAGACTTAAGCGGACAACATTTTGACTTAGACATAAGCAGAGTCACTTTCGAAACGTTCTGTCGAGCCTTGTAGTTTTGTCGAGTTTTTCGCCGAGACACATTTCCATTCCCCTACCGAGGCAGCGAGACGGTCTCAACACTCTACCTGCCATCCCCCACCGAGGCAGCAGAGTCTAGCAGTGCAAAACAACTTGTCCTATTCAACGTAGTTTCACACTAAACATCAGCATAACCCTGCCTATTCTATCAACCTGATTTCTTCCCTTTTTAATTACTTGTGTTTTTATTTTACTTTTCTTCCCAAAAATCAAATTGATTGTGCATTTACTTTTTCTTGTGCAGGAACAACAATTCGAATCAAGCTGTCCAATCCTTGTGGGAGACGATATCTTTTATACTATAACTTGACAGAAGTGTCCACTTGCGCTCATAAATAGAGAACACCAAAACGCTCTACAGTCTCCCACAGGGATTGGATAGCTTAACTCGAATTGTGATTCTTGCACAAAGAAAAGTAAATGCACAAATAACTTTTAGTTTGTTGAAGAAAGAAAGAAATAAACATAAGTAAATAAAAGGGAAGAGACCATATTGATAGAATGGGTCAGATTATGCTGCTATCTAGTGTGAAACTGCGTTGAATAGGAAAAATTGTTCTGCGCTGCCAGACTTTGATGCCACGGTGGGGGATGGCAGATTGGCTGCTTTGACGCTTTCACTACCTCGATAGTGGAATAGATGTGTGTCTCGGCGGCAAACTCGGCAGTACTTTAAAGCTCGACAGAACACTTCGACAGTGATCCCGCTTATGTCTAAGTCAGAATGTTGTTGTTGCCCACTGCAAATAATACCAGTCGCGGCGTGAATCTTGCAAAGACAACAATTGTTGGTTTGTTATTCTTTAGCCGCCTTAAACTCTAACCTACATCCAGTCTGGATTGTTCAACACTTGATTAAGGTGAGGATCGTACTTACTCCGTTCATGAGTTCGACTTTCTCAATACCAAACAAATGGATAGTTAACAACTAATCTCTCGACTTAACTAAAAACTATGAAGAGCATGGAATAATCAAACCTTAAAGTTTTATTGCAAAAAAAAAACTTAATTCCTAAAAAACCGTTCTCACACTAGTTTACAACATAACCCAAACCAAAAGAAAAATTTAGAACATAATTGACGGAAAGAAAACCTAAACTATGCCTAAGGGAAAACCTAAGTTGTTTTTAAGTAAAAATACATCGAGTATATATAGGCATTAGCTAGGTCAAGTCCTCCTTGGAGTAGAAGTCTTCAAAGTAGCTTTTGCATTAAATGCAACCTTTAATTCTGACTTCTTTGAGTTGAATGTGGACTCCTTCATGTTGCCTTGTTCCGCAAGTTATCTTATTCTCCTCCTTTTGCAGCTCTGTCTGCTGCTCTGGGCATCAGAAAATTGAGTGGATGGCATCGTTAGAATCAGGATTTCATGCTCTATAGATCGCACTCCAATTCTCCAATTCCTCAGCTTGTTGTCCTGGGCGGCGGGCATGGCAGCGGCAACTACTCGACAGCGTCTGTCTCTGTCTGGAACTACATCAGTACAGCTCCTTGGCCTGCTGCCTCAGCATCATGTCCTCAGCTCCTCTCTTCTTCTACTAGCTTCTAGTACCTGAGACTAAAACTAAACTAGAACAGTACCTTTTCCTTACCAAATAAAAGATAATCAATAAAAGGCATGGAAAAGTAAAGAATATTGTAAAATGCAATGTATGAACCTAAATATGCCTAAAATGTGCTTAAGAACAACAATAATATGAGATGAAATGTGTACAAAATATAGAACTTATGGACACTTTACAGCTGTGTACAAACATCAAAGTGCTGACGGATGAAGCAGACGTGATGACACCCCACAGGCAGGGGTGGACAAAAGAATACATATACAAAAAGATGGAGCTGACAGAGGCGGTGCCAGAAAATCAATATGATCCAACTACCACCGGGGTAGGAATTTCAGCCCAGGGCGAGGACACAGATCAAGCCTTCATCGACCCTACCAGGATGCTCCAGGATATCTACAGGAAGCTGCAACAGATGAAGCGCAAGAACTTGAATTTTATGGAATATGTGCGGAACTATAACACAGGGTTCGAGCTATTCCTCAAGGAGAAGTTCCCAAGGGATGACCTCCATTTTCCCGCCTTTCCAGCTGAGATCACAGAAGCCGCCATGGCGAGCCACCCTATTCCAGACTCCCCCGCCGCGGCATCACCTACAGCCGCCATGGCATCCCATCAAGGCTCCCCCTCAGCTGCCAACACCCCACCTGCCTCTCCAGCAAATCCGCAGGGCCACCGCTCTCTGTCTCACGACTCCTTCGACGATTCTGAAGACGACTCCTCACCCGTCACGGTAGCACCTGCGGCGGCAGAAACATCCAGGAGAAGAAAGTATCATTGCATCTCAGCCAATTCAGACGAGGAAGAATCCGATGATATTGTTCCAGTGACCAGGAACACGCCGCCCTCCAGAATCCAACCACGAAGGAGTTCAAAAAATGTCCAACCATCTCCTTCAAAAAGGCAGTGGCTAGACCTATCCGACGACGAAGACGAAGAGGCCCAAAATTCATCCTTCTCCTTATTTTAAATGTAACATGTTTCTTTTTTTCTTTTATTTTTCAGTTTTCTTTTTTTTTGTATTTTGTTGCATTGAGGGCAATGCCCTCCTCGAGTGGGGGGGGAGACAGTCTACCTTAGTGTAGTTCATATGTAGTTGCATATTAGTTTATCATCTTAGTTGCATTGTTCTTATCTCTTCTTTAATGAAAAAGAACTTGTTAAACAACTTGTGTCGATGATAGAATAACCGATAAATCGCACCATTAAAAAGTACCTTTAATTTTTCAGGTAGCATAAAGATGACTTAGAAATCTACTATAGTGCTATGTATCCTTAACATAATTGTGATACGTTGATTGATAGAATGAAGTACTGAACATAGACTGTTTAATTATTTGGTACTTTTAATTCACATGCATTACAGGACGTCACCTCAGCTCCTCAGATTTCTCCTCCTCCCGATCATTCTTCTCCCCTGCTGATGCGACGGGTTCCAGCGGCACCCTACTGTCACAGCGGGTTCCGTCGGCACCCTACTGTCACGGCGTGTTCTGTCGGCACCTTGCTGCTGCGGCGGGTTCTGGTGGACAATTTTCCTGCATGCACCAAAATACATACCAAAACAACACATTTTCCACAAAAAACACTAAAATATGCAATCAAGCTTAATGGTGAAGGAAATTATGAGAATATGTATGAATGCCTAATTATGTAACTAAAATGTGCCTAAGTCTAACAATAATATGAGTAAAAAGGGTAAATAAAATAAGACTTTTAGACACTTTACACACCCCAAACTCGAACTATTACTTGTCCTCAAGCAATGCAATCTAACAATAACATGCCAAAACTTAAAATCATATGTAAACTAAGTCAAGAAAGAATCTTGAGCAACCTTTACATACCGTGTAGATTTACGCTTAATTAGCAACCTTTCGAATGACAATGGACTTACCTAGAACCAAACTATGTATCTCGTGAGTGTGTGCGGTCCTTGTGATAAGAATCATTCTTCGGCTTCTAAGTAGACTTTCGATAAACACATTAATTCTCTTGGGTTTCCCTCTAGTTTTTTTTCTCAATTTAACCACTACTGTCGGTAATAGGCTTCTCTAATGATTTCATTCATTTTTTCTAGAGCCGGTTTCGGGCACTTCTAGCTTATCCTAGAGCCAGTTTTGGGAACCTCTAGGACGTTATTCTGGAGGGGCTATGATGTGCCACTTCCTCTTCCACTGGCTCAGCAGCTATGATGTGCCACTTCCTCTTCCTTGTTAATTCTGTTTTTTGTGCTGCGGGAGGGTCCATCACCATTGGGGTTGTTGCTTCTGCTGTTGTTGTTGGGGGCTACTCTACCTCATCAGAGGAGGAGATGTTGGCCACCGTTGTCGCTGTGTAGACGAGGGAATGGTGTTGATGATGCCGCTCTAAGGAGTCTGCCACCGTGATGGAAGCAGAGGTGGCAGAGTACGATAGGTAGTGCGTTGGAGACGGCATCTGGCGGCGGAAGGCAGCATCGCGAGCAGCTGCAGCTGATGGTGTTCCTTGTCCTGGGGTAGCTGCGGCGGCTAGATTGGCTGGTTAGGGTGGGAGCGTCATCTGGGAACTTCTGGAGGAGATAGGCCACAAAAGCCTCTTAGACCTCCCCCACATACTTCATGAAGGTTAACTGTTATTGCTCGATCTGTTTGTTGCTTTCATTGAGGGTGCGCAGCAAAGTGAGAACTTCATTGGTCGGGGCAGCTTCAGACTGAAGGGGGTGGCTGGTGTGGTTGGTTGGGCTGTAGAGGGCTGGCTGGGGGTGATGGGCTCTGTCTCCTGGGTCTGCATCATCTGCAGGCGGACTTTCCTGGTCCACCCTTCCATAGCAGTTGTCATCTTATCTTCGGGCTTAGTTGGGACATTGAAGTTTGCACAAAGGTCGGTGATGAGAGACGGGAAGTACAGCTGCCCTTTGTCTTGCGGAACCAGTTGTGGATATCCTTGCATATGATCTCCCCAACGTTGATGAGCCGGTTCATCATGATGTTATGGATGAGTGCAAGGCGCGGCCGGTCTACGGTAGAGTTGTGGGAGGTGGGCAGCAAACAGTGTTTGATGAAGGTATTCCACAGTATGGCCTTGGGCAACAGTCGACGGTGTTGGCCAGAGCCGCTATGCTTTCCTGCTAGCCATGGCGTGTTGGGCTCACACAACTTGGCCTTGATTTTGTCGTAGTCGCCAACCGTCAGTGACTACCTCCATTCCTCATGTGGGTTGTCTTCCATCTCTAAGCCGTAGAAGCTGTTGATCACGACAACGTTTAGTTTGACGGGCTCCCCTCAGACGTAGACGAACGACAGCTCTGGGAAAAGGTGACGGATATAAAACTCTCTGACCAAGGTGATGTTGGCCATCTTCGCCTGACGTGCGAATATTTCCCATCCCTTGTTGTGGATGGTCTCGAACAAGACGGGCTCTAAGCCAAGGTCCCCTGTTTGCTTCGTGTAGTGGAATCCTTGCTACTCTTAAATTGCTTGCTTGGCAAACTGATTTTTATATCTCCTTTCATTTGGGTTGGAGCAAAAACATTGGAAGGTGGGTTTGGGTGCTGATGTTGAAGACATGTGTGAGACGGTTGGAATATAACTAAGACTTAAAAGAAAATATTGTGAGAAAAGATAGCAATGGATTCAATAAGAATATAGCAAGGAGGTGAAAGTAAAGTAAATGAATGGGGTGAGTAAGGTTTAAATAGAGGGTGCCGAGATATGTCGAGGCGGCATTAGATGTCCAATGGTCAAGTTGTCTCGCACACGTTACGGGGTTTCTGCCTCTTATTTCTGTAGCCGTTGGCAGCTAGCCATTAGCAGGCAACTAGCCGTTACGCATTGTCTGTGCTGGGCCGCCCTTGGCTGTCTTGGCGGGATGGTGGGCGGACTCCTTGTTGGGCTTCTTCTTGATTTGGCTCTTTTATTCCTAAAGCCTGAAATAAAAATAAAGACAATTAAATAAATTCTAAAAATGAGAAAAATAATTTTAACTAATTAAAAATCTAAACCTAACAGAAAATAAATTGCAATAAATTAAACTATATTCTTAAAACATAAAAATAAAGAAAGTAAAAATAAAAACAATTAAGTTATGTTGGGAGTGCACTTGGGTGCATCTCCCAGACATAACCACTTCCTGAGGTAATTTGTCTTGTCTTTCCCTCCTGGGGGGTCCTCTTGTTCTTTTAGGTGGTGTGTTGTTGGGTCCTTCAACATGTCCTTGGGTCTACCGTGACAGATGTTGTCTTTGTGCTGATTATGGACACCTGTGCGTCTGGGCATCCTTCTTTTTCCCTTTCTGAGTGTTGTAACACATTTAAATTGATGCTCTGATTGTCTACCCTCATGATCAGCTCCCCATGCTCTACATTTGTTAGCGTTCTACCCGTGGCCAAGAATGGTCGCCTAAGGATGATAGGGGTGTTTTCATTGGCCTCAAAGTCTAAGATGAGGAAGTCTGCTAGGAAAATAAGGTTGCCCACTCGAACTAGGATGTCTTCAATCTTTTCCTCCGGTTGTACAAACGAATGGTCAGAAAGTTTCAGCATAATGGAGGTGCGTTTGGCTTGCCCAATTCCTAGCTTGTCGAAGACTGCCTTAGGCATCAAGTTTATGATGGCTCCTAAATCACACAGGGCTTTTGTTTCGTGCTTGCTGCCTATTCTACATGGTATCACAAAGTTGCCTGGATCTTTTTTCTTGTGCGGCAACTTGTTGTGCAGCATAGCCATGCACTCCTCTGTCATAGCAACTATTTCAAACTCCCCAATTCTTTTCCTATTAGAAACCATGTCCCTTAATATTTTGCATAGTTGGGCATGTTCTGAATGGCTTCTATTAGAGGGATGTTTTTGTGCACCTGCTTCAGAATATCAAAGAATTTCCTAAACTGGTGCTCTTGCTTCTATTGCTTAAGCCTCTGGGGAAAGGTGATAGCAGGCGGATGTCCTCTATACGTTCTTTGCAATGGAACTTGATATGTGGAGGATCATCTGCCTCAGGGCTGCTGTTCGGCTCATCTTCTGGGGCGGCTGGTGTTGATGCTGTCGTGGCAGGTTGAAATGGCTTGATATGTGGAGGATCATCTGCCTCAGAATATCAAAGAATTTCCTAAACTTGTTGTTCCTTTGTTGCCTTTTCCATTCCGGGCTCATCCAATTGTTTCCCACTTCTGGTTGAAATGGCTTTGCACTGCTCATATGTGGGTTTAGCTACTACCTTTGTACTACTGGATGTTGCACCCATTGTTCTGCTACTATAGATCGCAGTGAACTACCCAAACTGGGTCTCTAGGTTCTTTACCACAGCCTCCTGGTTGTTCATCCTCATCTCTGTCATGTCCATGAATGACTCAGTTTTATCAATAAACTTATTAGTAAGAACAATAAACTCTTAAGTGCGGTCGAGCATCTTCTGTCGCAGTCCCACTAAATTTCCCCAAAGTGTTGATCATGTTAAACGTCACGAGATTCAGCTTAAAGTGAGCCGCCTCAATTTCAGGTTCTGTCACTGTAGGATCGAAACCTATGAAGTCATGCTCCAAATAATCCCTGGTGGTTCGAACGTACTGTGGCTGCCTGGGTGGAATAAGGGGCGGCTGCCTTTGTGGAACTTGCTGCTATTCTCTGGGCGGCGGGTCTTGCTGCCCATCCCTGCCGTTCTGAGCATTGTTGGCAGGGTTGTCGTTTATTTCATCCATGATTTCCTCTCATTTTCTCTCTTCTTTAGCTTTCCCTAGGGCTGTTTTGATCTCTCTTTAGTTTTCTCTTTCTCTCCGTTTGATATCGTCAAAGTAAACGATTTCACCTTTTAGGTTTGCCCTGGTCATGCACTACCAAAGGAAACTGTATATTTTTTCGAATAAAGATAAAAACTAAAAATATAAAGCAAATAAATAAAGGTGCATGAATTAAAAACGAATTTCGTTGTTACCAATCTCCTGCAACGGAGCCAAAAACTTGTAGAGCGTTTTAGTGTTCTCTAAATATGAGCGCAAGTGCACACTCCTGTCAAGTAATAGTATAAAAGATATCGTCTCCCACAGGGATTTGACAGCTTGACTCGAATCGTAACTCCTGCACAAGGGAAAATTAAATGCACAAATAAGTTGAATTGTTCAAGAAGAAAAGAAAATAAAACACAAGTAAATATATGGGAAGAGTTCAGATTGATGGAATGGGTCGGGTTATACTGTTGCTTAGTGTGAAACTGCGTTGAATAGGATAAATTGCTTTGCGCTGCTTGACTTCGCTGCCTCGGCGGGGGATGGTAGGTAGGCTGCTGTGATGCTCTCGTTGCCCCAGCAGTGGAATGGAAGTGTGTCTCGGCAATGAACTCGACAGAACTACAAGCTTTGGCAGAACGCTTCAAAAGTGATCCCGCTTACGTCTAAGTCAGAATGTTGTTGATGCCCACTGCAGATAATACCAGTAGTGGCGTGAATCGTGCAAAGACAGCAATGTTTGGTTCGTTCTCTTTTAGCCGCCTTAAACCCTAACCTAGGTCTAGACTTGATTGATCAACACTTGATTAAGGTGAAGACCATACTTATTCCTTTCGTGAGTTCGACTCTCTCGATTCCGAAGAAATGGATAGTAATCAACTAATCTTTCGCCTCAATTGAAAACTATGAAAAACATGGAATAAGCGAACCTCGAAGCTTTATTGCAAAAACAAACTTAAAAACCTACAATCGTTTTCACGCTAACTACAACATAACCCAACCCCAAATAGAATTTTAGAACATAATGGCGGCAAGAAAACCTAAACTATGCCTAAGGGAAAACCTAAGTTGTTTTGAAGTAAAAGTACAATGGGTATATATAGGCATTAGCTACGTCTAGTCCTTCTTGAAGTAGAAGTCTTCAAAGCAGCTTTTGCATTAAATGCAACCTTAAATTTTGACTTCTTTGAGTTGAATGTGGACTTCTTCGCGTTGCCTTACTCCACAAGTAATCTCGCATTCCTCCTTCAGCGGCTCTACCCGCTGCTACAGTCATCAGAAAATTGAGTGGACAACATCGTCAAGATCATGATTTTCTGCTCTACAGATCGCACTCCATTTCTCCAATTCCTCAGTTTGCTATCTTGGGCAACAGGTATGGCAGCGAAAGCTACTCAGCAACTGTTGTCTCTGTCTAGAACTGGATTAGTACAACTCCTTGGTCTGCTACCTCAGCATCATGTCCTCGGCTCCTCTCCCCTTCTATCAGGCTCTAGCACCTAAAACTAAAACTAAACTAAAACAGTACATTTTCCTTACCAAATAATAGATAATCTATAAAAAGGATGGCAAAGTAAAGAATACTGTAAAATGAAATGCATTATCCTAATTATGCCTAAAATGTACTAAAAAAGCAATAATAGGAGATCGAATGTGCTTGAAATATAGAACTTATGGACACTTTATAGTAGTATATGGCTTGGTTGTATGTTTAAGTGAATTATTTTAAACATTGCTACGATGCACTCTTTTTCCTCCATTTAGGCTTTAGGGGGTTTTAATGAGGTCCGTATCAATGTCATTCTAGTAATAAAAAGAATTTCCTTTCAAAAAAATATAACATTACTAAGCAAATTTGAATGATCTATATATTATTTTATTATTTCTATAATTATTTTTAATACAATTTAATTAATTATTAAATTCAAATACAAATATAAATGTGCGAGAATAAAAAGAAAAAATATTAGTTTACAAATGTCACAATATAAATACGTGAGAGTGAAGAATTAAAAAAAAAGGTTAAATTGAGGTTACTTGGAGATTTTTTATAATTGTTAAGGGTGAAAGGGTCTTTAAAACTTTTATATCAAAACCTCTAATTTCAAAAATCTCCTATTTGCAGCTTGTTCAAAATTAGAGGTTTCACCCCAACCCTCTATTCACCAAACATCCAAATTAACATATTTGACCGGTCAAACCTCTAATTTTAGCTTAAACCTCAATTTATCAAACATGGTCAATGTTTAAAACAATAGAGGCAAAACGAAAGCTCGGAGAAATGTAAACTTTGGCAATTGCTTTGATAAAATTGCAGAGTGGTTGTTCCGTGAAAATGTGATGCGCAAATTGCGTGCACGTATACACGGTGCCAAGTTATAGTATTTAAGATATCGTCTCCATAGGGATTGTGACAATCTTTCGGAGTTCACTTTTCTGCACAAGTAAAATAAAAACATAAATATTAGGAGTTGGATTTGATTAAGACTAAGACTAAAACAAGTAAAGTAAATTGAGATATCAGAGTGAGAGAATGGGCCGGTATTGTATGTTTCATGGTGTGGAGAATTGATGTACTATCTCGGCACAGTTTTGCTGATCAACTTAACAACTTCAGCCACCGCCCACAAGAATTCCTCGACAGGCGCCCGCCTCGGTAGAGTTGTGTGAGATTGTCTGGGCAGTTAAGCGATGATTCAAGGTTCAACAAGGCTTCCTTCTATGACTCCCTCTTCTCCCGAAGCTTGAAATACTATTGGCGAACACGTCTTGGATGATACCTCTCGGCGAGAATCTAAGGGCGAACACCAACCGACTATGGATCCTCTTTTAGCCACTGAACTTCTTAACTTATCCCTAAGCCGAAGTAGCTTTACCTTATAGTTGGATAAAACCGTGTTTACTTGTTTCGTGAGTTCAACTCTCCCGATATTGAACAAATGGATTGAAGCCCTCTTCTCTCCCGATAAAAATTACGACAATGAAGAACCAAGAGTAAACAAACCTTGAATTTTATTGCAAAACTGAAATCCTAAACGAATACAACAAGACTCTCACAACTACTATGCAACCAACCCTTAGCCCTAGGGAAGGTTTAGAACATGGTGGGTTTGGACGGCACTAGGGTTTAGACAAGAAGGAGTTTCTCTCAAATCTCAATTGTGTTCTCTCCTTCAAGTCGATTACATATATATAGGGGAGGAGCCTAGGCCTAAGTCGGTTTAGGGTAGGAATACTAGTTAGAATACAATTACAACTCATTAAAAGATCATTAAATCTTCCTAGATTCCCATTTGACTTTTTCCAACTTGACTTTGACCTTGGCTTTTCTTTGTCTGCTCGGCTCCAATGCACATGCAAGTGGTCTCTAAAAATTGGGCTTGATGAGCTCTTTCTTTCGCATACTACTTTGCATTTTCCACTCTTCCTTGAAGTGTTGCCTCGGTGGCAAGTAGTTGACTGCCTTGGCAGGGGTATGGACTGGTGTGCAGGGGTTGGCACAGCTCTACATTCTGATTCTTTCCTCCTCGATCAGCTCTCCTGATGCTCCAATAGCTTCCTCCTTTAGCTCTTAGCTTTCTCTTCATCTGCCCTATTTGCTACCTCGGCGACATCTGCCTGAGCGGGTACCTACGCATAGGGAGAAAACACACTTGAGCAGTATCATATATATAAAATCAAATAATTTCATCAAATAAGGCAGGTTGTCTAATCTATTCTATTTTGTGTATGTTACCTAATAAATGCAACCTAAACTACACTTAAGAACAACAATAATTGAGCTAAACTAGGGTATAAATATACGATTTTTGCACACTTAACAGTGGTCACCGGGTATCAAATTGGGTTTGATATGGCGAAGGAGGAGCCAACGTCTTTTGAACTTGTCCAAATATTAAGTGAGACAGAGGGTTTGATCAAGATTGATGAAATTATTGTTTTTATGGTGGCGAGAAGAAATTTAAATTCATGTCTAGAGAATGGAAGCTTTTGCGAGTTCGTTTGAAGAATGGGTGCCGGATGAATAAGATAATGATAGTGATAGCTTTTTGCATGAGTAATGTTCACATTCAAAATATATGGATACTACACGGAGGATCGACATGAAAAATGTTATTAATTGAGGACAATGAACGTGGTGATGGGAGGGAGGAGGCCCATTAAGAGGTTGTGTCTGATCATGTTGATGATACAATAGTTCCTAATTTGTAGAGGTGTTGCCGAGATGGAAAGTGTTGGGATGAACAATCAATGCTAAATGACCAAAAGGGGGTGAATTGACAAATAAAATTTTTGGTGGAAGCAATTGGAAAGGTAAGAAAAATTGGGACACAAGATTTATAGTGGTTCAACCTTCTCAACAAGGTTTACACCCACTACCTTAGCTATCTACACTAAGGATTTCTGAAATCTACTAGATTTGCTTTTCTTTTGAGGATAAAAGGAGGCAACCTTACAAACTCCCTTAAGACCTATACCACAAAGTCTTAAAAACCCTCACAAAGAGAATACAAATGAAGCAAACTAAAAATCTTTCACTAGGTTGATTGTTTGCACAATCCTAGGTTCACTCAAACCCCAACACTTGAATAAAATGGATACAATAGAAACTCTCAAGTGGGTTAATAACGGCTCAAAGATTGTTGGATGTGTGCTTGAATGCTTTTAACTTGACCAATAGTTATTGCTTAAGTTTTAGAGACTTGATTTTATACACCCCCTCATTGATTTCTAACCATTTGGGTAGCTGAGATATTAATTCTAGCTGTTGGGTTGCATTTTTCTCGCAATAAATGTTGTCTGCCAACACTTGGTATCGATACACGAGCACTCATATCAGTACCTGCCATAAGAAGAAATAGTCGTTGCAGACAATGAGGCGCGAAGTGTATTTTACATAGGGTATCGGTACGGGTCGTATCATATAGATACCGATTTTTCTCACTGGAATCCTTGAAAGTTTTGCACAAAAACTTGTATTGATACGCCTATATAGGTATAGATATGTGTTAACTGAAATTCAAAGTTATGATTCCAATAAAACTGACAAGAAACGGTCAAAAAATTAATGCAAAAGATTTGGAAAATCTTAACCTCGTACCGTTACGCACTTAGTCGTACCAATACTCGAACACAAATTTGTTCCCAAGTTTGAATGTCATGCTGATTCGGCTACACGCGTATCGGTACCCTATAGCCATCAAGTATAAAATCAAATTCTAGTAGCTAAAAACCGTATTGATACGGCCTAAGACGTATCGATACTCTTGGACCAATTTAGTTATTTTTTAGTACCAAACACATAGAAAAACTTTTGGGTGTAAGGTTTTGACTTAGAAATTATTTTAAGTTCAAAAATTTATCAATCTGTGAGTCTTTTTGAGTACTTGAAAATTTATCCCTTTTACGTAATAGTCCTTGTTATTCCTTATTATATCAAAATCAAATATATAAGTTTTACAGAATAAATTGTGGAAGAACACAATCAGGATGGACTAGAGTGTTGAAGAGGGTCCTAACGGGTCAAGTATGCAGATGTCAGATGAAAATGTTGACCTCGTTTCAAGGGTGGTGCCTGATGAGAAGGATAGGGTGGAGTTGGATTGTTGCGATTTAGAAGCTCAGTACTTGGGCTCACATGAGTCGTATAGGTCTGATAAGGTAGAGCCCATACAATATAATGGGGAATACCCAAGGTAGGGGATATGTTGAACTAAATATTTTGATATAACAATTAGAATTGAAAAATATTTTTGGGCTTATTGAAATATTACAAAAATAATTTAAATTGTAAAAAACTTGAAAAAAATGTTTCAAAATTTTATAACCTCAAAAATGTGTTATTAATTGTTTTATATTTATAAAATATTTTTTAATTAATTAAAATATTTTTAAAGTTTTTAAGAATGGTTTAAAAGCTTTTAAAACATGTAAACATTATTTAATCACTATTTGGCACTGTTCACGACACTATTCATGCATGAGTATTTTCATGAATAGTGTTGGTCTCAAAACCATTTTTCCGATCACGAAATTGGGCTGCGAGAAACTCAATTTTGAGCCTATAAGGGTTATACTTTGATAAGGTATCAAAACCTTTATAAAGTTTTGAAACCATTGAGTGCAAAGTGTAATACTCGTATTTTGTCCAGGTACTCATATATATTAGTAATTCGATATAAATAAAACCAAATAGATATAAATAAATAATAAGGCCCATATTATATAATAATAGTCCAAAAGTCACTCAAAGTCCATTTACATATATAAGAATCCAAAAGTCCAAGAAAGAACCCAAGTTCCAATTCTTTTACAGTTCATCTACAACCCATATCTGATACAAAAAAACCCAAATAAATACAATTTAAGCCAAATTTAGTCCCAAGGGACACGTGTTGTCGTCTATTGGGCCAGAGAGCTTTCACATGGATCCTGTGTTTTCTCCTATATTACATCAGCGTCTGCATCACCCTATAAATAGGGAGAGAGATAAAAGTTAGGGTAATTAATAATAATAATAATAATAATTACTTTCCATAAAAAATAATAATTAATATAGTAATCAAAGAGAGAGAGAGAGAGAGAATTACCATCTTGGGAACCGGAACCACCGTGGAAATTGAAGCGTTGCTGGATAGTTGAAGCTGTCACCAGAGAGGCTTAACCGTCGCCGAAAAATCGGTATTTCCTTTAATCGAACTTCATTTCGAATCTGTAAAAAAGATAAACAAACATGTTAGTATTTTGAGAAAACAAATAAAAAAGATTAAAAGGTTCCGAGTCTTTACCTATTTGAATCATACACGACGTTCGGTGTTAGGGCTTCGACGGAGTCGAAAAAGTACTCAGTTCAAGGGTAGATTTAGGTTAGATCGGGGAAGAATGGGTGGATTCTTTCGAATCTGGTTAGTTAGGTTCGATTTTGGGGAAAAAAGGGTTAGATCCAATTAGATCAGGGTAGATCTTGGAATTTTAGGTGAAAAAAATAAAAAAATAAAAAGGCTTTTTTAAGGTTCTGGCTAGCGGCCGAAAATCGCCTCAGGTCGGCCGGTCGGAAGGGAGGGTGGCCGGAGTAAGGTGCACGGTGGTTGACGAACAAGGTATGGTGACCGATGAGTGGTGGACGCGGATCAAAAATGAAAAAATGGTGAACATTTGAAGAACATTTGTGAAAAATGGTATTTTGATCCATTTCCCTTAAGGAATCTGGGTTTTTTGTGTTTGTTTCAGAGAAAATGGTAGGAGAGAAGAAACCGGCCAAATGACCTATTTAACTCGGTTTGCCCCTTTTTAAACTCGGTCCAAAATGGTGTCGTTTTAACACCAAGTTTGGATGACCCGCGAGGCCGAGTTGGGTCGGGCATGGTAGACCCGCGCCTACTATAGGCCTTTCTTACTCTAGGCTACATTATTTTCCTTTTCTCCCAATTTAGTCACCAACCTTTTGTAATTTGGCTCTCTAAATTCAAATTCAATTCAATTTCGTCCCTTTCAGCTTTACTTTAAGTTTTACTTCTTTTAATTTAGTCCATTACAGCTTTCATAATTTAACTATAAATTTATTTGTATGCTTGCATGTTTTAAAATTAAGCATATAGTATACTTGCTTAGGAGACTTTAATTCACCTAGTGTAATTAAATTAGAGCGTTTTAAGACTAAGTTCTCTAATTAAATTTAATTAATTTGATAGGTGAGATCATTATAGAAAATAAATGAGTATTAAATGAACACTTTAATACTCTAATTTGATTAGTGTCTCATTGCAATGAGATTTTAATCAAGGGAGTATTTTAGTGAAATATTTAATATGTCATTTGAACTTAGAAAATGGAAATCACATATAGTTAGTTTAATAAAAATTGGAATTAGGATTAAATAATTAGTGACACTAAAGCTAGGAATATTATTACTTTTGGGCCTAATATGTGTAGTGTCCAATTATTTGGGTGTTACCATAAAAGTCCAAAAATTAATAATATTCATAGAATTTTAATTAATTAATGGAGCCCTAATTAGGTTTTACTTAAAAATGATAAGACAATAATTGGACATGCATTAAACCTTTTATGTTGAGATACATTTTGAATATAAATTGACGTGTCCTAATGTATTTGGACGTTTCAAAACTTATATTCTTCCAAAATGTATTTTCTTATAAAAGGATATTCTCTTTCGAAATAGAATCCATTTAACGATTAAAAGATTTAATTAAATTCAGATTAATGTTCAAAATGCCAAAATGTCACGCGGAATTAATGAGGTATCGATAACGGGCGTTGTAGGGGTGCTAACCCTTTCGTACACATAACCGGCTCCCGAACCCGAACTTTATTAAAAGAATCTATGGTCCACTTTTTATGGTGTCCTCCGGTCTACCAAAGTGACCGGTGGAGACTCCAAAACGATTTTTAAGCAAATAAAGGAAATTTGATTAAAAATACAAAAATCCTAATTTCAAGATCAAATTAAAATGAAAACCCTAATTTCCAAAATCCTAATCGTCAGGCTATTTTTCCACAAACCGGTCTTAAAAACGGTCGTGACAGCTTGGTGACTCCGCTGGGGAAAAAATTGAGAGTCGGGCCTATTAATTAATTCCATGTGGCATTTTGGCATTTCGAACATTAATCTGAATTTAATTTTTTCTAAAGAATTGTTGGATTGATTTCTAGGAAAATTGGGGATAGCTTTTGTTTATCTTATAATTGTCATTCATGCATAAACCCTCAACACGGGTTTTTCACCCTTAAGTGGGAGAGAGACAATATTCGACGTGATGCTCTCCAGCTCCGAGTTCGGATTTTTTTGTCATCTTCTAGTATACTAACCTTATGCGTCGTGGGGCCCACACCTCCGTTATAAGGGACCTATACTACCGAATCGATGTCTTATTATCGCAGTAGATGGTAATGACATTTCGGGAACCAAGAGTCTAGAACAAAGCCCACATTATGTTTTTAGAAAACCTACCCCTATAGAGCCAGACATGAGCTTAGGACAGATGTTGCCGGTTTAAATACTTTTCTCTGGTTGTTTTCTTTGCTAAATATATCATGTTTTCCCGTGTTTGAATTTTGTTTATTTGTTTTTCATATTAATTCACAATACTGACATTGTTTTCATTTTGTTTTGTTTTGTTTATTTTATTTTCTTGATTTTTTTACCAAACATCATTTTGCATTCATTGGAGGTAATTGATTCAGGGATCAGTCAAGTTAGGCAGTGTTCTTAGTGGCCAATGAGTTCATAAATAAGAAGAAGGCATTACGACGGTGTGGACCCGGTTAGAGAAGACTCGGTTCAAGAAAGGGATAGTATTCAACGAAGTCATATGTCAGAATATGTCAGAATGCAAGCAATTACAATAAGACATTTGAAGTGCAACAAGAGAAGATTCAAGAATTGACTGATTCAAACAGCCGGATCAAACAAGTATTATAGGAAGAGCAAGCTTTGAATTCAAAATTGTCGTCATAAGTTCCAAAGCTGGAGGAAATTATTAAAAGGGTGCAATAACGAGGAAATGTCAATCTTTAACTAGAAGATAAAGAGCTGAAAAGGAAGATTGCATAATTGGAAAGTTTCGTACAACATTTGAAAGATTAGTTCAAAAGTTTCAGAAAGAGCACTAAAAATGAAGAATAAGGTACTGAAAGCCGAGCTTGATGTGGCTATCCATATTATCCAAACAAATGATCAAGTTCAGAAGCCATGCAGGGAGTCGCCCGATTCATGCAGATTTTATCCATTGAAGCCATGAACCTGAAACAACATGTTGACATCAGCACCAAGCTAGAACAGTCGCTGACTCGGAAGTAGAACGAAATGATTAGCCTAGGGACGATGGCAAGTTGATCCATATAATCAAATTATCTATTTCTTGTATTCGGTCTTTTAGCTAATGGATGTTGCTCTAAAGACTGGTACTTAAAATCGATACCTCGTGCATTCATGCATTGTATTGCATTCATCGCATTTTTAAAAATAATATTAATAATAATTATAATTGCATTTTGATTAAATAATATTGCATTAATTTTGAGATAATAGTGTGAAAGCTAAAAACCAATATTTTGAGAAACATGAGCAATAAGCTTGTTAAGGTAAGGCAATCTCAAAAAAATATTGAGGACCTCTTGGGTGGAGTTGAGCAAAGGATTGATCAGTCCCAGAACGAGTTGGTAATTCGAGGTGTTGTTTTTCTTGGAATTAGGGAAGCCAGAAAAAGAATGTTTCAAACAAAAATAATGATATTGATAAACAAGCAGGTATCGCATCTCACATGAGGGTCCAACTAGAATGATTCTTCTTGCAAAAAAAGTCCAAGAGAAAAATCAAAAGACCAAAAAAGATAAAAAGGGTCAAAACAAACAAAAGAAAAAAAGAGTAAAAAGTCAAAAAAAAGGCAGAATAAAGGGAAGAAATCAAGGTAAAAAAGAAGAAAATTTGGGTCAATAAAGTCGGGGCATCTATGAGAAATCCAATAAATCAGAAAAAAATAATAAAGTGAATGCACTGGAAATTCTGAAGATGTTGAGATGAAGGTAGTCCAGTAGACAAACATGGAAGGACTGAGTAAAGCCAAATTTCGAAGTTTCTACAAAAAAACTTGTGGATCAAGGGTTCAGTGACAATTAAAAGACTTGGGGATTTTAGCAAAGTTGAGCCATCATAGAGTTTTTCTTCGAAATGTTGAAAGTCAATGATCCAGTTGAACAATGAATTTTTCCCACAAAGGAATTAACTACATGAGGAGCAAAGAGCGTAGAAACTCAAGACAGAGAGATCAAACGGTTTAATAGGAAAAGAGATACATTTATTCTTAGTTCAATGACGTATACAAATTTGCTGCCCAACCTTGTGTAGAATCCACATTTTGATGACAGTGCCCCAAAGTTTTTTCTGAGAATGGATCTGAAACAGAGCCAATGATTTCATCATAAATGAGCATATTTATTATGTGAAGAAATTCGATGTTATAAAAGACCATTTACCTGCTGGAATAATTGAGATAAAAAGTGGAAGGTCCGAATCCAAAAGAGCTTCTGAGTGTAATCCACTACAGTTCGGGGTCAATAAGAATTAGAATCATGTTTGAATATTTACCTCCTCAAAGTTTTTCTTTACTGAACAATACTCCAAAGTCAAATGCTCAAGATGCTCGTGTTAGTGGACGATCGAAGACTAAACCAGATCAAATTCATGTCTCTTATCGTGAGCTGTACTTCAAATTGCTCGAGGCTTCACTGCATTATTTGAAATCTTCAAAACCTTGTCATTCAAGCTGTTACATCATCTGAAATTTTTGAGAATATTATAATGGAGTTCATGACTATGATATTGAAGACCGTTTCACTTTCAATAGACAAGTTCAAAACTTTCTTAAACCAAGGGATTTTTGAAGCTAACATTGAAGGTCAGTTCGTTAAGATTTGTAATTCAAGATGCAGTCACCTAATCGGAGCTAATGTGATTGGGTTGCTTGGAAATCGAATGCTGAAAATGTTTCAAGAAAAGAAAGAGAAGAAAAGGCAAGGTGAAACTAATTGAGAATTAGCAGACATCAAAGAAGAAACCTTGAGCAGACATGCCCGTTAAAAGTTTCAACACTTCCAACCAACATCTTGAAAAGTAGAGTTCATTTATACGCAGACCAGAGGAAGTTGTCAATTTCCACATGCAAATAACTGAACATTCCATGAAAAAGAGCAAGTAATTGATAGAAGAAACAAGGAAATTCATAAGCAGAATGGTCTTACTTCAAGATTCAATGATAACATCAAAACATGAGCAAAAAGGGGCATGTCTTTGTGCTTGCAAAGGAAAATAAATGATGAAATACTGATAGAATTGAAGTGGCTGAAATTCACTCAGGTTTTTCTTTACCAATGATTGACAGTTGAACCGCAGGAGATCTGTCTGTAGTTTTAGGACCATTACAGAATAATACCCTGAATCATCCCAATCGCTTTTGCCCGCGAGCATTGGGAGTCCTTTTTAAGGGAGGTTAATAGGTTTATTTGTTTACGATGCTTATTTCCTACATAATTTTTCTCAAATGGCAAGCATTTTGCATTCTTTGGTTCTTTGAAATAATTCATTTATTCTTTGTTATGGGTTAGTTTTTGTTCTCCCATACATATATGTATATATCTTTTCTATCATTTTTGATCAGGTCCCTATATATTAATGGCAATAGTGACCACGAATCAAATTCAGAGATCAATTTCGAAATGTGGCTCTCTCCCAAGTTATTTAGGCCAACGAGAAGACATTAATGAGTGTTCAGGAATCACGGGAGAATCCCAAATACAAAATATGAGTGAATTTTCCTCTCAAGCATTGTTGACTAAGGTCCTTGAATGAAGTGATAACCCAAAACATCTACCACTTGAAGGCTATTTTTCTTCGAAGATATCCATATATGTGAGGAAATTTGGCATTCCTTCATCTCCCTTCACAAGGAAAGAAAATAAGAAAAATATCATTTGTTGTCCCCTTTGAGCCTAATGATTTTCTTTCGATTCAACCCAAACCAAGGATCACCCTTACACTGGGGGAAAAGAGGATGAAAGTTTGTTTACAAGTGAAAGATAGTTGGTTTTGATCGTGCTATGATAGTGATGCCTTGAGAATTAGAGGCAAGAAACAAAAGTGAATGTACAAGAGCAAGAAATGCAAGCTGAATGAAGACAAATATTTAGAATCAAGTCAAAAATGGAAAAAAGAAAAAGAAGAAGAGAAAAAAGAAATAAAGAGAAAGAGAAAAGGAAACTATAAAAATTTGTGTTCAAAAGTCAACTGAATCAAGTTGAAAACTGCTGACATAGTTATATGAACTCCTAAAATTTTATTAAAACTAGTTTTGCGGTCATTTTTGTAGAGGTTTCGGACGAGCGGGTCTAAATGGGCCGTAAAATGGACCCGTTGGACTTTTACTGAGTAAAAAGTACAGAAATTAAGTTTTCTTTTAATATAATCGTGTTGAAAAGCTCGTGAACAACTATATGAACTCTTAAAATTTTAATAAAACAAGTTTTGCGGTCATTTTTGTAGAGGTTTCGGACGAGCAGGTCTGAATGGGTCGTACATTGGACCCGTTGGAGTTTTACTTGAGTAAAAAGTAAAGAAATTGCATTTTTGCAATAAAATCATGTTGAAAAGCTCGTGATCAACTATATGAACTCCTAAAATTTGATTAAAACTAGTTTTGTCGTCCTTTTTGTAGAGGTTTCGGACGAGCAGGTCTAAATGGACTGTAAAATGGACCCGTTCGACTTTTAACTAAGTAAAAAGTACAGAAATTGAGTTTTTGTAATATAATCTTGTTGAAAAGCTCGTGAACAATTATATGAACTCTTAAAATTTGATTAAAACTAGTTTTGCGGTCAATTTTGATTAAAACTGGACACGTTGGACTTTTAACTGAGCAAAAAGTACAGAAATTGAGTTTTTGCAATATAATCATGTTGAAAAGCTCATAGTCAACTATATGAACTCCTAAAATATAATTAAAACTTGTTTTGCGATCTTTTTTGTAGAGGTTTCGGACGAGCGGGTTTAAGTAGGCTGTAAAATGGACGTGTTGGACTTTTAACTGAGTAAAAAGTACAAAAATTGAGATTTTGCAATATAATCGTGTTGGAAAGCTCGTAGTCAACTATATGAACTCCTAAAGTTTGATTAAAACTAGTTTTGCGGTCCTTTTGTAGAGGTTTCTGACGAGCGGTTCTAAATGGGTCGTAAAATGGACCCGTTAGACTTTTAACTGTGTAAAAAGTATAGAAATTGAGTATTTGCAATATAATCATATTGAAAAGCTCGTAGTCAACTATATGAACTCCTAAAATTTAATTAAAACTAGTTTTGTCTTCTTTTTTGTCGAGGTTTCGGACGAGCGGGTCTAAATAGGCTATAAAATGGAAATGTTGGAGTTTTAACTAAGTAAAAAGTACATATATTGAGTTTCTGCAATATAATCGTGTTGGAAAGTTCGTAGTCAACTATAGGAACTCCTAAAGTTTGATTAAACTAGTTTTGCGGTCATTTTTGTAGAGGTTTTTAACGAGCGGTTCTTAATGGGTCTTAAAATGGACCCTTTGCACTTTTAACTGAGTAAAAAGTACAGAAATTGAGTTTTTGCAATATAATCGTGTTGAAAAGCTCGTCATCAACTATATGAACTCCAAAAATTTAATTAAAACCAATTTTGCGGTTCTTTTTGTAGAGGTTTCGGACGAGCGAGTCTAAATGGGCCGTAAAATGGATAATTGTGTTGAAAAGATCGTAATCAACTATATAAGCTCTTAAAATTTGATTCAAACTAGTTTCGCGGTGATTTTTGTAGAGGTTTCAGACGAGTGGGTCTAAATGGGCCGAAAATGGACCTGCTGGAATTTTAACTAAGCAAAAATTACAGAAATTGACTTTTTGCAATATAATCATTTTGAAAAGCTCGTAGTCAACTATGTGAACTCCTAAAATTTGATTAAAACTAGTTTTGCGGTCCTTTTTGTAGAGGTTTCTAACGAGCGGTTCTAAATGGGCCGTAAAAAGGACCCTTTAGACTTTTAACTGAGTGAAAAGTACAGAAATTGAGTTTTTGCAATATAATCATATTTAAAAGTTTGTAGTCAACTATATGAACTCCTGAAATTTTATTAAAACTAGTTTATCGGTCCTTTTTGTAGAGGTTTCAGACGAGCATGTCTAAATGGACCGTAAAATAGACCCGTTGCACTTTTAACTGAGTAAAAAGTATATAAATTGAGTTTTTGCAATATAATCATGTTGAAAAGCTCGTGAACAACTATACGAACTCCTAAAATTTGATTAAAACTAGTTTTGACATCCTTTTTGTAGAGGTTTCGGACGAGCGGATCTAAATGGGTCGTAAAATGGACCCGTTTGACTTTTAATTGAGTAAAAAGTATAGAAATTGAGTTTTTGCAATATAATCATGTTGAAAAGCTCGTAGTCAACTATATGAATTCTTAAAGTTTGATTAAAACTAGTTTTGCGGTCATTTTTGTAGAGGTTTCGGACGATCAGATCTAAATGGCCGTAAAATGGATCCGTTAGACTTTTAACTAAGTAAAAAGTACAGAAAATGAGTTTTTGCAATATAATCCTGTTGAAAAGCTCGTAGTTAACTAAATGAACTCTTAGAATTTAATTAAAACTAGTTTTGCGGTCCATTTTGTAGAGGTTTCGGACGAGCAGGTCTAAATGGGCCGTAAAATGGACCCGTTGCACTTTTAACTTAGTAAAAAGTATAGAAATTGAGTTTTTGCAATATAATCATGTTAAAAAGCTCGTGAACAACTATATGAACTCCTAAAATTTGATTAAAACTAGTTTTGCGGTGATTTTTGTTGAGGTTTCGGACGAGCATGTCTAAATGGGTCGTAAAAAGGACACATTGGATTTTAACTAAGTAAACAGTATAGAAATTGAGTTTTTTCAATATAATCATGTTGAAAAGCTCGTAGTCAACTATATGAACTCTTTAAATTTATTTAAAACTAGTTTTGTCGTCCTTTTTGTAGAGGTTTCGGACGAGCGAGTCTAAATAGGCCATAAAATGGACATGTTGGACTTTTAACTAAGTATAAAGTACATAAATTGAGTTTTTGCAATATAATCCTATTGGAAAGTTCGTAGTCAACTATATGAACTCCTAAAGTTTGATTAAAACTAGTTTTACGGTCATTTTTGTAGAGGTTTCTGACGAGCAATTCTAAATGGGCCGTAAAATGGACCCGTTGGCTTTTAATTGAGTAAAAAGTACAAAAATTGAGTTTTTGCTATATAACCCTTTTGAAAAGCTCGTAGTCAACTATATGAACTCCTAAAATTTAATTAAAACTAGTTTTGCGGTCCTTTTTGTAGAGGTTTCGGACAAGCAGGTCTAAATGGGCCATAAAATTGACCCGTTGCACTTTTAACTAAGTAAAAAGTATAGAAATTGAGTTTTTGCAATATAATCGGTTTGAAAAGCTCGTGAACAACTATATGAACTCCTAAAATTTGATTAAAACTAGTTTTGCGGTCCTTTTTTGTAGAGGTTTCGGACGAGCGGGTCTAAATTGGTCGTAAAATGGACCCGTTTGACTATTAACTGCGTAAAAAGTACAGAAATTGTGTTTTTGCAATATAATCATGTTGAAAAGCTCGTAGTCAACTATATGAACTCTTAGTGTTTGATTAAAACTACTTTTGCAGTCATTTTTGTAGAGGTTTCGGACAAGCGGGTCCAAATGGGCTGTAAAATGGACCCGTTGGACTTTTAACTGAGTAAAAATTACAGAAATTGAGTATTTGCAATGTAATCATGTTGAAAAGCTCCTAATCAACTATATGAACTCCTAAAATTTGAATAAAATTAGTTTTGTGATCCTTTTAGTAGAGATTTTGGACGAGCTGGTCTAAATGGGTCGTAAAATGAACCCGTTGGACTTTTAACAGAGTAAAAAGTACAGAAATTAAGTTTTTGTAATATATTCGTGTTGAAAAGCTCGTCTACAACTATATGAACTCCTAAAATTTGATTAAAACTAGATTCGCGGTGATTTTTGTAGAGGTTTCAAATGGGCGGGTCAAAATGGGCCGTAAATGGACTCGTTGGACTTTTAACTGAGTTAATAAAACGTAAACTGTTTTTTTGCAATATAATCGTGTTGAAAAGCTCGTGATCAACTATACGAACTCCTAAAATTTGATTAAAACTAGTTTTGCGCTCAGTTTTGTAGAGGTATCGGACGAGCGGGTCTAAATTGGCCATAAAATGGACCCATTGGACTTTTAACTGAGTAAAGAGTATATAAATTGAGTTTATGCAATGTATTCGAGTTGAAAAGCTCGTGAACAACTATATGAACTCCTAAAATTTGATTAAAACTAGTTTCACAGTGATTTTTGTTGAGGTTTCGGACGAGCAGGTCTAAATGGGCCGTAAAATGGACTAGTTGGATTTTTAACTAAGTTAAAAGTACAGAAATTGAGTTTTTGCAATATAATCATGTCAAAAAGCTCGTAGTCAACTATATGAACTTCTAAAATTTAATTAAAACTAGTTTTGTCTTCCTTTTTGTAGAGGTTTCGGACGAGCGGGTCTAAATAGGCCGTAAAATGGACATGTTGGACTTTTAACTAAGTAAAAAGTACAGAAATTGAGTTTGTGCAATATAATTGTGTTGGAAAGTTCGTAGTCAACTATATGAACTCCTAAATTTTGATTAAAACTAGTTTTGCGGTCATTTTTGTAGAGGTTTTTGACGAGCGATTCTAAATGGGCCGTGAAAAAGACCCGTTGCACTTTTAACTGAGTAAAAAGTACATAAATTGATTTTTTTGCAATATAATCGTGTTGAAAAGCTCGTAGTAAACTATATGAACTCCTAAAATTTGATTAATACTAGTTTCACGGTTATTTTTGTAGAGGTTTCAGACGAGCGGGTCTAAATGGGGCGTAAAATGAACTCGTTGGACTTTTAACTGAGCAAAAAGTACAAAAATTGAGTGTTTGCAATATAATCGTGTTGAAAATTTCGTGAACAACTATATGAACTCCTAAAATTTTATTAAAACTAGTTTTGCGGTCATTTTTGTAGAGGTTTCGGACGAGCGGGTCTAAATGGGCAGTAAAATGGACCCGTTGGACTTTTAACTAAGTAAAAAGTACAGAAATTGAGTTTTTCTAAATATAATCGTGTTTAAAAGCTTGTGAACAACTATATGAACTCCTAAAATTTTATTAAAACTAGTTTTGCGTTCATTTTTGTAGAGGTTTCGGACGAGCGAGTCTAAATGGGACGTACATTGGACCCGTTGGAGTTTTACTTGAGTAAAAACTAAAGAAATTGCTTTTTTGCAATAAAATCTTGTTGAAAAGCTCGTGATCAACGATATGAACTCCTAAAATTTGATTAAAACTAGTTTTGCGGTCAATTTTGTAAAGGTTTTGGACGAGCGGGTCTAAATGGGCCGTAAAATGGACACATTGGACTTTTAACTGGGTAAAAAGTACAGAAATTGAGTTTTTGCAATATAATCGTGTTGAAAAGCTCGTAGTAAACTATATAAACTCCTAAAATTTAATTAAAACTAGTTTTACGGTCCTTTTTGTAAAGGTTTTGGACGAGCGGCTCTAAACATGTCGTATAATGGACCCGTTGGACTTTTAATTTAGTAAAACTACAGAAATTGAGTTTTTGTAATATAATCGTGTTTAAAAGCTCGTAGTCAACTATATGAACTCCTAAAATTTAATTAAAACTAGTTTTGCGGTCATTTTTGTAGAGGTATCGGACGAGCGGGTCTAAATGGGTTGTAAAATGGACCTATAGCACTTTTAACTGAGTAAAAAGTATAGAAATTGAGATTTTGCAATATAATCGTGTTGAAAAGCTCGTGAACAACAATATGAACTCCTAAAATTTGATTAAAATTAGTTTTGTCGTCCTTTTTGTAGAGGTTTCGGAGCGGATCTAAATGGGTCACAAAATGGACCCGTTTGACTTTTATCTGAGTAAAAAGTACAGAAATTAAGTTTTTGCAATATAATCATGTTGAAAAGCTCGTAGTCAACTCTATGAACTCTTAAATTTTTATTAAAACTAGTTTTGTGGTCATTTTTGTAGAGGTTTCGGAGGAGCAGGTCTAAATGGGCCGTAAAATGGACCCGTTGCACTTTTAACTAAGTAAAAAGTATAGAAATTGAGTTTTTGCAATATAATAGTGTTGAAAAGCTCGTAGTAAACTATACCAACTCCTAAAATTTAATTAAAACTAGTTTTGTCGTCCTTTTTGTAGAGGTTTCAGACGAACGAGTCTAAATAGACCGTAAAATGGGCATGTTGGACTTTTAGCTAAGTAAAAAGTACAAAAATTAAGCTTTTGCAATATAATCATGTTGGAAAGTTCGTAGTCAACTATATGAATTCCTAAAGTTTGATTAAACTAGTTTTGCGATCATTTTTGTAAAGGTTTCTGACGAGCGGTTCTAAATGGGTCGTAAAGTGGACCCGTTGGACTTTTAACTGAGCAAAAATTACAGAAATTGAGTTTTTGCAATATAATCGTGTTGAAAAGCTCCTAATCAACTATTTGAACTCCTAAATTTTGATTAAAACTAGTTTTGTGATCCTTTTTGTAGAGGTTTTGGACGAGCTGGTCTAAATGGGCCGTAAAATGAACCCGTTGGAGTTTTAACTAAGTAAAAAGTACTGAAATAGAGTTTTTGCAATATAATCATGTTGAAAAGCTCGTGTACAACTATATGAACTCCTAAAATTTGATTAAAACAAGATTCGCGGTTATTTTTGTAGAGGTTTCAGACGAGCGGGTCTAAATGGGCCGTAAAGTGGACCCAATGGACTTTTAACCGAGTTAATAATACATAAGTTGTTTTTTTGCAATATAATTGTTTTGAAAAGCTCATGATCAACTTTATGAACTCCTATATTTCATTAAAACCAGTTTTGCGGTCATTTTTGTAGAGGTTTAAGACGAGCGGGTTTAAATGGGTCATAGAAATTGAGTTTTTGCATTGTATTCATGTAAAAAAGCTGGTGAAAAACTATATGAACTCCTAAAATTTGATTAAAACAAGTTTCGCGGTGATTTTTGTTGAGGTTTCAGACGAGCAGGTCTAAATTGGCCGTAAAATGGACTCGTTAGATTTTTAACTAAGTAAAAAGTACAGAAATTGAGTTTTTGCAATATAATCATGTTGAAAAGTTCGTAGTCAACTATATGAACTCCTAAAATTTAATTAAAACTAGTTTTGTCTTCTTTTTTGTCGAGGTTTCGGACGAGCGGGTCTAAATAGGCTGTAAAATGGAAATATTGGACTTTAAACTAAGTAAAAAGTACAGAAATTGAGTTTTTGCAATATAATAGTGTTGGAAAGTTCGTAGTTAACTATATGAACTCCTAAAGTGTTATTAAACTAGTTTTGCGGTCTTTTTTGTAGAGGCTTCTAACGAGCAGTTCTTAATGGGTCGTAAAATGGACCTATTGCACTTTTAACTGAGTAAAAAGTACAGAATTGAGTTTTTGCAATCTAATCGTGTTGAAAAGCTCGTAGTCAACTATATGATCGTGTTGACGAGCGGGTCTAAATGGGCCGTAAAATGGACCCGTTGGACTTTTTTCTGAGTAAAAAGTATAGAAATTGAGTTTTTAAAATATAATCATGTTGAAAATTTTGTGAACAACTATATGAACTCCTAAAATTTTATTAAAACTAGTTTTGCGGTCATTTTTGTAGAGGTTCCTGATGAGCGGGTCTAAATGGGCCGTAAAATAGACCCGTTGGACTTTTAATTGAGTAAAAAGTACAGAAATTATGTTTTTTTAATATAATTGTGTTGAAAAGCTCGTGAACAACTATATGAACTCCTAAAATTTTATTAAAACAAGTTTTGCGGTCATTTTTGTAGAGGTTTCGGACGAGCGGGTCTAAATGAGCTGTAATATGGACCCGTTCGACTTTTTTTTTTGAAGAAAAGGCCTCATTAAAAACCCCTACTACTGTCCTTCAAGCAAAGCTAGAGGACCCTAAAAAGGGGAAAAGAGTGCCCAAATATTATTAATCAAGAAGTTTTTGTTACAAGATGATGGATACAATGAGGAATATCCAGATCAAATGACGTAGAAGTCATTGAGTTCAAAGAAAAAGAAGCCAACGTATGGGCTATTACATTTGCCTCTCGGCGTACAAAAGAAATGGAAGTAAAGTCGAAATCGAGAAGAGCAGCTTGTATCTGTAGAATGATTGGTCCCATAGTTGATAGATCCTGAGCAGGATTGTTGATCCTGTTTGCAAGAGAAGCGCAATCCGTTTCGATCATGATACGCTTCCATCCATGGGAACGGGCCAAGGTTAGACCGGCAAGGATGCTTTCTCCCTCACTGGTGATAGCGTCCTGGCGGCTACCGAGAGGGAAAGCGAGACCACCCACGACAGCTCCGGCAGGGTCACGAGCAACAACGCCGACGGCTGCTGCACGAGTTGAAGGGTTATAAGCGCCATCCACATTAATTTTGATAAAATTAGGTGGAGGAGAACAGGAGGGATTAGAGATCATAGATGGAGATGGATCTGTTGAGATTAAAGATTTACAAAATTCATCATGTAGGCTAATTGAATTAACAGCAATTAGCCATGAGGGTTGAAGATGGTGGTTGTGAACCCAATCATTACGTCTGTTCCAAATGTTCCATAAAACGGTTAGGAAGAGACCAAATTTTTCAGAAGAAATTGTAGATGCAGCTTCCTCTAACCATTGTAGAGACGAAGGGGCTTGACTCTTATAAAGAGAGGTAGGGATACCACTAATTTGCAAGGCTTCAGATGCCCCAGGGCAGTCACGAAGCGCATGGAGAATCGATTCCGTATGACAACCACAGATAGAACATGGTCCTGAATTAGGGGAAAAAGCTTGCATTTTAGAGCCAACAGGTAATGCATCCGATGCCATACGCCAGCCAAAAGTTTTGACTTTGGGTAAAGCTTTTATCTTAGATAAAAATTTCCATAATCGAGAAGGTGGCGATGGTTGGAAAAAGGAGCGTTGTAAGAAAATGTATCCAGAGCGAACCGAATAGATGCCTGAGTCATTGGGGGACCATAAAATAGAATCCATATGATCATTAATGATAGGGATACGCAGAATGGCATTCGCGTCAATTGGATTGAAATAATTGTTCAATTTCACTATATCCCAGGTAGTTTGATTGCGGATCATGAAATCCCGACAACGGATATGAAATTCATCAGAAATTTCATAATCCCCAGTTAGCTCAATCGGGGAAGATCCACCCCAAATATCTTTGTGTATTCTGATATTACTGTTAATACCAGTGCGATGAAGAAAGCCAGGGAAAAGGCGCTGAAGGGCGTTGTAGATACCTTGCCAGGCAAAAGAACCCCTACTAGGTTTCGGCGCATCCAGATTATTACCTGAAGGGTAATATTTGGATCGGTATATTTGTCCTAATAAGGAATCTGGTTCACAAATTAGTTTCCAAATTTGCTTGCCCAGCAGGGCAATGTTGAAATCATGTAGGTCTTTGAAACCCATTCCACCAGCGGATTTGGGTAAACAAATCCGGTTCCACGGTAACATGTGCCAACCTTTTTTGTTGGATTTTCCTGTCCACCAGTATTGGCGGATTGATGTGGTCATGTCGTCAATGATATTGTGTGGTAGAAGATAGCAAGACATCACATATTGTGGGAGAGATTGTAAAACAGCTTTGATAAAAATTTCTCTACCACTAAAGGATAGAAGGTGTTTGTCCCAGCTAGAGAGTCGATCATGTACTTTATCTCGAACAAAGCCTAAAGATTCAGTTTTATTTTTCCCAATGAGGAGCGGGATACCTAAGTATACTCCAGGGTTAGAAACTTCGCGTACTTGTAGGATACTATTAAGTATATTTCTTGTTACAGACGGTGTACGTGGGTTGTAGAAGATTGTTGATTTCTCAAAGTTTATTGCTTGACCAGATGCATTAGCATATACTTGGAGAGCATTTTTCAGACGGGATGCTTCCGAATGATTGGTATTAATAAATACCATGCAATCATCTGCAAAAAGAAGGTGGTTAACTTTGGGCCCATGCTTACCAGCGCCTAGACCTGGAAGTATATTAGTTTGTTGAGCGGCCGCTAAGTAAGCCGAGAGACCCTGGGTACAGAAAAGGAAAAGAAAAGGGGATAAAGGGTCCCCCTGACGGAGACCTCGTTGAGGTAGGAAGGTGGGTGAAAAGGAGTTATTAATTTTAACTGAGAAGGAGACAGTAGATATACAACGCATTATAAGATCAATCCAGTTGGATGCAAAGCCCATGCGTGACATAATATTTGCCAGGAAAGACCATTCAACTCTATCGAAAGCTTTTTCCATATCCAGTTTGAGAGCAGCTCCTTGCGAGGATTTAGTTGCTCCAACATTGATGTTGTGAATAATTTCATGCGCAACAAGGATATTATCAGAGATGTTGCGACCCTGGACAAATGCAGCTTGATTGGAACTAATACAGAGAGGTATGGCCTTTTTCATTCTATTTACAATTGTTTTGGCTACAATTTTGTAGAGAACGGTACATAGGCTAATAGGTCTTAGTTGTTTCATGGATGTTGGATCATTATTTTTGGGAATTAGCACTAGAATGGTTTTGTTAACTAAGGACATATCTATCTTGCCATTTAAAAGATCCATACAAAGATTAAGGACATCTTCACCAACTGTATCCCAATGTTGTCGAAAGAAACTACTGGGTAGACCATCGGCACCAGGAGCCTTCCTAGGATCAATACTTTTAAAAGCATGTAGAATTTCCTCTCTATTGAACGGCTTGAGGAGACTTTCATTCATTGAAGAATTAATGGATGGATGGATTTTTTCAAGAATAGTTTCCGAAAGTTTGGGATTAGAGGTAGTAAAAAGGTTTTTAAAATAATTCGAAGCTATATCCATAATTTCAGATTCCGAGGTACACCAGTTGGAATTGGCATCAAAGAGTCCTATGATGGAATTTTTCTTATTACGATTAGAAGCTCTGGCGTGGAAGAATTTGGTATTTTTGTCCCTTTGGGATAGCCAAAGTGTTCGAGATCTTTGAGCCCAATAAGCTTCTTGTTCCGTTAATAGTTTATTTAATTCCATTCTATAATTTAAATAAGTTTGTTTATTAGTAGCTGTCAAGGGGCGACAGAGAAGTTTGTTAATTTTTTTGGTAAGGAATTTAATTCGTCCTGTTGATTTAAAGCGTTGTTGGTTTTGCCAGTCTTCTAAGTATGTTCCAACCGCTTGGATTTTATTAATGGCCGATCCGGGGGTGTCAGTCCAGGCCCTTTTGATAGTTTGTATGTTATCTTTATTATTAGCCCAACAATTTTCAAATCTGAAATTTTTGGGAATTTGAGATTTACGTATGGTAGTTGGTTTATCAATTTCCATAAGAAGGAAACAGTGGTCAGATTTAGCGACGTATTCCGTATTTATTCGATAATTAGGGAAGAGATCTTTCCAAGCATAGTTAGCTATGAAACGGTCAAGTCTTTCATGAATAACAGGGGTTGCAGGACCTACCTTTGTCCATGTAAACCATCCCGAGGTTGGTTTACAATCAAAAAGGTTATTTCGGATTAAACAGTTTCGGAAATTTTTGATTTGGGATCTAGCTCTACGGGGACCCCCTTGTTTTTCTGAATCGGTTAAAATCTCATTAAGATCTCCTCCAATAAGCCAAGGTTTATCTTTGGTGGACGTGTATAAGGAATCAATTAAATCCCACGCTTTATATTTTTGGCTAGTTTCTGAAAATCCATGCATTCCAGTGAAAAACATAGAGTTGTTATTATACATAATTTGAATGTGGATATGACGCAGCGAGTAGGAAATTAGATTTATATTAATATCATTTGCGGCAAATATTGAAATTCCGGAACACCCATCCGAGGGGGGGATAGAAATAATGTCTAACATACCTAATGAAAGACATAAGCGGTTACAATCCGCATTATTCAACTTGGTTTCACAAAGAAAGATAATATTAGGATTGGTACGTTGGACATAGGATTTGAGATGTTGAACCGTCGGGGATTGTCCAAGACCCTGACAGTTCCAGCATAGGATCTTCATTTTGCTCGGCGGGGCTGGGATTCAGCCGCCGCCGGAGAGTTTTTCGAGCTGCTCATCCCAGCTTTTGGAGTAGATCCTGATTGTTTGGATTTTTTACGCGGGAGCGATACTTGAATTGGTGAGCGGCGTTTCATGCCTCGGTTATTTTGGGTCTGTACGGGGGCTGGTACAGGAACTGGAACAGGTGCAGGGGCTGCATCATTTGGGTAATTTTTAAGCAACCACTGATTAAATTCAATGAAAAATGGATCAGTGGGATTAGAAGGCTTACTCGATTCAGAGTCGAATTTTTTGATTTGTTCAGCAGTAGGGCTGGGAACACCATAGTCATCATTGGTTTCCCAATCATTATCAGAACCATCTTCCGGAATTGGGTAGATGGTATTCAAGGGTTGGGCCTCAAGAGGAGCCTTTTGTTTCGGATCAGCAGGGGGATCATTGCTTGTATTAGGGCCATCTTCCATTGTCATATCGACATTTTGAGCTTCTTCAGTAACTTGTTCCGTGAATGAGGCGGAGTCGCCTTCATTTAGGGCACCTTTAAATTGAAATAAGAGTACTATTAGAGATTTGTAACTTTTTGAAATAGGAAAGATAAAAGAGTGACGTGATGTACCCAAGTTGTTCTGGTTGTTAGGGGGGCCTGTAGGATTGATCGGGATAGCTGGATTATTTGTAGGAATTGCTACAAGAAAATTAGGGAATGAGAAGTTTAAAATGGAGTTTGATAAAAAAGAGTAAGTAAAATCAGTTATAAATTTAAAAGTTGAAAGAATTATACCATTAACTGGAGGAATGTTTGGGTTCGGAATCTGTTCAACATTACGAATGCGCCCACGAATTCCAACTGGACGGCGTCTAGGAGGAAGGTAACGGAGCCAATCTCCGTATTGCAAATTGTTAGGTTTGAGAGAAGAACGGCTGGGGCAGTTTTCTAAGGTATGACAGATTATTCCACATCCTGGGCAGAGAGTTGGTAGTCGTTCATATTGAAGGCGACACATTATTGTGTTCTCACCAGATCCAATGAATACAAAACGAGTAACTGGTCTTGTTATGTTGAGAAAGATTTCAACACGGAGGAACTCCACCATATTCCCATCCACATGGCGGGTATCCGTTCGGAGAACATTGCCTACCATCGAGCCTAAGGCTTGTCCTACCAGATGGGATCGCTCTATATCAGCAAAAAGAGAATCAGGAAGGGAGAAGATTCTGATCCAGATTCGCATTGTGTTGAAGTTGTAGTCATTTAAGGATTTGGCTGGAACGTATTCAGTGACTGCAAGCCATTCATCCTTGTAAAGCCAAGGACCTCGATTCAGAATTTCATAAACATTCTTAACTTCTTTAAACTTGATCTTGAGAAAGTTGTCATGTAACACTGAGAAAGAAACAACTTCATTAGGCTTCCAGATTCCTTCAAAGGCAGTAATAACAGCAGAGATTTCTAATGGTTTGGAAGATATGATGTAACACCCCGGTTTTGGGCTCGGAAGTTTTGGGCGTTGACCGGTTTGGTCAAAGTCCTGTTCGAATCTAAAGAGGTTAAATTAGGAAAGCCTAGTTCGGGTTGCATTAAAAATATGGAAAAATGTTCTAAAATCATCTTTTATTATATAAAAGTGAACTGTGAAATCAATTTTGGAAAATGAGGTTTGGAAGGTTGACATTTTGGCTAGTGACCAAAATGTAATTTTTGAAAGTTGCGGGACAGTTTTATAAAGGATTGAAACTTTGAATCTTTAAGGAGCTATTTGCCCAAAAGTGAATTCTCCAGATTTTTCTAAGATATTTTAATCCTAAATTCTGATTTTAAAGGTTTCATAAAAGGAGGGAAACTCATTTTTACTATTTTCTTTCCTAACTTCCTATTTTCTTCTCTCATTTTCTCTCCAACCAAACATTTCTTTTTCCAGAGATTTTGATCTGATTTCTTCATCTAAAATCATCCTTTCAATTCACAATTGATAGCAAATCATTGTGTCATCAAAACCTACTCAATTGCTACAAGTTTCAATAAGGTTTTCATTCCAAAAAGTGGAGAATCACAAGTTTGGAGGTATGAACGATTTCTCCTCTGAACTTTGAGTTCTTTAATGAAATTCCTAAAGTTTTCAATCCTAAATGTATGTTTAATTAAAGGTTTTCAAGTAGATTTGTGGATCTTGGCTAATTATGCAAGATTTTGATGTTTTCACTTGATTTTCGTTGGATCTGGGTAATCTGTGATTTAAGAGATGTTTTTGATGTTAAATGATCTCTAAATTAATGAGGAAATGAGTTTTGATCAATGCAAGCCCGGATAGGTTGAGTTTCCTAAGTTTAACTTGTGTTTTAAGGTAGTTTTTGTGGTGTTTTTGGTGATCTGTTATACCTGGAGGTATAAGGATGTGTTTGTATTCATTTTGGATGTTAATGGATGTATAAAAATGGTTAGAAGTGATGGATCTTGGCTGGGTTAAGTTTTGGTAATGTTTGGAGGTGATTTCGGTTGTGTTTTGTAGCCGAATTGTTGGATTTGTGTTGAGCAGCGAGTTTGGTTGTGTGGCTGCTGTTCTTAATGCATAATGATGCATTAATGTGCTGTTTTTGTGTGCTTGAAACAGGGGAGTTTGATTCTTGAGCTTTGAAGGTGTTTGCGGAAGGTTTCGGAAGCTTGGAAGGCTTGTCGGCTAGTCTTGTTTGGTTATCGGTGAGTGAAGTTGGGTTTTCGGCTTTTAATCAAAGGTTTGAAGGTTTTGGGAGCTTAGTTTAAGTCTAAACAACTTTGCTAAGCTCAAGAGTAAGTAAATGGATTTCTTACTTGATTTGTGATATGAAGTGGTTTTTAGGCAATTGTGGTTGATGATTGAAGTGCATGTGTTTTGCATGGTTTAGTTCTGTTTTGAAAGCATATTTTAGCATGGTTTAGTGCTGGTTTTGAAAGCCATATGTGAAGGATGCTCTAGGTAGGAGATCCTTGGTTTTATACATTGAAAATGTGGTTTTGATGCATGATGTTGCATGTTGTCAATGGCTTTGTTTAATGCTTTAAAACAGTGAGTTGATGATGGTAAATGATGGTTTTTGCATATTGGTTATGCATGTGAATCATTTGATTAATGTGGAAATGGTTTTGCATATTGGTTATGCATGTGAATCATTGGATTATTATGAAATGGTTTTGCATATGATTTATGCATGTGAAACATTGGGTTAATGTGGCAAGATGGTTATATTGGCAAGTGATGTAAGTGGTTCTTGGTTCTTTGATCGGATATAGTTAGCCGGCTATAGGATTGGGTGCACCGTGAATAAAGTCGCCTTGGAGGTGGAGTGGTCAAGAGTGGACCGGATAAGCTCCCTTCAAGTATCCTAACGAGATGAGGTCATAGTGGAGGTGTTGCCCACTCGAGGACCTTGGTTATTTGAGGTCATAATGGAGGTGTTGCCCATTCGAGGACCTTGGTTAAGCAAAGGTTATATGGTGTTTAAAAGTCCATATGTGAAGACCTTGTGCTTGTTGAGATCACAATGGCGGTGTTAAGTCCATGTGTGGATCTTGTGTGAGATGTCCCGGATCTCGTTAGATGATGTTCTACAACTACCAATCGGTTGTGCAAAGGTTGTATGGTGGTTAAAAGTCCATACGGGAGGACCTTGTGCATGTTGAGGTTGTATGGTTGTCCATACATGGGAACCTCGGGAAAAGCTAAGGTTGTATGGTGTTTAAAAGTCCATGCATGGGAACTTTAGGCTTGTAAGGTCATAATGGAGGTGTTGCCCATTCGAGGACCTTGGATTGGGTAGGGTGTAGGGAGCGTAGGGACAACGCTCGGAATCCGCGTATCCGATCGGGTGTTGAGTTGGAAAGTGGATGTGATTAATTACTTGAAGGCCAATATGATGTTCTTATATATAAAGAAGCATGAGATGCTTGAAATGATGCATGGTTGCATGTGAAGCATGAGATGCTTGAAATGATGCATGGTTGCATGTGAAGCATGAGATGCTTGAAATGATGCATGGTTGCATGTGAAGCATGAGTTGCTTGGAAAGATGCATTGTTGCATGAAAGGTGTATGATGCATGTGAATGCATGTTACTTGTTAGGTTGAACAAGTGTTGTTTATCATTTGGTAAATGATGTATGTGAGCATGAATATCTTTAATGCATTGAAGTCTTGTAGGACTTGTTTTGAAAGGCATGTGAATATGTTTGTATGGTATATATGTTGCCTTGGTGTAATGCAAGTGTTGGTTGGCTTGTGAAATGGTTTTAAAGGTTTCTTGTTTGAAATGGCTTTCAAGTTTATGAAAGGTATGTTATGAAACGGAAGTGTTTCCATGGTTTTGTTTTAGCTTTGCATATGGTATTTATGCATGGATGATGCTTGTGATTGAAAAGGATTTCAAACATGGTTTTGGTAAACAAATCGGGTTCGTTTTACAAGTGTTTTATGACCCGCTGCATTGATGGTGTTTTGGTTTTGAGCATTCCTCACTAAGCATTATGTGCTTACGCTCTTTATGTCCATCAATGCAGATCCTTGAAGTTTGGACAGCAAGGAGCAAGGGATTCAAGGTGGACTCCAAGTGAGATGTATGTCTCGGTGAATAGCTATAGTTAATAAAGGCAATGGGGGTAGAATCTCTTGGGATTATTGTGTTTGTGATCGTTTATGTTGTTCAAGAATGTTTTAATGTTGTTAAAGTTGTTGGAACATGATTTGGCTAAATTGAGATTGTTTTGGAAGGTTTGTGCCTAAATGGTTGCTTGTGTAGGAAGCATGCCTATAGATTTGGGGCTTTTTGCATGTGATGTGTTTCTGATGAATTGTTGATGCAAGCATGTCTCATTTATGCTGAATTGCATGCTGGTAAAGTTTGGTGGCTTTTGGAGCATGTTTGGATGGTCAATTGTGTGTTTGAGTGAGCAAAATGCAGCTTTCTGGGCTAGGCGTTTCGGAACAGGAGACACCGTTTCGGAACGGGTGCCCTGCATGAACCCAGGCGTCCGAAACGGGTGAGACCGTTCCGAAACGGAAAGGCCTCTGCCCGACCCCCGTTTCGAAACGGGCTATGCCTGTTTCGGAACGGCCCCGCGTTTCGGAACGGGCTGTCTCCCGTTTCGGAACGGTTGACCGTTGGGGGCTGACAGTGGCAGTTATGTGTTTCAAAATGTTTGCATTTTGGTCCTGAATCTTGTTTGTGCAATTGTATGAGTTTGAGATGTCCGTTTGAGCTGAAATTTGGCCGAGATGCATAAAACATGATTAATTTTAAGTTGGTAACTTAAAATCTGGTTAAGGCCTCAAAGTTTTCAAAATTTACAATTTGGTCCCTAAAGTTGTGTTTTGTGCAATTGGGTCCCTGAATGATCTTTGATGGCTGTGATCTTTGAGTATGTTGCTTGTGTGATCACATATAGGACTAATGTGCATCTAGATAAGTTTAAAAAGAAAAAAAAGGGTCGTTAATCAAGGTTGACTTTCGGGTTGACTTTGGTTTTCCCCGTGTAATCTTCGTAGTTCGGGTCAACCGTCTAGGCCGGGCTACGGGGGTTACATTTGGTGGTATCAGAGCTGTGTTGCGAATGCTTGGGGAAAACGGTAAGTTGTTGTGATGTGTGCTTGTTGTTTACCCTGATGTGTGGTTGAATGTTGGTTGAAACACGTGTTTCTGGGCATGGTGTTGATGTTTCTTAACATGTTGATGATGTTTTCAAGCATGTTTTATGGTTTTGAATCTTGGTTGAGCTTATGTGGTTTGTGCTGATGATAAGCTGATGCTGTGAGTTGGTTTTATGCTTGATGAAAGTGCTGTGAGTATGTTATGTTATAATATGCTGTTGCAAGTGGATGCTGTTTGATGTAAGCATGATCAAGGTGTGTTGTTTGATATGCTTGATGTTGTGATATCCATGTTGTGTTGATTGTTATGCCTTGTAAAGGGGAGGATTCGGGATACCCATTGCCTTATTAATATAGCTATTGTGTTATTTTGGAGTTGGAATTTGAATCCTTGCTAATGCTGGTCTAACTGGTTTGTTTGTTTGTTGTGATTGTATGTTTGTTGTTGTTAGTGGTATGGCAAAGTCAATGGAGGAGTGGCGGTTGAGGGAGATGGTTGCTGCCTTGGGGCAGGTTGTTAAGGCAAGGAATTCACCCTTTGGTAGTGGAGTTTTGTCTCAGCCTTCTGTGCCTAGTGTTGAGGTCGTAAGGCAAGGGAAAGAAGCTGGTTCTGTGGTGAAGAGTTCATCACCTGTTGGGCAGGAGGTGTTGGGAACATCTCAGGCTATGGTTGAGGTAAAGTCAGTAGATGTGCTGGCTGTGGGATGTGAGGGTTTGCCAAAGCAGTGTTTGCTTGATTTGGGTGCTGTGGAGTATCATGGTACTTCCCCGGAGATGTTTGAGGCCTGGTTGGCCAGTGTGGTTCAGATTTTGGATCGGGAAGGCTGTGATTATGCCTGTAAGCTGGGGAGCGTTGTTTCTTTGATGTTGGGAGATGCGTGTGCCTGGTGGACATCTGTGGCAGTTGCGTCACATATCCATGATATTGATTGGGATTTCTTTGTATCTGCTTTTTATGAAAGATATCTTGGAAGGAAGTTCCTAAGGGTTAAGCAAGGCGCGGGTGGTGCTGTTGTTGAGCAAGTATTGCTTGAGCAAGGAGTGGAAGCTCAGTCATCTGTGTGTGACCGTTGTGAAAGGCAACATGTTGGAAATTGTTGGGGCGCAGGTGTTTGTTGGAATTGTGGTTCCAAAGTACATGTTAAGCGTGATTGTCCTCATGGAGCGAGGTTAGCTTTGGTGTTAGCCAAAGAGTTTCAGAAAGGTCGTGGGCACGGCCGAGGCAAGGTTCAGAAGTGGCAGAAAGAGCAGAAAGTAGTGAAGAGTGTGGGAAAGGAGAATTGCTGGAAATGTGGGTCTGCTGGACACAAGAGGCGTGATTGTTTGATGTTGGCTCGGAATGGCCAAGGTTCTTTACCGCAAGAAGTTGGTGGTGACCCTAGTGTGTTAGTTGGTGCTGCAGTGGTGTGGCAGGAGGATGGTGGTTTCGCAAGGAAGAGAGCTCGTCTGATGAAGCCTCAGGGTGGTGTTGTGCTTTCAGGTAATCTTGTTTAGTAATCTTTGCTCTAGTTGCCTTAGTTTGGTTTCTGTTGGTTTTCCTTGCGTGGTAAGTCTAGTCTTGTTGATAGCATGTTGGGGTAATAGTTGTAGTTTGGAAATGTCTTGGGTGTGAAGAGGTTTGGTAAGTATCTTGTGGTTAATGGTTGTTGGTATGGTGGAGTTAGATGAGTTAGAAGTGAGGTGGGAGGTTGTTCTCAGACGGATTTGAGGATGTTATTGGAGGGTGTGAATTGGCATTCATGCACAGTTAAAATCATTGTTATATACTATATTATATATGTTGGTCCATGCATACATGTGGCATGACATTAGAGGTTTTGCATACATGTACATCAGGCATTGATAGGGCATGTTGGTGATCATGCATACGATGTTCACACTCACCGATAACTAATCGAATCTGTTAGTGTGTTGGATTAGGTTGGACGATAGGTTTTTAGAAGTTGTTTTGGTGCTGGGTAAGAGTTAGTAGTGGGGTATATCAAGCTAGTTGCTAGTGAAAGTGAGAGTGGTGTAGCTGCTGGTAGAAGGATAGTGTTCGATGCTCAAGGAGTTTAGTGGTTTGGTGTTGGACGGTACGGTTGAGTTTAGAATCGGTTTAGTGGTTTGAATAGCTAAGTGGAAGGGGTAGTTCTTTGGTGCTAAGTGATGTTGCAGCTTAGTGGTTGTGTTCCCAAGTGCTGAAGTAGCTTGGCTTTTAAGTTGTTGTGGAAGAGTTGTGTTTGTAAGTGTTGGTTCTTAGTAACCTTTGGGGAGTTAAGAAGATGGTTTGAATGTTTAAGCTGGGCGATGTTTTAGTATGGTAAGTGTTATGGTTGAAGTTGAAGTGGAAGGTCAATGAAAGATTGAAGTTTTTGTTGGTTGTTTGGGTTCTTGTGAGAATTGGTAGGTGGTGTGTGGAATGGCTGACGGAGTCAAGTCGGGGATTGTGATGTAATTTTTGGAATCTGGGTGAGTACTCCTGATGAGCTGTTGTGGTGATGTTAGCAACAGTTGTGAGGGTTTATCAGTTTTCGTTGAGAGGTTTGAGTAAGCAGTTGATGCTTAAGGATTTTTGCTAGTTGGGAAATTCATGGAAGAGGTTTGGGAGTTTGCAAGGGTTTTAGAAGCAGAGAAGGTTGCTTAGTGGCTGGATTGGGTTGGCTGTTGTCTTTGTGTAAACAGGTTTTGGGTACGGTGTATTGCGGTGATGTCTGCTGTAAGAGCTGAAGTTCTTCGGGATGGTGTTGGGACTGTGTACAGTCCGGTTATGTGAAAGGTTAAGTTGTGGCTATCTTTGTGTTTTCTGGATTCTGTGAACAGCATGTGATGGTGCTAGGTTTGGTGGAGGTTTTGTGTGGAAAGTGTTCAGTGTTGGTCGAGGCTTTTGTGTTGCCTTGTGTTTTGGTTTGGGAAGGTTGTGGTTTTCTTTCGCCGGTTAAATTTCGAGGACGAAATTTCCTAAGGAGGGGAGAGTTGTAACACCCCGGTTTTGGGCTCGGAAGTTTTGGGCGTTGACCGGTTTGGTCAAAGTCCTGTTCGAATCTAAAGAGGTTAAATTAGGAAAGCCTAGTTCGGGTTGCATTAAAAATATGGAAAAATGTTCTAAAATCATCTTTTATTATATAAAAGTGAACTGTGAAATCAATTTTGGAAAATGAGGTTTGGAAGGTTGACATTTTGGCTAGTGACCAAAATGTAATTTTTGAAAGTTGCGGGACAGTTTTATAAAGGATTGAAACTTTGAATCTTTAAGGAGCTATTTGCCCAAAAGTGAATTCTCCAGATTTTTCTAAGATATTTTAATCCTAAATTCTGATTTTAAAGGTTTCATAAAAGGAGGGAAACTCATTTTTACTATTTTCTTTCCTAACTTCCTATTTTCTTCTCTCATTTTCTCTCCAACCAAACATTTCTTTTTCCAGAGATTTTGATCTGATTTCTTCATCTAAAATCATCCTTTCAATTCACAATTGATAGCAAATCATTGTGTCATCAAAACCTACTCAATTGCTACAAGTTTCAATAAGGTTTTCATTCCAAAAAGTGGAGAATCACAAGTTTGGAGGTATGAACGATTTCTCCTCTGAACTTTGAGTTCTTTAATGAAATTCCTAAAGTTTTCAATCCTAAATGTATGTTTAATTAAAGGTTTTCAAGTAGATTTGTGGATCTTGGCTAATTATGCAAGATTTTGATGTTTTCACTTGATTTTCGTTGGATCTGGGTAATCTGTGATTTAAGAGATGTTTTTGATGTTAAATGATCTCTAAATTAATGAGGAAATGAGTTTTGATCAATGCAAGCCCGGATAGGTTGAGTTTCCTAAGTTTAACTTGTGTTTTAAGGTAGTTTTTGTGGTGTTTTTGGTGATCTGTTATACCTGGAGGTATAAGGATGTGTTTGTATTCATTTTGGATGTTAATGGATGTATAAAAATGGTTAGAAGTGATGGATCTTGGCTAGGTTAAGTTTTGGTAATGTTTGGAGGTGATTTCGGTTGTGTTTTGTAGCCGAATTGTTGGATTTGTGTTGAGCAGCGAGTTTGGTTGTGTGGCTGCTGTTCTTAATGCATAATGATGCATTAATGTGCTGTTTTTGTGTGCTTGAAACAGGGGAGTTTGATTCTTGAGCTTTGAAGGTGTTTGCGGAAGGTTTCGGAAGCTTGGAAGGCTTGTCGGCTAGTCTTGTTTGGTTATCGGTGAGTGAAGTTGGGTTTTCGGCTTTTAATCAAAGGTTTGAAGGTTTTGGGAGCTTAGTTTAAGTCTAAACAACTTTGCTAAGCTCAAGAGTAAGTAAATGGATTTCTTACTTGATTTGTGATATGAAGTGGTTTTTAGGCAATTGTGGTTGATGATTGAAGTGCATGTGTTTTGCATGGTTTAGTTCTGTTTTGAAAGCATATTTTAGCATGGTTTAGTGCTGGTTTTGAAAGCCATATGTGAAGGATGCTCTAGGTAGGAGATCCTTGGTTTTATACATTGAAAATGTGGTTTTGATGCATGATGTTGCATGTTGTCAATGACTTTGTTTAATGCTTTAAAACAGTGAGTTGATGATGGTAAATGATGGTTTTTGCATATTGGTTATGCATGTGAATCATTTGATTAATGTGGAAATGGTTTTGCATATTGGTTATGCATGTGAATCATTGGATTATTATGAAATGGTTTTGCATATGATTTATGCATGTGAAACATTGGGTTAATGTGGCAAGATGGTTATATTGGCAAGTGATGTAAGTGGTTCTTGGTTCTTTGATCGGATATAGTTAGCCGGCTATAGGATTGGGTGCACCGTGAATAAAGTCGCCTTGGAGGTGGAGTGGTCAAGAGTGGACCGGATAAGCTCCCTTCAAGTATCCTAACGAGATGAGGTCATAGTGGAGGTGTTGCCCACTCGAGGACCTTGGTTATTTGAGGTCATAATGGAGGTGTTGCCCATTCGAGGACCTTGGTTAAGCAAAGGTTATATGGTGTTTAAAAGTCCATATGTGAAGACCTTGTGCTTGTTGAGATCACAATGGCGGTGTTAAGTCCATGTGTGGATCTTGTGTGAGATGTCCCGGATCTCGTTAGATGATGTTCTACAACTACCAATCGGTTGTGCAAAGGTTGTATGGTGGTTAAAAGTCCATACGGGAGGACCTTGTGCATGTTGAGGTTGTATGGTTGTCCATACATGGGAACCTCGGGAAAAGCTAAGGTTGTATGGTGTTTAAAAGTCCATGCATGGGAACTTTAGGCTTGTAAGGTCATAATGGAGGTGTTGCCCATTCGAGGACCTTGGATTGGGTAGGGTGTAGGGAGCGTAGGGACAACGCTCGGAATCCGCGTATCCGATCGGGTGTTGAGTTGGAAAGTGGATGTGATTAATTACTTGAAGGCCAATATGATGTTCTTATATATAAAGAAGCATGAGATGCTTGAAATGATGCATGGTTGCATGTGAAGCATGAGATGCTTGAAATGATGCATGGTTGCATGTGAAGCATGAGATGCTTGAAATGATGCATGGTTGCATGTGAAGCATGAGTTGCTTGGAAAGATGCATTGTTGCATGAAAGGTGTATGATGCATGTGAATGCATGTTACTTGTTAGGTTGAACAAGTGTTGTTTATCATTTGGTAAATGATGTATGTGAGCATGAATATCTTTAATGCATTGAAGTCTTGTAGGACTTGTTTTGAAAGGCATGTGAATATGTTTGTATGGTATATATGTTGCCTTGGTGTAATGCAAGTGTTGGTTGGCTTGTGAAATGGTTTTAAAGGTTTCTTGTTTGAAATGGCTTTCAAGTTTATGAAAGGTATGTTATGAAACGGAAGTGTTTCCATGGTTTTGTTTTAGCTTTGCATATGGTATTTATGCATGGATGATGCTTGTGATTGAAAAGGATTTCAAACATGGTTTTGGTAAACAAATCGGGTTCGTTTTACAAGTGTTTTATGACCCGCTGCATTGATGGTGTTTTGGTTTTGAGCATTCCTCACTAAGCATTATGTGCTTACGCTCTTTATGTCCATCAATGCAGATCCTTGAAGTTTGGACAGCAAGGAGCAAGGGATTCAAGGTGGACTCCAAGTGAGATGTATGTCTCGGTGAATAGCTATAGTTAATAAAGGCAATGGGGGTAGAATCTCTTGGGATTATTGTGTTTGTGATCGTTTATGTTGTTCAAGAATGTTTTAATGTTGTTAAAGTTGTTGGAACATGATTTGGCTTAATTGAGATTGTTTTGGAAGGTTTGTGCCTAAATGGTTGCTTGTGTAGGAAGCATGCCTATAGATTTGGGGCTTTTTGCATGTGATGTGTTTCTGATGAATTGTTGATGCAAGCATGTCTCATTTATGCTGAATTGCATGCTGGTAAAGTTTGGTGGCTTTTGGAGCATGTTTGGATGGTCAATTGTGTGTTTGAGTGAGCAAAATGCAGCTTTCTGGGCTAGGCGTTTCGGAACAGGAGACACCGTTTCGGAACGGGTGCCCTGCATGAACCCAGGCGTCCGAAACGGGTGAGACCGTTCCGAAACGGAAAGGCCTCTGCCCGACCCCCGTTTCGAAACGGGCTATGCCTGTTTCGGAACGGCCCCGTGTTTCGGAACGGGCTGTCTCCCGTTTCGGAACGGTTGACCGTTGGGGGCTGACAGTGGCAGTTATGTGTTTCAAAATGTTTGCATTTTGGTCCTGAATCTTGTTTGTGCAATTGTATGAGTTTGAGATGTCCGTTTGAGCTGAAATTTGGCCGAGATGCATAAAACATGATTAATTTTAAGTTGGTAACTTAAAATCTGGTTAAGGCCTCAAAGTTTTCAAAATTTACAATTTGGTCCCTAAAGTTGTGTTTTGTGCAATTGGGTCCCTGAATGATCTTTGATGGCTGTGATCTTTGAGTATGTTGCTTGTGTGATCACATATAGGACTAATGTGCATCTAGATAAGTTTAAAAAGAAAAAAAAGGGTCGTTAATCAAGGTTGACTTTCGGGTTGACTTTGGTTTTCCCCGTGTAATCTTCGTAGTTCGGGTCAACCGTCTAGGCCGGGCTACGGGGGTTACATATGAAGCGACCAACGATGAAGAGTTTCGGATCCTCCTTGATGAACTCAAATTCAGGAGTATAGAGTAACTTAGATTCGTCACTGGTGAGACTAATCGAGTTGAGTTGGGGGATGGATGAGGAGGAAGCCATTGCGATAATTCGAGAGTATGAAGAAGGCAATTGTATAGTAAGTTGTGGAAGCTTGGGAGAATTGAGATATGAATATATAGAAAGAGATTGAATAGTAAGGGTGTGGAATTTATGGAAAGTAGGATAAAAGAAGGGAATTTGGGAGAATGACGATTGTGATTGATAAGATTTCCTAAAAATAGCAGATGTATTATTTGAATTACTTTCCTGAATTGAAAAGGAAAATATAATTATTAAAAAAGTAACGGGAGTTATTAAAGAAAGAAAAGTTGAAGATTTAAAAAAAATTATGGTAATCATTTAATGGTAATAAGAGGGGGATTTGATTAACAAATTGAATGTATAAAGTAATTGAATGTTGAAATAACAAAAAGAAATTTTTTGTGAGAGTAAAACTTTTAAAAATTATATATTGGAATCTTGAAAAATTAGATGGTAGGACTATCGAAGGGGGATTTATTTTGTAACGGCTGAAAGAAAATTTCAGTAATTTTGTGGATGTTACTAAGACAGGAGCGTGAGTTAATTGAAATGAAATAGATAAGAAGTTTGAGAGAAGTAAACATAGTAATAATAGCGAAAAGTTAATGGGCTTTTTGACTATATTTAAATTTAGTTTGAAAGAGTATTTATTAGGAATAAAAGAAACAATATAAAAGGGGAAAGTTGAATTTAATATAATTAAAAGAAATTGGAATTTGGAAAACCTAAAAAGATTAATAGAATTTATTAAAGAGGGGTAGATAATGAGGTAATTCGGAAATTTTGAACAAGGTTGAGAAGGATGTTCGTGGGAGAGATTAGGAACTATATTTTGAGAAGTAAGGGTGAATAAAATTGAGAATTCCTTAGAGTAAAGTTGAAGTTCGAGTTCAAGAATCCTTACAGAAAGGATTTGGAAAGAATCCCAAAAGTGGGCTAGTGAAAATTCACCTAATAAGGTGTAGAGAAGAGGGGTATTAAACGAACATAACAGGAAATCAATATCACATACAGAGCAGCACACATATAGCAAGTAATTTAAACCATACATAGCAATAATGATATAAATTAGAAAGCAATTAAAAGCATAGAAGAAGTAAAAGGAAAGCAGAAACGGAAACCAGGGGAAATTAATTACAGACCCAAGGGAAGGAAGAAACGGGGATAAGAAACTTAATACAAACCAAACGAGCAAAAAAATATAGGGGGATAAAAAGATAACATGAGAATTAATCAGATTAAGGGAAAGATGTAACCCAGCAGGAGAAGGGGGTATCCGGTTTTCCTTTAATTTCCGTAGAATGGCTTGTAATAAAGCCACCGGTGATGAAACATAGAAAGGCCCTTCAAAGAGAAGATCAAAAATAAAACAATCATAATAAGTAACAAGAAAACAAATGGTAAAATTAGTGATACACAAGATCCAAGTATTCAAAAATAAAACATGCAAAGCTATAATGGATTTTAAGTTTGAAATAGAGTGGTTAACATGAGAATTAGTGGAATAAAAAGCCATAATGAAATTTATTGAGGTTTGTAGCAACAATTCAGTTCTAATATTAGAATATTGACCATTGCGTATACTGATGAACATAGAATACAAATACTGAATATGAATAAGATTCAAGAAAAGAAGGCCTATGAAAAGATGAGCATTACACAAATCAATCCGATAGTTTACTAGGGTAATATTGACCACTGTAAAAGGATTAGTTAAGACATTCCGAGTTATACATTGTAAGGTGTGAGTCAGCATGAAGAAGATTCCGATAAGTATATTACAGCCCATAACATAAAAGTAGTGTAGGAAAGAAATATGATGAGCATAGATTTTATTAGATGTTAAGAAATTGTAAAACTTGTAACCATTAAACCAAAGAGTGTAATTAGATGGATGAACAGGAGCATTAAAACCACAGTAAAGATAGTAAAAAGAGATGAATGTAGAGAATATTTTATTGCAATAATAGTTTAGATTATGTGTTCCCATAAGATGGGCTTGTTGTAAATTCCCTGTAGGGGCTTGAAAGAGATATAAAGTAATAGATAATTTATAAGACCGAGTATTTATCCAAGGTGAGTATGAGAAAACAGTAATTGCAATATTGAGGAGCGACAGAGGATAAACACTAAAAAAAATTAAAAGTGTAATTACAATTGAATATAAACAGTTTAGGAAGAGATAGAAAACTCTCAACCTAAATAACCAGCATAAAAAAGGGGTATTTAACAACAGATGAGATGTTAAATCAGACAAAGAAGGACAGTCAGTAAAACTAAAGGTGAGCCAGAGGGTGACATACCAACAGATTTGATATAGGGAAACAGAAAAGACCTCCCTTTTGGAAAGGAAAGAAAGGCTAATCTGGAAATAGGAGAAAAAAAGGATTAATAAAAAAATATAAAACAAATATAAAAAGAAAGTAGAAAAAGAAGAAAACCCTAGCCGACGAAGGAATAACGATCGTAGCCACCACCCTAACAGATGGAAAAGCAACAACGAGGTTTGCAGACTAGCAAAACCTAAGGTACCTGTGATAGGGATCCAACCAAAGAAATTAGAAGAAAAAAAGATAAATAAAACCAGAATATAAAAAATATTAGAAAGCATTAAAACACAGAAAGGTTTTGGGGAAACTTTGTTGCGGCGGTTGACGGTGGTCTCCAAAAAAGCCCACATAAAAGCTTGCAGAACGACCAAAACCAGCAAGATGACAAACAACCAGTCGAGAGGAATGGCAAAAACCACCAAAATCTTTGATCTGCCAAAAAAAGGAAGGATCTGCATGCAAAAAGCCTTATGCAGACGGCTTGGGGAAGACAGAAAGCCACAAACGGAGACGAACGACGGATAGATCCTCAAAGGAAAATAGAACAACGGATTAGAAAAGAACAATATAAATAAAGAAACAAGAAAAAAGAAAGGGAAAAGGATGATCAGACCTAACGGGTTTGGCGAATTCCCTTTAAAGCTGATCGGAAATGGAAGATAGAGGGTCAACAGATCTTGAAATCCAGATCTGGATATGCGAAGGAGGAGGCTAAAGAAACAACCCAGATCTGAGGTTTTCTGAGCGGGCTTCGACAAAGGACGACCCCGGCGGCGAAGAAAACCCTCAAAAATGGAAATAAATCTACAGATCCAGATATAAAAAACAAAGAAAGACCGTAAAATAAAGAAAAAGGGTAGATGCCAAAAAGATATAATCCGGGGAAAGATAATAAAAGACAGAAAGAAAAATAAACAATCTAAAAACGGTGGTTGAGATGAGAGAGAAAAAACCATTGGGATTCCCATCCCGATTCCCAAGGAGATAAGGGAAATCGTGATGATAAAAACCTGCGAAAAAAAATGAGATAGAGATAAGGTATAAAACAAACTTATGCAGATAAAATTGAAAAAAGCAAAAGGCTGGGGTGAGATGACTCCCTGAATATTCTTCCCGTATTCCAAGGGTTGGCTGAAAACTTGCATACACGGCAGAAAACGCCGAAAGGGGGAGGGGAAATGGTGGAAAAAAGAATCCACCATGAAAACCGGCACAAGCAAGAACCAAGAAAACCCAGAGAAAATAGAGAGAGAAAAGAGAGCCATTTAACTAAGTAAAAAGTACAGATATTGAGTTTTTGTAATATAATCCTGTTGAAAAGCTCGTGAAAAATTATATGAACTCTTAAAAATTGATTAAAACTAGTTTTGCGGTCAATTTTGATTAAAACTGGACCCGTTGGACTTTTAACTGAGCAAAAAGTACAGAAATTGAGTTTTCGCAATGTAATCATGTTGAAAAGCTCGTAGTCAACTATATAAACTCCTAAAATATAATTAAAACTTGTTTTGCGATCTTTTTTGTAGAGGTTTCAGATGAGCGGATTTAAGTAGGCTGTAAAATGGACCTGTTGGACTTTTAACTGAGTAAAAAGTACAAAAATTGAGATTTTGCAATATAATCGTGTTGGAAAGCTCGTAGTCAACTATATGAACTCCTAATGTTTGTTTAAAACTAGTTTTGCGGTCCTTTTTGTAGAGGTTTCTGACGAGCGGTTCTAAATGGGTCGTAAAATGGACCCGTTGGACTTTTAATTGTGTAAAAAGTATAGAAATTGAGTTTTTGCAATATAATCATATTGAAAAGCTCGTAGTTAACTATATGAACTCCTAAAATTTAATTAAAAGTAGTTTTGTCTTCTTTTTTGTCGAGGTTTCGGACGAGCGGGTCTAAATAGGCTGTAAAATGGAAATGTTGGAGTTTTAACTAAGTAAAAAGTACATAAATTGAGTTTCTGCAATATAATCGTGTTGGAAAGTTCGTAGTTAACTATATGAACTCCTAAAGTTTGATTAAACTAGTTTTGCGATCATTTTTGTAGGGGTTTCTAACGAGCGGTTCTTAATGGGTCTTAAAATGGACCCGTCCCACTTTTAACTGAGTAAAAAGTACAGAAATTGAGTTTTTGCAATATAATCATGTTGAGAAGCTCGTCGTCAACAATATGAACTCCAAAAATTTAATTAAAACAAATTTTGCGGTCCTTTTTGTAGAGGTTTCGGACGAGCGAGTCTAAATGGGCCGTAAAATGGACCCGTTGGACTTTTAACTAAGTAAAAAGTATAGAAATTGTGTTTTTGCAAAATAATCGTGTTGAAAAGATCGCGATCAACTATATAAACTCTTAAAATTTGATTAAAACTAGTTTCGCGGTGATTTTTGTAGAGGTTTCAGACGAGCTGTCTAAATGAGCCGAAAATGGACCTGTTGGAATTTTAACTAAGCAAAAATTACAGAAATTGACTTTTTGCAATATAATCGTTTTGAAAAGCTCGTAGTCAACTATATGAACTCCTAGAATTTGATTAAAACTAGTTTTGCGGTCCGTTTTGTTGAGGTTTCTGACGAGCGGTTCTAAATGGGCCGTAAAAAGGACCCGTTAGACTTTTAACTGAGTGAAAAGTACAAAAATTGAGTTTTTGCAATATAATCATATTAAAAAGTTCGTAGTCAACTATATGAACTCCTGAAAATTTATGAAAACTAGTTTTCCGGTCCTTTTTTAGAGGTTTCGGACGAGCAGGTCTAAATGGACCGTAAAATGGACCCGTTGCACGTTTAACTGAGTAAAAAGTATAGAAATTTAGTTTTTGCAATATAATCGTGTTGAAAAGCTCGTGAACAACTTTACGAACTCCTAAAATTTGATTAAAACTAGTTTTGCCGTCATTTTTATAGAGGTTTCGGACGAGAAGATCTAAATGGGCCGTAAAATGGATCCGTTAGACTTTTAACTAAGTAAAAAGTACAGAAAATGAGTTTTTGCAATATAATCCTGTTGAAAAGCTCGTAGTTAACTACATGAACTCTTAAATTTTAATTAAAACTAGTTTTGCGGTCCTTTATGTAGAGGTTTTGGACGAGCAGGTCTAAATGGGCCGTAAAATGGACCCGTTGCACTTTTAACTAAGTAAAAAGTATAGAAATTGAGTTTGTGCAATATAATCATGTTAAAAAGCTCGTGAACAACTATATGAACTCCAAAAATTTTATTAAAACTAGTTTTGCGGTGATTTTTGTTGAGGTTTCGGACGAGCATGTCGAAATGGGTCGTAAAAAGGACCCATTGGATTTTAACTAAGTAAACAATACAGAAATTGAGTTTTTGCAATATAATCATGTTGAAAAGCTCGTAATCAACTATATGAACTCCTTAAATTTAATTAAAACTAGTTTTGTCATCCTTTTTGTAGAGGTTTCGGACGAGCGAGTCTAAATAGGCCATAAAATGGACATGTTGGACTTTTAACTAAGTAAAAAGTACAGAAATTGAGTTTTTGCAATATAATCCTATTGGAAAGTTCGTAGTCAATCATATGAACTCCTAAAGTTTGATTAAAACTAGTTTTAGGGTCATTTTTGTAAAGGTTTCTGACGAGCAGTTCTAAATAGGCCGTAAAATGGACCCGTTGGACTTTTAACAAAGTAAAAAGTACCCAAATTGTGTTTTTGCAATATAATCGTGTTGAAAAGCTCAAGAACGACTAAAAGAACTCCTAATATTTGATTAAAACTAGTTTCACAGTCATTTTTGTAGAGGTTTAAGACGAACGAGTCTAAATGGGCCGTAAAATGGACCTGTTGGACTTTTAACTGAGTAAAAAGTACAGAAATTGAGTTTTTGCAATATAATCGTGTTGAAAAGCTCGTAGGAAAATATATGAACTCGTAAAATTTTATTAAAACTAATTTACGGTCATTTTTGTAGAGGTTTCGGAAGAGCAGGTCTAAACAGGCCGTAAAATGGACCCGATGGAATTTTAACTGAGTAAAAAGTACAAAAATCGAGTTTTTGCAATATAATCGTGTTGAAAAGCTCGTAGTCAACTATATGAACTCCTAAAATTTAATTAAAACCAATTTTGTGGTCCTTTTTGTAGAGGTTTCGGACGAGTGAGTCTAAATGGGCTGTAAAATGGACCCGTTGGACTTTTAACTGAGTAAAAAGTATAGAAATTGTGTTTTTGCAAAATAATCGTGTTGAAAAGATCGTGATCAACTATATGAACTCCTAAAATTTAATTAAAACTAGTTTCGCGGTGATTTGTGTAGAGGTTTCAGACGAGCAGGTCTAAACGGGCCGTAAAATGGACCCTTTGGAATTTAAACTAAGCAAAAATTACAGAAATTGACTTTTTGCAATATAATCGTTTTGAAAAGCTCGTAGTCAACTATATGAATTCCTAAAATTTGATTAAAACTAGTTTTGCAGTCCTTTTTGTAGAGGTTTCTGACGAGCGGTTCTAAATGGGCCCTAAAAAGGACCCGTTAGACTTTTAACTGAGTAAAAAGTACAGAAATTGAGTTTTTGCAATATAATCATATTGAAAAGTTCGTAGTCAACTATATGAACACCTGAATTTTAATTAAATCTAGTTTTCCGGTCCTTTTGTAGAGGTTTCGGACGAGCAGGTCTAAATGGACCGTAAGATGGACTCGTTGCACTTTTAACTGAGTAAAAAGTATAGAAATTGAGTTTTTGCAATATAATCGTGTTGAAAAGCTCGTGAACAACTATATGAACTCCTAAATTTTGATTAAAACTAGTTTTGTCGTCCTTTTTGTAGAGGTTTCGGACGAGCGGATCTAAATGGGTCATAAAATGGACCTGTTTGACTTTTAATTGAGTGAAAAGTATAGAAATTGAGTTTTTGCAATATAATCATGTTGAACTGAATTAAAACAAAAAGAACAAACGATAAAAACATAAATCATAAACAACCAATTGCCAATCCCCGGCAGCGGCACCAAAAACTTGTTGCGTTCGTGTAGTGACTATAATTGGTACACAAATGGTGCAAGTATACACGTCGAACGAGTAATAAAGTGATGAGTGAGTATCGTCTCCACTGGAGGTGAACACAGTTTTCGTATCTAAATTGCTATAGTAACCAAATTGTAACATGAGTATGCTGAGGTAGAATGAATGACGGAAAAATGCTGTAGTAAAACAGGCAAACAGAGAAGAGATAATCAAATGAAAGATAGGTCCTTTCTCGGATACGAAGCTCTCTACGGAATGGTTGGCTAGCTCCTGAAGGATAATCCTCTAAAACCTCTTAACACTGTTAACGAGTCCTAGTTCTCTCACTATGCTCGGCGGGATTTACTTAGGCTGCTCCTAAAATATCTCTAGCAAGAAGGCTGGGAGACTAACATGCTACAACAATACGTCTTGGCTTAACTCCAACATTTTACTCTCCTAATCTCTATCCCTCTTAGACGTTTAAACCTATCACTTATCTCTAAGGCAGGTTGGAGTCCTTCCCCTTGGTGGTTACTCCATTGTTTATGAAGATCTAAGGCTAGTTCTTTCAATCACTCCCCCTAGCTAATACTAAAGCAGTGACCTCCTCTCGAAAGTTGTCACACACTACTCTAACTATCACTATTGGCTAGGGCTTACTCTCTTAATCACTAACCGCATCTGTACCTAGGGAACAGCCATCACTCGAAGGCACTTAACGTAGGGCCTATATCTCAAAGCACTGACAACCCTAAGCTCTTACAACTTTAAAGAAATTAAGCATACCATAAACAAAGCAAAGCTCAAGAGAGAATAGTAAACATCAACATGAGATTAAGAAAATAAAAAGAGTATCATCCAGCAAAACCCATACCATCTAAAATAGTTCATGGTTGGGCAATAATCAAACGTTTCATTCTCATACAACCCTCCAGATAAATAAATGCTATAGCAAAAAGGACAATAAACTCCCAGTTTGCTAGTGGACTGCCATGACCGCCTTAGGCTCACCGCCTCATAAGAGGACGGTGAGGCCAAGGCTCAAGCTCCCCGATGAAGGACACCAAGTCTGAATGACGATGAAGTGCTTCTCTCCTATAGTTGTGCTTTCTCTTGCACACTTTTCTTCTCTCCTCCACCCTCCCTTTCCTTTGAAGAGATGAAGCCTTTATATAGTGGGGGTGGTCTTCTAGGGTTTTGGTGCCTTGGTATCTCGTTGGGGATCCCAACAAATATCCTCCGACAAGCTCTGTCCACCAGGAGACAAGAGGACAGTCTGCAGATGGAGTGCGGCTACTGCATAAAGCGGTCTGAAAATGTCTGGCGTCCTTTCCTGCGCATTCACGTGCTTGTACTTTCGTGCGCCAGCTAGCCTTCTTTGTCCTCCTTTGCTATAGCATTTTGTTTCTTGCTTCTTCCCTCGCATTCAGCTCTGTCATCTTGCACACAAACAGCCAAAAAATACCTTTCACACAGCACCAACTCCACACGAGCAATAAATTAAAAAGCACCCATAATATACTAAAAATACAACCTACATGCAATGTAATGCACCTGAAAACAAGCAATTGCTATAGCAAAGAGGCATGAATATATAGGTAATAGCATAGCTATCAATAATCGTGTTGAAAATCTCGTAGTCAACTATATGAACTCCTAAAATTTAATTAAAATTTGTTTTCCCGTCCTTTTTGAAGAGGTTTCGGACGAGCGGATCTAAATTGGCCGTAAAATGGACCCGTTGGACTTTTAACTTAGTAAAAACTATAGAAATTGAAATTTTGCAATTCAATCGTGTTGAAAAGCTCATGAACAACTATATGAACTCCTAAAATTTGATTAAACTAGTTTCACAGTCATTTTGTAGAGGTTTCAGACGATGAGGTCTATATGGGCCGTAAAATGGACCCGTTGGACGTTTAACTGAGTAAAAAGTACAAAAATAGAGTTTTTGCAATATAATCATGTTGAAAAGCTCGTAGTCAACTATATGAACTCCTAAAATTTAATTAAAACTAGTTTTGCAATCCTTTTTGAAGAGGTTTCGGACGAGCGGGTCTAAATGAGTCGTAAAATGGACTTGTTGGACTTTTAACTTAGTAAAAAGTACATAAATTGTGATTTTGCAATATAATCGTGTTGAAAAGCTCGTAGTCAACTATATGAACTCCTAAATTTTGATTAAAATTAGTTTTGCGTTTATTTTTGTAGAGGTTTCGGACGAGCGGGTCTAAAAGGGCCGCAAAATGGACTCGTTCAACTTTTAACTGAGTAAAAAGTATAGAAATTGAGTTTTTGCAATATAATCATGTTGAAAAGCTCGTGAACAACTATATGAACTCCTAAAATTTGATTAGACAAGTTTCGCGGTCATTTTTGTAGAGGTTTCGGACAAGCGGATCTAAAAGGGTCGTAAAATGGACCCGTTGAACTTTTAACTGAGTAAAAACTACAAAAATTGAGTTTTTGCAATATAATCGTGTTGAAAAGCTCGTGAACAACTATATGAACTCCTAAAATTTGATTAAACTAGTTTCACGATCATTTTTGTAGAGGTTTCGGACGAGCGGGTCTAAATGGGCCGTAAAATGGACCCGTTGGACGTTTGAATGAGTAAAAACTACAGAAATTAAGTTTTTGTAATATAATCATGTTGAAAAGCTCATAGTCAACTATATGAACTCCTAAAATTTAATTAAACTAGTTTTGCCGTCCTTTTTGAAGAGGTTTTGGACGAGCGAGTCTAAATGGGTCGTAAAATGGACCCGTTGGACTTTTAACATGGAACGGGGAACATCTCCAGGCGGAATGAAATGTCGTTGCAAAATATTCTGGAGCTTGAAATCTTTGACGTGTGGGGAATTTATTTCATGGGTTTGTTTCCTGCATCTTATGGAGATCTATATATTTTGCTAGCAGTCGACTACGTGTCAAAATGGGTGGAAGTTGTTGCCACCCCAAAGAACGACTCCAAGACAATCATGAAGTTTCTTCACAAGAACATCTTCACTAGATTCGGAGCACCCCGGGCCATCATCAGTGATGAAAGAACTCACTTTGACAACAAGCTTATTGCTAAAGCATTACATCGCTATGGAGTCAGGCACAAGATTGCTACTGCATATCATTCGCAGACAAACGAACAAGCTGAAGTTTCCAACCGCGAAATCAAGCAAATCTTGGAGAAGGTGGTGAATCCTAAGACAAAATACTGGTCCCCCAAGTTGGATTAAGCACTTTGGGCATATAGGACAACCTTCAAGATGCCTTTAGACACGTCACCCTTCAAGCTTGTATTTGGCAAGGAGTGCCATTTACCCGTAGAGCTTGAGCACAAGGCTTATTGGGCAATCAAGAAACTCAACATGGATGCCCAACTTGCTGGTGAAAGGAGGTTGCTAGAGCTTAACGAGCTGGAGGAATTCAGAGCCCAAGCATATGAGAATGCTCGCATCTACAAGGAGAAAACCAAGAAGTGGCATGACAAACACATTTTTCCAAGGCATTTCTCAGAAGGAAAACAAGTGTTTCTCTACAATTCCTGGCTAAAGCTTTTTCCTGGAAAGCTAAAATCGAGGTGGTCAGGGCCATTCATAATACACAAGGTGTACCCTCATGGAGTAGTGGATATCAAGAAGTTGGACGACGATGAAGTCTTCAAAGTCAACGGCCAACGCCTGAAGGTTTACAATGGAGCCCCTATCCTCAGAGACAAGTCATACCTGGATTTTCACGATCCTTGAAAGTTTGCATCTTCAACTCCATCTTTTATGCTATAGCATGTCTATAAATAATGTTTTTCTTTTTAGTCTAGTTTTATGTTATCTTTGCCTTTAATTTTCATATCTTTTCACGTGACCCTCGTACAAGGCTTTCTCTTTCCTAGTACAATATCAGGTACAAAGGCAGGGGAGCATGCCGTCTGCAGGGTTGGTAGCAAAGGGAGAAGGACATGGGGTTTGTTTTTATCCAATTTTGGAGGGACGAAAGAAAAGGGGAAAGAAAAGGATAAGGATGTTTTATCCGAAAAGTAGGGGAGTTGAATTAAAAGAGAGAGAGAAAAACAAAAAGCATGTGAGAGAATATACATCTATTTAATGAGGAGAAACCCTAGCCACATAAACTCATATTCTCTCTCCAGCCGTCTGCCATTGCATTAACTCCAGAAATTTTTTCTCTCTCCCTTAAAGCCGACACACGTCCCCATCACCTCCTCTCTCCCATTAACTCATCAGTTTTCCCCACCTTTTTCAACTCCCAACATTTTCTTCATCATTTGTCCCCTCACCTTCTTCATCTTCTTCGAACACTAAAAAAAATTTCCCTCCATCTTTTCGATTCTCTCCCAAACACAGAAAACCTTCACCATTTTCTTTCCTACACATATTCACTCCTCCCAACTTCTCAGAAAAAACTTCATGGCTCGTTGCAAAAACGCCCCTGAGACTTCTGCCATCCCAGACAACAACCAGTCGTAGAAATTCCCAAATTTCGTGACGAGGTAGCAAAGAAGAGTGGGCAAAGCTCAAGAATAGAAACGTTCTTCCAAAACTAGGGTTCAAATACCCTCAAGAGGAAGAAGATCAGTTCGACCAGTCTATAATGGACGTCATTGGCACACATGGGTGCAAAAACTTTGTTGCCCATCCTGAGGAAATCTACACATCACTTGTGAAAGAGTTCTATGCTCACCTAACGAGTCCAACCCAGTCCACAGTTCACGTGCGCTGAGAGCATATAAAATATACTACTGCAGCAATCAACAAATTCTACGAACTAAAGCATACTGTGAACCGTCACACTTCTTTTGTTATGACAATGGATGCGCAAACGCAACGTGAGGTGCTGGAGGACATCTGTTTTCAAGGAACGGTTGATGAGTGTTTAAAAGTTCTATTATTTACACCCTTTTTAACCCATATTTCTGCTGCATTCAAGCATTATTCATTGCATTTAGGTCAGTTTACAACAAAACATCACAAATATATTAAAAGGCACAGATTCTACTAAAAATGGTTGTTTTTGTAGGTATCTGCCATGGTTGACGATGAAGGCAGGCGCAGGGCAGATAAGCAGAAGAGCTGAACTGGACAAGCAGCCGAAGAAGACGAACCTGTCATGGACCTGTCGTGACAGCAAGGTGACAGCAGACTTATGAAGAGGAAAAGTAAAGTGGATCTCGATAGATAGAGAAAAAATCTGCTCGTCTGTCGTGTGGAAGCCAAATATTTTTCCAAGCCCCGGATCAAAAGATATGTCAAGCCAAAGCTCAAGGAGAAGAAATTCCTAGAAACAAGGATGCGGCTGGAAAGTAGGAGACTTTAGAGATTTAGTCTTTATTAGAATCTTACTTTTAATTAAAGTTGTAATCCTTGTTACCTTAGATAACTTGAGCCCAAAGCTTATATAAGGGCATAGATTAAACCTAGGGCATAACCGATTACCCCATAACCGAAACCAAACCCCTGCCGTCCACCCGTCACCGACATGTTCTAAATTCCCCCAAGGGCTACGGGTTGTTTTGTAAAGTAGTTGCAAGGGTTGCTTTGTTTTAGGATTTTTCAAGTTCAATAAAATAAACTTCAAGTTCTTTTATCTTGGTTTTAATATCTTGCAAGAGCATCGGGAGAGCATTGTGAGGTTATCCATTTACTTAGCATCGGGAGAGTTAAGTATACGAAAGAGATAAGAGCGCGTTCTCTAGTTTATAGTTGAACCATCTCGTGCCTAGGGATAGGGCGAGGTTAAGTGGCTAAGGAAGAATTCATACACATCGGTGTTCATCCTTCGATTCACGCCGGGAGGTATCATCAAAGACGTGATCATCGACAGACTTGTGCCTAGGGATAGGGCAAGGCAGATCTGGGATTCTTGCCAAGCTTGAAGTACGGAGTTAGTGTTCGCTGCCGCGACAGCTAACGGACAGCCGCCGCGACAGGTGCTGTCGGCGACGGGCGCGACGACAGAACTGGAGATCCTAAGCAATTCAATACCTGCACTACTGAGCAATTCAATACCAGCCCATTCTCTCTATCTTGATTTCTCAATCCTTTATTTTACGTTTTACCTTATTATTCTCGTGACAACTCTTAATTATTTCCTTTACGTTCGTGCAGTAAACAAGGTGAAGTCATTAGCCCAGTCCCTGTGGAGACGATATCCGATACTCCAGTATCACTTTACTACTTGCGTCGTGTACACTTGCACTACATTGCGATAGACACTTTTACACGCAACAACGGTGCTTGTTAATAACAAGTCAGTTGAGTGAGGACGCCTCAAACCTGAGGCTAAGGTATGGAATCACTTTGTGAGACATAAGCTTATGCCCACATTACACACTGCCACCGTCCATATCTCTCGACCTTTTCTCATTCATTCAATAATACATGGTAGACAAATTGACATAGGAAAGATAATAGTGGATGAGGTATATGCTTGTTTGAAACGGCCCCGTAGCCCCCTTGTTTTTCCTAATCTGATCACTACCTTGTGCAAAAGGAAAGACGTCTTCATAGACGATCTTGTAGATACATCTGTTTCAGGAAAGACAGGTTTGACCCCAGCCCTTGTTACGGAACTCCGGGGATTTAACGAAGACATGCCTCATCAAGCATTGGAGGGTGGAGCTAAAAGTTTTGTTGCAGCAAGAGTGGCAGCATTGGTGGCAACGACAAAGGAACTGAGCTCTGAGCTCAAACTGATGAAGGCACACCAGTGAGCATACTTCAAATATGCCCAACACCGTGATAGTGCCATAGCATCCTGCTTGAACAAACTCCTGCCGGACCAGAATGTCTCTTTTCCAGTATTTCCAATGGAGTTATTGCAAGCCCCCACCATTGCTACAGCACGCACAATGTCTCCCAGTGAACCCAGCTCCGTCCCACCTGCTGCAAAGAGAAAGACTCTAAGAAAGAAAACACCAGCAACTCCAACCGCCCAGTCAGAACAAGAAACTCACTCTGTCCAGCCTACTATCGAAGAAACCGACCCAGCAGCCTCTCCAGCCAAGAAGAGGAAATGCACCAGAAAGGCAACCAATCCTAAACCTTCAAGACCAGAAAACCCACTTCCAGAGCTAGATAAAGAGCCTAATGATTCTGAGGAAACCCCTTAGAAGGAAGCTGCTACAGCACATTCAACTGACCCAACTCCAGCACAATCTGAGGATGTTGCAGCATCCAGACTGAAAACTCGCATGAAACACACTGTTGGACGTGTTAGGCCCTCGTCGAGTGGTCAATCAGTCTCATCAGAAAGTGTGGACGATGTGGCTGACCCACACCACTACTCCTCTTAGACGTCGATGAACAACACCAGCAACACCACCTAGCCTCTGCACCCAGGAGGTACTAACCTTTTTTTTCTTTTTATTTTCAATTTTTCATTTTTTCATGGCATATAGTGTAGATTAGTTTATGCATTGCGGACACTGCATTTCTCAAGTTTGGGGGTGTTAGTGTTCATAGTTAATATTTTGCTTTAGCAGATGCATTATAGGATAGAACAAAATTTTTATTATGGTATTCTATTTAATCTAGAGACAGCCTATGAACATATTTATGACGTCTGACGACGAAATCTCTAAGGCTTGAATTAAGTTAGAAAAAAAACACAACTAGTTGAGATCTATAGAACTGACTTTAGGATCTAGTTGTTAAAAAAAGTTGTTACACATCTGCTCTCTTTCTATAAGTAAGTTTGTTAGAAAATTTTTCTGGAAGAACCCTAGTGAACTCTGATATGTAGACTCTAAGAACATAAAAGAAAAAACTAGACGACCCTGTGATAAAACAAACGAATAAATGCTACGGCATATCTGTAGAAGGACACTCCGTTGTGCAGTCTTCAGGCCATACTGTTCAAAAAAAGATAGAAATAGAAACAAAATAAATAAGTGGCAATGAAAAGCACATGAGTGAATGAAAGTTGTCACGGGATGACTCTACCTACTAGCTCGGGGGTGAGAAGTATGCTCCTTTCTCATCTAGAGTTAAGGACAGTAGGTGTGATGAGCTGACACCCTTCGCAACAATACCTTTTTTCATTTTTGTAGGAGTCTGTAATACTTGAAAATTTCATCGCTAAAGCATTGCTATTGAGCTTCCTTGAAAATTTTTCTTCACCTATCATGCATAGCTCGATGGTAATCTTACACACACACTCACTAGAAGCTTGCTCTTAAGAGAAATTCTTGCCAGTCTCAAATAAATATTGTTGATATTGAATGCCTATATTTTCCTAAAAGCTGAAACACTACTGTAGTATTAATTCCTTGTTAAATCTTTGCCGTAGCATCCCTTTTGTTTATTTTTACTCATTGCTTGAGGACAAGCAATAGCTTAAGTTTGGGGGTGTGATAGCTATGCTATTACCTATATATTTATGCCTCTTTGCTATATAGCATTTGCTTGTTTCAGGTGCATTACATTGCATGTAGGCTGCATTTTTAGTATATTATGAGTGCTTTTTAATTTATTGCTTGTGTGGAGTTGGTGTTGCGTGAAAGGTAGTTTTTGGTTGTTTGTGTGTAGGATGACAGAGCAGAATGCGAGGGAAGAAGCAAGAAAAAATGCTATAGCAAAGGAGGAGAAAGAAGGCTAGCTGGCGCACGAAAGTACAAGCACGTGAATGTGCGGGAAAGGACGCCTGACACTGTCAGACAGCTTTATGTAGCAGCCGCACTCTATCTGCAGACCGTCCTCTTATCTCCAGGTGCACAAAGCTTGTCGGAGGATATTCGTTGGGATCCCCAACGAGATACCAAGGCACCAAAACCCTAGAAGACCAACCCCCCACTATATAAAGGCTTCATCTCTTCAAAGGAAAGGGAGGGAGGATGAGAGAAGAAAAGTGTGGAAGAGAAAGCACAACCAGAGGGGAGAAGCACTTCATCGTCATCCCAACTTGGTGTCCTTCATCGGGGAGCTCGAGGCTTGGCATCACCATCCTCTTATAAGGCGGTGAGCCTAAGGCGGTCATGGCAGTCCACTGGCGAACTAGGAGTTTATCTGTCCTTTTTGCTATAGCATTTATTTATCTGGAGGGTTGTATGAGAATGATATGTTTGATTATTGCCAAGCCATGAACTGTTTTAGATGGCATGGGTTTTGCTGGATGATACTCTTTTTATTTTCTTAATCTCATGTTGATGTTTACTGTTCTCTCTTGAGTTTTGCTTTGTTTATGGTATGCTTAATTTCCTTAAAGTTGTAAGAGCTTAGGGTTGTCAGTGCTTTGAGATATAGGCCCTACCTTAAGGGCCTTCGAGTGATGGCCGTTCCCTAGGTATAGATGGGGGTAGTGATTAAGAGAGTAAGCCCTAGCCAATAGTGACTGTTAGAGTAGTGTGTGACAACTTTCGAGAGAAGGTCACTGCTTTAGTATTAGCTAGGGGGAGTGATCGAAAGAACTAGGCTTAGATCTTTACAAAAAATTGAGTAACCACCAAGGGGAAGGACTCCAACCCGCCTTAGAGATAAGTGATAGGTTTAAACGGCTAAGAGGGATAGAGATTAGGAGAGTAAAATGTTGGAGTTAAGCCGAGAGGTATTGCTATAGCCTGTTAGTCTCCCAGCCTTCTTTCTAGAGATAGTTTAGGAGCAGCCTAAGTAAATCTCACCGAGCATAGTGAGAGAACTAAGACTCGTTAACAGTGTTAAGAGGTTTTAAAGGATTATCCTTCAGGAGCTAGCCAACCATTCCGTAGAGAGCTTCGTATCTGAGAAAGGACCTATCTATCATTTTATTATCTATTCTATGTTTACTTGTTTTGCTACAACATTTTTCCGTCATTCATTTTGCCTCAGCATACTCACATTACAATTTGGTTACCATAGCAATTTGGATACGAAAACTGTGTTCACCTCAAATCCATGTACAGACGATACTCACTCATCACTTTATTACTCGTTCGACGTGTATACTTGCACCATTTACAATCACTGCATGAACGCAACAATTATATTGCAAAAACTCAATTTATGTACTTTTTACTCAGTTAAAAGTCCAACGTGTCCATTTTGCGGCCCATTTAGACCTGCTCGTCCGAAAACTCTACAAAAATGACCGTGAAACTAGTTTAATCAAATTTTAGGAGTTCATAAAGCTGTTCATGAGCTTTTCGACACGATTATATTGCAAAAACTCAATTTCTATAGTTTTTACTCAGTTAAAAGTCCAACGGGTCCAATTTACGTCTCAATTAGATTCGCTCGTCCGAAACCTCTACAAAAAGGACCGTGAGAACTTGTTTTAATCAAATTTTAGGAGTTCATATAGTTGTTCACGAGCTTTTTAACACGATTATATTGCAAAAACTCAATTTCTATACTTTTTACTCAGTTAAAAGTCGAACGGGTCCATTTTATGGCCTATTTAGATCCGCTCGTCCGAAACCTCTACAAAAGGACGACAAAACTAGTTTGAATTAAATTTTAGGAGTTCATATAGTTAACTACGAGCTTTTCAATAGGATTGTATTGAAAAAACTAAATTTCTGTAGTTTTTACTCAATTAAAAGTCCAGCGGGTCCATTTTACGGCCCATTTAGACCCGCTCGTCCGAAACCTCTACAAAAATCACCGCGAAACAAGTTTTTAATCAAAATTTAAGAGTTCATATAGTTGACTACGAGCTTTTCAACACGACTATATTGCAAAACCTCAATTTATGTCATTTTTACTCAGTTAAAAGTCCAACGAGTCCATTTTATGGCCAATTTAGACACGCTCGTCCGAAACCTCTACAAAAATGACGACAAAACTAGTTTTAATTAAATTTTAGGAGTTCATATAGTTAACTACGAGCTTTTCAACAGGGTTATATAGCAAAAACTCAATTTTTGTACTTTTTACTCAATTAAAAGCCAACGGGTCCATTTTACGCCCCATTTAGACACGCTCGTCCAAAACCTCTACAAAAATCACCGCGAAACTAGGTTTTAATCAAATTTTAAGATTTCATATAGTTGACAACGAGCTTTTCAACACGATTATATTGCAAAAACTCAATTTATGTCATTTTTACTCAGTTAAAAGTCCAACAGGTCCATTTTATGGCCTATTTAGACCCGCTTGTCCAAAACATCTACAAAAATGACGCAAAAACTAGTTTTAATCAAATTTTAGGAGTTCATATAGTTGACTACGAGCTTTTCAACATGATTATATTGCAAAAACTCAATTTATGTACTTTTTACTTAGTTAAAAGTTCAACGGGTCCATTTTACGGCTCATTTAGACCCGCTCGTCCGAAACCTCTACAAAACTGACCGCAAAACTAGTTTTAATCAAATTTTAGGAGTTCATATAGTTGACTACGAGCTTTTCAACACGATTATATTGCAAAAACTCAATTTCTGTACTTTTTACTCAGTTAAAAGTCCAACAGGTACATTTTACCGCTAATTTAGATCCGCTCATCCGAAAGCTCTACAAAAATGACTGTGAAACTTGTTTTAATCAAAATTTAGGAGTTCATATTGTTGTTCACGAGCTTTTTAAGACGATTATATTGCAAAAACTCAATTTCTATACTTTTTACTATGTTGAAAGTCCAACGAGTCCATTTTACGGCCCATTTAGACCCGCTCGTCTGAAATCTCTAAAAAAATTACCGCAAAACTGGTTTTAATCAAACTTTAGGGGTTCATATAGTTGTACGAGCTTTTTCAACACGATTAAATTGCAAAAACTCAATTTATGTACTTTTTACTCAATTAAAAGTCCGACGGGTCCATTTTACGGTCCATTTAGACCCGCTCGTCCGAAACCTCTGCAAAAGGATTGTAAAACTAGGTTTTATTAAATTTTAGTAGTTCATATAGTTAACTACAAGATTTTCAACATGATTATATAGCAAAAACTCAATTTCTGTACTTTTTACTCAATTAAAAGTCCAACGGGTCCATTTTACGGCCCATTTAGACCCGCTCATCCGAAACCTCTACAAAATCACCGCAAAACTAGTTTTAATCAAATTTTAAGAGTTTATATTGTTGACTACGAGCTTTTGAACTCGATTATATTGCAAAATCTCAATTTCTATACTTTTTACTTTGTTAAAAGTCCAACGGGTTACTTTCAATAATACTACATTACTTCTATTACCATTCTATTCTACTATTAATTACCTTCTATCATTTCACACACACTCTACATAAGATACTCAATTTTTTTTATTTCCCTTTACCTACTCATTCAATTCCCCTCGTCTACTATCTCTATTCCTCAATTCCTCTCTTTCGCCAACCCCTCTCAAATGGCTTCCTCATCCTCTCTTCCCCACTACTCTCACCTTGACCTCACTAATGAAGAGGCAAACGCCATCTACACTCCCGACTTCGATTTTTTTGAGGAAGACCCAAAAACCATCTTAATTGGGAAATTCATATCTTCAAAACCCATTGATGATTGGGCAGTTCTTTCAGCTTTCGAAGGAATTTGGGAAAAGAACAATCTCAAATCTATGTCCATCATTCGAGATTCTTTCTTTAGGATCGAATTTGCAACTCTGAGTGATCGTGAAGATGTTTTTGAACGGGGCCCCTGGTTATATAAAGATGAGTGGCTTGCTTTAGCTGAATACAACCCTGACAAAAGTATGGACGAATACTCTTTCAACCCTATACGAATCTGGTTCCGTATTCTCGCCTTTCCCAAGCCAATAATGATTAGCACGGACGAAGACCCTGACAGAACCCACCTAGTGGGCCAATCTCTTGGTGCTATGGTTGGCACGGTTCTCAGAACTGATACATGAAAAAAGATGGGAATATGACAGAATTTTTGCGAGTTGAGATTCTGATGGATATCTCTAAGCCAGTCCGCCGCTTTCTCCTCATTAGGAAAGGTACGCGTACTACCTCTTTTCGCCTCCAATACGAGCGTTTGCCTCTTCTATGCCACGGCTATGGCATTATCAGCCATATCTTTGAAAACTGCCCTAACAAAGCCGCATTTGATCCGGCTAAACTTCAATATGGTGAGTGGTTTCGGTACCTTCCCCCGCGTCGTCGAGATCAGGGACCACGTGGCCGAATCCGAGCAGTTGAGCCATCTACTAATGCTAGCCGCCATCCACCGATAGGTACTTTATCACTTTTATTCTGGTTCCAACAATTTCTTTATTTTTGTTTGCACTCATTAATTAATTTTCCCCTTCACATAGATCCAAGGGACAAGGGAAAATCTGTTGTCGAACCTGATGCCTCTGCGCAAGAACCGAGTCTGTCTTTTATCCATTCCCATCATCTACTTTTTATCCGACGTTTCCCACACTTGAAACTCAATTCCTCTTTCTCTGAATTTCTAGGGAAACTCAATGAAGGGGATGCTGCTTCCTTTGCAGATCTTCCTGCTGAGGATATTAATAATAATGATGAGACGATAGGCGAGGAATCTTCCGAGCCGCCTATGACCAAAGTGGACCCCCAGAAACCATCTCGAGTCACACTCCCTCCTCGTGTTATTTCACCCCAGCCTCTGAATACAATATTCCCTATCCCTGAGAATTCTGAGAACGGCGATTGGGATGCCCAAGACGATAGTGTTCCAAGTCCTACTGCTAAACAAGTGAATAATCTAGATGCTCAACTAAGTAAGCCTTTCCTTCAAACAGGTATTTCACTTTTTGATGCATTTGACTCTTGGCTTCTTAAAAACTATCCCAATGATGCAGCCTCGGCTCTTGCTCCTATACCAATTCCTCCCAACCGTGGTACTAAAAGACGCTCCCCCATCCAAGTGATCCTTCAGCCAAAGAAGTCCAGGCCCTCTCCTTCCTCAACTCCGAAAGCTGGGATGAGCAGCGGAAAAAACTCTATGGCGGTGGCTGATTCACAGCCCCGCCGAGGGAAATGATTATTTTATGCTGGAACTGTCAGGGTCTTGGGAAGGTCCAGGCAGTTCAACATCTCCAACAATATGTTCGACGTCATTCTCCAGATTTTTTTTATGTGAAACAAAACTGAAAAATACGGCTTGTAGCCGTCTTAGCTCTTTTTAGGTATGCATGAAGTTTTTTCTATTGAACCCAATGAACATTGCTCTGGTCTTGCTTTATTATCGACGAATAAATATAATATGACGTTGCTTTCTTATTCGGATCGTTTTATTCATACTCAAATTCATTGCGACTCTTACTCGTTTTATTTCACTGGTATACATGGTTACTCTGAAACTAGTCATAAAACTAAAACTTGGGATTTAATTGACTCTTTAAATAACAACGAAGGTCTACCTTGGCTCCTAGGAGGTGATTTTAACGAAATCCTATCTGATAATGAGAAACAAGGAGGCTGTCGTCGCGCAAGATCTCAAATCAATAATTTTCGACAATGCCTCTCATGCAACAACCTTTTTGATTGCAAACCAACTTCGGGTTGTGGTTCACATGGTCTAAACTTGGGCCCAATACCCATACGCTGTTCGAGCGTCTAGACCGTTTCGTAGGCAATTTGGCATGGAAAGCCATTAATCCCAATTATAACATCATCTCTGATTTTGATGCTAAATCTGATCACTGCTTTCTACTTTTGAATACAGAGCCCCCATTTCAAACCGATCACCGACCACCCCCCACTAAGTTCCGCTTCGAAAATTGTTGGGCAGCCAATGAAGAAGGCATCTCTGTAGTCAAGCAAACTTGGAACTCTACCAAGGGCAATACCCTTGATAAAATTCAAGCTGTTGGCTCATGTTTAGGTGATTGGCAATCTCAAAACCGCTTTAAATCCACTAGTCGTATCAACATTCTCTCTAAGAAAATTAATAAACTCCTACAACATCCCCTCTCGGCCGCTGCTGAGGAAAAATACATCGCTTCTAGATCTGAAGTCCATAAATTATTAAATGAACAGGAAGTGTACTGGGCGCAACGTTCCCGTAACTTATGGTTGTCTCAAGGAGACAAAAATACCCGTTTTTTCATGCCCGTGCTACTAGTAGGAAAAAGAAGAATACCATCACTGGTCTTTTTGACGCAAACAATAATTGGTGTATTACCTATTCTGATCTTATGTCCATTGCATCCTCATATTTCCACGCTCTCTTTACCTCCTCCAACCCCTCATTTTCAGATCAAATACTATAAAAAAATCCCTTCTTCCATTACACCTGCTATGAATGAGTCCCTCTCTAGGGAGTTCACAGCTGAGGAGATCATCATAGCTTTCCGCGATATTGACCCCAGGAAAGCCCCTGGCATTGACGGCTTGCCAAGCGGTTTTTTAGACAACATTGGGATACGGTAGGGACAAATGTCACCACACTTTGCCTAAATATTCTCAATGGTTCTGCCGATATAGCTACGGTAAACCAAACCATCTTGGTTCTTATACCTAAAATAAAGGATCCAACAACTATGAGGCACCTTAGGCCCATTAGTCTCTGTACAGTTATATACAAAATTATTGACAAGGTCTTGGTTAATAGGATGAAACATACTATCCCCTTTTGCATTAGTTCCAACCAAGCTGCCTTCGTTCAGGGACGTAATATTTCCGACAACATTCTTATTGCTCACGAAATAATTCATTCTATCAATACTGGTACCTCTAATTTTTCTCAATGTGCCGCTCTTAAGCTTGATATGGAGAAGGCTTTTGATAGGGTTGAATGGACTTTTCTTGAAAATGTTATAACCCGTATGGGTTTTGCGCCCTCATGGGTCTCTCTTATAATGCGATGTATTTCTTCGGTCTCTTTCACTGTTAAGGTCAACAACTCTTTCTCTCCCTTTTTTCGCCTGTAACGGGGTCTCCGCCAAGTTGACCCTTTGTCCCCTTTCCTCTTTCTTTTTTGTACTCAAGGGCTCTCTGACTTTCTCTCCGATGCTAAACAGCGTGGTTTACTTCCTGGCCTTGGTGCCAGCAAGCAGGGGCCTAAGGTCAACCATCTCCTATTTGCAGATGACTGTATAGTTTTTCTCAATTCAAAACCAGAGGAAGCCGCTCACCATAAATTGGCCCTCCAAACTTACGCTCTGCCTCTGGCCAGGCAGTTAATTTTGATAAGTCCACTATCTTTTACAATCCTCGTACCCCCAGTTCAACCCATCATGCTATTAATTCCTATCTTCAGGTTCGCGAGGTCTCCAATCCAGGTGTCTACCTAGGGGTACCACTTCTTATTGGTAAAAATAAGACTTTATCCCTGGGTTTTATACGCGATAAAGTTCACGAAAGATTGTCCAAATGGGACAAGCAACTCCTTACCTTCAGTGGCAGGGAAATCTTTATCAAGGTTGTGTTGCAATCTCTACCTCAATATGTAATGTCATGCTATTTATTGCCTCAAAACATCATTGATGACATGACTGCTGCCATCAGACGATATTGGTGGTCTGGTAAAAATAATAAAAAAGGTTGGCACATGCTCCCCTGGGAACATGTGTGTTTACCTAAATCAGCAGGAGGTTTGGGATTTAGGGACCTCAATAATTTTAACATTGCGCTTCTTGGTAAACAATTATGGCGCCTTATTTGCGAACCAGATTCTCTCCTGGGTCAAATCTATAAAGCTAAGTACTTTCCTTCAGGCAATATCCTTCATGCATCTCGGCCATCTCGTGGATCTTTCGTCTGGCAAGGTCTCTATCACGCCATGCAACATCTCTTTGGAGGCTTTCTTTATCGTCCTGGTATTAATAGCAATATTTGACTCCATCAGGATAACTGGGGAGGCTCTTCGACCGCTCACCTATATGGGGACTATGAGATCTCGGATGAAGTCCACGTTCGTTGTCGTGATTTTATGATTCGGAATCAAGCAGCCTGGGACCCTGCTAAGGTCCGTGCGTATTTTATTACGGCCGATGCCGAGACTATCTTGTCTATTCCCATTATCAATGATACTCGAGATTCCATCCTATGGAGTCCTAATGATTCTGGTATCTATTCGGTCAGATTTGGCTACCAATTCCTGCAACGCCCTCCGGAACCCAGATTTCGACCTTCTTGGATTTGGAAGGTTCTCTCTAAGCTCAAGGCCTTGACTAAAGTTAAAACCTTTGGATGGCGCATAGGATCTGACGCTCTACCCGTTGGAGTTCGTCTACAGGCTTTTGCACCAGACTTAGGCCCCTGCCCTGTTTGTCACTCCGGCACGGAGTCTATCCTCCATGCTCTCCGTGACTGTCCTGGAGCATCAGAGGCCCTCCGCTTGGTCGGTCTCCCTACTTCCTTGATTAACAGCACGTCACCCACCGGTCTACAATGGTTGGAGGAAGGTGCTCGCCTTCTCTCTTCTGACCTTCTCGGGCTTTTTCTGACTACTCTGTGGAACTTATGGAACCAGCGTAATGACTGGGTCCATAACTGTCATCTTCAACCCCCGTGGTTAATCGCTATCAATTCCATAAGTCTTCATCGGGACTACTCCGCAGCTATTTCTTCCACTGCCTCTTCGCCGGCCTCTCCTCCTCGTTGGAGACATCCCCCTCGGGGGCATATTAAAATTAATGTGGACGGGGCTTTTGACCCTATCACACGTGCAGCGGCAGTTGGAATTGTGGCGCGTGATGAAGCAGGTTCGGTCGTTGGCGGTTTGGCTTACCCCTTAGGCAGTTGCCTGGATGCCGTTTCATCAGAAGGGATGGGCCTTCTAGCTGATATTACCTTTGCTCAAGCTCATGGATGGAGCCGTTTGATTTTCGAGACGGACTGTGCAAATCTTGCGAACAGACTCAACCTTCTGGGACCTGACCTCTCTACTATGGGCCCGACGATCTTGCAAGCCCGTGAAGCTTTGTCATGTTTTTCTGTTGCTCATGTTCAGTTTGTTTGTCGCGAGGCTAATTTAGTTCCACATACTTTGGCTACAAATGCCCTTAGGACCATGACGTCTTTGTTGTTTGGGTCATCTACCCTGATTGTATCCGCAATGCTGTACTCTGCGAGGTTTCCCCTACATTAATATAAATGAACCATGGGTAATCTTTTCCCCTTTTAGTTTTCTCTAGGCCTTGTGCCTAGAGATGGTAGTAGGGGTTTTTAATGAGGCCCGCTTTTTTCAAAAAAAAGTCCAACGGGTCCATTTTACGACCCATTTAGACCCGCTCGTCCGAAACCTCTACAAAAAGGACGGCAAATCTAGTCTTAACTAAATTTTAGGAGTTCATATAGTTAACTACGAGCTTTTCAACACATTTATATTGCAAAAACTCAATTTCTGTACTTTTTACTTAGTTAAAAGTCCAACGGGTCCAATTTACGGTCCATTTAGACCCACTCGTCCGAAACCTCTACAAAAATCACCGCGAAACTAGTTTTAATCAAATTTTAGTACTTCGTATAGTTATTCACGAGCTTTTTCAACATGATTATATTGCAAAAACTCAACTTCTATACTTTTACTTTGTTAAAAGTCCAACGAGTCCATTTTATGGCCTATTTAGACCCACTCGTCCGAAACATCTACAAAAATGACAGCAAAACTATTTTTAATCAAATTTTAGGAGTTCATATAGTTGACTATGAGCTATTCAACATGATTATATTTCAAAAACTCATTTTCTGTAATTTTTACTCAATTAAAAGTCCAACGGTCCATTTTACGGCCCATTTAGACCCGCTCGTCCAAAACCTCTACAAAATCACTGTGAAATTTGTTTTAATCAAATTTTAAGAGTTCATATAGTTGTTCACAAGCTTTTCAACACGATTTTATTGCAAAAACTTTATTTATGTACTTTTTACTAAGTTAAAAGTCCAACGGTTTCATTTTACGGCCCATTTAGACTCGCTAGTATGAAACCTCTACAAACAGGACCGCAAAACTAGTTTTAATAAAATTTTAGAAGTTCATATAGTTGACTACGAGCTTTTCAACACGATTATAATGCAAAAACTCAATTTCTGTACATTTTACGCAGTCAAAAGTCCAACGGGTCCATTTTACGGCCCATTTAGACCCGCTCGTCCGAAACCTCTACAAAAAGAACCGCAAAACTAGTTTAATCAAATATTAGGAGTTCATATAGTTGATCACGAGCTTTTCAACACGATTATATTGCAAACACACGATTTCTGTAAATTTTACTAAGTTAAAAGTCTAACGAGTCCATTTTACGGCCAATTTAGATACCCTCGTCCGAAACCTCTTAAAAATGACCGCAAAACTAGTTTTAATCAAACTTAAGGAGTTCATATAGTTGACTACGAGCTTTTTAATCACGATTATATTTCAAAAACTCAATTTCTATACTTTTTACTCAGTTAAAAGTCCAATGGGTCCATTTTACGGCCCATTTAGACACGCTCGTCCGAAACCTCTACAAAAATCACCGCGAAACTAGTTTTAATCAAATTTTAGGAGTTCATATAGTTGTTCATGAGCTTTTTAACACGATTATATTGCCAAAACTCAATTTCTATACTTTTTACTCAATTAAAAGTCTAACGAGTCCATTTTATGGCCTATTTAGACCCGCTCGTCCGAAACCTCTACAAAAATAACCGCAAAACTAGTTTTAATCAAAATTTAGGAGTTCATATACTTGACTACGAGCTTTTCAACAGGATTAAATTGAAAAACTCAATTTCTATAATTTTTTCCTGAGTTAAAAGTCCAACGAGTCCATTTAGACCCGTTCGTCTGAAACCTCTACAAAAATGGCTGCAAAACTAGTTTTAATCAAATTTTAGAAGTTCATATAGTTGACTACGAGCTTTTCAACACGATTATATTGCAAAAACTCAATTTATGTACTTTTTAATTAGTTAAAGGTCCAACGAGTCCATTTTACGACCCATTTAGACCGTATGTCCGAAACCTCTACAAAAATCGCCGCAAAACTTGTTTTAATCAAATTTTAGGAGTTCATATAGTTGTTCACGATCTTTTCAACACGATTATATTGCAAAAAATTAATTTATGTACTTTTTAATAAGTTAAAAGTCCAACGGTTTCATTTTAGGGAACATCTAGACCCGCTAGTCCAAAACCTATACAAAAAGGACCACAAAACTAATTTTAATCAAATTTTAGGAGTTCATATAGTTGACTACGAGCTTTTCGACACGATTATATTGCAAAAACTCGATTTCTGTACTTTTACGGACCATTTAGACCCGCTCCTCCGAAACCTCTTCAAAAATCACTGTGAAACTAGTTTTAATCAAATTTTAGGAGTTCATATAGATGTTCAAGAGCTTTTCAACACGATTATATTACTAAAACTTGATTTCTGTACTTTTTACTCAGTTAAAAGTCCAACATGTCCATTTTACGACCCATTTACACCCGCTCGTCCGAAACCTCTACAAAAAACACCTCGAAACTAGTTTGAATCAAAATTTAAGAGTTCATATAGTTGACTACGACCCTTTCAACACGATTATATTCCCAAAACTCAATTTCTGTACTTTTAACTGAGTTAAAAGTCCAACGGGTCCACTTTACGACCCAATTAGACCCGCTCGTCTGAAACCTCTACAAAAATCATCGTGAAACATGATTTAATCAAATTTTAGGGTTTCATATAGTTGTTCACGAGCTTTTCAACACGATTATATTGCAACAACTTAATTTCTATACTTTTTACTCAGTTAAAACTCTAACAGGTCCATTTTACGGCCCATTTAGACCCGTTCGTCCGAAACCTCTACAAGAATGACCGTGAAACTTGTTTAATCAAATTTTAGCAGTTCATACAGTTGTTCACGAGCTTTTGATGAAGATTATATTGCAAAAACTCAATTTATGTACTTTTGCTCAGTTTAAAGTCCAACGGGTCCATTTTACGGCCCATTTAGATCCGCTCATCCGAAACCTCTACAAAAATGTACCGCAAAACTAGTTTAATCAAACATTAGGAGTTTATATAGTTGTTCACGACCTTTCAACGTAATTATTTTACAAAACTCAATTTATGTACTTTTTACTCAGTTAAAAGTCCAATGGGTCCATTTTACGGCCCATTTAGATCCGCTCGTCCGAAACCTCTACAAAAATGACCGCAAAACTAGTTTTACTCAAATTTTAGGAGTTCATATAGTCGACTACGTGCTTTTCAACACGATTATTCTAACACCCCAATTTTGGGCTTAGAAGTTTAGGGTCTGAACCGGACCGGTCTGAGAAACGGTTCGAATATAAAAGGAGGTTTTAGGGAAAGCCTAGTTCGGGATGCTTTAAAAATATAGAAAAAATATTTAAAAATCCTCATTTAATATATATAAGAGAGTGGTAAAATCAATTTTACAAAATAAGGTTTGGAAATACTACATTTCGGTGTAGTGACCAAATTGCGATTTTTGCAAAGTTAGTAGTGACTGTTTTGTAAAGGATTGAAACTTTGAATCTTTAAGGAGCTAATTTACCCAAAATATTTTTCTCCAGATTTTTCCTTAATTTGGGTGATTTAATTAATGTTTTAATTAAATAAAAGAAAAGGAAAACTACTTTTTAACTTTCATAACTACCTTTCTCTAATTTTCTCTCATTCCTTTTTCTCTCAAAATCTCATCATCCAAACACCTTTTCTCCAGCAACTTTCACATTGTTTTTCACTTCAATTGATGAGATTTCCATCACTCATTGTTTCCTAATCAATCTTGCATCAAATCCTTTTGATTTCCACATCGATTTTCATGGAATTTGGCTCAAATCAAGGAGAAATCATCATTTAGAGGTAAGATTGTTCTTCTCCTCTAAATACTCAGTTCTTTACTGAAATTCCCAAGTTGTCAATTCTTTATTAAAGTTTTATAAATGGTTTTAATGTTAGAAACATGATTTTGGCTTAAAACTCAAGATTTTGGAAGAGATCTTGAAGATTTTCGTTGTAATTGGTTGGGCTCTGTTTTGAGATAGTTCTCTAATGTATTTTGGATGTTTAATGATGTTAGGAATGAGGTTTTATCAATCCAATCCCGAATAGGTTGTGTTTCCTAAGTTTTTGCTTATGAAAATGGTGGTTTTTGAGGTGTTTTTGGTGTTCTGTTATAGCTGGAGGTATAAGGACGAGTTTAGGGTTGTTTTTGTGTTAATTGATGTTTAGAAATGTTTAGAAGTGATGGATCTTGGCTTGGTTATGTTTTGGAAGAGTTTGGAGGTAATTTCGGTTGTGTTTGGTAGCCGAAATGTTGGGTTTAGGTAGAGCATCGAGTGTTGGAGTGTTGGCTGAAGATTTCAATGCATGATGATGCATTAATCCTCTGCTTTAATGTGTCTAAAATAGGGGAGACATCTTCGGACACTTTTGGAGTTGATCCGGAAGCTTAATTGGCGTTTCGGCAAGTAAGCAAAACGAAATCGGTGAGTGCGATTGGTTTAGAAGTCTATGAGAACAAAAATACAAGGTTTGGGGATTTATGAGAGGTTTGAAACACCTTCCTAAATCCGGAAGTAAGTATGGTTTGATTTGGTCTCTCTAAAGTGGTGTTTGCCCCTAAAATGCTTTTACATGCTCATGATTTGATATTGATAAATTCCTACTATTTTTATACATGATTTAGAGCATGAAATTATGCTTGTAGAGATGTCATAAGATGGCATGATGCATTGAATAGATTTGAGCGTTTGGTTTAAAGCAAAGTATGATTTATATTTTGAAATGTGGTGAGAAAACCTTGTGTTATATTGCATGAAAAACAGTAGGTGTGGTGATGTTTTAACACATTATATTGGCATAGATGTCGAGAAACTTGCCGGATATAATTGATCGATCAATAGGATGAGAGTGCACTATAAACTAAAAATTCGTACGTGCTCTTTGGTTAAGCCAAAGGGAGATATTCCGATGATGGGTATTCCATCGGGTAGGACTTGCTGAAATACCCAAGCTTTGTGGCGATGAGAGATTCCGCCATGTGAGTACGGTGATGAGAGATTCCACCGAAAGCTATGTTGCTAGACAAGTGAGTACGGTGATGCGAGATTCCACCGGAAGAGTCTAGTGTAGAAATGTGTCCGCATATCCGAGTATTAATGAGATGCTAAATGCCAATATAAATGATAAAATGGTTTTTGTTACACATGTACCTTTGATGTGATGATTTATGCTATGATATATGCATATGTTATTTGTTTAGAAATGCTTTGGCAATACAAGCATGTAAATGGCCTTGCCATGAGATTTGCATTGGTTTTAATGCATGAGATAGAATGGAGGTACATGTGGTTTCAATGAGTTTTTCTTTGAAAGTTTTCCAAGCATGGGAAAGAGATGAGCATGTGGTTTTAAAGCTTTGATGGAAGTGTTTTCTAAAAGTGCATTATTGTGTTGGTTTTCTCTAGAGCATGCCTCACAAAGCATTTGTGCTTACGCTCTCTTTTACCAATAATACAGATAATTGAGGTGTTTCTGGGCATCAAGGAAGCTAAGTCCATCCAAGGAAGTTCAAGCTCATGTATGGTGAAGTTTTCATACACTTTAGTTTTGATAAATTGGCAATGGGAAACCAAGTTTTGTTTTGGGAGATGTATTAAACTCCCTAAGGTTGTGGCATGTATGCCTTGGTTGGTTTGAATTGTAAATTGCCTTAAATGTTTGATTTGAAGTTTGATTGTCTATTTGGTTTTGTTAATAGGAAGCATGCCTTTAGATTTGTGAGTTTCCATGTTTGGTGCTATGAATGTGTTTAGGAGTTCCAAATATGTACCTTGTATGTATGTTGACTTGTTGGTATGGTTAGAGAGTATTTGGGATGTGTTTATGGATGAAAAACCAGCAAATTCTGCACTTTCTGGGCAAACCATATCGAAACACTCTCTGGCGTTTCGAAACGGGGGCCTGTAATGGCCTTCGTGTTTCGAAACGGTTGGAGGCTATTTCGAAACGTTTTGGCTACTAGAGAGCCGTGTTTCGGAAAAAGTTTCGAAACGAGGGAGTGTTTTGCCCAGCGTTTCGAAACGGCTGGTAGGTGTTTCGAAATAGGTGACCGTTGGTCACAGAATTTGAATTGTCCTGAAGTTTGCATGTTTTACATTTTAGTCCTAAATGTTGAGATTGCAATTGCTTGAGCTTGGGATGTCCAATTAAGTTGAAATTTGGCAGAGGAGCATGTAACATGACTAATTTCATATTGGTAACTTTAAAATCAGTAAGGACCTTCTAATTTTCAGAAATTACATTTTGGTCCCCAAATTCTTATATTGTGCAATTGAGTCCCTTCTTGAAATCCGATCGCTGTGCCTTTCTCTATTGTACCTCGTGAGTACTCACTTAGGGTTAACAAGCATCTAGATAAGATTAAAAAGAAAAAAAAGGGTCGTGAATCAAGGTTGACTTTCGGGTTGACTTTGGTTTTCCCCGTGTAACCTTCGTAGTTCGGGTCAACCGTCTAGGCCGGGCTAAGGGGGTTACAATTATATTGCACAAAACTCATTTTCTGTACTTTTTACTCAGGTAAAAGTCAAACGGGTCCATTTTACGGCCTATTTAGACTCGCTCGTCCGAAACCTCTTCAAAAAGGAGCGCGAAACTAATTTTAATCAAATTTAAGAGTTCATATAGTTGCCTACGAGCTTTTCAAAATGATATATTGCAAAAATTCAATTTCTGTACTTTTTCTCCAGTTAAAAGTCCAACGGGTCCATTTTACGACCCATTTAGACCCGCTCGTCTGAAACCTCTTCAAAAAGGACGATAAAACTAGTTTTAATTAAATTTTAGGATTTCATATAGTTGACTACGAGCTTTTCAACACGATTATATTGAAAAAACTCAATTTCTATATTTTTTACTCAGTTAAACGTCCAACGGGTCCATTTTAATGCCCATTTATACCCGCTCGTCCGAAACCTCTACAAAAATGACCGTGAAACTAGTTTAATCAAAATTTAGGAGTTCATATAGTTGTTCACGAGTTTTTTAACACGATTATATTGCAAAAACTAAATTTCTAAACTTTTTACTCAGTTAAAAGTCCAATGGGTAAAAAGTTTTGAGATGTTAGTAGGGGTTTTTAATGGCTACTCATGCTCTTAGGACCATGACGTCTATGACGTTTGGGACATTTATCCTGATTGTATCCGCAATGCTGTACTCTGTGAGGTTTCCACTCGTTTTATATAAATGAACCATGGATACTCTTTTCCCCTTTTAGGTTTCTCCAGGCCTTGTGCCTAGAGATGTTAGTAGGGGTTTTTAATGAGGCCCGCTTTCTTCAAAAAAAAGTCCAACGGGTCCATTTTACAGCCCATTTAGACCCGCTCGTCTGAAACCTCTACAAAAATTACCGCAAATCTAGTTTTAATCAAATTTTAGGAGTTCATATTGTTTACTACGAGCTTTTGAACACAATTATACTGCAAAAACACAATTTCTGTACTTTTTACTAAGTTAAAAGTCCAACGGGTCTATTTTACGGCCAATTTAGATCCGCTCGACCGAAACCTCTTCAAAAATGACCGCAAAACTAGTTTTAATAAAACTTTAGGAGTTCATATAGTTGACTACGAGCTTTTCAACACGATTATATTGCAAAAACTCTATTTCAGTACTTTTTACTCAGTCAAAAGTGCAACGAGTCCATTTTACGGCCTATTTAGACCCGCTCGTCCGAAACCTCTACAAAAAGGATCGCAAAACTAGTTTAATCAAATTTTAGGAGTTCATATAGTTGATCACGAGCTTTCAGACACGATTATATTGCAAAAACTCAATTTCTTTACTTTTTACTAAGTTAAAAGTCCAACGAGTCCATTTTACGGCCAATTTAGATCCGCTCGTCCGAAATCTCTTCAAAAATGACCGCAAAACTAGTTTTAATCAAACTTTAGGAGTTAATATAGTTGACTACGAGATTTTTCAACACGATTATATTGAAAAACTCAATTTCTGTATTTTTTACTTAGTTAAAAGTCCAACGGGTCCATTTTACGGCCCATTTAGACCCGCTCGTCCGAAACCTCTACAAAAATGACTGGAAAACTAGTTTTAATAAAACTTTAGGAGTTCATATAGTTGACTAGGAGCTTTTTAATACGATTATATTGCAAAAACTCAATTTATTACTTTTTACTCGGGTAAAAGTCCAACGGGTCCATTTTACGACCCATTTAGACCCGCACGTCAGAAACCTCTACAAAAATCACCGCGAAACTTCTTTTAATCAAATTTTAGCAGTTCATATAGTTGTTCACGAGCTTTTCAACACGATTATATTGAAAAAACTTAATTTATGTACTTTTTACTAAGTTAAAAGTCCAATGGTTTAATTTTACGGCCCATTTAGACCTGCTAGTCCGAAACCTCTACAAAAAGGACCGCAAAACTAGTTTTAATTAAATTTTAGGAGTTTATATTGTTGACTATGAGCTTTTCAACACGATTATATTGCAAAAACTCGATTTTTGTACTTTTTACTCAGTTAAAAGTCCAACGGTTCCATTTTACGGTCCATTTAGACCTGATCGTCCGAAACCTCTTCAAAAATCACCGTGAAACTAGTTTTAATCAAATTTTTGGAGTTCATATAGATGTTCATGAGCTTTTCAATACGATTATATTACAAAAACGCGATTTTTGTACTTTCTACTCAGTTAAAAGTCCAACGGGTCCATTTTACGGCCCATTTAGACCCGCTCGTCCGAAACCTCTACAAAAATCACCTTGAAACTAGTTTGAATCAAAATTTAAGAGTTCATATAGTTGAATACGAGCTTTTCAACACGATTATATTCCCAAAACTCAAATTCTATACTTTTTACTCAGTTAAAAGTCCAACGGGTCCATTTTACGGTCCATTTAGACCTGCTCGTCCGAAACCTCTATAAAAATGACCGCAAAACTAGTTTTAATCAAACATTATGAGTTCATATAGTTGACTACGAGCTTTTTTAACAGGATTATATTGCAAAAACTCAATTTATGTACTTTTTATTCAGTTAAAAGTCCAACGGGTCCGTTTTACAGCCCATTTAGACCCGCTCGTCTGAAACCTCTCCAAAAATGACCGCGAAACTAATTTTAATCAAAATTTAAGAGTTCATATAGTTGACTAGAGCTTTTCAAAACGATTATATTGCAAAAACTCAATTTTTGTACTTTTTACTCAGTTAAAAGTCCAACGGGTCTGTTTTGCGAACCATTTAGACTCGCTCGTCCGAAACCTCTACAAAAATCACAGCGAAACTAGTTTTAATCAAATTTTAAGAGTTCATATAGTTGACTACGAGCTTTTCAACACGATTATATTGCAAAACCTCAATTTCTGTACTTTTTACTCAGTTAAAAGTCCAACGGGTCCATTTTACAACCCATTTAGACTCGCTCGTCCGAAACCTCTTCAGAAAGGACGATAAGACTAGTTTTAATTAAATTTTAGGAGTCCATATAGTTGACTACGAGCTTTTCAACACGATTATATTGCAAAATCTCAATTTCTGTACTTTTTACTCAGTTAAACGTCCAACGGGTCCATTTTACGGCCCATTTATACCCGCTCGTCCGAAACCTCTACAATAATGACCGTGAAACTAGTTTAATCAAAATTTAGGAGTTCATATAGTTGTTCATGAGTTTTTTAACACGATTATATTGCAAAAACTAAATTTCTAAACTTTTTACTTAGTTAAAAGTCCAAAGGGTCCATTTTACGGCCCATTTAGACCCCCTCGTCTGAAACCTCTACAAAATTACCGCAAAACTAGTTTTAATCAAATTTTAGGAGTTCATATTGTTGACTACGATCTTTTGAACACAATTATACTGCAAAAACACAATTTCTGTACTTTTTACTAAGTTAAAAGTCCAACAGATCCATTTTACAGCCAATTTAGATCCGCTCGTCTGAAACCTCTTCAAAAATGACCGCAAAACTAGTTTTAATCAAACTTTAGGAGTTCATATAGTTGACTATGAGCTTTTCAACACGATTATATAGGAAAGACTCAATTTCAGTACTTTTTACTCAGTCAAAAGTACAACAGGTCCATTTTACGACCCATTTAGACTCGCTCGCCCGAAACATCTACAAAAAGGATCGCAAAACTAGTTTAATCAAATTTTAGGAGTTCATATAGTTGATCACGAGCTTTTCAACACGATTATATTGCAAAAAATCAATTTCTGTACTTTTAATTTAATTTCATTTAACCGAAATATTCCTTTTACTCCAATATTTGATCTACACAATTATTTTGTATTTTTTCTTTCCTTTTTCTCTTATAGCTATAGTTTATATATAGCTTTTACCGTAATTATTCACTACAACTTTTACCTTTATGAATTTCTTTCCTCAAATTATACCCTATTAATTCACTTTACCCTATTTTATCACACGATCCCCCTAATTTTAGGGACTTGTTCTCATACTACATACTATATGACTACCAGTTTGACCTTCCCTCCTTACCCATGCTTACTTTCCTAGTATACTTCCTCTCCTTATTAATTGGTTCTATAAAACAGATCCTTAATTCTAGACTTTTGACCTATAGATTCTACCAAATTCACTTTCCCCTTCTGTTTCCCACGTTTCTCTCCTTTCTTTCCATAATCTGTCACAATTCCATCCCTAACTTTAGGGATTTGTCTTTAATAGTTTCTTATCATAGTCAATGTTTTTTCCCTTCATTACTTACCATAACCATCTGTAAATTTCCTTCCTCTTTCAGAATAAACCTCTGTATATCTACTCCAAATTTTGGAAACCTTCTTTCCATAATTTCCAATTACATTTATTACTCTTATTTTATTCCATTAATTGCCTTCCTTTTTCCCATAACACTCTTATATAAGGAACACCTCTTTTTTACTTCTCTTTACCTAGTAACCCAATACCCGTCACTTTCAACTTCTATTGCTCACTCTCTTTTCCTCGTCCATCTCCTTCAAATGGCTTCCTCATCCTCTCTCCCCCACTACACTCACCTAGATCTAACCAATTAAGAGGAAAATGCCATCTACACCCCCGACTTCGACTTCTTTGAAGAAGACCCAAAAACCATTTTAATTGGGAAATTTATATTCTCAAAGCCAATTGACGATTGGGTTGTTCTCTCTGCTTTCGAAGGAATTTGGAAAAAGAACAACCTCAAATCAATGTCTATTATTAAGGACTCCTTTAGGATTGAATTTGCTACACTGAGTGATCGTGATGATGTATATGAACGGGGGCCCTGGTTATATAAAGACGAGTGCTTGCCTTAGAAGAATACAATCCGGGGAAAAGCACGGTCGAATACTCCTTCAACCCAATGTGGATCTGGTTCTGTATCCTTGCCTTGCCTAAGCCATTAATGGAAGACCCCGACAGAACCCACTTAGTGGGCCAATCACTTGGTGCTATGGTTGGAACGGTCCTCCGAACTGACACACGAAAGAAAGAAGGGAATATGACTGAATTTCTGCGAGTCGAAATCCTGATGGATATTTCTAAGCCTGTCCGTCGCTTCCTCCTCATTTGGAAAGGTACACGTACTACCTCTTGTCGGCTCCAATATGAGCGTCTGCCACTCCTATGCCACGGCTGTGGCATTATTAGCCATGTTTTTAAAAACTGTCCTAACAAAGTCGCGTTTGATCCGGCTAAACTACAATACGGTGAGTGGCTCTGGTACCTTCCCCCGTGTCGTCGAGATCAGGGACCACGAGGCCGTATCCGAGCAGTCGAGCCAACTCCTAATGCTAGCCGCCAACCAACAATAGGTACTTTGTCCCTCTTATTCTGTTTCCAACAATTTTTCTATTCTTGCACGCACTCATTCGCTATTTTTCCTTTACAAATAGATCTGAAGGATAAAGGCAAATCAGTTTTTGAACCGGCTACCAAAGCACATAAATCGGGTCTGTCTTTTATCCATCCCCATCATCTATGTTTTATCCACCGTTTTCCACTTCTAAAACTCAATTCCTCATTCTCTGAATTTTTAGGGAAACTCAATGACAGAGATGCTACTTCCTTTGCAGATCTCCCTGCTGAGGACGCCAATCATAATGATGAGATGTTAGGCGAGGAATCATCCGAGCCGCACATAACCAAAGAGGACCCTCAGGAACCTTCGCGAGTCACACTCCCTCCTCGGGTTATTGCACCCCAGCCACTGAACACAATATTTCCCATCCCTGAGAACTCTGAGAATGGCGATTGGGATGCACAGGACGATAGCGTTCCAAGCCCTACTGCCCAACAAGTGAACAATCTTGATGCCCAATAAGTAAGCCTTTTCTTCGAACAAGTATTCCACTTTTTGATGCATTTGACTCTTGGCTTCTTAAAAATTATCCCAATGATGCAGCCTCGGCTCATGCTCCTATAACCATGTAACACCCCGGTTTTGGGCTTAGAAGTTTTGGGCGTTGACCGGTTCGGTCAAAGTGTTGTTCGAATATAAAAGGTGATTTTTAGGAAAGCCTAGTTCGGGTTGCATTAAAAATATGGAAAAATGTCCTAAAATCCTCTTTTAATATATATAAGTGAACTGTGAAATCAATTTTGCAAAACGAGGTTTGGAAGGGTGACATTTTGGGTTAGTGACCAAAATGTAATTTTTGAAAACTGCGTGACTGTTTTAAAAAGGATTGAAACTTTGAATCTTTAAGGAGCTATTTACCCAATGGGAGTTTCTCCAGATTTTCTAAATATATTAAATGATTAATTAAAAGGTTTTTAAATATAAACAAAGTGGAGGGAAGATATTTTAGTTTTAACTAACTTTTCTCTCAACTATTTTCTCTCAAGCCAAACATCTTTCTCCAGAGCTTTTCTCTTTGATTTTGTCACCTAAATTCATCTTTTCAATTACCTATTGATTTCTAATCATCTCTACAACAAAACCTCACCATTTGCTAAGTGGATTTTCAAGATTTTGGTTCTAAAAAGGGAGAAATTCAAGTTTGGAGGTAAGAACGTCCTTCTCCTCTGAACTTTAAGTTCTTTACTGAAATTCCTAAGTTCTCAATCCTTGATTTATGATTTATTAAAGGTTTTACAATTGGAATCTTGATTTTGGCTTTAAAATGCAAGATTTGCTTGATTTTGGTGAAATTTTCGTATGATCTGTTTGGGCAGTGTGTTGAGGTGTTACATTGATGTTAATTGAATGTTAAATTGATGAATAATTGAGGTTTAATCAATGCAATCCCGAATAGGTTGAATTTCCTAAGTTTTGCTTGAGTTTTTGGTTGTTTTTGGAGTGATCTTGGTGATTTGTTATAGCTGGAGGTTTAAAGACGTGGTTAGATCCTTTTTGAATGTTAATTGATGTTTAAAAATGGTTTGAAGTGATGGATCTTGGCTGGGTTAAGTTTTGGAAGTGTTTGGAGGTGATTTCGGTTGATGGATTTGCAATGAGCAGCGAGTTGAGTTGTGTTGCTGGTGTTTTTAGTGCATTATGATGCATTAATCCTCTGATGTTGTGTGCTTGAAACAGGGGAAGTTGATCCGTGAGCATTAGAGGTGTTGTGGAAGGTTTCGGATGCTTGGAAGGCTTGTTGGCTAGCCTTGTTTTGTGTATCGGTGAGTGAAGTTGGGTTTTCAGCTTTTAAACCAAGGTTTGAAGGTTTTGGGAGCTTAGTTTAAGTCTAAACAACTTTGCTAAGCTCAAGAGTAAGTAAATGGATTTTCGCTCTTGGTTGTGTTGTGAATTGGCTTTTTAAGCAATTGTGATTGATGGTTGCAATGCATATGATTTGCATGTTTTAAATTCTGTTTTGAAAGCATATTTTAGCATGGTTTAATGCTGGTTTTGAAAGCCATATGTGAAGGATGTTCGAGGTAAGAGATCCTTGGTTTTGTACATTGAAATTGTGGAATTGATGCATAGTGTTGCATGTTGTTTAATGGCTTTGTGTGATGCTTTAAAACAGTGGAATATTGTTGTTTATAATGCATTTTGGTAAGTGATGGTTAAGGTTACAAAGGTGGTTGAAAGTCCTTGTGTAAGCCTTGTTTATTTAAGAACAACATGGTGTTTAAAAGTCCATGGTTGGTTCTTGGTTAAAGTTCATGGTGGTTATTGCATTTTGATTATGCTTGTGAATTAATGGATTAATGTGGTAAGATGGTTATATTGGCAAGTGATGTAAGTGGTTCTTGGTTTCTTTGATCGGATATAGTTAGCCGGCTATAGGATTGGGTGCACCGTGAATTAAGTCGCCTTGGATGTGGAGTGGTTAAGAGTGAACCGGTAAACTCCATCCAAGTTTCCTAACGAGATGGTTAAGGTCATAATGGTGGATGAGATCCCATTCGAGGACCTTGGTTAAGCAAAGGTAATAATGGTGGTTAAAATTCCATTTGAGGACCTTGTGCTTGTTAAGATCACAATAGTGGTGTAAAGTCCATGTGTGGATCTTGTATAGGGTGTCCCGGATCTCGTTAGTGATGTTATACAACTACCAATCGGTGATGCAAAGGTTGTATGGTGTTTAAAAGTCCATACATGGGAACCTTGTGCATGTTAAGGTTGTATGGTGTTTAAAAGTCCATACATGGAAACCTTGTGAATGTTAAGGTTGTATGGTGGTTAAAAGTCCATACATGGGAACCTTGTGAATGTTAAGGTTATATGGTGTTTAAAAGTCCATATATGGGAACCTTGTGAAAGTTAAGGTTGTATGGTGGTTAAAAGTCCATACATGGGAACCTTGTGAATGGTAAGGTCAAATGGTGGTTAAAAGTCCATTTGGAGACCTTGGATTGGTAGTGTGTATGAAGCGTGGGGACAACGCTTGTGATCCGCGTATCCGATCGGGTGTTGAGTTGAAAAGTGGATTTGGTTATCACTTGGAGGCCAATATGATGTTCTTGAATATAATGAAGCATGAGATGCTTGAAATGATGCATGGTTGCATGAAAAGTGTAAAATGTATTATGAATGCATGTTGACTTGTTGGTTTGAACAAGTGTTGATTATCTATTGAGAATGGTGCATGTGTGCATGAAATCTCTTTAGTGCATTGAAGTCTTGTGGAGACTTGTTTTAAAAGGGCATGTGATGCAATTGTTAATGATGTGGTTCATATGTTGCATTTGTTTAATGCATGTGTTGGATTGTTTGAGTAGATGGTTTAAAAAGGGTTTCTTGCTTTGAAATGACATTCAAGTATGAGAATGGTAAGATGTAAAGTGGAAGTGTTTTCCAAGGTTTGAAATTAGCTTTGCATATGGTGTTTTTGCATGGAATGGCTAATTTGATGGTTTTGCAAGTTTATGTTTTGAAAAGGTTTACTTAGCTTCCTAAGCTAAGGGTTGGTTTTCATGTTTGTGCAAGGCATGATTTTAAAGCATGTTGTTGAAAAAGGGTTTTCAAATATTGCTTTGGTTTGTCGAATCGAGTTTGCTTTTAAAAGTGGTTTTATGATTCGCTGCATTGATGGTGTTTTGGTTTTGAGCATTCCTCACTAAGCATTATGTGCTTACGCTCCTTTTTGTCCATCAATGCAGATAATTGAAGTTTGGACAGTGAGAAGCAAGGGATTCAAGGAGGACTCCATTAGAGATGTATGTCTCGGTTAATAGCTATAGTTAATAAAGGCAATGGGGGTAGAATCTCTTATGTTGTTGTTAAAGGAGATTGTGTATGTTGGACAAGTTCGGGTTATGGTTTTGAATCATGTGGATTAATGTTGCAACGTTTGAATCTCCCTATGCTTAAGTTGTATTGCTATGCTTCTTGTTTAAAAGCATAATTGAGCCTTGAATGAGTTTAATGTGTTGTTGCACCTAGGGGTGGTTATGTATCTGGTTTTGATGCATTTATGTTCCCTATATGTTGAATGACTTGTTGGTGTGATTTGGTGGCTTTTGGAGCATGTTTGGTGGGTCAAAAGTATGTTTAACCAGCAAAGTTGCTGCAGTCTGGGCAATCTGTTTCGGAACAGGTGCTACCGTATCGGAACGGGTGCCTGAAATGGCCTGGGCGTTCCGAAACGGGTGGCACTGTTTCGGAACAGTTTGGCTACTGCCAAGCCTCGTTTCGGTACGCGTTGCGGAACGACCCCGCGTTTCGAAACAGGTTCTCCCTGTTTCGGAACACCTGACCGTTGGGGGCTGACATTGGCGGTTATGTGTTTTGAAATGTTTGCGTTTTGGTCCTGAATCTTGTTTTTGCAAGTGGATGAGTTTGAGATGTCCGTTTGAGCTGAAATTTGGCAGTGAAGTATGAAACATGACTAATTTTATATTGGTAACTTTTAATTGGGTGAAGTCCCTGTAATTTTCAGAATTTACAGTTTGGTCCCTAAAGTTGTGTTTTGTACAATTAGGTCCCTAAATGTTCTCTGATGGTTGTGATCTTTGAGTATGATGTTTGTGTGAACACATCTAGGGTTAATGAGCATTTAGACAAGATTAAAAAGAAAAAAAAGGGTCGTTAATCAAGGTTGACTTTCGGGTTGACTTTGGTTTTCCCCGTGTGATCTTCTTAATTCGGGTCGAACGTCTAGGCCGGGTTAAGGGGGTTACAAACCATACTTCCCAACCGTGGCACCAAAAGACGCCACCCTATCCAAGTGATCCTCCAACCGAAGAAATCCAGGCCCACCCCCTCCTCAACTCCAAAAGCTGGGATGAGCAGCGCAAAAAACTCTCCGGCGGCGGCTGACTCACAGCCCCGCCGAGGAAAATGATAATTTTATGCTGGAACTGTCAGGGTCTCGGGAAGGTCCAGGCAGTTCATCATCTCCAACAGTATGTTCGACGTTCTTCACCAGATTTTCTTTTTTTATGTGAAATGAAATTGGATAAAGCGGCATGTAGCCGTCTTAGTTCTATTTTAGGAATGCATGAAGTTTTTTCTGTGGCACCAAGTAAACAATGTTCTGGTCTTGCTTTATTTTCCTCAAATAATTATAATATCACTTTGCTTTCGTATTCGGATCGTTTTATTCATACTCAAATACATCGCGACTCTTACTCTTTTTATTTCACTGGTATACATGGTTTCTCTAAAACTAGTCATAAAACTAAAATTTGGGAATTAATTGACTCTCTAAATAACAACGACGGCCTCCTTTGGCTTCTAGGAGGCGATTTTAACAAAATCCTTTTTGATAATGAGAAACAAGGTGGCTGTCGTCGCGCAAGATCTCAAATTAATAATTTTCGACAATGTCTCTCACGCAACAACCTTTTTGACTGCAAACCAACTACAGGTTGGTTCACATGGTCCAAACTCGATCCCAATACCCCTATGTTGTTTGAACGTCTAGACCGCTTCGTAGGAAATATGGCATGGAAAGCCACTAACCCTCATTATAACATCATTTCTAATTTTGATGCTAAATCAGACCACTGTTTTCTTCTTTTAAATACAGAGGCCACCTTTCAAACCAATCAGCAACCACCTCCTGCCAAGTTTCGCTTCGAAAATTGTTGGGCAACCAATGAAGAAGGCATCTCTGTTGTTAAACAAACTTGGGATTCTACCAAGGGCCATACCCTTGATAAAATTCAAGCTATAGGCTCCTGCTTAGGGGATTGGCAATCTCAACAGCGCTATAAAACTACAGGACGTATTCACACTCTCTCTAAGAAAATTAATAAACTCCTAAACTCCATAAATTACTTAATGAACAGGAAGTTTACTGGGCGCAACGCTCTCGTAACTTATGGTTGTCTCAAGGAGACAAAGATACCCGATTTTTTCACTCACGTGCTACTAGCAGAAGAAAGAAGAATACCGTCACTGGTCTTTTTGACGCAAATAATAACTGGTGTGTTGCCGATTCTGATCTTATGTCCATTGCGTTCTCTTATTTCCGCACTCTCTTCACCTCTTCCAACCCCTCTTTCTCAGATCAAATCCTCTCAAAAATACCTTCTTCCATTATGCCTACTATGAACGAATCCCTCACTAGGGATTTCACAGCTGAGAAGGTCCTTGTTGCCTTCCGAGATATCGACACTGGGATACGGTTGGGGCAGATGTCACCACGCTTTGCCTAAATCTTCTAAACGAATATGCCGATATGGCATTTGTAAACCAAACCATCTTGGTACTTATACCTAAAATAAAGGATCCAACTACTATGAGGCACCTTAGGCCCATTAGTCTTTGCACAGTTATATACAAAATTATTGCTAAGGTCCTGGTAAACAGGATGAAGCATACCATTCCCTTTTGCATTAGTGACAACCAAGCAGCCTTCGCTCAGGGACGCAATATATCCGACAACATCCTTATTGCTCACGAAATAATTCATTCCATCAATACTGGAACTTCTAAATTTTCTCAGGGAGCTGCTCTCAAGCTTGATATGGAGAAGGCCTTTGATAGAGTTGAATGGTCCTTTCTAGAAAATGTCATGACCCGCATGGGTTTTGCGCCTTCATGGGTCTCCCTCATAATGCGATGTATTTCTTCGGTCTCCTTCACTGTCAAGGTCAATAATTCTTTTTCTCCTTTTTTTCTCCCACAACGGGGTCTTCGCCAAGGAGATCCTCTGTCCCCTTTCCTTTTCCTCTTTTGCACTCAAGGGCTCTCTGCCTATCTCTCTGACGCTAAGGAACTTAATCTGCTTCCTGGCCTTGGTGCCAGCAGACAGGGGCCTAAGGTCAACCATCTCCTTTTTGCGGATGACTATATAGTTTTTATCAACTCTAAACCATAGGAAGCTGCTCACCTTAAATTGGCCCTTCAAACTTACGCTTCTACCTCTGGTCAGACATTTAACTTTGAAAAATCAACTATCTTTTACCATCCTCGTATCCCCAGTTCAATACGTCATGCAATCAATTCGTCCCTACAGGTACGTGAGGTTACCAACCCAGGTGTCTACCTAGGGGTAACTCTTCTTATTGGGAATAATAAGACTTTATCCCTTGGATTTATACGTGACAAAGTTCATGACAGATTGTCCAAATGGGACAAACAACTTCTTTCTTTCAGTTGCAGGGAAATCTTTTTCAAAGCAGTGTTACAATCTCTACCTCAATATGTAATGTCCTGCTATTTATTCCCCCCAAACATCATTGATGATATGACCACTGCCATTAGACGTTATTGGTGGTCTGGCAAAAATAACAAAAAAGGATGGCACATGCTCCCCTGGGAACATGTGTGTTTACCTAAGTCAGTTGGAGGTATGGGATTTAGGGATCTCAATAATTTCAATATTGCGCATCTTGGTAAACAATTATGGCGCCTTATCTGCGAACCAGAGTCTCTATTAGGTCAAATCTATAAAGCTAGGTACTTTCCTTCAGGTAATATTCTTGATGCCTTTCGGCCATCTCGTGGTTCTTTTGCCTGGCAAGGCCTCTATAATGCCATGCGGCATCTCTTCGGCGGCTTTCTCTATCGTCCTGGTATTAATAGCAATATTCGACTCCGCCAGGATAATTAGGGAGGTTCTTCGACCTTCACCTCTATGGGGATTATGAGATCTCAGAAGAAGTCAATGTTCGCTGTCGAGATTTTATGCTTCGGAACCAAGCAGCTTGGGACCCTGCTAAGGTCCGCGCTTACTTTACTGCGGAAGATGTTGATGCTATTTTGTCTATTCCCATTATCAATGATTCTCGTGATTCCATCCTCTAGAGTCCTAATGATTCCTGTATTTATTCGGTCCGATCCAGCTACCACTTTCTACAGCGTCCTCCGGAACCCAGGCTTCGTCCTTCTCGGATTTGGAAGGTTCTTTCTAAACTCAAGGCCCTGCCTAAAGTCAAAACCTTTGGTTGGCGCATGGGATCTGAGGCTTTACCCGTTGGGGCCCGTTTGTATTCTTTTGCACCAGACTCAGGCCCCTGCCCCGTTTGTCATTCTGGTACGGAGTCTATCCTCCATGCTCTCTGTGACTGTCCTGGTCCCTCGGAGGCCCTCCGTTTGGTTGGCCTCCCTATTTCTTTGATTAACAGCACGGCACCCACCGGTCTCCAATGGCTGGAGGAAGGTGCTCGCCATCTATCTTCTGACCTCTTCGGGATTTTCCTGACTACACTTTCGAACATATGGAACCGGCGTAATGACTGGGTCCTTAACCGCCATCTTCAACCCCCGTGGTTAATTGCCGTCAATTCTATCAATCTTCATCGTGACTACTCCGGTGCTATTTCTTCCCCTACCTCTTCGCCGGTCTCTCCTCCTCGCTAGAGACATCCCCCTCGAGGGAACATTAAAATTAATGTAGATGGGTTTTTAACCCTTCCACTCGTGCAGCGGCGGTTGGTGCTGTGGCCCGTGATGAAGCAGGTACAGTCGTTGGCGGTTTGGCTTACCCTTTGGGCAGTTGCTTGGATGCCATTACTTCTGAAGGGGTGGGCTTTCTAGCTGGTATAACTTTTGCTCAATCTCAAGGGTGGAGCCGCTTGATTTCTCTACCATGGGACCTGATCTCTTGCGAACAGACTCAACCTTCTGGGACCTGATCTCTCTACCATGGGCCCGACGATTTTGCAAGCCCATGCAGCTCTATCCTGTTTTTCTTTTGCACGTGTTCAGTTTGTTTGCCGTGAGGCTAATTTAGTTGCACATACCCTGGAAACCCATGCACTTAAGACCATGACTTCTATGTCTTTTGGGTCCATTTACCATGATTGTATTCGCAATGATGTACTCTATGAGGTTTCACCTCGGTTTATATGAATGAACCTTGGGTACTCTTTTCCTCTTTTAGGTTTCTCCAGGCCTAGCGCCTGGGGATGTTAGTAGTGGTTTTTAATGAGGCCCACTTTCTTAAAAAAAATTCCAACGGGTCCATTGAAAGGCCCATTTAGACCTGCTCGTCTGAAATCTCTACAAAAAAGACTGCTAAACAAGTTTTAATAAAAAAAAAGTCCAACGAGTCCATTTTACGGCTAATTTAGATCCGCTCGTCCGAAACCTCTTCAAAAATGACCGCAAAACTAGTTTTAATTAAACTTTAGGAGTTCATATAGTTGACTACGAGCTTTTTCAACACGATTATATTGAAAAACTCAATTTATGTACTTTTTACTTAGTTAAAAGTGCAACGGGTCCATTTTACGGCCCATTTAGACCCGCTCGTCCGAAACCTCTACAAAAATCACCGTGAAACTAGTTTGAATCAAATTTTAAGAGTTCATATAGTTGACTAGAGCTTTTCAAAACAATTATATTGCAAAAACTCAATTTCTGTACTTTTTACTCAGTTAAAAGTCCAACGGGTCTGTTTTACGAACCATTTAGACTCGCCCGTCCGAAACCTCTACAAAAATCACTGTGAAACTAGTTTTAATCAAATTTTAAGAGTTCATATAGTTGAATACGAGCTTTTCAACACGATTATATTCCCAAAACTCAAATTCTGTACTTTTTACTCAGTTAAAAGTCCAACGGGTGGGTGGGATGGCTCTCAACTTTTCTCTCAACTTTTCTGGATTCTGGTTTTGCTTTTGGGTTTTTCTCTTCATCTCCCCCTTTTTCGGCTGCTTTCATCCTTTCTTCTCTTGCTTTTCCCCTCCCCCTCACGGCTCTTTGTTTTCCCTTGCCGCTTAAGTTTTTCTCTCGAGACAACATTTGCAATCTGGAGTCCATGGATCGTGGTAAGAATATTTTGTGGGTTATCCCACCCTGCCCTTTTTCTTTATTTCTATTTCTATCTTTTTATCTGTTTTTATTCTTCCGATCTTGGTGTAACTGCTTTATTTTGGTTATTTTTTGCGAGATTCAGCTTTTTTCTTTCCAATCTTTCCAAGTTTTCCTCTCAAACTCGGCCATATCCGTTCCATCAAAAGCTGGGTTCCTCCTGTGGACGATTATTTTTTCCCGTTTTCTGGGCCCTCACTCCGATCAGCCTCGTCTTTGGAATATGAAATGGATCCCTGTCCTTTTGTCTTCCACTTTTCTTTATTATTTTATGGGTTCCAATTTATTTTGCTCTATGTTTTCTACTCGTTTTCCTCTTTTTCCCCCCAATGTTAACTTCCCTTCTTCTTCTTGCAGATCTCCTTTTTTGCGACAAGGACGTTCAATTTTCCCTTTGTCTGTGCTCCTCCCTGTTATGGAGTTTTCTATTTTGTGTTTCTATTCGATGAATCTTTTGGTGATCCATGCATGGATCCCTTCGATCTGTGTGTTACGTTTGTGGGTTTTTGGCTTCCCCTTGATAGACCATTCTCCTTCTGTGACTGATCTTTTTATGGGTTCCATCTTATCTATGTTTTTTTTTGATTTTACAGCTTTGATTTCATCCTTTTCCGTTTTGGGGCTCTCTTTTATTTATCTTACCCTTCTTTTTTCAGAATTGCAGGAGCATCATCTTTTTATGGCCCCTTTCAGGGTGTTGTTGTTTTTTAAGGTCTCTACTAAAACGGTACAATTCCTTTTCTCTGATAATCTATCCCCCCACTATCCCTGCTTTCTTTTACTATTTTCTCTGTTTAATTCGCTTGACTTCTGGGTTGACTATGCACCTTTTGCTTTTGTCTCTCTTTATGGATAGAGATTTCTTTGTTCCCTTGTTTTTTATCACACAAGTTTTTCTTTTCTGTTTAAGTTTTGTCTACAGATTATCCTTTTCCACATTTGGGCAATCTTTTATTTGTTTGGCTCTTCTGCTCTTTTCCCTTTCTATTATTGTTTTAAGCTGTTTCGGTAGATTTCTGCTGATTATCCACTTTCTAGTTATCTTTATTATCTTTGCCCCTTATGGTGCTTCTAATATATCCATGAATTTTGTAACGCCCCGGTTTTGGGCTTAGAAGTTTTGGGCGTTGACCGGTTTGGTCAAAGTGCTGTTCGAATCTAAGAGAGTGAATTTAGGAAAGCTTAGTTCGGGTTGCATTAAAAATATGGAAAAATGTTCTAAAATCATCTTTTAATATATTTAAGTGAACTGTGAAATCAATTTTGGAAAATGAGTTTCGGAAGGGTGACATTTTGGCTAGTGACCAAAATGTAATTTTTGAAAGTTTTGTGACTGTTTTAGAAAGGATTGAAACTTTGAATCTTTAAGGAGCTATTTACCCAAAGGGAGTTTCTCCAGATTTTTCTAAGATATTTTAATGATTAATTCTGATTTTCAAGCAAAAGAAAAGTGGAGGGAAAATCATTTTGGTCATTTTGTAACTAATTTCTCATATTTTCCAATTTCTCTTTTCTCTCATTTTCTCTCAACCCAAACACTTTCTCTCCAGAGATTTCCTTCTGATTTTGTCACTCATTTCTCTCCTTTCAACTCTCTTTTGATTCCTAATCATCATATCTACAAAACCTCTCAATTTGCTACTTGATTCATCAAGCTTTTTGGTTCCAAAAGAGGAGAAACTCAAGTTTGGAGGTAAGAACGTCCTTCTCCTCTGAACTTCAAGTTCTTTAATGAAATTCCTAAGTTCTCAATCCTTAATTGATGTTTTATAAATGGCTTTTAAGATTGTTTAATGGATCTTGGCTTAAAATGCAAGATTTGGTGTGTTTTTGATGAAATTTCGTTGGATCTGTTTAAGCAGTGTTTTAAGGTGTTAAAATGATGATTAATGAATGTTAATTTGATAAGGAATTGAGTTTTGATTAATGCAATCCCGGATAGGTTGAATTTCCTAAGTTTAGCTTATGATTCTTGGTTGTTTTTGAGGTGATCTTGTGGATCTGGTGTTGCTGGAGGTATAAGGATGTTGTTAGGTTCTTTTTAGATGTTAAATGATGTTAAAGGATGTTAGGTTTTGTTGGTTAATGGCTGGGCTATGTTGAGAAGTGGTTTGGATGCATTTTCGGTTGTGTTTGGTGGCCGAAAATGGAGTGTGGATGAGAGCAGCGAGTTTAGGTGCTTTCATTGAAGCTATTAATGCATGATGATGCATTAATCTACTGTTTAAATGTGTTAAAACAGGGGAGTCATCTTTGGATCCAAGTGGTGGTGATCCGGAGGCTTGATTTGGTGCTTCGGCAAGAGGCGAAGTGGAATCGGTGAGTGAAATTGGGTTTTCGGCTTTGAAACCAATGTCTTGGGAGCTTAGTTTAAGTCTAAACAACTTTGCTAAGCTCAAGTGTAAGTTTTCGGAAATACTCTCTAGTGGTGGCCATGATTTGATTGTTGTGCAATGTGGTTTATTGCATGTTTTAAATTCTGTTTTGAAAGCATGATTTAGCATGGTTAATGCTGTTTTTGTAAGACATATGTTGAAGGAAGCTCAAGGTAAGAGCTCCTTGTTTTTGAACATTGATTAAATGTGGTTTGATGCTTTTAAATGCATGATGAATATGGCTTGGTTTAATGCTTTAGAACAGTGGATAAATTGATGATAATGATGTATATTGGCAAGTGATGTTTTGAAAAGGTTGAGGTCACTAAGGTGGTTAAAAGTCCTTGAGTGATCCTTGTTACTTAAGAACATCAAGGTGGTTAAAAGTCCTTGGATGATTCTTGTTACGGGCACAAAGGTGTTTAAAAGTCCTTGTGTGGTCCTTTCTATGGTGTTTAAAAGTCCATAGGCCAAGGTGTTTAAAAGTCCTTGGGGTCAAGGTGTTTAAAATTCCTTGAGGTAATTTATATCATGGTGTTTAAAAGTCCATGGCCAAGGTGTTTAAAAGTCCTTGGGGTCCAAGGTGTTTAAAAGTCCTTGGGGTGAAAGTTGATGAACTTGTTTTCAAAGAAATGAAATGTATCACTTGTGGCCAATATGACATGTAATGAAATGAAGCATGAGATGCTTGTTAAAGTATGCTTTTGAGCATGTGTAAATGATGATTTGAAGCATGATTTATAAAGTGTTTTATAAATGCATTATTGGATGGTTTTATTGAGCATTCCTCACTAAGCTTTTGCTTACGCTCTCTTTGTTTTCTCAAATCAATAATGCAGAGCATTAAAGTACTTTGAGGGCAGCAAGGAAGGCAAGCATTCAAGTGGTAGTAAAGCTCAAAGTATGGAAGGTTTTCTTAAGTACATTTAGCTTTTGGTAATTTGGCAATGGGGGACCTATGTGTATGTTTTGGGAGATGTTTTGAACTCCCTAAGTATGTTGAATGTTGTTGAGAATGCTGGTTTTTGTGGTTGACCTTTATATGCTTGAATTGGAAGTTTATGCTTGAATGGTTGCTTGTGTAGGAAGCATGCCTATAGATTTGGGGCTTTCCATATACGTTGATGTTTTGATGAATTGTTGATGCAAGTATGTCTCAAATATGTTGAATAGCATGCTGGTAAAGTTTGGTGGCATTTGGAGCATGATTGGATGTTTAATTGCATGTTCATGTATGCATTTTGGGGCAATCTGAGCAGGGTGTTTCGGAACAGCACCTACCGTTTCGGAACGGGTGCCTTAAACAAGCCCAGGCGTCCGAAACGGGAGGGACCGTTCCGAAACGGATAGGCTACTATCTGCCCTCGTTTCGGTACGCGTTGCGGAACGGCCCTGCGTTTCGAAACGGGCTGTCTTCCGTTTCGGAACGGGTGACCGTTGGGGGCTGACATTGGCAGTTAAATGTTTTGAAATGTTTGCATTTTGGTCCTGAATCTTGTTTGTCCAATTGTATGAGTTTGGGAAGTCCTTTTGAGCTGAAATTTCACAGAGAAGTATGAAACCTGATTAATTTCAAGTTGGTAACTTCAATTTGGGTTAAGTCCTTATAGTTACCAGAATTTACAATTTGGTCCCTAAAGTTGTAAATTGTTCAATTGGGTCCCTGTTTGATCTCTGATGTTTATGATCTTTGAGTATGCTGTTGTATGATCATATCTAAGGATTAATATGCATCTAGACAAGTTTAAAAAGAAAAAAAAAAGGGTCGTTAATCAAGGTTGACTTTCGGGTTGACTTTGGTTTTCCCCGTGTGACTTTCTTAATTCGGGTCAACCGTCTAGGCCGGGTTAAGGGGGTTACAAATTTTGTTTGTTTTGTTTATAGCTACAAACTATCATGATCCCTCCTAGGGAAATCATTTTCAACCCATCTTGTGGGAATACTTCAATCTTTGGCTTGCTATTGCGGTAGCACCCATAAGAGTTCTATATCAATTATGTTCAGAATTCTGTGTTTGATTTATCCTCAGAACTCACTGCCTTTATGCACTCTTCTCTGGCTTACTTGTCTCCCTTTACTATATTATTGTTCCTTCTCTGAGGCCTTAATTTCTCTAACTTATATTAATTTTGCTAACATTTTGTTTATTGTTCATTCTTTAATATATTATTTTTATTTTTTGTTGGCTTGTAATCATCGTTCTTTCGCCAATAGTTACATTGTCTTTTCTGCTAAAAGGGTCTGCTCTAATGCATTTTTTTCTTCTTTGATGCAAGGGATTTCTCCACCTCATCTCTTTCTTACCTCTTTCTGTATGTTTCAAATGCCTAATCTTTTATTCAAAATAAGATTGCGGATGTGCTCCAATCTTCATTCATCTCTGCTACAAACCATTCTATGGCAAGGTATTCCATTTACCCTTTTGATCTGTCTATACTCATCTATGAACCAGGTTATTCTTCACTTTATACATTATATTTCCTCTGTCAATTTGTATTTATATCCTCCCATCCATTTATGCTTTATAATTGCTAATATAATGGTCTGCAATTTGTATTTATATACTTCCGTCTCTTTATATTTTAAATTTGTTAATATTTTGGTTTATTCTTATTCCTCTGTTTACTGTCCTTGCCAATTTCGAAACATTGATTGTTGTTTCTTTGCCATGCTTTGGTTCGAAATACCCCTTGGCCATGCCATTTTCTGCTTAGATTTCCTACTAAGCCTTTATCCTTTGTGTTGGTATATCTTCTTTCCTATTCTCTTATTACCTCTCATTGCTTGTTCTTGGTTTTATAACAAATCTAATATTTCCCTTTTAAATGTCCATGTATCTAATGCATATATCTCAGTGCAATTGGAATGTTCTGATCCCTCCCTATGCCAGTTTTGCAGGGGTCGTGCATCTCTGATCCAATGTAATTTTTACCTTTATCATCTTTTTTGGGTTTGTATTTATTTTATTCTTTTTCATTGCCCCTTTTTTGCTCATTTGGATTGTATTTATTTTCTTAACCCCGCTTCTTTCTTTCCCTCGGCCTGTAATATTTAATTTTGCTTTTTTTCCCTGTTTCGTTTTTTCTTATGCCTTTACTCTATTTGCTTGTTTGTATGTCTATGCTCTACATTACTAACTAAGGATATTGCTTCCTACTACACCTTATTAGGTGCAAACACTCTAGCCCTCATAAGGGATTTGTTTTTAACCCTTCCTCTTAGGGTATATAATCAGTCGTCTTCTATGTATTTCACTGCTATTCAAAATTTACTTCCCCTTTTAACCATACTTAAATTTTACTATAACGACTGTTTTAATTTATATTTTTTTTCAGAAACTCCTGGTTGACTTTTCTTTCAATCTCTTCCCATCATTAACCATTCCCCTTATCCCTCCTTCTACTTATTTACTCAAATTTTGTCTCCTCTACCCTTATTTTTCCCAATTTAAATTTCACTATAACGGTTGTTTCAATTTATATTTGTTTCTAATCGTCTTTTCTCCAATTACATTGATGCCAAATAACCGCCAAAATTTTTTCTCAATAATAACTCTTCCTTTGACTTTCAATTCCTCCCAACTTTTATACTTTAATGATCCGGATAATTTTTTCTTTCCTTCTCCAATCCTAAATTTTAGCATTGGTCAACAATTTCATACCTTAAATTTATCATTAATTATAAAGAATCTTCCCATAACTATTTTTTGTTTATGGTAATTATTTACTTTTACAGCGGACTCTCTTCTTTTAACAGTGCGATGGATTTTATCAAGATCTGCTTTTTAATTTCTTTCCCTCATCAGTTAATATTATTACCTTATTACTTTCCTTGTTATATTCTAAATTCTTCCCTCATCCTTATGCCCATACCCCCTTTATATACCAAGCTCTTTTTCCCTTCTCTCCACGCCTTATTCTTATTCCTAAACATATTTCTTTTTGCTTCTCCCTTTCCCGCTATGGCTTCCTCCTCCCTTCCACAACTTAACTCTATTTCTCTCACAAACGAGGAGGCTGAACTCCTTTATACTCCAGATTTTGGGTGGGATTTTGTCAAAGAAGATCCCAAACTTTTTTTAATAGGTTGTTTCATCTCATCAAAACCTATCGACATCTATGTTGTCCTTAGTGCCTTTGAAGGCATCTGGAAAACTAGTAATCTATCTTCTATCTCGAACATCAAAGAGAACTTTCTTAAGATCAAATTTAAGAAGGTCAAGGCATGCTATGGGGTCCTCAACCGTGGACCTTGGTTGTACAAAGATGAATGGTTGGCTCTAACTGAATACAACCCTTCAAGAAACATTGACGACTACTCTTTTACTTCAATGCGTATTTGGATTCGTATATTTGAATTGTCGTATTCTCTCTTTGAAGACATTGAACGTTCTCACCATGTGGGCCATGCCCCCTCGACGTCAGCCAATTGGCACTCTTGGCTGTATCCGCACTGTGGAGGCGGTTCCTAACCAAGCCAACCCAAATCCCTCGGATAAGCCCCGCTCTTGTCGAACATCTTGCTTCTATGCATGTTTTAATTATTATATTGCAACTCCCCTTCTATCTTTTTCGTTTACTCTGCTGATTTCTTATTCTTTTTTCTCAGTCCTAGTTGCTAATATCCCCGATCCTACTGATCAGAATAATATAGGTCATTTAATGAACTCTCATTCCTATTTTTTTGTTATTATTATTTATACCTCTTATTTTTTATCCTTACCCTTGATGCCATCTTTTTCATCCTCTGCAGGCTCCCTTAATGAGGGAGACGATGCATCTTTCTCGGAACATCTTAATGAAGAAACCCCCAATGTTGATGCTACTATGGATGAAGTCCCACCTGCAAGAGATACTACTGCCTCTGGATCTAAACTAAAAAGCTCCCAATCACGCCCTAATCTGAAAGTGACTCTCCCCCCCGGGCACTCGAACCCCAGCCACTTAATACCATCTTCCCAATTCTAGAGGATGTATATGATGGTGACTGGGCTGGCCAGGATGATGGTGTTCCCAGTCCCACTGCTGAACAAATTAAGAAATTTGACGCTGAAATTCGTAAGCCTTCTGTTAACACCGACTCCTCCATTTTTCCTGAATTTAATACATGGCTATTAAAGAATTATCCGAATGATGCATCTCCTGCCCCTAGCCCATCTGCAAGCCGTGGTATCAAACGCCGCTCCCCATTCCAAGTGGTCCTCCAACCAAAGAAGGCTAAACCCTCCGGTTCCACTCCTAAGGCTGGGATGAGCAGCTCAAAAAACTCTCCGGCGGCGGCTGACTCTCAGCCCCGCCGAGCGAAATGAGAATTCTATACTGGAACTGCCAGGGGTTAGGACAAGTCCCGGCAGTTCAACACCTTCAGCGTTATGTCCAACAATCATCTCCTGATATTATTTTCCTTTGTGAAACCAAACTAAATAATGCGGCATGTAGCCGTCTTTGCCTCTCGCTTGATATGATTGAGGTTATATCTATTCCCCCTAGTACTAATTGTTTTGGCATTGCCCTATTTAAATTAAAGAATATCAATATTAGTTTGCTTTCGTACTCGAACCGTTTCATTCATATTTTAATTCAGACTGATTCCTTTTCTTTTAAATTCACTGGTATGCATGGTTTTTCAGAAACAAGTCAGAAATATAAAACATGGGACATTATAGATTCTATAAACAATGATAATAACACTCCCTGGCTTCTTGGTGGGGACTTTAACGAAATACTTTCGGATAGAGAAAAACAAGGGGGCCCTCGTCGTGCTCGTTCGCAAATTAACAATTTTCGAAATTGTTTATCTCGTAATAACCTTTACGATTGTAAACCCACTTCCGGTTGGTTTACTTGGACAAAAGTTGGTCCCCTAACTCCAACTATACATGAGCGCCTTGATCGTTTCATTAGTAACCAAGCTTGGAAAAATTTATATCCTTATTATCGAATCTCCTCCGACTTCGTTGCAAAATCAGATCATTGCTTCTTGCTAATTGATTCAACTCCAATTCATAATATGTCTCCTCAACACCCCCCACACAATTTTCGTTTTGAAAACTGCTGGGCAACTCTCGATGATAACATATCTCTTATCCAGTGTACTTGGACCAATACCGATGGTACAACTTTAGATAAAATTCAAGCAACTAGTTCATGTCTGGATGCTTGGCAATCTCAACAGAGACTTAAATCATCAGGTCGTATCAACTTCCTAACTAATAAAATTAATAAATTCTTACATCGCCCCCTTACACCCTCACGTGAAAATGCTTATCTAAATTGTCGTGCCGAACTTAATAAGCTGCTTCTTGAGCAAGAAATGTATTGGGCACAACGCTCCCGCAATTTATGGCTCTCCCAAGGTGACAAAAATACTAGGTTTTTTCACGCTCGTGCGAATAATAGAAGGAAAAAAAACACAATCACAGGCCTTTTTAACAGTAATTCCACTTGGTGTACCGATGAATCTGACATTATTACCATTGCCTCTGACTATTTTCAAAATCTTTTTTCATCCTCAAAGCCACAATTCTCAGATCAAATTCTATCCAAAATCCCTTCTACTATTACTCAAGCTATGAATGATTCCCTCTCAAAGGATTTCACTAAGGAAGAAATAATACATGCTTTCCGTGATATTGATCCACGGAAAGCACCGGGTATTGATGGTTTACCTAGCGGTTTTTTCAGACAACATTGGGACACAGTGGGTGATGATGTCGTTGCTATTTGTCTAAGCCTCCTTAAAGGTACCACGGATATGGCATCGGTCAATGAAACTATTTTGGTGCTTATTCCTAAAATCAAAGACCCAACCACCATGAGGCACCTGCGTCCTATAAGTTTGTGTACTGTTATCTACAAAACTGTCGCTAAAGTTCTAGTCAACAGAATGAAACAAATAATTCCCTTTTGTATCAGCTCCAACCAGGCTGCTTTTGTCCAGGGACGCAATATATCGGATAATATTCTTATAGCCTATGAAATAATACACAATATTTACTCTGGGAATACAAAATCAGCACGAGGTGCTGCCCTTAAGTTAGATATGGGAAAAGCCTTTGACAGAGTTGAATGGTCTTTTTTGGCGAATGTAATGCACCGTATGGGTTTTGCTCAGGAGTGGGTCTCCCACATTATGCGATGTATATCATCAGTTTCTTTTACTGTTAAAATTAACAATTCATTCTCGCCTTTTTTTCAACCTCAACGAGGTCTTCGACAAGGAGACCCCCTTTCACCTTTCCTTTTCCTCTTTTGTACACAGGGTCTATCCGCTTATCTTTCTGATGCTCAACAGACTAATACCCTACCTGGACTAGGGGCATGCAAATTAGGTCCTAAAGTCAACCATCTTTTTTTTGCAGATGAGTGTCTAGTTTTTCTTAATAATAACCCTGAGGAAGCATCCCAACTGAAATTGGCTCTTCAAACTTATGCCTCGGCTTCTGGGCAAGCTGTGAACTTTGAGAAATTGACCATTTTCTATAATCCACACCCCCCGCTATATTCGTGATGCGATTAATAATTCCCTGCAAGTACGCGAAGTCACCAACCCTGGTGTTTATCTCGGTGTTCCACTGCTCATTGGGAAAAATAGAACACATGCTTTAGGATTTGTTCGTGATAAAGTTCATGATCGCCTATCTACTTGGGATAAACAACTTCTATTATTTAGTGGCCGTGAAATATTTGTTAAAGCTGTTCTACAATCCTTACCTCAATATGTTATGTCTTGCTACCTTCTACCACAAAATATTATTGACGATATGACCTCCGCCATTCGGCAATACTGGTGGTCGGGCAAGTCTAATAAGAAGGGTTGGCATATGCTTCCCTGGAACCGTGTTTGTCTTCCTAAGGGGGCAGGCGGCATGGGTTTCAGAGACTTAAATGATTTTAATATCGCCCTCCTTGGGAAGCAACTTTGGAAACTTATTTGTGAACCAGATTCTCTATTGGGCCAAATCTACCGCTTCAAATACTTCCCTTCTGGTAATATCCTTGATGCAACACGTCCAATTAGAGGTTCTTTTGCTTAGCAGGGTCTGCATTCTGCTCTTCAACATCTTTTTAATGGTTTCTTATACCGCCCAGGTATTAATAGCAACATTCGTGTTCATAAAGATAATTGGGGCGGATCTTCACCTATCACTCTCTCTGGTGATTATGAGATCTCAGAAGAAGTACATGTTCGTTGCCGCGATTTTATGCTCCGTAATCAAACTGCTTGGGATCATTCTAAAGTTCGTAACTATTTTAACCCAGTTGATGCTGATGCTATTCTTCATGTTCCTATAATTAATGATACTCAGGACTCTATTCTCTGGTCCCCTAATGACTCTGGTATTTATTCAATCCGCTCTGGTTATTTATTTCTTCAACGTTCTCCGGAACGTCGTAACCCTCCTACTCGTATCTGGAAGGTTCTTGCTAAAATGAAGGCACTCCCCGAGGTCAAAACTTTCGGATGGTGTTTGGCCTCTGAAGCCTTACCGGTGGGTTCCAGATTACGGGATTTCTCTCCAAGTTCTGAACCCTGTCCCATTTGTGGGTTTTCATCAAAATCTACCCTTCATGCTCTGCGTGACTGTCCTGGGGCTTCTGAAACCCTACATCTCTCTGGTTTTCCTGCTGTTCTCGCCAAGAGTTCGGCAGTTACCACTTTATAATGGTTAGAGGAGGCGGCTCACCTTCTATCAGCTGACCAATTTGGTCTTTTCCTTACTACCATCTGGAATATTTGGAATAGACGTAATGATTGGATTCATAATCATCATCTGCAACCCCCGTGGCTTCTTGCTATTAATTCGTTTAGTCTACATAGCAATTTTTGCAAAGCTCTTTCTACGAATCTCCCCCACCCTCCACCTCTATCCTTTCACCTCCTTGTTGGAAACCTCCACCACTTGACCACATTAAAATAAATGTGGATGGGGCTTTTGACCCTATCACCGTGCTGCGGCTGTTGGTGTCGTGGCACGTGATTCGACAGGCGCGGTAGTTGGAGGCCTTGCTTTCCCGATAGGCAGCTGCTTGGACGCTACTACTTGTGAAGGTGAAGGCCTTCTTGCGAGGATCACCTTCGCTCAATCTCATGGATGGAATCAGATTTTGTTCGAAACAGATTGTGCTTCTCTTGCGAATAGGCTCAACAGCCCAGGACATGACCTTTCTACTTTGGGACCCCTTTTTATTAGGATTCGAGAGTCTTTACAATCGTTACCTTTTGCTCTTGTATCCTATGTACGCCGTGAGGCAAACTCTGTAGCCCATACTTTGGCTACTAATGCTCTAGGATCCATGTCTTCTGTATCTTTTAATTCTGATGCACCACCATGTATCTATCACCTTATAAAGAGCAACTCTCCGAATTAATAAAATCTAAGGCACTCTTTTCCCCTTTTTAGGGTCCTCTAGCTCTGCTTGAAGGACAGTAGTAGGGGTTTTTAATGAGGCCTTTTTCTTCAAAACAAAGTCCAACGGGTCCATTTTACGGCCCATTTAGACCTGCTCGTTCGAAACCTCTACAATAATACAAATCGTAAACAAGTGCACAATTATTTATTAACACACAAACAAATATAAACACACCATAAGTTATATCAAACTTATTCAAAACACACCATGTAACCCCCGTAGCCCGGCCTAGACGGTTGACCCGAACTACGAAGATTACACGGGGAAAACCAAAGTCAACCCGAAAGTCAACCTTGATTAACGACCCTTTTTTTTCCTTTTTAATCTTGTCTAGATGCACATTAGTCCTATATGTGATCACTCAAACACCATACTCAAAGATCACAAACATCAGAGATCAAACGGGGACCCAATTGAACAAATTACAATTTTAGGGACCAAATTGTAATTTCTGTTAAATATGAGGACTTAACCCAAATAAAAGTTACCATATTGCAATTAGTCAGGTTTCATGCTTCACTGCCAAATTTCAGCTCAAACGGACATCCCAAACTCATACAATTGCACAAACAAGATTCAGGACCAAAATGCAAACTTTTCAAAACATTTAACTGCCAATGTCAGCCCCCAACGGTCACCCGTTCCGAAACAGGCTTAGCCCGTTCCGAAACGCGGGGCCGTTCCGCAACGCGTACCGAAACGGGGGTCTGGCAGTAGCCTTTCCGTTTCGGAACGGTCCCTCCCGTTTCGGACGCCTGGGCTTGTTTAAGGCACCTGTTCCGAAACGGTATTGGCTGTTCCGAAACACCCTGCACAGCAAGCCTCAAAATGCACTCTTAAACATGCAATTAAACATCCAATCATGCTCCAAAAGCCACCAAACTTTGCCAACATGCAATTCAACATAAAAGAGGCATACTTGCATCAACAATTCAACAACATGTCAACATACACGAAAAACCCCAATCTCAAGGTTAAGCTTCCAACACAAGCAACCATTTAAACAACATACTTCCAATTCAAACTCATAAGCCAAACCATGTTCCAACAACATCAACAACACAAAACCATACTTGTCCGAACATATACAAACACATACATCAACCCAAGAGATTCTACCCCATTGCCTTTATTAACTATAGCTATTAACCGAGACATACATCTCAAGTGGAGTCCTTCTTGAATCCCTTGCTCCTCGCTGTCCAAACTTCAAGAATCTGCATTGATGGACAAAAAGGAGCGTAAGCACATAATGCTTAGTGAGGAATGCTCAAAACCAAAACACCATCAATGCAGCGGGTCATAAATCACTTTTAAAACAAACCCGATTTGTTTACCAAAGCCATGTTTGAAAACCCCTTTTCAACAACAAGCTCAAAACCATGCATTGCACATACATGAAAACCAACCCTTAGCTTAGCATGCTAAGAAAACCTTTTCAAAGCACAACTTACAAAATCATCCGTTTAGCCAAACCATGCATAAACACCATATGCAAGCTAAAACAAAACCTTGGAAAACACTCCCATTTCACAACATACCTTTCTTAAGCTTGAAAGCCAATTCAAGCAAGAATCTTTTAAAACCATTTCACAAACCAACCAACACATGCATTAAACCAAAGGCAACATATATGAACCACAACATCATCATCACATGCCTTTAAAAACAAGTCTTAACAAGACTCCAATGCACTAAAGATATTTCATGCTCACATGCATCATTTTCCAAATGATAATCAACACTTGTTCAACTTAACAAGTAAACATGCATTCACAAGCATTATACACTTTCCATGCAACCATGCATCTTTTCAAGCATCTCATGCTTCACATGCAATTATGCATCAATTCAAGCATCTCATGCTTCACATGCAATTATGCATCATTTCAAGCATCTCATGCTTCATCACAATCAAGAACATCATATTGGCCTTCAAGTGATCAACCACATTCACTTTTCAACTCAACACCCAATCGGATACGCGGATTCCGAGCGTTGTCCCTACGCTCCATACACCCTACCAATCCAAGGTCTCCCAAATGGACTTTTAAACACCATTTGACCTCAACATCCTAAGGTTCCCATGTATGGACTTTTAAACACCATACAACCTTAGCTTTCCCGAGGTTCCCATGTATGGACTTTCAAACACCATACAACCTCAACTTTTCCCCAAGGTTCCCATGTATGGACTTTCAAACACCATACAACCTTGACATGCACAAGGTTCCCATGTATGGACTTTCAAACACCATACAACCTTTGCATTCACCGATTGGTAGTTGTATAACATCACTAACGAGATCTGGGACACCCTACACAAGATCCACACATGGACTTAACACCGCCATTGTGATCTCAACAAGCACAAGGTTTCCACATATGGACTTTTAAACACCATATAACCTTTGCTCAACCAAGGTCCTCGAATGGGCAACACCTCCATTATGACCTCAACCATCTCGTTAGGATACTTGAAGGGAGTTTATCGGTCCACTCTTGACCACTCCACCTCCAAGGCGACTTAATTCACGGTGCACCCAATCCTATAGCCGGCTAACTATATCCGATCAAAGAACCAAGAACCACTTACATCACTTGCCAATATAACCACCTTACCACATTAGTCCAATGTTTCACATGCATAACCATAATGCAAAAACCATCATTTACCAACATTAATTCACTGTTTTAAAGCATTAAACAAAGCCATTGAACAACATGCAACACCATGCATCAAAACCACATTTTCAATGTATAAAACCAAGGATCTCTTACCTTGAGCATCCTTCACATATGGCTTTCAAAACCAGCATTGAACCATTCTAAAATATGCTTTCAAAACAGATTTAAACCATGCAAAACACATGCATTTCAATCATCAACCACAATTGCTTAAAAGCCAATTTCACAATCATAATTCAAGAGCGAAAGTCCATTCACTTACTCTTGAGCTTAGCAAAGTTGTTTAGACTTACACTAAGCTCCCAAAAACCTTCAAACCTTGGTTTAAAAGCTGAAAACCCAACTTCACTCACCGATAACCAAAACAAGGCTAGCCACCAAGCCTTCCAAGCATCCGAAACCTTCCGCAACACCTCTAAAGCTCACGGATCAAACTCCCCTGTTTCAAGCACACAAAAACAGCACATTAATGCATCATTATGCATTAATAACAGCAGCCACACAACCAAACTCGCTGCTCATCACACAACCAACAATTCGGCTACCAAACACAACCGAAATCACCTCCAAACACTTCCAAAACTTAACCCAGCCAAGATCCATCACTTCCAACCATTTTTAAACATCAATCAACATCCAAAATGATCACAAACACGTCCTTATACTTCCAGGTATAACAGATCACCAAAAACACTCCAAAACAACCAAAAACTCAAGCCAAACTTAGGAAATTCAACCTATCCGGGATTGCATTAATTAAACCTCAACTTCTAATCAATTTAGCATTCATTTAACATCATTTTGACACTTCAAAACACTGCCCAAACAGATCACACGAAAATTTCACCAAAATCGCCAAATCTTGCATTTTAAGCCAAAATCAAGATTTCAATTGAAAAGCCTTTAACAAAACACAAATCAAGGATTGAGAACTTGGGAATTTCAATAAAGAACTTGAAGTTCAGAGGAGAAGGACGTTCTTACCTCCAAACTTGAGTTTCTCCTTTTTAGAGCCAAAAAGCTTGATGAAACAACTTACAAATTGAGAGGTTTTGTTGATGAGATGATTAGGAATCAAATGAGAGTTGAAATGAGTGATTTAGATTGACAAAATCAAAGAAGAAAATCTGGAGAATGTGTTTGGGTTGAGAGAAAATGAGAGAAAAGGAAAATTGAGAGAAAATAGAAAAGTTAGTTATAAAATAGTAAAAATGATTTCCCTCCACTTTCTTTATGTTTTAAATCAGAATAAAACCTTAAAATATCTTAGAAAAATCTGGAGAAACTCTTTTGGAATAATAGCTCCTTAAAGATTCAAAGTTTCAATCCTTTATAAAACTGTCACCAAACTTTCAAAAATTACATTTTGGTCACTAGCCAAAATGTCAACCTTCCGAACCTCATTTTCCAAAATTGATTTCACAGTTCACTTTTATATATTAAAAGATGATTTTAGGACATTTTTCCATATTTTTAATGCAACCCGAACTAGGCTTTCCTAAATTCACTCTTGTATATTCGATCAGCACTTTGACCAAACCGGTCAACGCCCAAAACTTCTGAGCCCAAAACCGGGGCGTTACACACCAAACATACTATATACATAGTAAACACACTGATATAAATAATATAAGTATAAGAAATGTTACACATCAGTATGTAACAAATGAAAATGCAAACTTCCCTGAAAGTTTGAAGTTGCATCGTTGGGTGGCATAAACGTGCTCGCATCATCCCCCCTTCTTTAATGCGATTTGTCCCCAAATCGACCCTCATTACAAAAGGGAACAATTTCGACTTTCGCTTGGCAGGGAACTTCTTCAGTCGTCTTGCTCGGCACATATGCCATCCTTTCGATCCAAGTTCTTTTACAAAGAACACAAATGTGAATGCCTTCTTTCTCGTACCTTTCCGAATAATGCACAACATAAAGTCAGACAATGCTCGTTGCACATTCGTAATCCTACAAACAATGACATACAAAGACAACTCCAAAGAACAACAAGAATCTCGACGATCATCCAAAATCACAACATAAGGTTGTTCATAATCCAATGTACAACCAAAGAAATCAGCATATAAAAAGGAAAAATCAATAGCACAATGGAAAGGAACGTCAAACCGTGCTAAAGAAGATTGCTGAATTTCTGAAAAAGAATTTAAATGCACTAGACATACCAGCAGTAGCAACCTTGGGAACCTCACATGGCATCACCTTATTAACCTGCAAGTCAGAAGAAGAAATAGAAGAAAATGTCGAATCAGATAATACCTGTGAATTAGCTTTCTTCTTTTCGCATTCATTCTTCTCTTTGTTGGCTTTCCAAGCTGCAGTACTTGCTTTCAAACGAACTTCATCTTCATATACTTCACTTGGAGTCATAGGTGCCAAAGTTACCTTTTTGCCCTCATGAGTAAAAGAGTATCGATTTGTGTAACAATCGTGCAAAACTCTTTTATCATACTGCCACGGTCTTCCTAACAACAAATGACAAGTATCTATAGAACAAACATCACAAGTTACCTCATCCTTGTATTTACTAATGAAAAATTGTACAACAACTTGTTCGGTAACTTTGATTTCAACACCATCATTCAACCATTGTAACTTGTACGGATTGGGATGCGTGGTCGTCTTCAGTCCTAACTTGTCAACCATGAGAGTACTAGCAACGTTAGCAACACTACCACTATCAATAATCACAATACATACCTTGCCGTTCACGTTGCATCTCGTATGGAAGAGGTTGTTTCGTTGCGGTTCATCATGTGCTGGCTGATCATTCAGACTTCTCTTGTCAACAAGTGCTTCACCGGTAGCAAATGTCTGCACATTGCCATCATTTATCTCTTCATGGACAGAATGGGAACCACCCCCATCTAATCTATCCAACTGAGAATGTATAGGTTTCAATGCATTAGAAATCACTCGTTGCATCATCCGCTCTAAGGCTCGCATCTGGAGATTTAGTGGTTGTTGTTCACCCGAATTATCATTAGAACCTGCCATGTTGGAAAACCAAAACAACAAACAAAAGCACACAATATATATATATATATATATATATATATATATATATATATATATATGTTAGTGAAATAAATAAATAAAAAATGGACCTCGCTGCACACTCAACAAAATCTCACAGATCGCTCCAAGGAAAGATCGCTCAACAATTACACTCAAACGCTCGTGTTTCACTCGGGAGAATACTTGAATGGCTCTTTTTGTCTCCCCTTCTGTTCTCACACGCTCAATTGCCTTTTCCACTCGATCTCTCGCAATCAGTTCTTTAAGGAACTAACTCGATCTTTTGGACTTGTTAACTGTGTCAAACTTACAAGATAATATAATAGGTAAACAAACAAATGGTTAAAGGACAAATAGAGGCTGTTAGGTGAAATAAAAAGAAAAAAAGGCTAAAAAAATAATAATAAGAAGGCTGAAAATTGGTGATGAAACAAAAGGAATAAAGGCTGATAAAAAATGAAGGAAAAGGAAACAACTTACTGCAAAGAAATGCTTACAACGATCCTATCACCGAACAAACAAGAACAAGTTGTTTCGGGTGATTTTGAAGCATTCCATGGAAAATTTGATCATCCTTCATCATTTTCACGAACCAACAGCACATATGAACGTAAAAATACACCAGATACTCGAAACTGATTTTTTTGATTTTTTCGATTTTTTGTTGACTTTGACTTTTTGGTCAAACTTTGACTTTGACTTTTTTTCAGATTTTTTTTCGAATTTTTTTCTCTTTTTTTTGACTTTTGTATATATATATATTTTGATGTCTAGTAGTGCAGAAAGTGCTATAATCCGACCAAAGCTCTGATACCATATGATACAAGGGATACGTTGCTTCAGAAACAACGCTCCTTGTTCGTAAACGGATCTAGGATCGTAGCAAACATTTCTCTGCAATAAAACACAAGAATGGACGTTTTTAGATAGTTACAATAAATAAAGAAAAAAAACAAACAAAAAAAAGGGCAGAATAAAGGTGTAGGAATTTCTGAACTAATTTGGAATCGAACAAAGATGAAGGCTTGAACGGGCTTTCAAGGCTGATTCGGTGACCAAATTGTGGCAGAAACGTTGCTGAAAAATCAGCGAAAGTTTGACAACATTAAACTCAAAAGAACTCGAACAATCTGCTGAACGAACCCGAATCGAATCTGTCTAACGTCAAAGACGGAAAGCTCGAAAGAACCTGCACAATCTATTGAGCAAACCCGAATCGAATATGCTTTACGTCGGAGGACTTGGACCCACTAGATAGCGATCTAGGAACCCGAAGTATCAAGTAAAATTTGACAAATCAAAACAAAGTCTGAAATGTCAAAAGATAGTTCTAAAAAGAACCGAACAAGAGAAACTCTCTCAAACAAATTTTATTTCCAAAATATCTTACCAAATTACATTGTTTAAACACATATATATAGGTACAAGGGCTTCCAAATTCGTTTAAGTTGTGTGGCTGATATTAAAAGGAGTTTAAAAATTGAAATTGAGCGAAAATAACTCCTTTTGGGTGGACTCAATTGGCAGCCACAAGTTTAGGCGCCCAAAACACATGAAAATCACATTTAACACGTGATTTTTATGTTTGAAATTCAAACATAACCACTCGGGCTTATCCTTTCTTGCAAATGGCACATAATGAAGGAGAAAATGGGCTGATTTGGCTGCACATTCACACACATGTGTCAAGATGCCACGTGGGTGCTGGAGATGACCGAATGCCACCTAGGCTGCCACATGTGCACTAGCACACTCCCCGATATGCAAGACGCTTTTCAGCTACTTCTGGACTTGTCAACTAAAGTTGAGCTGACTAGAAATGAGCTGAGCTGAAACGAACTAGTTGAAAGTGTGATGAGCTGAAAATGAGCTGGTTGCACTCTCCTGAGCTGGATTTGAGCTGCATATGCTCACTTGAGCTGGAGTGGAGCTGCATATACTCTCTTGAGCTAGTGTCCTCCTACGTACCTATGTCAAAAGGCAACAAACTTCAATTAAAGCATTGTAAACTTAATGGAAACAATAATACAAATCGTAAACAAGTGCACAATTATTTATTAACACACAAACAAATATAAACACACCATAAGTTATATCAAACTTATTCAAAACACACATAACATACTATATACATAGTAAACACACTGATATAAATAATATAAGTATAAGAAATGTTACACATCAGTATGTAACAAATGAAAATGCAAACTTCCCTGAAAGTTTGAAGTTGCATCGTTGGGTGGCATAAACGTGCTCACATCAAAAAATAACCGCAAAACTAGTTTTAATCAAACATTAGGAGTTCATATAGTTGACTACGAGCTTTTTCAACACGATTATATTGAAAAACTCAATTTATGTACTTTTTACTTAGTTAAAAGTCCAACGGGTCCATTTTACGGCCCATTTAGATCCGCTCGTCCGAAACCTCTACAAAAAATACCGCGAAACTAATTTTAATAAAATTTTAAGAGTTCATATAGTTGACTAGATCTTTTCAAAACGATTATATTGCAAAAACTCAATTTCTGTACTTTTTACTCAGTTAAAAGTCCAACGGGTCTGTTTTACGAACCATTTAGACTCGCTCGTCCGAAACCTATATAAAAATCAAAGCGAAACTAGTTTTAATCAAATTTTAAGAGTTCATATAGTTAACTACGAGCTTTTCAACACAATTATATTGCAAAAACTCAATTTATATACTTTTTACTCGGTTAAAAGTCCAACGGGTCCATTTTACGACCTATTTAGACCCGCACGTCCGAAACCTCTAAAAAAATCAACGCGAAACTTCTTTTAATCAAATTTTAGTAGTTCATATAGTTGTTCACGAACTTTTCAACACGATTATATTGCAAAAACTTATTTTATGTACTTTTTACTAAGTTAAAAGTCCAATGGTTTCATTTTACGGCCCATTTAGACCTGATAGTCCGAAACCTCTACAAAAAGGACTGCAAAACTAGTTTTAATCAAATTTTAGGAGTTCATATTGTTGATTACGAGCTTTTTAACACGATTATATTGAAAAAACACAATTTCTGTACTTTTTACTCAGTTAAAAGTCCAACAGGTCTATTTTACGGCCCATTTAGACCTGCTCGTACAAAACCTCTTCAAAAATCACCGCGAAACTAGTTTTAATCAAATTTTTGGAGTTCATATAGATGTTCACGAGCTTTTCAAAATGATTATATTACAAAACACGATTTCTGTACTTTTTACTCATTTAAAAGTCCAACAGGTCCATTTTAAGGCCCATTTAGACCCGCTCGTCCTAAACCTCTACAAAAATCACCGTGAAACTAGTTTGAATCAAATTTTAAGAGTTCATATAGTTGAGTATGAGCTTTTCAACATGATTATATTCCCAAAACTCAAATTTTGTACTTTTTACCCAGTTAAAAGTCTAACGGGTCCATTTTACGGCCCATTTAGACCCGCTCGTCCGAAACCTCTACAAAAAGGACCGCGAAACTAATTTTAATCAAATTTTAAGAGTTCATATAGTTGACTAGAGCTTTTCAAAACGATTATATTGCAAAAACTCAATTTCTGTACTTTTTACTCAGTTAAAAGTCCAACGGGTCTGTTTTACGAACCATTTAGACTCGCTCGTCCAAAACCTCTACAAAAATCACAGTGAAACTAGTTTTAATCAAATTTTAAGAGTTCATACAGTTGACTACGAGCTTTTCAACATGATTAAAATGCAAAAACTCAATTTCTGTACTTTTTTCTCGGTTAAAAGTCCAACGGGTCCATTTTACGACCCATTTAGACCCGCACGTCCGAAACCTCTACAAAAATCACCGCGAAACTTGTTTTAATAAAATTTTAGTAGTTCATATAGTTGTTCACGAGCTTTTCAACACGATTATATTGCAAAACTTAATTTATGTACTTTTTACTAAGTTAAAAGTCCAATGGTTTCATTTTACGGGCCATTTAGACCTGCTAGTCCGAAACCTCTACAAAAAGGACCGTAAAACTAGTTTTAATCAAATTTTAGGAGTTCATATTGTTGACTACGAGCTTTTCAACACGATTATATTGCAAAAACACGATTTTTGTACTTTTTACTCAGTTAAAAGTCCAACGTGTCCATTTTACGGCCCATTTAGACCTGCTCGTTCGAAACCTCTTCAAAAATCATCGCGAAACTAGTTTTAATCAAATTTTTGGAGTTCGTATAGATGTTCACAAGCTTTTCAACAAGATTATATAACAAAAACACGATTTCTGTACTTTTTACTCAGTTAAAAGTCCAACGAGTCCATTTTACGGCCCATTTAGACCCGCTTGTCCGAAACCTCTACAAAAATCACCGTGAAACTAGTTTGAATCAAATTTTAAGAGTTCTTATAGTTGAGTACGAGCTTTGCAACACGATTATATTCCCAAAACTCAAATTCTGTACTTTTTACTCAGTTAAAAGTCCAACGGGTCCATTTTACGGCCCATTTAGACCTGCTCGTCCGAAACCTCTACAAAAATGACCGCAAAACTAGTTTTAATCAAACATTAGGAGTTCATATAGATGACTACGAGCTTTTCAACACTATTATATTGCAAAAACTCAATTTTAGTACTTTTTACTCAGTCAAAAGTGCAACGGGTCCATTTTACGGCCAATTTAGATCCGCTCGTCCGAAACCTCTTAAAAATGACCGCAAAACTAGTTTTAATCAAACTCTAGGAGTTCATATAGTTGACTTCGAGCTTTTCAACACGATTATATTGTAAAAACTCAATTTCAGTACTTTTTACTCAGTCAAAAGTGCAACGGGTCCATTTTACGGCCCATTTAGATCCGCTCGTCCGAAACCTCTACAAAAAGGATCGCAATACTAGTTTAATCAAATTTTAGGAGTTCATATAGTTGATCACGAGCTTTTCAACATGATTATATTGCAAAAACTCAATTTCTGTACTTTTTACTAAGTTAAAAGTCCAACATGTCCATTTTACGGCCAATTTAGATCCGCTCATCCAAAATCTCTTCAAAAATGACCGCAAAACTAGTTTTAATAAAACTTTAGGAGTTCATATAGTTGACTACGAGCTTTTTCAACACGATTATATTGAAAAACTCAATTTCTTTAATTTTTACTAAGTTAAAAGTCCAACGAGTCCATTTTACGGCTAATTTAGATCCGCTCGTCCGAAATCTCTTCAAAAATGATCGCAAAACTAGTTTTAATCAAACTTTAAGAGTTCTTATAGTTGAGTACGAGCTTTTCTACACGATTATATTCCCAAAACTCAAATTTTGTACTTTTTACTTAGTTAAAAGTCCAACGGGTCCATTTTACGGCCCATTTAGACCTGATCGTCCGAAACCTCTACAAAAATGACCGCAAAACTAGTTTTAATCAAACATTAGGATTTCATATAGTTGACTACGAGCTTTTTCAACACGATTATATTGCAAAAACTCAATTTCTGTACTTTTTACTCAGTTAAAAGTCCAACGGGTCCGTTTTACGGCCCATTTAGACCCGCTCGTCCGAAACCTCTACAAAAAGGACCGTGAAACTAATTTTAATCAAATTTTAAGATTTCATATAATTGACTAGAGCTTTTCAAAACGATTATATTGCAAAAACTCAATTTCTGTACTTTTTACTCAGTTGAAAGTCCAACGGGTCTATTTTACGAACCATTTAGACTCGCTCGTCCGAAACCTCTACAAAAATCAAAGCGAAAACTAGTTTTAATCAAATTTTAAGAGTTCATATAGTTAACTACCAGCTTTTCAACACGGTTATATTGCAAAAACTAAATTTATGCACTTTTTAAACAGTTAAAAGTCCCACGGGTCCATTTTACTACCTATTTAGACCCGTTCGTCCGAAACCTCTTCAAAAAGGACGAAAAAACTAGTTTTAATTAAATTTTAGGAGTTCATATAGTTGACTACGAGCTTTTCCACACGAATATATTGCAAAAACTCAATTTATGTACTTTGTACTTAGTTAAAAGTCCAACGAGTCTGTTTTACGACCCATTTAGACGAACAATCAATGTCTTGCTTTATTCAATCCAATTCCTTCTAAGTCATCTTTCTCCTTCCAATTATCCTTTCCTTAATTGGTCTACCACCAAATATACCTATCTCATGTTATTTCTAATCACATTATTTTTCCCGTTTTACAATCGTTCCCCCTACTTTATAGGAATTTATCCCCGATCGGAAAATCATCTAATCAATTACCCTTTCCTTTTCTCACTTCTTTCCAACTTCTGACTTTGACCACCCCTAATTCTCTCTCCCTTACTATTTATATTCGACATATTCACCCTAACCCCTACATCGACCACCAGTTCTCCCTACCTCTCTTTCTTGTTGCCCTATCTTCCTACTACATGGCTTCCTCCTCCTCCCCTCACCTGAGTTCCCCCGCTCTTACAAATGAAGAAGCGGAGCTTCTCTACACTCCCGACTTTGGCTGGGACTTCACTAAAGAAGACCCTAAACCTTTTCTCATTGGATGTTTCATCTCCTCTAAGCCAATTGACAACTATAATGTTCTTAGCGCATTCGAAGGTATTTGGTAATCTAGTAATCTAGTCTCAATCTCGGTCATCAAGGACAAATTCTTTAAAATCAAGTTCAAGAAAACCAAAGACCGCTATGAGGTTCTCAACCGAGGGCCTTGGTTATATAAAGACGAATGGATGGCCTTGAATGAATACAACCCTTCCAAGAACACTGATGAATATTCCTTCTCCCTTATGCGTATCTGGATTCGCATCTTTGGTTTGCCCGCTTCCCTTTACGAAGATATCGATCGCTCTCATCTTGTTGGCCATGCTCTTGGCTCAATGGTTGGTAATGTTCTTCGCACTGACACACGCGAACTTGAAGGTAATATGAAAGAATTTCTAGGAGTTGAAATCATGCTTGACATCACCCGACCAGTCACATGTTTCCTCTTCATCGGGAATGGCACCAACAAGACTATGTGTCGTTTGCAATATGAGCGCCTCCCTACTCTGTGCCATGGTTGTGGTATTATCAGCCACACTCTTGACAACTGCCCAATTCGTTCCTCTCTCGATCTTGCTAAATTACAATACGAAGAATGGCTTCGTTACCTCCCTCCTAGACGTCGCCCTCTTGGCCCTCGTGGCAGAATTAGAACCATTGGTGCTGAATGCAACCAAGAAAACCCTGTTGGTACGATACTCCCATCATATAGATACTATATAAATGTTTTTCCCTTCACTACTTCGGCCTTATTTCATTGCTTTATATTCCTTTGGCTAATATCTATTCTTTTTTCTATAGCTCCTAATGCTAATGCTTTTGACCCTTCTTATCCGAATAACACAGGTCTTATACCGTGTCCTTCTCTTTCCTCAATTTTTCTCTCTTTTCGATTTTTTTACCTAAAACTAACAATCTATCCTTTGTCATCCATAGGCAATTTTAATGATGGTGATGCTGCTTCCTTTTCGGAACAACCTCTCGAAGAGGCTCCTAATAATGATGTGCAAATGGGCAAAGCTTCCCTCTGCCGAAGGAAAACAATGTCTCTAGTTCTAAGTCGAAAGACCCCTCTCCTTGCTCCCACCCGCAAGTTACGTTACCCCCAAGGGTCATGAAGCCGCAACCTTTGAACACGATCTTTCAAATTCCGGAAGATGCTACAAATGATGATTGGGATGCTCAGGATGATAGCATTCCAAGTCCCACTGCCCAACAGATCAAAAAATTTGATGATGAACTACGTAAGCCTCTTGCTACAACTGATTCCCCCTTTATTCTTGAATTTAACCGTTGGCTACTAAAGACTTACCCAAATGATGCAGCTAATGCTCCTGCTCCTACAAACCGTGGCACTAAACGAAGGTCCCCTATTCAAGTGGTCCTCCAACCCAAGAAAGCAAAGCCCTCCGGTTCTACTCCTAAGGTTGGGATGAACAGCTCAAAAAACTCTCCGGCGGTGGTTGACTCTCAACCCCGCTGAGGGAAATGATAGTTCTATGTTGGAACTGTCAGGGTCTTGGGCAGGTCCAGGCAGTTCAGCACTTGCGGCAATATGTCCAACGCTCCTCTCCGGATATTTTATTTCTATACGAAACTAAATTAAATAATGAGGCTTGTAGCCGTCTTAGTCTTTCCCTAGGTATGATTGAAGTTATCTCCATTCTCCCAAGTGACAATTGTTCTGGTATTGCACTATTTAAGTCTATTAATATAAATGTCAATTTGATTTCGTATTCGGATCGCTTTATTCATACCTCAATTCAACATGACTCTTTTTAATAAACTTTACTGGTATGCATGGTTATTCTGAAACCAGCCAAAAATATAAAACTTGGGAAATTATAGACTCTCTAAACAATGACATCGGTATCCCTTGGCTCCTTGGGGGATATTTCAACGAAATCCTTTCGGACAATGAGAAACAAGGTGGCACTCATCGTGCTAGGTCTCAAATAAATAACTTTCGTCATTGCCTCTCACGAAACAACCTTTATGACTGTAAACCAACTTCCGGATAGTTCACTTGGACGAAGATTGGGCCACAAACTCCAACAATTCACGAACGACTTGACCGTTTCATAGGCAATTCGGCCTGGAAAGCCTTACATCCCTCCCATCAGATCTACTCGGATTTTGTAGCAAAATCCGACCACTGTTTCTTGCTACTTAACACTTCCCCTAGTTTACAAACCCCCAATCGTAATTCCCTCCCAAATTTCGCTTTGAAAATTGTTGGGCAAATTACGAAGATAATGTTTCTCTTGTCCAACGTACTTGGACCAGTACCAAAGGCAATGCTCTAGACAAAATCCATGCTATTGGCTCTTGTTTAGGTGAGTGGCAATCACAGCAACGATCCAAAATCTCTGGCCGAATTACCTTCTTAACCAACAAAATCAATAAATACCTTCGCAGACCGCTAACGTCTTCAAATGAAGATGCTTACTTAAAGGCTAGATTTGAACTTAATAAACTACTTATTGAGCAAGAAACCTATTGGGCTCAAAGATCTCGTAATCTATGGCTTTCTTAGAGGGATAAAAATACCCGATTCTTCCATGCCCGTGCAAATAACAGAAGGAAAAAAACACAATTATCGGTCTTTTTTATTCTAACCTTAATTGGTGCACAAAAGAAAATGACATTATAAACATCGCTTTCGACTATTTCCAAACCCTATTCACATCCTCTAATCCTCAACTTTCGGAACAAATCTTATACAAAATTCCATCTACCGTTACACCAGCTATGAATGAGTCACTTTCAAGGGCATTCACGGTAGATGAGATCCTTCATGCTTTCCGTGACATAGATCCACGGAAGGCTCCTGGTATAGATGGTTTCCTTAGTGGGTTCTTTCGACAACATTGGGACACTTTGGGCGATGATGTTACCTCGCTCTGTCTCAGTCTCCTTAATGGTGATACAAATATGGCTTTGGTCAATAAAACTATCTTGGTCCTTATTCCTAAAATCAAAGACCCGACTACCATGCGGCACCTTAGACCAATTAGTCTTTGCACCGTGATCTATAAAATTGTCGCCAAAGTCCTGGTTAATAGGATGAAACACACGATCCCCTTTTGCATTAGCTCTAACCAAGCAGCCTTTGTTCAGGGGCGTAATATCTCGGACAACATACTCATAGCTCATGAAATTATACATAATATAAACTCCAGGAAAACAAAATCTTCCCAAGGCGCTGCTTTTAAATTGGATATAGAAAAAGCTTTTGATAGAGTTGAATGGTCCTTTCTTGCGAATGTAATGCACCGGATGGGTTTTGCACCTACATGGGTCTCTCTTATTATGTGTTGCATTTCTTCGGTCTCCTTTTCTGTTAAGGTTAACGACTCCCTCTCACCTTTCTTTCAGCCACAACGGGGTCTTCGACAAGGAGATCCCCTATCACCTTTCCTTTTCCTATTCTGTACCCAAGGTCTTTCTGCGTACCTCTCTGACGCCCAACAACTTAACTCCCTGCCTGGCCTTGGTGCTGGCAGATTGGGTCCAAAGGTCAACCATCTTCTATTTGCGGATGATTGTATGGTCTTCCTCAACACTAACCCTGAGGAAGCGGTACATCTCAAAATGGCTCTGCAAACTTATGCATCTGCATCAGGACAAGCTGTCAACTTTGAGAAATCAACTATTTTCTATAATCCGCGCACCCCACAATCGACCCGTGATGCAATCAATGGTACTCTGCAAGTACGCAAGGTTAATAATCCTGTTGTCTACCTAGGTGTTCCGTTACTCATCGGTAAAAATAAAACTGAATCCTTAGGCTTCGTACGTGACAAGGTTCATGATCGCTTATCTACTTGGGACAAACAACTTCTTTCCTTTAGTGGCCGCGAAATATTTATCAAAACAGTTCTCCAATCTCTGCCTTAATATGTTATGTCCTGCTATCTATTACCTCAAAATATTATGGACGACATGACCTCAACTATCCGTCAATACTAGTGGTCTGGGAAGTCAAATAAAAAAGGATGGCACATGCTCCCTTGGGATCGAGTTTGCCTTCCAAAATCGGCTGGGGGCATGGGCTTCCGGGATCTCAATGACTTCAACATTGCTCTCCTTGGAAAACAGTTTTGGCGGTTAATTTGTGAACTGGATTCATTGCTGGGTCAAATTTACCGTGCGAAGTATTTCCCTTCTGGTAACATCTTAGATGCCACCCGCCCACATCGGGGGTCGTTTGCCTGACAAGGCCTTTACAATGCCTTGCAGCACCTCTTTGGTGGGTTTCTATACCGACCTGGTATTAACAGCAATATACGTGTCCATAAAGATAATTGGGGAGGCTCCTCTCCTATTATCCTATCCGGGGACTATGAGCTCTCTGATGAAGTATACGTTCGTTGTCGTGACTTTATGATTCGGAATCAGGCTGCTTGGGATCCTCTCAAGGTTCAACGCTATTTCAGCACGGCTGATGCAGATACAATTCTTCATATACCGATAATTAATGATTCCCATGATTCTATTCTCTGGTCCCCCAATGATTTTGGGATCTATTCGGTTTGCTCTGGCTACCAATATCTCCAGCGACCTACGGAACCTCGGAACCGCCCAGCCCGGATTTGGAAAGTTCTGGCTAAGGTTAAGGCTCTTCCTAAAGTTAAAACCTTTGGCTGGCGTATGGCCTCTGAGGCTCTACCTGTTGGCTCGAGACTCCAAGCTTTTGCACATAATTCTGGCCCTTGCCCTATTTGTGGATTCTCTTCGAAATCTATTTTGCATGCTCTTCGCGACTGTACTGGAGCCTCTGAGGCCCTACGTTTATCTGGCATCCCCAATATCCTCTCCAACAGTTTGGCTTCTTCTAGCATCCAATGGCTGGTGGAGGGTGCTCGCCTTTTATCTCCTGACCACTTTGGTCTTTTCCTCACTACTATTTGGAATATATGGAATAGGCGTAATGACTGGGTCCACAATCACCATTTACTACCCCCTTGGCTTACTGCCATCAACTCTATTAGTCTTCATAATGATTACTGCAATTCTATCTCTTCACCCCACTCCCCACCAAATTCCTCTGCGACGTCACCTCCACGTTGGAGGCCCCTGGTTACATTAAGATCAATGTGGATGGGGCTTTTGATCCAACCATGCAGCGGCTGTTGGTGTTGTGGCGCGTGATGAATCGGGTATGGTTGTTGGGGGCCTTGCTTACCCCCTGGGCAGTTGCTTGGATGCTGCTACTTGCGAAGGTTTGAGCCTTCTTGCTGGTATTACCTTTGCCCAATCCCAGGGCTGGCGGAGACTGATGTTTGAGACAGACTGTGCCTCTCTTGCGAACAGGCTCAACAATCTAGGGTCAGATCTCTCTACCTTAGGTCCGTTGCTTCTGCAAGCTCGTGAATCTCTTTTTTCTTTGCCTTTTGCGCATATTTCTTATGTAAGCCGTGAGGCAAATTTAGTGGCCAATGCTTTGGCCACCCATGCTCTCCGAACCATGACTTCCATGTCCTTTGGTTCTGACTTTCCCTCTTGTATTCGTCACTTTGTACTTGGCGAACTTTCCTCTCGTCCCTCAATTTAATAATATTTGGGCACTCTTTCCCCCTTTTTAGGATTCTCTGGGACTTGTGCCTGAGGATATTAGTAGGGTTTTTAATGAGGCCTTTTTCTCAAAAAAAAGTCCAACGGGTCTATTTTACGGCCCATTTAGACCCGTTCGTCCAAAACCTCTACAAAAAGGATCACAAAACTAGTTTTAATTAAAATTTAGCAATTCATATAGTTAACCACGAGCTTTTCAACACGGTTTTATTGCAAACACTCAATTTCTGTACTTTTTACTCAATTAAAAGTCCAACGGGTCCATTTACTGCCCATTTAGACTCGCTCGTCCGAAACCTCTACAAAAATCACCGCGAAACTAGTTTTAATCAAATTTTAAGAGTTCATATAGTTGACTACGAGCTTTTCAACACGATTATCTTGCAAAAACTCATTTTCTGTACTTTTTACTATGTTAAAAGTCCAACGGGTCCATTTTACGACCCATTTAGACCCGCTCATCCGAAACCTCTACAAAAATCACCGCGAAACTAGTTTTAATCAAAATTTAGGAGTTCATATAGTTGTTCATGAGCTTTTTAACACGATTATATTGCAAAAACTTAATTTATGTACTTTTTACTAAGTTAAAAGTCCAATGGTTTCATTTTACGGCCCATTTAGACCCGCTAGTCCAAAACATCAACAAAAAGGACCACAAAACTAATTTTAATCAAATTTTAGGAGTTCATATAGTTGACTACGAGCTTTTCAACACGATTATGTTGCAAAAACTCAATTTCTGTACTTTTTCCTCAGTTAAAAGTCCAACGGGTCCATTTTACGGTCCATTTAGACCCGCTCGTCTGAAACCTCTTCAAAAATCATCGCGAAACTAGTTTAAATCAAATTTTAGGAGTTCGAATAGTTGACTACGAGCTTTTCAACACGATTATTTGCAAAAACTCAATTTATGTACTTTTTACTTATTTAAAAGTCCAACGGGTCTATTTTACGGCTCATTTAGACCCGCTCGTCTGAAGCCTCTACAAAAAGGATTGCAAAACTAGTTTTAATTAAATTTTAGCAATTCATATAGTTAACTATGAGCTTTTCAACATGATTTTATTGCAAAAACTCAATTTATGTACTTTTTACTCAATTAAAAGTCCAACGGGTTCATTTTACAGCCTATTTACACCCGCTCGTCCGATAACTCTATAAAAATCACTGTGAAACTAGTTTTAGTCAAATTTTAAGAGTTCATATAGTTGACTACGAGCTTTTCAACATGATTATATTGCAAAAACTCATTTTTGTACTTTTTACTAAGTTAAAAGTCCAACGGGTCCATTTTACGTCCCCTTTAGACTCGCTCGTCCGAAACCTCTACAAAAATCACCGTGAAACTAGTTTTAATCAAAATTTAGGAGTTCATATAGTTGTTCACGAGATTTTTAACACGACTATGTTGCAAAAACTCAATTTCTATACTTTTTACTTAGTTAAAAGTCCAACGGGTCATCTTCAACCCCCATGGTTAATAGTCGTCAATTCTATCAGTCTTCATCGTGACTACTCCGATGCTATTTCTTCCTCTACCTCTTCGCAGGTCTCTCCTCCTCGCTGGAGACCTCCCCCTCGGGGGCACATTAAAATTAATGTGGATGGGGCTTTTGACCCTTCCACACATGCAGCGGCGGTTGGTGTTGTGGCCCGTGATGAAGCAGGTACGGTCGTTGGCGATCTGGCTTACCCTTTGGGCAGTTGTTTGGATGTCGTTACATCTGATGGGATGGGCCATCTAGCTGGTATTACGTTTGCTCAATCTCAAGGTTGGAGCCATTTGATTTTTGAGACAGACTGTGCATCTCTTGCGAACAGACTCAACCTTCTGGGACCTGATCTCTCTACTATGGGCCCGACGATTTTGCAAGCCCATGCAGCTTTGTCTTGTTTTCCTTCTGCTCTTGTTCAGTTTGTTTGCCGCGAGGCTAATTTAGTTGCACATACCCTGGCTACCCATGCACTTAGGACCATGACTTCTATGTCTTTTGGGTCCATTTATCCTGATTGCATTCGCAATGTTGTACTCTGCGAGGTCTCACCTCGGTTTATATAAATGAACCATGGGTACTCTTTTCCCCTTATAGGTTTCTCCAGGCCTTGTGCCTGGGGATGTTAGTAGGGGTTAGAAGTTTTAGGCTTAGAAGTTTTAGTTGTAACACCCCAATTTTGGGCTTAGAAGTTTTAGGTTTGGACCGGACCGGTCGGGTTGCGGTTCGAATATAAAAGGGTGAATTTAGGAAAGCCTAGTTCGGGTTGCATTAAAAATATGGAAAAATGTCTTAAAATCCTCTTTTATTATATATAAGAGAAAGGTGAAATCAATTTTACAAAATGAGGTTTGGAAGAGTGACATTTTGGGTTAGTGACCAAAATGTAATTTTTGAAAACTGGGTGACTGTTTTAAAAAGGATTGAAACTTTGAATCTTTAAGGAGTTATTTACCCAAAAGAGTTTCTCCAGATTTTTCTGAATATTAATCAATTTAATTAATGGTTTTTAATTAAGTGCAAAAGGAGGGAAAAGATATTTTGGCATTTTAACTAACTTTTCTCTAAATTTCCATTTTCTTTTCTCTCAACTTTTCTCTCAACCCAAACACATTTCTCCAGCAAAATTCTCTCTGATTTTGACAACTAAAGATTAGATTTCAATTCTCATTTGATCTCCAATCAATTCTACAACAAAACCTTAGCATTTGCTTATTGGATTTTCAAGAATTGTGGTTCCAAAAAGGGAGAAACTCAAGTTTAGAGGTATGAACGTCCTTCTCCTCTAAATTCTCAGTTCTTTACTGAAATTCCCAAGTTCTCAATCCTTGATTTGTGTTTTATTAAAGGTTTTACAATTGTGTTCTTGATTTTGGCTTAAAATGCAAGATTTGGATTTAATTTTGATTAAATTCGTACTAAGTGATTGGGCTGTGATTTGAGATGTCTTTTTGATGTTTATTGAATGTATAAATGATGTGAAATTGAGGTTTAATCAATGCAATCCCGGATAGGTTGATTTTCCTAAGTTTTTACTTGTGAAAATGGTGGTTTTTGGGGTGATCTTGGTGTTTTGTTAATGCTGGAGGTATAAGGACGTGTTTGGGATCATTTTGGATGTTAATTGATGTTTAAAAATGGTTAGAAGTGATGGATCTTGGCTAGGTTAAGTTTTGGAAGTGTTTGGAGGTGATTTCGGTTGTGTTTGGTAGCCGAAATGTTGGTTTTGCAAAGAGCAGCGAGTTTAAGTGTGTTGCTGGTGTTTTTAATGCATTATGATGCATTAATCCTATGTTGCTATGTGCTTGAAACAGGGGAGAATGATCCGTGAGGAATAGAGGTGGCGTTGAAGGTTTCGGATGCTTGGAAGGCTTGTTGGCTAGCCTTGTTTTGTGTATCGGTGAGTGAAGTTGGGTTTTCAGCTTTAAAACCAAGGTTTGGAGGTTTTGGGAGCTTAGTTTAAGTCTAAACAACTTAGCTAAGCTCAAGAGTAAGTAAATAGAATTTCTCTCTTGGTTGTGTTATGAATTGGTTTTTAAAGCACTTGTGATTGTTGGATGCAACGCATGTGATTTGCATGTTTTAAACTCTGTTTTGGAAGCATATTCTAACATGGTTTAATGCTGGTTTTGAAAGCCATGTGTGAAGGATGCTCAAGGTAAGAGATCCTTGGTTTTGTACATTGAAATTGTGGAATTGTTGCATAGTGTTGCATGTTGTTTAATGGCTTTGTTTAATGCTTCAAAACAGTGGATTGATGTTGGTAATTGGTGGTTTTGGCATTTTGGTTATGCTTGTAAAACAATGGATTAATGTGGTAAATTGGTTATATTGGCAAGTGATGTAAGTGGTTCTTGGTTACTTGAATCGGATATAGTTAGCCGGCTATAGGATTGGGTGCACCGTGAATAAAGTCGCCTTGGATGTGGAGTGGTTGTGATTGTACCGGTAACTCCATCCAAGTACACTAACGAGATGGTTAAGAACACCATGGTGGTTAAAAGTCCATGGGTGGGTCTTGTGTTAAGGTCATATGGTGGTTAAAATTCCATATGAGGACCTTGTGTATATTAAGGTCATAATGGTGGTTAAAATTCCATTTGAAGACCTTGTATATGGTAAGATCACAATGGTGGTGTAAAGTCCATGTGTGGATCTTGTATGTCCCGTGATCTCGTTAGTGATGTTATACAACTACCAATGAGTGATGGTAAGGTCATAATGGTGGTTAAAATTCCATTTGAGGACCTTGTGAATGTTAAGGTCATGTGGTGTTTAAAAGTCCATATGAGGACCTTGTGTATGGAAAGGTCATAATGGTGGTTAAAATTCCATTTGAGGACCTTGTGAATGTTAAGGTCATATGGTGTTTAAAAGTCCATATGAGGACCTTGTGATTGGTAGTGTGTATGAAGCGTGGGGACAACACTTGTAATCCGCGTATCCGATTGTGTCTTGCGTTATGATGGTTTGTGAATTATCACTTGGAAGCCAATATAATGTTCTTGAATGTGATGAAGCTTGAGATGCTTGAAATGATGCATGGTTGCATGAGAAGTGTGTAATGTTCTATGAATGCATGTTTACTTGTTAGCTTGAACAAGAGTTTATTTTCTAATGAGAATGGTGCATGTGTGCATGAAATCTCTTTAGAGCATTGAAGTCTTGCGAAGACTTGTTTTTAAAGGCATGAAATGCAAATATTGATTTTGTGGTTCATATGTTGCATTTGTATAATGCATGAGATAGATTGAATGAGGAGGTGGTTTTTAAAGGTTTCTTGCTTTGAAATGATTTTCAATGCATGAGAAACGTATGTTGTGAAGTGGAAGTGTTTTTCAAGGATTTTGTATTTAACTTTGCATATGATGTTCATGCATGGAATGGTTAAATTGATGGTTTTGCAAGGTTGTGCTTTGAAGTGAATTACTTAGCTTTTCTAAGCTAAGGGTTGGTTTTTCGTGTTTGAGCAATGCATGATTTAAAGCATGTTGTTAAAAGGGGTTTTCAAACATTGCTTTGGTTTATCGAATTGTGTTTACTTTTAAAAGAGGTTTTATGACTCGCTGCATTGATGGTGTTTTGGTTTTGAGCATTCCTCACTAAGCATTATGTGCTTACGCTCCTTTTTGTCCATCAATGCAGATATTTGAAGTTGGGACAGCGAGAAGCAAGGGATTCAAGGAGAACTCCACTTGAGATGTATGTCTCGGTTAATAGCTATATATATAATAAAGGCAATGGGGGGAGAATCTCTTATGTTGATGTTTAATGAGATTGTGTATGTTGGACAAGTTTGGTTTATGATTTTGAACTATGTGGTTTAACGCTTGCATCGTTTGAATCTTCTTATTCTTAAGTCGTTATGTTATGCTTCTTGTTTTAAAAGCATGATTGAGTGATGGATGTGTTGAATGAGTTGGTGCACCTAGGGGTGGTTTTGTATCTAGATTTTGATGCAAATTGGTAGGTATGATGCTTGGCATGTTGTTGATTTATTGTGGTATGGTTTGGAGCATGTTCGATGGGGTTTAAAGGTGTTAAAACAGGCCTATCTGCTGTTTCTGGGCAGGGTGTTTCGAAACACCCTTGCCTGTTTCGAAACAGGCCCTTGATTTGGCCAGGCTGTTCCTGAACGGCCTAGACCCGTTTCTGAACACTTTGGCTACTGCCAAGGGGTGTTCCTGAACGGCCTAGACCCGTTTCTGAACACTTTGGCTACTGCCAAGGGGTGTTTCTGAACGGCCTAGACCTGTTTCGAAACACTTGACCGTTGGGCATAAAATTTGAATGGTTTTGAGGTTTGCAAGCTTTACGTTTTAGTCCCGATTCTTGTTTGTGCAATTGCTTGAGTTTGAGATGTCCGTTTGAGATGAAATTTGGCAGAGAGGCATGAAACATGACTAATTTCATAATGGTAACTTAAACATTGGTAAAGTCCTCTTAATTTTCAGAATTTGCAATTTGGTCCCTAAATTCGTATTTTGTGCAATTGGGTCCCTTATTGTTTTCCGATTGCTGTGATTTGTGAGTATGCTTATCTCAAGATTATGCCTAGGTTTAGTGTGCATCTAGACAAGTCTAAAAAGAAAAAAAGGGTCGTTAATCAAGGTTGACTTTCGGGTTGACTTTGGTTTTCCCCGTGTAATCTTCGTAGTTCGGGTCAACCGTCTAGACCGGGCTACGGGGGTTACAGTTTATATAAATGAACCATGGGTACTCTTTTCCCCTTTTAGGTTTCTCCAGGCCTTGTGCCTGGGGATGTTAGTAGGGGTTTTTAATGAGGCCCACTTTCTTCACAAAAAAAGTCCAACTAGTCTATTTTATGGCCTGTTTAGACCCGCTCGTGCGAAACCTCTACAAAAATGACCGTAAAACTAGTTTTAATCAAATTTTAGGAGTTCATATAGTTGACTACGAGCTTTTCAACACGATTATATTGCAAAAAATCAATTTTTGTACTTTTTACTTAGTTAAAAGTCCAACGGGTCCATTTTACAACCCATTTAGACCCGCTCGTCCGAAACCTCTACAAAAAACACCGCGAAACTAGTTCTAATCAAAATTTAGGAGTTTTTATAGTTGTTCACGAGCTTTTTAACACGATTATATAGAAAAAAAAATTAATTTTTGTACTTTTTACTAAGTTAAAAGTCCAATGGTTTCATTTTACGGCCCATTCAGACTCGGTAGTCCGAAACCTCTACAAAAAGGACCGTAAAACTAGTTTTAATCAAATTTTAGGAGTTCATATAGTTGACTACGAGCTTTTTGTTGCGTGTAGTAAAGTGATACACGAAGTATCGGATGTCAAATCCACAGGGACTGGAAATAGCCTTAACCTTGAATTGTTGCACAAGCAAGAAAGAAGATAATTTAATTGTCTGTAGAGGAATAATAAAGAATACTGAAAATAAAGGATTAAAGGATTCAGGATAAAGAATTAGGCCGGTATTGATTTGCTCAGTAGTGCAAGTGTTGCACTATCTAGGTCTTCCTATTCTGCCGTCGCTTCTGTCGCGGCAGCACCTGCGGCGGCAGCGGTCTGTTGTTGTCGCGGCAGCGGTCTGTTGTTGTCGCGGTAGCGATCACACAACTCTGTACTTCAAGCTTGGAAAGAATCCCTGCTGTGACTCGTCCTATCCCTAGGTCCAAGTCTGTCGATGAACACGTCTTGATGATACCTCCCGGCGTGAATCGAAGGATGAACATCGAAGTTGTTGAATTCTTCCTTAGCCACTTAACCTCGTCCGATCCCTAGGTCCGAGATAGTTCAACCATAAACTGGAGAACCTGTACTTATTCCTTTCGTATACTTAACTCTTCCGATATTAAGTAAATGTGTAATCTCACAATGCTCTCCCGATACTCTTGCAAGATGTTGAAAACCAGAATAAGCAAACTTGAAGTCTATTTTATTGAACAGAAAAAATCCTAAAACAGTACAATCCTTGCAACTACTTTACAGAATCAACCCTTAGCCCTAGGGGAAGTTTAGAACATGATGAGAAGGGGGAAAACGACTAGGGTTTAGGGGAAGACGGCTAGAGAATAAGATATCCTTCCTTAAGTCGAATTACATGCCTTTATATAGGCCTTGGGTTCAAGTTTTCTAATATGGCAAGAATACAAGTTTAAATCAAAGTACAACTCTATTGAAGACTAAATCTTCTGAGTAGATGCCTTTAATTCATCATCTTTTCTTGCTTGGAGTTTCTTCCTTGAACTTTTGGCTTGGCCTTCATTCTGATCTAGGGCTCAAAAAATATAAGAGTGGCCCACGACAGACCCGCTTAATTTCCTCTTTCTATCGAGCTCCACTTCACTTTTCCCTTCAACATGGTTATCTTCATTGGCTGCCACAGCAGCGGCCACGGCAGCGTCGTCCTTCTCGACTTCAGTCATGTGTTCCAGCTCTGCTTCTCCACTGCCTTAAGTCTGCTACAGCAGCTACCTGCAAAAGTAACCAAAATCGGTAGCAACTGTGCCATTTTATATAATTGTGATGTATATGTGAAATATATCCTAAATGCAATGAATTATGCTTGAATGCAGCAGAAATATGGGTTAAATAAGGGGTAAAAAGTAGAACTTTTGCACACTCAACACACCCCCAAACTTGAATTCTTGCTTGTCCTCAAGCAAATGCAACCTAACTAATATGCATGCATACATATGTATATAAATATATTTTTTCTTGGCTTAAGTCAGTGAACGGTCCTTACCCACAACACCATCCCTATCATGTATAGCACCTGTTCAAATATTTAAGGATCTACTTAGAGCAAAAGTATAGTTCTCGTGCATATGTGTGCAATTATTGTGAACATACCTGAATATAGCCTTCCCTAGCAACTAGAATATTATACTTAGCTTGTTTAGAGTTTTCCTTCGAGACTTCATTCTTTTTTTTTAATTTTTTCCACTAGAGCCAGTAACGGGCACCTCTAGTTGTTTTCCTTCTTTTTCTGAATTTTTCTCTTTTCTACTAGAGCCAGTATTTCAGGCACCTCTAGTTAACTATCTAGAGCCGGTGATAGGCACCTCTAGAAGTTTTACTCTGGTTATTTTCCCAGAGCCAGTGATAGGCACCTCTAGGTTTCCTGAGTTTCTAGTCTCTTTCTACTCTATGTTCTAAGTTTTCTATTCTAAGTATGCTAGAGAAAGTCTTTTATCAAGTAAGTCACAAAGTGTTTCAGTTTTTCAGAACTATACTAAGGCTCTACTTACTTCCTAAAATATTTTTAAGGGACTGTCACGACAGAGGTGGCAGCAGCAGATAATAAAAGTTCAAAAAAATTAAGCCAATTTTTTTTGAAAAAATAAACTTAAATAATAATTAACACTTAGACACAATTTTAAACCTAAAAACACTTCATATAACTGGAGGGATGCCACCCCCAAACATAAGGGTGGCATTGCCCTCAATGCATGATGAAAGAAAATAAAAACAACAAATAAAAACAAAATACATCACAATTATAATAAAACAAAAGGATAACAAAATAAGATAGAAATTTAAATTTAGGTGCTGTCGTCGCTGCTGCTGCTGCTGATCTCTAGCTGCCGACGGGCAGTGACTTTCGTTGTGGGTGTCGGTATAATGATCGGAGAGGCGGAGGCAGTCTTCTTTTTATCTTCCCTTAGGGGCTGGACACGAGTAGGTGAGGTTTAGGGTGGTCTTTCCAGCACTTGTACCTCCTCGGAAGAGCTGCTGCTGCTGTCAGACTTCCCTTGGCCGGATGGTCCGTTACCGGTGTTGGGCTTCAGCCGCTTCATTTTAGTGAACTCCTTTGAAAGGTTCCTCTAGACAGAGGGCTCGCCATCAGATTCCTCCCAGATTGAGGAGGAAGTGAAACCAGCAAGAAATTCATCAAGGTCGGACAGTGGCTCCTTTCGCTTCTCTCCTCTGGCAGAGGCAGTGGCGGTGTGGCTGCCACCTTCAGCAGTCGCGGCCGGGGTTGGAGTGGACGCAGCAGAGGGTGTTTTTGGTGTGGCCGTAGGAGTAGGGGTATGGGCAGGTGTAGGGGCAGCAAAATAATGATCGGGGAAAACAGGAAATCGTACATTTACAAATTTTAAATTATTTTGAATAAAATGTACCGTTGCTGTTGTGAAGTCTTTTACAAAACTCATCAGGCCCAGCTGTCGTTCCTTGATTTTCTGTAGGGTGGCTAGGATTTGAGTGGAGGAGTCTACTGGGGGAACTGCTGGTGTTGGCTACTGTTGCTCTGTGGCGGCAGGTTCTGTCTGGGTGGGCTCTGCTGGCTCCTCTGCCCCGGAAGACGAGTTGAAACAGGAGATGGGTGTGGCAGCTTTCAGCTCCATCAGACTGAAAATGTTGCGTTCCGTCCATCACTTTCCATGGACCTTGTAATCTTCAGCAATCTCAGGGACGTTGTGGCCACGACAGATTTCCATGATGAGGTATGGGAAGTAAAGGGGTCCTGATGGCTTGAGGGCACACTCCAAAATTCCTTCTCGTATGTAACGACCGACATGAATAGGTCTCTCATTAAGAATGGTGTGAACGAGAGCTAACCTGGGTCTGTCGACCGTGCTATTGTGGAACGAAGGCATAATCCTCTTCTTGACGAAGTGGTTCCATAGCTTTGCCTCTAGAGTGAGTTGAGTGCGTTTGACTGTCCAACGGTGCTTCAGATCAGCATTCCACTATGTTCCTTCTTCAGTGACTTCTGCCATGACAGCATCGTAGTCTACCGGCGACAGACTTTCCAAAAACCTCTTGTTCCCATCTTCCTTTGTGCCGACGTAGATGTCGCAGAGGGTGTTGATGTATTCTGGCTCGAAGGTGACTTCCTTGCCTCACACTGTCACGGTCTGTGTATCCTTGCTGTCGATGGCAGCATAGAATTCTCAGACTAAAGTGACATTCATCTCCTCGGGCTGGGCAGCAAACATCTGCCATTTGAGGGCTCTAATCTTCCGAGCTATGAATGGTTGGAGCCTGAAATTTTCCGTGCAGTTGGCGTAGTGGAACCCTCTATCTTCCCACATCTCCCTTTTTTTGGAAGGAGGTGTAGTAGCGGTCATTGGAGTCAGAGGTGGCAAAACGGTTGGGGATTCTGTCGTGGCTGGGTGTGCCTGCTGCTGCAGCGGAGCTGGAGGCAGCACTTCTTCTTGTGTTTCTGGTACTCATAGTTGCAAGACTGTAGAACAAATGAAAGAAAAATCTTAGATCTAAAGAGGAAGCAAGTTGAGAGAGTAAAAGTGAGGTGAAAAATGAATAGTAGAATTGGGTTTATATAGATGAAGGGTTTGCTGCCCGTTGGGGCTGTAACGGCAGGCGCGAATAATGAGGCCAGCTGTTACGCGGTTTCTGACGCGTCTGTCACGCGTTCCTGTGTCTGCTGCGCGTCTGTTACGCGTTTCTGTGTCTATCGTGACAGAGTGTTGACAGGTTATCTTCTCCGCGTCTGTCGCGACAGCTGTTGACATGCTGTGAGGACAGACTCCTCTTTTGGGCTTTTTGGGCTGCTGGTGGGATGGTGGGCTGGTTCACTTCTTCTCCTCTCCTTGTTTCCTAAAAATAATTAAAATAAAAACTTAGTCCTTAAAAATAAAATAATTCTAATTTCCTAATAAATATATATATAATAGTAATAAAAGTAAAATTAAGTTAAATTAGGGATGCCTTGGGGGCATCTCCTAAAGTAATCACTTCCTGTATTCTTGGGGATTCAGTCCCCTGATAATGCTTCAGTCTTTGTCTGTTGACTTTAAATTGGTGCTCGTCTTTTAAGGATTTGATCGTGATTGCACCATGAGGAAAAACTTGCACAACTTGGAATGGGCCGGACCATCTAGATTTGAGCTTCTCTGGGAAGAGTTTCAACCTAGAGTTGAATAAGAACACAAGCTTCCTTGGGCAGAACTGTCGTGGCAGCAACTTCTTGTCATGCCACCTCTTTGTCTTGTCTTTGTAGATCATTGCGTTGTCATATGCCATTGCTCGAATTTCTTCAATCTCATTCAAGTCAAATAGCCTTTTTTGTCATGCCTTTTCTAAGTCCATGTCCACTGCTTTGATGGCCCAGTAATCTTTGTGCTCTATCTCAACAGGTAGATGTCATGTTTTTTCATATATCAGCCGGTAGAGTGACATTCCCAATGGAGTCTTAAATGTGTTCTATAGGCCCAGAGTGAATCATTGAGGTGTAAGGACCAGTCCTTTCGAGTTGGTTTAACCATCTTCTCAAGAATGTTCTTTACCTCCTTGTTGGATATTTCGGCTTGTCCATTGGTCTGAGGGTGATAAGTTGTTGCGATACAATGCTTAACGCCATATTTTCTTAAGGCAACAGCTATGACCCTATTGTCAAAATGTCTCCCTTCATCACTGATGATCGCCTTAGGTATGCCAAATCTGGAGAAAATGTTTTTGTGCAGAAATCTCTGAACAGTCTTGGCATCGTTTTTCTGTGTGGCGATCGCTTCAACCCATTTGGACACATAGTCCACTGCCAGGAGGATATATAGATTCCCACATGATGCTGGGAACAGCCCCATGAAATCAATCCCCCAAACGTCAAAGATTTCGACTTCAAGGATGTTTTGCAGTGGCATCTAATGTCTCCTTGAGATGTTTCCAGTCCGTTGACACTTGTCACGGCTTTTGTAGAATGATTAGGCATCCTTGAACAGTGAGGGCCAATAAAAACCAGACTGTAAAACCTTGGCAGCAGTTATGTTACCACCTAAGTGTCCTCCATATGGTGAAGCATGACAGTGGTGAAGCACAGCTTCCTGCTCATCCTGTGATACACACCTCCTGATGATCTGATCTGCACAATGTTTGAAAAGAAGAGGTTCGTCCCAATAATAATGCTTAACATCATTTTGGAACCTCTTCCTGGCTTGATAATTAAGTTCAGGAGGAAATATTCTGATAACTATATAATTAACGAAATCACCATACCATGGGAGTTCAGAAAACTTACCTGCCTCCATGGCTGTCGCGGCAGTGCTTGTGGCAGCAAACAACTGCTCGTCAGGGAAGGTCTCCAGTATGTGTGTCTTGTCTGCCAGCAGACTCTTTCCCCTCTCTAACCTTGACAAGTGATTTGCAACTTGGTTCTCTGTCCCCTTTTTATCCTTGATTTCAATGTCGAATTCTTGCAGCAGCAGAATCCAACGTATTAGTCTGGGTTTTGCGTCTTTTTTAGCAAACAAATACTTCAGTGCAGAGTGGTCAGTGTGAACCACCACCTTCGTTCCAAGTATGTATGAACGGAACTTGTCAATCGAGAACACCACTGCTAATAGTTCCTTTTCTGTTGTGGTGTAATTCACTTGGACATCGTTGAGTGTTTTGCTAGCGTAGTAAATTACGTGGAATAGCTTGTCCTTCCTCTGCCCAAGTGTTGCCCCTACAACGTAATCACTGGCATCACACATAATTTCGAATGGCAACTTCCAGTTCGGTGGCTGTACGATTGGGGCTGTTACCAACTTCTCTTTCAAGATTTTGAAAGCCTCAGTACATTCAGTATTGAAGTCAAATGGACGATTTTGCTCTAGTAGGTGGCATAAAGGCTTGGTGATCTTCGAAAAATTTGCTATAAACCTTCGATAAAACTCAGCATACCCTAAAAAAACTCCGAATTCCCTTGACTATGGTAGGTAGCGGCAGCTTTTCAATCACCTCTATCTTTGCTCTGTCGACTTCTATGCCGCGTCAGCTTACCTTGTGGCCTAGGACTATCCCCTCATCCACCATGAAGTGACATTTCTCCCAATTTAATACCAAGTTCGCTTTTTCGCATCTTTCGAGCACCTTCTATAGGTTGCCTAAGAAGCTTTCAAAATTGTCTCCAAAGACAGAAAAAGCGTCCATAAATATCTCCAGGAAATCCTCCACCATGTCGGAGAATGTCGCCATCATACACCTTTGGAAGGTTGATGGTGCATTGTAGAGTCCAAATGGCATTCTCCGAAAAGCGTAAGTATCGTATGGGCAGGTGAAAGTCGTTTTGTCTTGATCCTCCGGTGCGATGGCTATTTGGTTATAACTATTTGAGATGGCGTAAATTATCCCAGCGTCTAGCCATTTGATAATTTCTTTTCAAACCACTTCTCGCATAGCGTCATTCAAGCATCTCTGAGCATCAATGGTCGGCTTATGATCATCCTCAAGGAAAGTTTTATGCATGCATAGTGCCAGACTAATGCCTTGGATATCAGCTATCATCCATCCAATAGCCTTTTTGTGCTGCTGCAGCATCCCTATCAGCTACTGTTCCTGTTCCTGCATCAACTTGGTAGAGATGATTACGGGCAACATATCATTTAATCCAAGAAAAACATATTTGAGTTGTCCTGGCAGAGGCTTAAGGTCTAGAACATGTGGTTCTACAGTTGAGGGCTTTTGGATGATGTGTTCATTCGAGGTATAGTTTAAGGGCTCGAATAACTTACCTGGACGATTGCCTATCCAGTTTACCTCCTCATGACCTTCAGTGTCAGATATGTCAGAATCTGAGGAGCTGCTGTCGTCGTCGCTGCCGTGACAGTCTTCCAGATGGCTGTCGTGGCAGTGGCCAAACTTGATATCATGGCAGCACGACCTGATGTAGGGTTGATCAAGGATTACTTCAGTGATAGCCTTGCATTCTTCTTCTGCATCAGCGTGTTTTATTGCTTGGAGAACATTTAACTTGATCTCTTAATCATTCACTCTCATTGTGAGTTCTCCCTTTTCTACATCAATCAATAATCTACATGTGGCTAAGAAGGTTCGCCCCAGGATGATTGGTGCATTCTCATCTGCTTCACAATCTAAAACAAGAAAGTCAGCAGGAAAAATAAACTTACCCACTCTTACCAGAATATCTTCAATCTTCCCTTCTAGTTGCACGTAAGAGCGGTCTGCCAGCTGCAGCATAACTGTTGTGGGTCGTGCTCGTCCAATACCTAATTTCTGAAATACAGATTTTGGCATTAAATTAATACTAGCACCTAGATCACAAAGTGCCTTACCCCGAATTTATCACCAATTATGCATGGTATTATGAAGCTCCCAGGATCCTTCTTTTTCTAGGGTGGATGCCTGTGCAGAATAGTCATGCATCCTTTTGTCATTTTAACCGTCTCAAATTCCCCAAGTCTGGATTTCTTCGACATAGCATCCTTGTGAAATTTGGCATAACCGGGCATTTCCTTGATGGCGTCTAACAGCAAAATATTGATGTGAACCTGCTTAAAAATATCATAGATCTTTTTGAGCTGGAACTCATGTGTCTGCTTCTGTAGCCGCTGTGGAAAAGGAGGTGGAGGACGATAATCTTCAATTCATCCTTCCCATTGTATTCGGATCTGAGGAGGCTTAGGTTCTTCATCCTTCTCCTCTGTCCCTTCTGCTGTCGGGACAGGTGTGGCGGCAGCAGGCTGTTTGTCGTCTGTCGGGGCAGCATTTGCGGCAGTCGATTCTAGGGCTGGTTCCTTAACTGGTTCAGCTTTCTTCTCCAGCTCTGGTAATTGCTTCCCACTCCTTGTTGTAATGGCTTTGCACTGCTCATGTGTGGGTTGTCTAGCAACCTCAGTATCGCTAGGGAATCCTCCATTCTGCCTTGGTTTAATATGAATGGGAAACCTGACCCATCTGTGTCTCCAGTGATTTCAGAGTAGCTTCATGGTTAGTCATTCGCATCTCTATTTTATCCATGAATGACTCAGTCTTCTTGACGAAGTGATCCATGTTTGCTATGTAAGTTCATTTCTGTGACATGAATGTGGCCAAGGTCTTCTCCAATATACTAGGTGTGGCTGCCAGTGGCTGTTGCGGCTGCTGTTGCTGTTGCTGCCGAGTCAGAATTCTAGATGCCCCCTGATTTTGAGTGTTCTGTACTTGAGGATTCAGGGCGTTGTTTGGGTTGCTCCAGGAGAACTTGGGATCTTTCCTCCAGTTAGGATTGTAATTGTTGGAGTCATAGTTCCTTTGCTTGTTAAAGTTTCCAACAAACATTCCTTCCTTTAGCTGTAGCGAGCAGTCTTCTGAACTGTGATTCCCACTGCAAGTTTCACATACCTCTTCTGCAGAGTAGATAGGTTTTGAATCTTTCTTCAGCAAATTCTCTACTGCCTTTGTGAGGTACGCAACTGTGTCTTTAGGGAGTTATCGACTTCATAATCCTTCACAGCTAGTACTCGTTTACCTCTCCTTACTGTGGGAAATTGCTCTTCATTCTTCGCCAAATTCTTTAACACTATCATGGCTTCATCTGGATCTTTATCCAACAGCAACCCATTGGCTGCTGAATCGATTCTCATGCGAGTCTGTAGGTTGGCAGCATTGTAGAATTTGATGACTTGATTCCAAACAGGGAATCCGTATATCGGGCAATTCCTCAGAAGAGTAGTAAACATGTCCCATGCCTCGTGCATTGGCTCGCCGTCTTCCTGTTGAAAAGTAGCAATTTCGTTACGTAATCGTTCAGATAAATGGGAAGGATTAAAATGAGATAAAAATTCACGAGTTAAATCTGCCAAAGTTCGTATTGAACCCAGTGTTAGTTTGTTCTACCAAGTTTTTGCTCTATCCCTTAATGAATGAGGAAATAGCCGAAGCCTCAGTATCTCTGGATTTGCTACTGGTAGTCTAAACGATCCACAGATTCTTTGAATGTTTTCATATGTTCCATAGCATCCTCTATAGCAGCACCACTAAACAGGCTAGCGGAATTGATCATGCTGAACATCACGGGTTTCAACTCGAAATTTTCAGCTTCCACGTCTGGCATGGTGGTCTCTAGTTCCACATGATCATTGATCATATAATCACGGCATGACCGTCGTGCGGCCACGGCAGCGGCGGGCGGTCCATTTCCTTCATCTCCAATAGGATCGTTAGGATCTTGGGGATTCCCTTGGTTGTTCCTTCTGTTATTCATGGCTTCTAAATGTTCTTCAAGGTAATCGTTCTGGCTATCAAAAGACGGACTCGGTTCCTAAGATTGCACGAGCGTTCAATTTCAGGATCTAATTGATACTCGGGTTCTTTGCCTCGTCTCGATCTACGCATAAGCAAACGAAAAACCTTGTGAAAAGCACAGGGTGAACAATCCAAATAAAAACAGAAAAATTAAAAAGAATGTGTAGTAAAAGTAGAGTAAAGATATGTTGCCAGTCCCCGGCAACGGCGCCAAAAACTTGTTGCATGTAAAAGAGTCTATCGCAATATAGTGCAAGTGTACACGACGCAAGTAGTAAAGTGATACACGAAGTATCAGATGTTTGTTTGTAGAGGAATAATAAAGAATATTGAAAATAAAGGATTAAAGGATTCAGGATAAATAATTAGGCCGGTATTGATTTGCTCAGTAGTGCAGGTGTTGCACTGTCTAGGTCTTCCTATTCTGTTGTCGCTTCTGTCACGGCAGCACCTGCGGCGGCAGCGGTCTGTTGTTGTCGCGGCAGCGATCACACAACTATGTACTTCAAGTTTGGCAAGAATCCCTGCTGTGACTCGTCCTATCCCCAGGTCCAAGTCTGTCGATGAACACGTCTTGATGATACCTCCCGGCGTGAAACGAAGGATGAACACCGAAGTTGTTGAATTCTTCCTTAGCCACTTAACCTCGTCCTATCCTTAGGTCCGAGATAGTTCAACCATAAACTGGAGAACCCGTACTTATTCCTTTCGTATACTTAACTCTCCCAATATTAAGTAAATGTATAATCTCACAATGCTCTCCTGATACTTTTGCAAGATGTTGAAAACCAGAATAAGCAAACTTGAAGTCTATTTTATTAAACAGAAAAAATCCTAAAACAATACAATCCTTGCAACTACTTTACAGAATCAACCCTTAGCCCTAGAGGAAGTTTAGAACATGATGAGAAGGGGGGAAATGACTAGGGTTTAGGGGAAGACGGCTAGAGAATAAGATATCCTTCCCTAAGTCGAATTACATGCCTTTATATAGGCCTTGGGTTCAAGTTTTCTAATATGGCAAGAATACAAGTTTAAATTAAAGTACAACTCTATTAAAGACTAAATCTTCTAAGTAGATACCTTTAATTCGTCCTCTTTTCTTGCTTGGAGTTTCTTCCTTGAACTTTGGGCTTGGCCTTCATTCAGATCTAGGGCTCAGAAAAATATAAGAGCGGCCCATGACAGACCGGCTTAATTTCTTCTTTCTGTCGAGCTGCACTTCACTTTTTCCCTTCAACATGGTTGTCGTCATTGGCTGCCACGGCAGCGGCCACGGCAGTGTCGTCCTTCTCGACTTCAGTCCTGTGTTCCAGCTCTGCTTCTCCACTGCCCTGAGTCTACTACAACAGCTACCTGCAAAAGTAACCAAAATCAGTAGCAACTGTGCCATTTTATATAATTGTGATGTATATGTGAAATCTATCCTAAATGCAATGAATAATGCTTGAATGCAGCAGGAATATGGGTTAAATAAGGGGTAAAAAGTAGAACTTTTGCGCACTCAACACTTTTCAACACGATTATATTGCAAAAACTCAATTTCTATACTTTTTACTTAGTTAAAAGTCCAACGGGTCCATTTTACGGCCCATTTAGACCTACTCATCCGAAACCTCTTCAAAAATCCCCGCGAAACTAGTTTTAATCAAATTTTAGGAGTTCATATAGATGTTCACAAGCTTTTCAACACGATTAAATTACAAAAACTCGATTTCTGTACTTTTTACTCAGTTAAAAGTCCAACGGATCCATTTTACGGCACATTTAGACCCGCTTGTCTGAAACCTCTTCAAAAATCACTGTGAAACTAGTTTTAATCAAATTTTAGGAGTTCATATAAATGTTCACGAGCTTTTCAACATGATTCTATTACACAAACTCGATTTCTGTACTTTTTACTTAGTTAAAAGTCCAACGGGTCAATTTTACGACCCATTTAGACCCCCTCGTCCGAAACCTCTACAAAAATCACCGCAAAACAAGTTTGAATCAAATTTTAAGAGTTCATATAGTTGACTACGAGCTTTTCAACACAATTATATTCCCAAAACTCAAATTTTGTACTTTTTACGACCCATTTATTTCCGCTCGTACGAAACCTCTACAAAAATGACCGCAAAACTAGTTATAATAAAACATTAGGAGTTCATATAGTTGACTACGAGCTTTTTCAACATGATTATATTGCAAAAACCAATTTATGTACTTTTTACTTAGTTAAAAGTCCAATGGGTCCGTTTTACAGCCCATTTAGACCCGCTCATCCAAAACCTCTACAAAAATGACCGTGAAACTAGTTTAATAAAATTTTAAGAGTTCATATAGTTGTTCACGAGCTTTTCAACATGATTATATAGCAAAAACTCAATTTCTGTAGTTTTTATTCAGTTAAAAGTTCAACGGGTCCATTTTACGACCAATTTATTTCCGCTCGTCCGAAACCTCTACAAAAATGACTGCAAAACTAGTTTTAATCAAAAATTAGGAGTTCATATAGTTGACTACGAGCTTTTTCAACACGGTTATATTACAAAAACTCAATTTATGTAATTTTTACTTAGTTAAAAGTTCAATGGGTCCGTTTTACGGCCCATTTAGATTCGAGCGTCCGAAACCTCTACAAAAATGACCGTGAAACTTGTTTTAATCAAATTTTAGGAGTTCTTATAGTTATTCACGAGCTTTTTAACACGATCATATTGAAAAAACTAAATTTCTATACTTTTTACTCAGTTAAAAGTCCAACGGGTCCATTTTATGGCCTATTTAGAACCGCTCGTCTGAAACCTCTACAAAAATGACCGCAAAACTAGTTTTAATCAAATTTTAGGAGTTCATATAGTTGATTACAAGCTTTTCAACACGATTATATTGCAAAACCTCAATGTATGTGCTTTTTACTCAGTTAAAAGTCCAACGGGTCTATTTTACAGCCCATTTACACCCGCTCGTCCGAAACATCTACAAAAATCACTGCGAAACTAGTTTTAATCAAATTTTAAGAGTTCATATAGTTGACTACGAGCTTTTTAACACGATTATATTGCAAAAACTCATTTTTTGTACTTTTTACTAAGTTCAAAGTCCAATGGGTCCATTTTACGACCCTTTTATACCGGCTATACCGAAACCTCTACAAAAATCACCGCGAAACTAGTTTTAATAAAATATTATAAGTTCATATTGTTGTTCACGAGCTTTTTAACACGTTTATATTGCAAAAACTCAATTTCTATACTTTTTACTCAGTTAAAATTCTAACGGGTCCATATGCCTATTTAGAACCGCTCGTGCGAAACCTCTACAAAAATGATCGTAAAACTAGTTTTAATCAAATTTTAGGAGTTCATATAGTTGACTACGAGCTTTTCAACACGATTATATTGCAAAAACTCAATTTCTATACTTTTTACTTAGTTAAAAGTCAAACGGGTCCATTTTACGGCCCATTTAGACCCGCTCGTCCGAAACCTCTACAAAAATGACTGCAAAACTAGTTTTAATCAAATTTTAGGAGTTCATATAGTTGACTACGAGCTTTTCAACGCGATTATATTGCAAAAACTCAATTTCTGTACTTTTTACTCAGTTAAAAGTCCAACGGGTCCATTTTACGACCCATTTAGAGACGCTCGTATGAAACCTCTTCAAAAAGGATGACAAAATAGTTTTCATTAAATTTTAGGAGTTCATATAGTTGACTACGAGCTTTTCAACATGATTATATTACAAAAACTCAATTTCTGTACTTTTTACTAAGTTAAAAGTCCAACGGGTCCATTTGACCACCCATTTAGACCTGCTTATCCGAAACCTCTACAAAAATGATCGTGAAACTAGTTTAATCAAAATTTAGGAGATTATATAGTTGTTCACGAGCTTTTTAACACGATTATATTGCAAAAGCTCAATTTCTGTACTTTTTACGCAGTTAAAAGTCCAACGGGTCCATTTTACGACCCATTTAGACCCGCTAGTCCAAAACCTCTACAAAAATGACTGTAAAACTAGTTTTAATCAAATTTTAGGAGTTCATATAGTTGACTACGAGCTTTTCAACACAATTATATTGCAAAAACTCAATTTCAATACTTTTTTCTCAATTAAAAGTCCAACGGGTCCATTTTACTGCACATTTAGACCCGCTCGTCCGAAACCTCTACAAAAATCACCGCGAAACTAGTAATAATCAAATTTTAAGAGTTCATATAGTTGAATAGGAGCTTTTCAACACGATTATATTGCAAAACCTCAATATATGTACTTTTACTCAGTTAAAAGTCCAACAGGTCCATTTTACAGCGCATTAAGACCCGCTCGTCCAAAACCTCTATAAAAAGGACGACAAAACTAGTTTTAATTAAATTTTAGGTGTTCATATACTTGACTACAAGCTTTTCCACACGATTATATTGCAAAAACTCAATTTCTATACTTTTTACTCAGTTAAAAGTCCAACGGGGCCTTATTATGGCCTATTTAAACTCGCTCGTCCGAATTATCTACAAAAATCATCGCAAAACTAGTTTTAATCAAAATTTAGGAGTTCATATAGTTGACTACGAGCATTTCAACATGATTATATTACAAAAACTCCATTTATGTACTTTTTACTAAGGCTAAAGTCCAACAAGTCCATTTTACGGCCCACATAGACCCACTTGTCCGAAACCTCTACAAAAATGACCACAAAACTAGTTTTAATAAAATTTGAGGAGTTCATAAAGTTGACTATGAGCTTTTCAACACGATTATATTGCAAAAACTCATTTTCTGTAATTTTTACTAAGTTAAAAGTCCAACGGGTCCATTTTACGACCAATTTATTTCCACTCGTCCAAAACCTCTACAAAAATGACTGCAAAACTAGTTTTAATCAAAAATTAGGAGTTCATATAGTTGACTACGAGCTTTTTCAACGCGATTATATTGCAAAATCTCAATTTATGTACTTTTTACTCTGTTAAAAGTCCAACGGGTCCGTTTTATGGCCCATTTAGACCCGCTCGTCCGAAAGCTCTACAAAAATGACCGTAAAACTAGTTTTAATCAAATTTTAGGAGTTCATATAGTTGACTACGAGCTTTTCAACACGATTATATTGCAAAAACTCGTTTTCTGTACATTTTACTCAGTTAAAAGTCCAACGGGTCCATTTTACGGCCCATTTAGAACCGCTCGTCCGAAACCTCTACAAAAAGGACCGCAAAACTAATTTAATCAAATATGAGGAGCTCATATAGTTGATCACGACCTTTTCAACACGATTATATTGCAAAAACACATGTACTTTTTACTTAGTTAAAAGTCCAACGGATCCATTTACAACCTATTTAGATCCGCTCGTCCGAAACCTCTACAAAAATGACCGCAAAATTTGTTTTAATCAAACTTTAGGAGTTCATATAGTTTACTACGAGATTTTTCAACACGATTATATTGAAAAAATTCAATTTATGTACTTTTTACTCAATTAAAAGTCCAACGGGTCTATTTTACGGCCCATTTAGACCCGCTTGTCCGAAACCTCTACAAAAAGGTTTGCAAAATTAGTGTTAATTAAATTTTAGTAGTTCATATAGTTAACTACAAGCTTTTCAAAATGATTATATAGAAAAAATTTCAATTTTTGTACTTTTTACTCAATTAAAAGTCCAACGGGTCCATTTTACGGCCCATTTAGACCCGCTCGTCTGAAACCTTTACAAAAATCACCGCGAAACTAGTTTTAATCAAATTTTAAGAGTTCATATAATGGACTACAAACTTTTCAACATGATTATATTGCAAAAACTCAATTTCTGTACTTTTTATTTAGTTAAAATTCCAACGGGTCCATTTTACGACCCTTTTAGACCCGCTCGTCCGAAACCTCTACAAAAAGGACGACAAAACTAGTTTTAATTAAATTTTAGGAGTTCATATAGTTAAATACGAGCTTTTCAACATGATTATATTGCAAAAACTCAATTTCTGTACTTTTTGCTCAGTTAAAAGTCCAATGGGTCCATTTTACGTCCCATTTAGACCCGTTTGTCCGAAACCTCTACAAAAATCACCGCGAAACTAGTTTTAATTAAATTTTAGGAGTTCATATAGTTGTTCACGAGCTTCTCAACACGATTATAATGTATAAACTCAACATCTATACGTTTTACTCAGTTAAAAGTCCAACGGTCCATTTTATGGCCTATTTAGACCCGCTCGTCCGAAAACTCTACAAAAATGACCGCAAAACTAGTTTAATCAAATTTTAGGAGTTCATATAGTTGACTACAAGCTTTTCAACACAATTATATTGCAAAAACTCAATTTTTGTACTTTTTACTCAGTTAAAAGTCCAACGGGTCCATTTTACGGCCCATTTAGACCAGCTCGTCCGAAACATCTTCAAAAATCACCGTGAAACTTGTTTTAATCAAATTTTAGGAGTTCATGTAGTTGTTCACGAGCTTTTCAACACGATTGTATTGCAAAAACTTAATTTATGTACTTTTTACAAAGTTAAAAGTCCAACGGTTTCATTTTACGGCCTATTTAGACCCGCTAGTCTGAAACCTCTACAAAAATGACCGCAAAACTAGTTTTAATCATATTTTAGGAGTTCATATAGTTAACTACGAGCTTTTCAACACGATTATATTGCAAAAACTCAATTTCTGTACTTTTTACTCAGTCAAAAGTCCAACGGGTCCATTTTACGGCCCATTTAGACCTGCTCGTCCGAAACCTACACAAAAAAAACCGCAAAACTAGTTTAATCAAATATTTGGAGTTCATATAGTTGATCACGAGTTTTTCAACACAATTATATTGCAAAAACTAAATTTTTGTACTTTTTACAAAGTTAAAAGTCCAGCGGGTCCATTTTACGACCAATTTAGATCCGCTCGTCCCAAACCTCTTCAAAAATGACCGCAAAACTAGTTTTAATCAAATTTTAGGAGTTCATATAGTTGTTCACGAGCTTTTCAACACGATTATATTGCTTTTAATCAAAATTTAAGAGTTCATATAGTTGTTCACAAGATTTTCAACATGATTATATTGCAAAAACTTAATTCATTTACTTTTCACTAAGTTAAAAGTCCAACAGTTTCATTTTACGACCTATTTAGACCCGCTAGACCAAAACCTCTACAAAGAGGACCGCAAAACTAGTTTTAATCATATTTTAGTAGTTCATATAGTTGACTACGAGCTTTTCAACATTATCATATTGCAAAAACTCGATTTCTATACTTTTTACTCAGTCAAAAGTCCAACGGGACCGTTTTACGGCCCATTTAGACCTGCTCATCCGAAACCATTACAAAAAAACCGCAAAACTAGTTTAATAAAATATTAGGAGTTCATATAGTTGATCACGAGCTTTTCAACACGATTATATTGGAAAAACAAAATTTATGTACTTTTAACTAAGTTAAAAGTCCAACGGGTCAATTTTACAGTCAATTTAGATCTGCTCGTCTGAAACCTCTTCAAAAATGACCGCAAAACTAGTTTTAATTAAACTTTAGGAGTTCATATAGTTGAATACGGGCTTTTTCAACACGATTATTGTAGAACTAAGGTTTTGATATAATATTTGAAAAATGTTTTGGACTAAATTGAAAAGAATTTAAAATATGTTTTTAGTCAAAAACAACTTGAAAATATGTTTAAGGGTTTTAAAGGCTTTGGAATGATTTTAAAATGTATTTAAAGGTTTTTTAAACTACCAAAATTCCAGTAGCCAAAACCCGTACCGATACGCCTAACCGTATCGATACGGTGTATTTTGAAATAGCCCAACGGCCATAAATGGTACTATTCCCAACGGCCATAAATGGTACTATTCCCAACGGCCATAAATGGAACTATTTCCAACGGCTATAAATGGTACTATTCCCAACGGCTATAAATGGTACTATTCCAACGGCTATAAACGGCTATATTCCCAACGGCTATAAACGGCAATATTCCCAACGGCTACAAACTCATTTGGGACTATAAATTGAAGGCTGGAACACTTGAAGAATGCAAGAGACAACATCCAAGCAATATGGTCAAGAGAATTAGAGTCTAAATCTTTATTTTACTATTCTCTTGTACATAGTCTGTAGAGAGTGATTTTTTATTGTTTTTATCCTTCACTCTTTCTTGTGAGCTAAATTGTGTAAACACCCACCTTGTGAGGTTTATTTGTTTACATTTTTTTTACCCTTGTAAAAGGAGAGGTTCTAGTTTAGCCTTGAGAGAAAAACTAGAGTTGGTTCTATCTTAGCCAAGTCCAAAAGATAGGGTTGTAACGGTTTCCTCCTGAGCCTGGAAAAGGGGACGAATTCATTGTTGAGTGAATTGGGAAATCCTTAGTGGTGTGCTAAGGTAGTGGATGTAGACTCGGTTGAGTAGTCGAACCACTCTAAAATCATCGTGCAAATTGTCTACCTTTATTTCGGTTTTAGCCAATTCAACCACCAAACATTTACAACCCTCCTTGACGGTTTCGGTGATCGATTCGAGCGTGCAAAAAACCCAACAATTGGTATCAGAGCCTCGTCTCCATCGAAGGACTAACATCCGGGAGTAAAGATCTATTGCTCGAAGTCCAACCGTTCAAGAAAATGGCAAGATTTGAAGAAGGCCGCTCTATCTCGTGTCCTCCACTCTTCGAAGGAGAATCATACTTCCAATGGGCAAATATCATGAAACTCTTCATCAAGTCTCAAGACTATGAGGTTTGGGACATCATTGAAGATGGGTATTTGGAAGCTCCAAAAAAGAAGAAAAAGCAAAGGAGTGCCAACGACACGAAGGCAAAGCTAAATACCAAGGCGATGTACATTCTCTATTGTGGCCTCAACGAAGAAGTTTCCAAGAAGATCTCCGTATGCAAAAGTGCCAAAGAAATATGGGAGAAACTTGAGAAGCTCTATGGCAACAAGAAGGGAGAAAATAAAGATGATGATCAATCATGTGCAAACCCTCTCTCCAATCCAAAGGTGGATGGTGTTTTGGCTCTCGAGGAGCCTAAGGTATCTTCTAACTCAAATGAATTAAATTCATATTCTTTTGATGAGTTGCAAGATGCTTTCGATGAATTATTTTTGGAATTTGAGACCATGAATTCCAAATTTAAGAAAATGATTTCAAAACTTGAATTTGAAAATAATTTTCTTTTGAAAACAAAATTGGATTTTGAAAACCAAAATAAAATTTTGAAAAATGATTTAGAGTTTTCAAAAACAAGTAAAGATGTTTTAGAAAAAGAAAATCTTGATTTGAAAGTTAAGCTTGAAAGCTTAACAAAAGAAAAAGAAATCATTTTTAGTAATTCATCTTGTCACATAATGGCAAAATGCTCACATTGCCATTATCATGGTCATTCTATGCATACTTGTCCTATAAAGAAGAGACAATCTTATAGGATTAGACAAGTATGGGTTCCTAAAGGAACTAAAGACATTGTGACTAACGTAAATGGATCCAAAGCAATTTGGATACCAAAAATCAAGTGAATGTCTTTTGTAGGTGTGTTGGAGCAATGGCAAGCAAAGCGAAATCAAAGAATGCTCAAATCACACATGAGAAGAAGATTGGGTAACCTCTAAGCTTAATTACTTCATTTTATACATTTGGTTATCTAATTTTTGTTTAAAGTCTTGGATTATCTGTTAAGCCTAATATGATGCAATGAGTAAGGGGGAGCCAGTTTTTTTTTAAACCAAAATTTTAAGTGTGTCAAATTTTTTTTTGCCTCCTATGTTATCTTGAACTTAAATGTCATTTTAAATTCTTTTTGATATAACAAAAAGGGGGAGAAATGGTTTGAAAAATTGAATTTTCAAATGAATAAGGGGGAGCTTTATATGATTTCATATCTTAATCTCTTATTCACAATTTTAAAGCTAAAGGGGGAGAATCCCAAACAAATTTTTCAAGTTGGTTTTATTATATCAAAAAGGGGGAGATTGTAGAACTAAGGTTTTGATATAATATTTGAAAAATGTTTTGGACTAAATTGAAAAGAATTTAAAATATGTTTTTAGTCAAAAACAACTTGAAAATATGTTTAAGGGTTTTAAAGGCTTTGGAATGATTTTAAAATGTATTTAAAGGTTTTTTAAACTACCAAAATTCCAGTAGCCAAAACCCGTACCGATACGCCTAACCGTATCGATACGGTGTATTTTGAAATAGCCCAACGGCCATAAATGGTACTATTCCCAACGGCCATAAATGGTACTATTCCCAACGGCCATAAATGGAACTATTTCCAACGGCTATAAATGGTACTATTCCCAACGGCTATAAATGGTACTATTCCAACGGCTATAAACGGCTATATTCCCAACGGCTATAAACGGCAATATTCCCAACGGCTACAAACTCATTTGGGACTATAAATTGAAGGCTGGAACACTTGAAGAATGCAAGAGACAACATCCAAGCAATATGGTCAAGAGAATTAGAGTCTAAATCTTTATTTTACTATTCTCTTGTACATAGTCTGTAGAGAGTGATTTTTTATTGTTTTTATCCTTCACTCTTTCTTGTGAGCTAAATTGTGTAAACACCCACCTTGTGAGGTTTATTTGTTTACATTTTTTTTACCCTTGTAAAAGGAGAGGTTCTAGTTTAGCCTTGAGAGAAAAACTAGAGTTGGTTCTATCTTAGCCAAGTCCAAAAGATAGGGTTGTAACGGTTTCCTCCTGAGCCTGGAAAAGGGGACGAATTCATTGTTGAGTGAATTGGGAAATCCTTAGTGGTGTGCTAAGGTAGTGGATGTAGACTCGGTTGAGTAGTCGAACCACTCTAAAATCATCGTGCAAATTGTCTACCTTTATTTCGGTTTTAGCCAATTCAACCACCAAACATTTACAACCCTCCTTGACGGTTTCGGTGATCGATTCGAGCGTGCAAAAAACCCAACAATTATATTGCAAAAACTTAATTTCTATACTTTTTACTCAGTTAAAAGTCCAACGGGTCCATTTTACAGCCCATTTAGTCCCGCTTGTCCGTAACCTCTAAAAAAATCACTGGGAAACTAGTTTTAATCAAATTTTAGGAGTTCAAATAGTTGTTCACGAGATTTTCAACACGATTATATTGCAAAAACTCAATTTTTATACTTTTTACTTAGTTAAAAGTCCAACAGGTCCATTTATGGCCTATTTAGACCCACTCGTCCGAAACCTATACAAAAATGACCGCAATTCTAGTTTTAATCAAAATTTTGGAGTTCATATAGTTGACAACGAGCTTTTCAACACGATTATATTGCAAAAACTCAATTTTTGTACATTTTACATAGTTAATAGTCCAACGGGTCCATTTTACAGCGCATTTAGACCCGCTCATCCGAAACCTTTTAAAAAATGGCCGCAAAACGAGTTTTAATCAAATTTTAGGAGTTCATATAGTTGACTACGAACTTTTAAACATGATTATATTGCAAAAACTCAATTTATGTACTTTTTACTCAGTTAAAAGTCCAACGGACCCATTTTACGGCCCATTTAGACATGCACCTCCCAAACCTCTACAAAAATAACCGCAAAACTTGTTTTTATCAAATTTTAGGAGTTTATATTTCACGAGCTTTTCAACACGATTATAATGCAAAAAAATAATTTATGTACTTATTACTAAGTTAAAAGTCCAACGGTTTCATTTTACGGCCTAATTAGACCCGCTAGTCTGAAACCTCTACAAAAAGGACCGCAAAACTAGTTTTAATCAAATTTTAGGAGTTCATTTAGTTGACTACGAGCTTTTCAACACGATTATATTACAAAAACTCAATTTTTGTATTATTTACTAAGTTAAAAGTCCAACGAATTCATTTTACGGCCTATTTAGACCCGCTCATCTGAAACCTCTACAAAAAGAACATCAAAACTAGTTTTAATCAAAATTTAGGTGTTCATATAGTTGACTACAAGCATTTTAACACGATTATATTGCAAAAACTCTATTTCTGTACTTTTTACTCAATCAAAAGTCCAATGGGTCAATTTTACGACCAATTTAGACCCGCCCGTCCGAAACCACTTAAAAAATCACCGCGAAACTAGTTTTAATCAAATTTTAGGAGTTCATATAGTTTTTCATGAGCTTTTCAACACGATTATATTGCAAAAACTTAATTTATGTATTTTTTACTAAGATAAAAGTCCAACGGTTTCATTTTATGCCCATTTAGAACCGCTAGTCCGGAACCTCGACAAAAAGGACCGCAAAACTAGTTTTAATCAAATTTTAGGAGTTCATATAGTTGACTACGAGCTTTTCAACACGATTATATTGCAAAAACTCAATTTCTATACTTTTTACTCGATTAAAAGTCCAACGGGTCCATTTTACAGCCCATTTAGACCCGCTTGTCCGAAACCTCTACAAAAATCACCGCGAAACTAGTTTTCATCAAATTTTAGGAGTTCATATAGTTGTTCACGAGATTTTCAACATGATTATATTGAAAAAACTCAATTTTTATACTTTTTACTTAGTTAAAAGTCCAACAGGTCCATTTATGGCCTATTTAGACCCCCTCGTCCGAAACCTCTACAAAAATGACCGCAAAACTAGTTTTAATCAAAATTTAGGAGTTCATATAGTTGACAGCGAGCTTTTCAACACGATTATATTGCAAAAATTCTATTTTCAACTTTTTACATAGTTAAAAGTCCAACGGGTCCATTTTGCTGCGCATTTAGACCCGCTCGTCCGAAATCTTTTCAAAAATGACCGCAAAACTTGTTTTAATCAAATTTTAGGAGTTCATATAGTTGTTCACGAGCTTTTCAACACGATTATATTGCAAAAACTTAATTTATGTACTTATTACTAAGTTAAAAGTCCAACGGTTTCATTTTACGGCCTATTTAGACCCGCTAGTCTGAAACCTCTACAAAAAGGACCGCATAACTAGTTTTAATCAAACTTTAGGAGTTCATATAGTTGAATATGAGCTTTTTCAACATGATTATATTGCATAAACTCATTTTTGTACTTTTTACTCAGTTAAAACTTCAACGGGTCCATTTTACGGCCCATTTAGACATGCTCGTCCGAAACCTCAACAAAAAAAAACCCGCAAAACTAGTTTAATCAAATATTAGGAGTTCATATAGTTGATCACGAGCTTTTCAACACAATTATATTGAAAAAACTTAATTTATGTACTTTTTACTAAGTTAAAAGTCCAACGGATTTATTTTACGGCCCATTTAGACCAGCTCATCTGAAACCTCTACAAAAAAAACAACAAAACTAGTTTTAATCAAATTTTAGGTGTTCATATAGTTGACTACAAGCTTTTCAACACGATTATATTGCAAAAACTCTATTTCTGTACATTTTACTCGGTCAAAAGTCCAACGGGTCCATTTTACGACCCATTTAGACCCGCTCGTCCGAAACCACTTAAAAAATCACCGCGAAACTAGTTTTAATCAAATTTTAGGTGTTCATATAGTTGTTCACGGGCTTTTCAACAGGATTATATTGCAAAAACTTAATTTATGTACTTTTTACTAAGTAAAAAGTCCAACGGTTTCATTTTATGCCCATTTAGAACCGCTAGTCCGGAACCTCGACAAAAAAGACCTTAAAAGTAGTTTTAATCAAATTTTAGGAGTTCATATAGTTGACTACGAGCTTTTCAACACGATTATATTGCAAAAACTCAATTTTTGTACTTTTTACTCAGTCAAAAGTCCAACGGGACCATTTTACGACCCATTTAGACCCGCTCCTCCGAAACCTCCACAAAAATCACCGCGAAACTAGTTTTAATCAAATTTTAAGAGTTCATATATTTGACTAAGAGCTTTTCAACACGATTATATTGCAAAAACTAAATTTTTGTAGTTTTTGCTCAGTTAAAAGTCCAACGGGCCCATTTTACGGCCCATTTAGACCCGCACCTCCGAAACCTCTACAAAATTCTCCGTAAAACATGTTTTAATCAAATTTTAGGAGTTCATATAGATGTTCAAGTGCTTTTCAACATGATTATATTGAAAAAACTCAATTTATGTACTTTTTACTCAATTACAAGTCCAACGGGTCCATCTTACGGCTCATTTAGATCCGCTCGTCCAAAACCTCTACGAAAATGACCGCAAAACTTTTTTTAATCAAACTTTAGGTGTTCATATAGTTGTTCACGAGTTTTTCAACATGATTATATTACAAATACTCAATTTATGTAATTTTTACTTAGTCAAAAGTCCAACGGGTCCATTTTACAGCCCATTTAGACTTGCTCGTTCAAAACCTCTACAAAAATCACCGCGAAACTTGGTTTAATCAAATTTTAGGAATTCATATAGTTGTCCACGAGCTTTTCAACATTATTATATGGCAAACATTTAATTTATGTACTTTTTACTAAGTTAAAAGTCCAACGGTTTCATTTTACGGTCTATTTAGACCCGCTAGTCAGAAACCTCTACAAAAAGGACCGCAAAACTAGTTTTAATCAAATTTTAGGAGTTCATTTAGTTGACTACGAGCTTTTCAACACGATTATATTACAAAAACTCAATTTCTGTACTTTTTACTAAGTTAAAAGTCCAACGGATTCATTTTACGGCCCATTTAGACCCGTTCATCTGAAACCTCTACAAAAAGAACGGCAAAACTAGTTTTAATCAAATTTTAGGTGTTCATATAGTTGACTACAAGCTTTTTAACACGATTATATTGCAAAAACTCTATTTATGTACTTTTTACTCAGTCAAAATGATAGAGTTGCGCAAACTTGGGTTTGGAAGCCTTCAATCAAGTTGTTGCAAGAACTACGGGCTCTAGACTCAATCAAGAAGATTAGGAGCAGATCTGAAAATTCAAGAGAAAAGAGAAGGGCTTTTCTTGAAAAATTCAGATTCAAGACTGGAAAATTAAAGAAACGAAGATAAGAAAGAAGATTAATGATTAAATAATAAGAATTAAAGCAAAAGGATTGAAAAAGACTGAAAGAGAAATAGATAAAACAAATCTGAAAATTCAGCTTTGTTTATGGCTATGGAGATGGCATGAAGTTGAAGATGGAGATGGCTTGATGGATTTGTGATGGTTTTGTCCTCGGCACCCTCTTAGACGCAATTACCTAAGCAAGCAACCTCAAGCGGCTCTAAACCACCCTCCTAGACGTGATTACCTAGGCAAGCAGGAGTGTGAAGATGATCTCCCTCACAAGAACTCGTCGGACTTATGTTGAAGAAGACTTCGAAGGCACAAGCAATCAGCACTTGCAAAAACAAACTCACTAAATATTTTATTAATCCAAGAAAATCTGAATAATCTCCATTACAATGGTGGAGGCTTCATCCTTTTATAGGTGAAGGATAGCCAAAGTAATCTAACTTCTACTAAAACAAGGAAAACCTAATTTAATTAAAAATAAAAGAAAACAGCCTTTAAACTCCTTGTGCTTGGGCTGCAAGTGATAAGCTGATAAGTGCAGGTGATAAGTTGATAAGAGTTGCTTGGGAGAAGGGTGGCTGGTTCCTAAAGTATATAAAACCCTAAAAACATAATTTAAATGTTAATAATTAAGTTGGGCTAAGTCTAATTCGTCCAAAAGCCTTATATAATAGCTTTTGGGCTGAATTTTACAAATTCCCGTAATAATCCCGTATCCAGTTTTCTGCATGCGCAGTCTTCAGTAAAATGGACGTATCTTGAGTTCCCGGTGTCCGATTGATGCGTTTCAAGATGCGTTGGAAAGGTAACTGAATGCCGGTCAATTTGTTAGCAGACAACTCTGCCCAGAAACGCCAGGATCCCATCCGAAATGTCGTCTCAAGTTGGATGACTTTCTAGACTTCACAAACATATTCAACTTCTTGTCCAATATGCATTGCTTTAGCCCTCCCATGCATGTATCACAAAAGTCCAACGGGTCAATTTTACGACCCATTTAGACCCGCTCGTCCGAAACCACTTAAAAAATCACCGCGAAACTAGTTTTAATCAAATTTTAGGAGTTCATATAGTTGTTCACGAGCTTTTCAACACGATTATATTGCAAAAACTTAATTTATGTACTTTTTACTAAGATAAAAGTCCAACGGTTTCATTTTATGCCCGTTTAGAACCGCTAGTCCGGAACCTCGACAAAAAGGACCGCAAAACTAGTTTTAATCAAATTTTAGGAGTTCATATAGTTGACTATGAGCTTTTCAACATGATTATATTGCAAAAACTCAATTTCTATACTTTTTACTCAATTAAAAGTCCAACGGGTCCATATTACAGCCCATATGGACCCGCTTGTCCGAAACCTCTACAAAAATCACCGCGAAACTAGTTTTCATCAAATTTTAGGAGTTCATATAGTTGTTCACGAGATTTTCAACACGATTATATTGCAAAAACTCAATTTTTATACTTTTTACTTAGTTAAAAGTCCAACAGGTCCATTTATGGCCTATTTAGACCCGCTCGTCCGAAACCTCTACAAAAATGACCACAAAACTAGTTTTAATCAAAATTTAGGAGTTCTTATAGTTGACAGCGAGCTTTTCAATACGATTATATTGCAAAAATTCAATTTTCAACTTTTTACATAGTTAAAAGTCCAACGGGTCCATTTTGCTACGCATTTAGACCCGTTCGTCCGAAATCTTTTCAAAAATGACCGCAAAACTTGTTTTAATCAAATTTTAGGAGTTCATATAGTTGTTCACGAGCTTTTCAACACGATTATATTGCAAAAACTTAATTTATGTACTTATTACTAAGTTAAAAGTCCAACGGTTTCATTTTACGACCTATTTAGACCCGCTATTTTGAAACCTCTACAAAAAGGACCGCATAACTAGTTTTAATCAAACTTTAGGAGTTCATATAGTTGAATATGAGCTTTTTCAACATGATTATATTACATAAACTCATTTTTGTACTTTTTACTCAGTTAAAACTTCAACGGGTCCATTTTACGGCCCATTTAGACTCGCTCGTCCGAAACCTCTACAAAAAAACCCGCAAAACCAGTTTAATCCAATATTAGGAGTTCATATAGTTGATCATGAGCTTTTCAACACGATTATATTGAAAAAACTTAATTTATGTACTTTTTACTAAGTTAAAAGTCCAACGGATTCATTTTACGGCCCATTTAGACCAGCTCATCTGAAACCTCTACAAAAAGAACGACAAAACTAGTTTTAATCAAATTTTAGGTGTTCATATAGTTGACTACAAGCTTTTCAACACGATTATATTGCAAAAACTCTATTTCTGTACATTTTACTCAGTCAAAAGTCCAACGGGTCCATTTTACGACCCATTTAGACCCGCTCGTCCGAAACCACTAAAAAATCACCGCGAAACTACTTTTAATCAAAATTTAGGAGTTCATATAGTTGTTCACGAGCTTTTCAACACGATTATATTGCAAAAACTTAATCTATGTACTTTTTACTAAGTAAAAAGTCCAACGGTTTCATTTTATGCCCATTTAGAACCGCTAGTCCGGAACCTCGACAAAAAGGACCTTAAAACTAGTTTTAATCAAATTTTAGGAGTTCATATAGTTGACTACGAGCTTTTCAACACGATCATATAGTTGACTACGAGCTTTTCAACACGATTATATTGCAAAAACTCAATTTCTGTACTTTTTACTTAGTTAAAAGTCCAACGGGTCCATTTTACGGCCCATTTAGACCCGCTCGTCCGAAACCTCTACAAAAAGGACCGAAAAACTAGTTTTAATCAATATTTAGGAGTTCATATAGTTGTTCACGAGCTTTTAAATACGGTTAGATTACAAAAATTCAATTTCTGTACTTTTTACTAAGTTAAAAGTCCACCGGGTCTATTTTAAGGCCCATTTTGACCCGCTCATTCGAAACCTTTAAAAAAAGATCGCAATACTAGTTTTAATCAAACTTTAAGAGTTCATATAGTTTTTCACGAGCTTTTCAACACGATTATTTTACAAAAACTCAATTTCTGTACTTTTTACTAAGTTAAAAGTCCAACAGGTCAATTTTAAGGCACATTTAGATCCGCTTATCCGATTAGGTTTTATTTTATTTGTTTTATTTTCTTCTTCAATTGTATCGCTTCAATTTCATCTAACCCACTGTTTTTTTTTGTTTTTTGCGAGGCAAAATCACTCCTGCCAAGGGTCTTTCACTCGTTATTTCAGATCCCCTTTTCTCGAATTGGGATCCTTTCGTCTCCAAAATCATTCTCCTCTCTCTGCCGTGTCTCCCACCCTTTAAAGGCTTCTCCACCACTGCTATAGGCTTCCTCTGCGCCACATCAGTCCCCCTATCTCTACTCTTGGTTTAAGAAAGCTTTACGTCCAAAACCCTTATCTCTATCTCCCTTCTCTTTTCGATTTTGTTCTGCAATTTTTTTAGGGTTTCGTTTCAATCTTTGTACCTCTATGTGTTACTCATATTTTGTTTGTTTACAGATATGTTTTTGGGATTTCCCCCCTTACCGTCTCTAGGGTTTCCCACGGTTCATCCATACTCCACCGGCTTCACGATGGATTTGGATCCAAGTCACATCTGGTAATACCTTTTTATTTCTTCATTACAATTTTCGGTCAAGATTATTATTGCTCTCTGCTTTTTGTTTCAATCATATGCTTTGGTTCTCTTCCCATCTCTTTTCCATCGGTTGCATCTACCAATGTTGCATCTTTTTCCCTGCTATTAAATTATCCATCGAGATTTTTTCTTGTTTGTATATGTGTTCTCAAATTTTTTATCTTCTAATATGCTTTATCCTTCCTTTTATGCTCATTGATTTGTTTCTTTTAGTTATTTGCTGGTCTCTGTCACTATGTTAGTTATTTTTCAGATTCTCATTGCTATTTATCGATCCCTTCTTGGGAATTTTCTATCGACCCACTATGTGGGAATAATCTTCAATTCTTTTGGAAATATATCATTACTCTGTATTTATATTAAATTTTGGCATTTCCTTATATTGAACTACATACCAGATTATTGCTACTGGTTTGTTCTCTATCGACTCTTATCTTCCCATGGCCACTGTTTTTTTTGCTGGTCTAGGTTTATTTTCCATTTTAATAGGCCTAATATCACTCGATCCCTTCATAGGAAACACTTGTCGACCCACCATGTGGGAATTATCTCTTCTTTGCCTTCATATGGTATGTTCTTTCACTATGCTACACCATTATGTCGATTTGGAATTTTCTTTCGATTGTTACCATCATGCTTGTTTTCTTGTTTCATCCACTTCATCTACACATATGATCTCTCATATTGTGGTACTTGAGTTTTTCATATTTTACTCTCCTTTCTTTATCTGATGTTTTTATCTCTCTTGTCTTCGAATTATCATGGTTTATACACCTTCTAGTCCACCACCATTAAACCTGCTCAAGTGAACCATGCGTTTTACGATGAGGAATTTCCGAGAACACTCCCTATCCAAGGTCTGTTTTATCTTCTCACTTCCCTTCTATTTTTCCGATTTTCCATAGTAACCTTAATCACTTTTGTTCTAATATTTAATAATTTCTTTAACATAATTCATTTACCTATTATTTTAATGGTCATTTTCACTGTTTATCAGTTTATTCCTTATGTAACCTTCGATATGGCTCTTTATTTTCAGTGTTATATGTTCTCCCCTATGTTAATTCTCAACTCTGTTGTTATAATTCTTTCCTTGAATCACTCATCGCCTTTTCTATTTATCACATGTTGTAGCCTAGATATTTGTACTTTCTATTGGATGTTAACTGCTCTGTTTGAGCCTTTCTCTATTACTTATATGCCTTACTTTCCCTCTATTATTTTATTGTTCTTTTATTTTCTTTGTTCTGGGTTATAATCTTTAGCTATTTTATAAAATATGTTTATATTTTCTCACCTCTAACTACCTTTAATTCTGTTTTGCATGCTACCTTCTTTTCTAAGTCCGTCGACCTTTATCGAGTATTACCTCAGTGGATCTACAACAGCTTCTACAGCAACAATGCTTCCTTTACCCATTATATCCATCTATTTAATTCATTATTATTTTGTTATTATTCTTTCAACCCCCTTTTTTGCTCATTTGGTATGCATTATCTTTCATCTCCCCCCATCTCCCTCTATCCCTGGGCTGTAATTATTTTCTTTTTATCGCTTTTTTCTTTAGCTTTTCCTTAGTTTATGCCTGCCTCTTTTATTTTTATATCTGCTTGCTATGCATGTATTACATTTCCTTGCTAGTTTCCTTTGCTTATGCATCTCTGTGTATATATACTGCGATATCCATGCATGTTCTCTATAATTGTTTCAATCTTAGACACTTATCTATCTCAAGTATGATTTTACTTTATCATTCCTTCTCACATGTATCTCGTCTCTATAGCTGTTTCAATACATATACACTAAATTTCTCTAGCTACTGTCTGTACATTCACTATTCTTTTGCTCCTAACTACACCCCAGGGTGAATACATACGAGCCCTTCTAAGGGAAAACATTACGATCACGTATACGGTGAAGCTACCTTACTATAGGCCACCCATTCTCAATATTTTTTTACCTCTTTTTCGACATATACCCCCTCTTCTCACCTCTCTTACGACCTCCTACTTACACCTTCTACTTACCCTTACCATCTTTCAATCATAACATTAACTCCAAAAACCCCAACACAAATTCTAGAATAATTTTAGTTATTCAACTTTGGCCCCTTTACCCCTCATTTATCCCTCGTACCTCAATCTTAGATTGCCACCATATCTACTATTTCATTATCTTATTTTCCCAACTTCCTATTTTGACTTCCACCCCTCTAGGCATCCACTCTCTATCCCCTAAAGGGAAACTTATTACGATCATCTTAATGGTGAATTCACATGCTTTCCCTGTACTAACAAAGCCCCTCATTTCTTTTTCTAAAAATAACATGAAATATGTAAGTACTAAATTAAATGCAAACTACTACTTTCTGGATTTACTTATATTTAGATCCTACTTAAATAACAGTCTATTTCATAAATTAATTACTATTTGCCTAAATCATATCCCCCAAATCACAATTATAAAACTCAATTTCGGGAGGAGATTTCTCAATATATTAGTTAATTTTGGAAATAATCTTATTAATTTATTTCCATTTATCCGAATTACTCTCTTTCCTTCAATACTAGATCTACATAACTACTTCGTTTATTTTCTTTCCTTTTACTCTTATAGCTATAGATTATATATAGCTTCTAATATTATCAATCACTACAACTTTTACCGTTGTAAACTCATTCCTTCAATACTCATGCTTACTTTTCCATTATACTACCAATCCTTTTTCAATGTTTCTATAAAACAGTTACTAAATTTTAGATTTCTATCCTATAAACTCTACCAAATTTACCTCCCCCTCTTGTCCCCCACGAGTCTTTATTTTATTTCCATACTCGTCCACAATCTCGTCCCTGATTGTAGGGATTTGTCTTTAATAGTCTCCTATCTTGGTCAATGCTATTCTTTTCTTTCATTACTTGCCATAACTCCCTGTAAATTTCTTTCCTCATCTAGACTAACCTTCCGCAAATCTACTCCAATTTTTGGAAACTTTCTCTCAATTATACCACATTATCTTTATTACTTTTATTTTATACTATTAATTGTCTTTCCCTTTTCCATAACTCTTCTATATAAGGATCTCCACCTTTTTATTCCTCTTCGCCTACTCTCTCAAAATTCATCGTCTACACCCATTATTACTCACTCCTTCTTCCTCGATTGTCTCTTTCAAATGGCTTCCTCATCCTCTCTCCCCCACTACACCCACCTTGATCTAACCAATGAAGAGGCAAATGCCATATACACCCCCGACTTCGACTTCTTCGAAGAAGATCCAAAAACCATTTTAATTGGGAAATTTATATCCTCAAAGCCAATTGATGACTGGTTGTCCTCTATGCTTTCGAAGGTATTTGGAAGAAGAACAACCTCAAATTAATGTCCATTATCAGAGACTCCTTCTTTAGGATTTAATTTGCTACTCTGAGTGATCGTGATGATGTATATGAACGGGGCCCCTGGCTATACAAAGACGAGTGGCTTGCTTTAGCTGAATACAATCCGGGGAAAAGCACTGATGAATACTCTTTCAACCCAATGCGGATCTGGTTTCGTATCCTTGCTCTGCCTAAGCCATTAATGGAAGACCCTGACAGAACCCACTTAGTGGGCCAATCACTTGGTGCTATGGTTGGCACGGTCCTCAGAACTGACACACGAAAGAAAGAAGGGAAAATGACTGAGTTTCTGCGAGTTGAAATCCTGATGGATATTTCTAAGCCTGTCCGTCGCTTCCTCCTCCTTGGGAAAGGTACACGTACTACCTCTTGTCGCCTTCAATATGAGCGTCTGCCACTACTATGCCACGGCTGTGGCCTCATTAGCCATATTTTTGAAAACTGTCCTAACAAAGCCGCGTTTGATCCAACTAAACTTCAATATGGTGAGTGGCTCCGGTACCTTCCCCCGCGTCGTCGGGATCAGGGGCCACGAGGCCGTATCCGAGCAGTCGAGCCGACCGCTAACGCTAGCCGCCAACCAACAATAGGTACTTCATCGCTCTTTTTCTTTTTCCAACAATTTATCTACTTCTGCCCACTCTCATTCATTATTTTTTCTTTATAAATAGATCCGAAGGATAAAGGCAAATCAGTTGCTGAACCGGTTGCCTCAGCACATGAACCGGGTCTGTCTTTTATCCATTCCCATCATCTATTTTTTATCTGTCGTTTCCCCCATCTAAAGCTCAATTCCCCATTTTAAGAATTCTTAGGTAAACTCAATGAAGGAGACGCCTGCTTCCTTTGCAGATCTCCCAGCTGAGGACCACCAGAAACCTTTGCGAGTCACCCTCCCTCCTCGAGTTATTGCACCCCAGCCACTGAACACAATATTTCTTATCCTTGAGAATTCTGAGAATGGCGATTGGGATGCACATGGCGATAGCGTGATTTTATGCTTCGGAATCAAGCAGCTTGGGACCCTGCTAAGGTTCGTGCTTATTTTACTACAGAAGACACCGATGCTATTTTGTCTATCCCCATTATCAATGATACTCGTGATTCCATCCTCTGGAGTCCTAACGATTCTGGTATTTATTCGGTCCGATCTTGCTACCAATTCCTGCAACGTCCTCTGGAACCCAGGTTTCGTCCTTCTCGGATTTGGTAGGTTCTTTCTATGCTTAAGGCCTTGCCTAAAGTAAAAACCTTTGGATGGTGCATGGGTTCTGAAGCTCTACCCATTGGGGTTCGTCTACAGGCTTTTGCACCAGACTCAGGCCCCTGCCCTGTTTGTCACTCTGGTACGGAGTCTATCCTCCATGCTCTCCATGACTGTCCTGGTGCCTTGGAGGCCCTCCGTTTGGCAGCCCTCCCTATTTCTTTGATTAACAGCACGACACCCACCGGTTTACAATGGCTAGAGGAAGGTGCTCGCCATCTTTCTTCTAACCTCTTCGGGCTTTTCCTGACTACTCTGTGGAACATATGGAACCGGCGTAATGACTGGGTCCATAACCACCATCTTCAACCCCTGTGGTTAATTGCTATCAATTCTATCAGTCTTCATCGGGACTACTCCGATGCTATTTCTTCCCCTACCTCTTCGTCGGTCTCTCCTCCTCGCTGGAGACATCCCCCTCGGGGGCACATTAAAATTAATGTGGATGGGGCTTTTGACCCTTCCACACGTGCAGCGGCGGTTGGTGTTGTGGCTCGTGATGAAGTAGGTACGGTCGTTGGCGGATTGGCTTACCCTTTGGGCAGTTGCTTGGATGCTGTTACATCTGAAGGGATGGGCCTTCTAGAGGGTATTACTTATGCCCAATCTCAAGGATGGAGCCGTTTTATTTTTGAGACGGATTGTGCATCTCTTGCGAACAGACTCAACCTTCTGGGACCTGACCTCTCTACTATGGGCCCGACGATTTTGCAAGCCCATGCAGCTTTGTCCTATTTTTCTTTTGCTCATGTTCAGTTTGTTTGCCGCGAGGCTAATTTAGTTGCACATACCTTGGCTACTCATGCACTTAGGACCATGACTTCTATGTCGTTTGGGTCCATTTATCCTGATTGTATTCGCAATGCTGTACTCTGCGAGGTCTCCCCTCGGTTTATATAAATGAACCATGGGTACTCTTTTCCCCTTTTAGGTTTCTCCAGGCCTTGTGCCTGGGGATGTTAGTAGGGGTTTTTAATGAGGCCCACTTTCTTCAAAAAAAAAAGTCCAACGGCTCCATTTTACGGCCCGTTTAGACCCGCTCCTCCGAAACCTTTACAATAAGGACCGCAAAACTAGTTTTAATCAAAATTTAGGAGTTCATATAGTTAATCAAGAGCTTTTCAACACGATTATATTGAAAAAAACTCAATTTATGTACTTTTTACTCGGCTAAAAGTCCAACGGGTCCATTTTACGGCCCATTTAGACCCGCTCGTTTGAAACCTCTACAAAAAGGACCGCAAAACTAGTTTTAATCAAATTTTAGGAGTTCATATAGTTGAGTACGAGCTTTTCAACATGATTATATTGCAAAAACTAAATTTCTGTACTTCTTACTTAGTTAAAAGTCCAACGGGTCCACTTTACGACCCATTTAGACCCACTCGTTTGAAACCTCTATAAAAAGGATCGCAAAACTAGTTTTAATCAAAATTTAAGAGTTCATATAGTTGTTCACGAGCTTTTAAACACGATTAGATTACAAAAACTCAATTTCTGTACTTTTTACTCAGTTAAAAGTCCAACGGGTCCATTTTACAGCCAATTTAGACCCGCTCATCCGAAAGCTCTACAAAAAGACCGCGAAACTAGTTTTAATCTAATTTTAGGAGTTCATATAGTTTACTACGAGTTTTTTAACACGGTTATATTGCAAAAACTTAATTTCCATACTTTTTACTAAGTTAAAAGTCCAACGGGTCCATTTTACGACACATTTAGACCAGCTCGTCTAAACCTCTACAAAAAGGACCACAAAACTAGTTTTAATAAAATTTTAGGAGTTCATATAGTTGACTATGAGCTTTTCAACACGATTATATTGGAAAAACTTAATTTCTTTACTTTTTACTCAATTAAAAGTCCAACGGGTTCATTTTACGGCCTATTTAGGCTTCCTCGTCCGAAACCTCTACAAAAATAACCGTGAAACTAGTTTTAATCAAATTTTAGTAGTTTATATAGTTGTTCACGAGCTTTTTAACACGATTATATTTCAAAAACTCAATTTTTTTGCTTAATCAAAAGTCCAACGAGTCCACTTTACGGCCCATTTATACCCGCTCGTCCGAAACCTCTACAAAAAGGACCGCAAAACTAGTTTTAATCAAAATATAGGAGTTCATATAGTTGTTCATGAGCTTTTAACCACTTTTTACCCAGTTAAAAGGCAAACGAGTCCATTTTACGACACATTTAGACCCGCTCGTCCGAAACAACTACCAAAAGGACGACAAAACAAGTTTCAATTAAATTTTAGGAGTTCATATGGTTGACTACGAGCTTTTCAACCCGATTATGTTGCAAAAACTCAATTTCTGTACTTTTTACTCAGTTAAAAGTTCAATGGGTTCATTTTACGGCCCATTTAGACCCGTTCGTCCGGAACCTCTACAAAAATGACCGTGAAATTATTTTAAATCAAATTTTAGTAGTTCATGTAGTTCTTCACGATCTTTTCAACACAATTATATTACAAAAACTCAATTTCTATACTTTTTACTCAGTTAAAGTCCAACGGGTCCATTTTACGACCCATTGAAATCCACTCGTCCGAAACCTCTACAAAAAGGATTGGAAAACTAGTTTTAATTAAATTTTAGGAATTCATATAGTTAACTACGAGCTTTTCAACACGTTTATATTGCAAAACTTCAATTTTTGTACTTTTCACTCAATTAAAAGTCCAACGGGTCTATTTTACGACCCATTTAGAACCGCTCGTCCGAAACCTCTACAAAAAGGACGGCGAAACTAGTTTTAATTAAATTTTAGGAGTTCATATAATTTTTCACGAGCTTTTCAACACGATTAGATTACAAAAACTCAATTTCTATACTTTTTACGTAGTTAAAAGTCCAACAGGTCCATTTTACGGCTAATTTAGACCCGCTCATCCGAAAACTCTACAAAAAAGACCGTGAAACTAGTTGTAATCTAAATTTAGGAGTTCATATAGTTGACTACGAGCTTTTCAACACGATGATATTGCAAAAACTCAAATTTCTGTACATTTTACTCAGTTAAATGTCCAACGAGTCCATTTTACGGCCCATTTAGAACCGCTCGTCCGAAACCTCTACAAAAATGACCGCAAAATTAGTTTTAATCAAACTTTAGGAGTTTATATAGTTGTTTATGAGCTTTTCAACACAATTATATTAAAAAAAACTTAATTTTTGTACTTTTAACTCAATAAAAAGTCCAACGGGTCCATTTTACGGCCCATTTAGACCCGCTCGTCCGAAACCTCTAAAAAATGACCGCAAAACTAGGTTTAATCAAAATTTAGGAGTTCATATAGTTGACTACGAGGTTTTCAACACAATTATATTCCAAAAACTCAATTTCTGTACTTTTTACGTAGTTAAAAGTCCAACAGGTCCATTTTACGGCCCATTTAGACCCGCTCGTCCGAAACCTCTAAAAAGGACCGCAAAACTTTTTTAATCAAAATTTAGGAGTTCCTATAGTTGTTCACGAGCTTTTAAACACGATTAGATTACAAAAACTCAAATCATGTACTTTTTACTCAGTTAAAAGTCCATCGGGTCCATTTTACGGCCCATTTAGACCCGCTCATCCGAAACCTCTAGAAAAAGGACCGCAATACAAATTTACATACATGTGCCTAAACCCTAGGAGAGTTGGGTCGCGACCCCCAACACTCCAACTTATCTAGCTAACCCCCCATCTTCACTCTCATCGACAGATGCCGTCGATTCCCTCGCGATATACCCCTATACCCTTACATACAATGGGTATATATAGGGCTCATGACCTAAATTTAAGTCATCCTTGAAGTAAGAGTTCCAAAAGTAAATTGCATTAAATACACACTGCTTTATACTTTAAATACAGACTCTTTGGACATTGCCTTCTTCTGCAAGTAAGGATAAGTGCTCCCACTTATCGATCTTGAATTAACTCTAGCAGTCGCTACAGGCTTCAGGAAATTGCAAGACTGGGCTCATTGGGCTGAGGAAATTGTCCTCTTGAAATCACAACCCATCTTGGCTAAGTCGGTGTAACTCCTGCCCGAGCAGCACTTGGCAGCATTACTGCTTCGATAGTGTCCTTAGCGGCATCTTGAGTTGCTTTAGTATAGCTCCTGTAATTCCAACTTTCTTGTCTTGTCTGGTCCTTTCCTCTCCTCTCCCATATATAGCACCTGAAATATAAACTAAACTAAAACAATAACTTTTCTCACCCAAACATAAAATATTCAGTAAAAGCATGGTGTAAGAGAAGATACTGCTATAATGCATGCAATGCACCTAAATATGCCTAAATGAGCTTAAGAATAGCAATAATAAGGACAGGAATGTGTACAAAATATAGAACTCATGGACACTATACACTGTACTTTTTACACAATTAAAAGTCCACCAGGTCCATTTTACGGCCCATTTAGACCTGCTCGTCCGAAACCTCTACAAAAAGGACCGAGAAACTAGTTTTAATCAAATTTTAGGAGTTCATATAGTTGTTCACGAGCTTTTCAACACGATTATATTACAAAAACTTAATTTCTTTACTTTTTACTCAATTAAAAGTCCAACGGGTCCATTTTACGGCCCATTTAGACCTGCTCGTCCGAAACCTCTACAAAAATCACTTTGAAACTAGTTTTAATCAAATTTTAGGAGTTAATATAGTTGTTCACGAGATTTTCAACACGATTATATTGCAAAAACTCAATTTCTATACTTTTACTCAGTTAAAATTCCAACGGGTCCATTTTATGGCCCATTTAGACCCGCTCGGCCGAAACCTCTACAAAAATGACCGCAAAACTAGTTTTAATCAAAATTTAAGAGTTCATATAGTTGACTACGAGCTTTTCAACACGATTATATTGCAAAAACTCAATTTCTATAATTTTTACTCAGTTAAAAGTCGAACGAGTCCATTTTACGGCCCATTTAGACTCGCTCGTCCGAAACCTCTACAAAAATGACCACAAATGTAACACCCCAATTTTGGGCTTGGAAGTTTTGGGTTTGGACCGGATCGGTCGGGTTGCGGTTCGAATATAAAAGAGTTAATTTAGGAAAACCTAGTTCGGGTTGCATTAAAAATATGGAAAAATGTCTTAAAATCCTATTTTATTATATATAAGAGAAAGGTGAAATCAATTTTACAAAATGAGGTTTGGAAGAGTGACATTTTGGGTTAGTGACCAAAATGTAATTTTTGAAAACTGGGTGACTATTTTAAAAAGGATTGAAACTTTGAATCTTTAAGGAGCTATTCACCCAAAGGAGTTTCTCCAGATTTTTCTTAATATTAATCAATTTAATTAATGGTTTTAATTAAAGGAAAAAGGAGGGAAGAAGATATTTTGTCATTTTTAACTAACTTTCTCAAATTTTCCATTTTCTTTTCTCTCAACTTTTCTCTCAACCCAAACACTTTTCTCCAGCAAATTTCTCTCTGATTTTGTCAACAAAAGATGAGATTTCAATCCTCATTTGATCTCTAATCATTTCTACAACAAAACCTTAGCATTTGCTTATTGGATTTTCAAGAATCTTGGTTCCAAAAAGGGAGAAACTCAAGTTTAGAGGTATGAACGTCCTTCTCCTCTAAATTCTCAGTTCTTTACTGAAATTCCCAAGTTCTCAATCCTTGAATTATATTTTATTAAAGGTTTTGCAATTGAGTTCTTGATCTTGGCTTTAAAATGCAAGATTTGCTTTAATTTTGATGAAATTCGTATGATCTGATTGGGCATTATTTTGAGTTGTGTTTTTGATGTAAAATGGATGTATAATTGATGAGAAATTGAGGTTTAATCAATGCAATCCCGAATAGGTTGATTTTCCTAAGTTTTGTTTAAGTTTTTGGTGGTTTTTGGAGTGATCTTGATGTTCTGCTATAGCTGGAGGTATAAGGACGTGATGAGATCCATTTTGGATGTTAATTGAAGTTTATAGATGTTTGGAATTGATGGATCTTGGCTGGGTAGTGTTGAGGAGATGTTTGGATGTGATTTCGGTTATGTTTGGTAGCCGAAATGTGAGTGTTGTTGTGAGCAGCGAGTTTAGATGTCTTGGTTGAGGATATTAATGCATGATGGTGCATTAATCTACTGTTTTGATGTGTTTAAAACAGGGGAGACATCTTCGGATCCTTGTGGTGTTGATCCGGAAGCTTGATTGGTGTTTCGGCAAGTGGCGAAACGGAATCGGTGAGTGGATTTTGGTTTCCAGCTTTGAAACCATTGTTTTGAAGGTTTGGGAGCTTAGTTTAAGTCTAAACAACTTTGCTAAGCTCAAGAGTAAGTTTTCGGAAAAACTCTCTTGATGATGAACCATGTGTTGGTTGTGTGCAATATGATTGTTTGAATGTTTTAAATTCTATTTTGGAAGCATATATAGCATGTTTATTTGCTGGTTTTATAAGTCATGTGTTGAAGGATGCTCAAGGTAAGAGATCCTTGTTGAACATTTGATAAAATGTGGTTTTGTTGCATAAGGATGCATGATGATTAATGGCTTTGTTAAATGCTTTAAAACAGTGGATTATTGTTGTTAAATGATGCTAATTGGCAAGTGATGTTTCATGAAAGGTTAAGAACACTATGGTGGTTAAAAGTCCATAGGTGGTTCTTGTGTTAAGAACAACGTGGTGGTTAAAAGTCCATGATTGGTTCTTGTGCTAAGGTCACAAAGGTGGTTAAAAGTCCTTGTGTGAGCCTTGTAAGGTCACAAAGGTGGTTAAAAGTCCTTGTGTGAGCCTTTTGTATTTTAAGAACACCATGGTGGTTAAAAGTCCATGGGTGATTCTTGTATTAAGGTCACAAAGGTGGTTAAAAGTCCTTGTGTGAGCCTTGGGTATTTTAAGAACACCATGGTGGTTAAAAGTCCATGGGTGATTCTTGTGCTAAGGACACAATGGTGGTTAAAAGTCCAAGTGTGGTCCTTGTGAATTGTAAGATCACAATGGTGTTTAAAAGTCCATGTGTGAGTCTTATGTTGATTGTATTATGAAATGGAAAGATTATGATTATCACTTGTGGCCAATATGACATGTTAATAATTTGAAGCATGTATGCTTGTTTTAAATGCTTTTGTGCATGGTTAAAGATTGTTTTGAATTGAGGTTTATAAAAGTGTTTATAAATGCATTATTGTGTTGTTTTAAATGAGCATTCCTCACTAAGCTATGTGCTTACGCTCTCTCTTTTCTTAAACCAATAATGCAGAGCATTGAAGTGCATATAAGGGCAGCAAGAGGTCAAGAATCCAAGTGAAGATCTAAGCTCATGTATGGTGAATATTTTCATAACTTGATTAGCTTTTGGCATTTGGCAATGGGGAACCTATGTTGTTGTTTTGGGAGATGTTTTGGACTCCCTAAGATGGTTTAATGTTGTTGTTGATGATGGAGCTTGTAAATGGCCATTATGAGGATTGTTTGATGTTTTGGTGTTGAATGGTCTTTCAATATAGGATGCATGCCTATAGAATTGGGGCTTTTCTTGTTTGATGCCATGTTTATGAATTGTTGATGCCATTATGTTCCTTATGCATGTAATGTGTTGCTGGTATAATTCGGTTGCTTTTGGAGCATGTTTGATGGGTCAATTGTGTGAAAATCTAGCTAAATTTCTGCAATCTGGGCAGCCTGTTTCGGAACAGGTGCTGCCGTTTCGGAACAGAGGGCCTGAAATGGCCTAGGCGTTTCGAAACGGGCAGAGCCGTTCCGAAACAGTTTGGCCACTGCCAGGCCCTGTTGCGTAACGCGTTTCGGAACGGTCCCGCGTTTCGGAACGGATCATCCCTGTTCCGAAACACCCGACCGTTGGGCACTGAAATTGTTGGTTATATGTTTTGAAACCTTTGCGTTTTGGTCCTGAATCTTGTTTATGCAATTGAATGAGTTTGAGATGTCCGTTTGAGTTGAAATTTGACAGAGAAGCCTGAAATATGATTAATTTCATATTGGTAACTTAAAAGTGGGTTAAGTCCTTCTAATTTCCAGAATTTACAATTTGGTCCCTAAACTTGTATGTTATGCAATTAAGTCCCTAAATGTTTTCCGAATGCGCTGATCTTTGAGTATGCTGATGTTATGAACATATCTAGGGTTAATATGCATTTAGATAAGATTAAAAAGAAAAAAAAAGGGTCGTTAATCAAGGTTGACTTTCGGGTTGACTTTGGTTTTCCCCGTGTAAACTTCTTAATTCGGGTCAACCGTCTAGGCCGGATTAAGGGGGTTACATTTGGTGGTATCAGAGCTGAGTTCTCGAGTAATTGGGAATGATTATGTGGGTGATTAATGTATGTAAGCCTTGTATGCTTGTTGAATGAAAGCATGTTGTGTGAATTGTAAGTATGTTACAATTGTGATGTATGCTATGGTGAAGCATGTTAGGGGGACCCATTGCCAAATCAAAGCTAATGAAATGATGTTGTTTTTAATTGGAAATGAGCTTGAGTACTTGGATTGCTTACCTTGCTGGGCCTGACTTTGTTTATTGCATTGTGATTGCATTGTTTAGTGAATGGCACCTCGTAGAGAATTGAGGGTTAATACGCGAGCTATGGCTCAAAATGAGAATGAGGAGAATGCTGAAAATATGGTGGATTTACCTCCTCCACCTGGTGGTGGTGGTGCTGGGGGTGAAGGAGCTGCTACTGGTGCTGATGCTGGGGTCACTGGACCTGAAGCTGGTCAGGGACAAGCTATTCCTGACATGACAATGCTGGTTCAAGCCATTGCTGGAGCTTTTCGAGCAGCGGTAGCTGGAGCTCAAGGAGCTGGGCATCAGGGAGATGCTGGAGTTAGACTACCTTTGGAGCGTTTGCGCAGTCTGGGAGGGACTGAGTTCAGGGGTTTGTCTGCTGAAGGTTCTGAGTCTTGGCTGGAAAGTACCAAGAGAATCTTGGGACAAATGAATTGCACTGATGTGCAGAAGCTGGGCTGTGTGGTATCGTTGTTGCAGGACGATGCTTACACTTGGTGGACAACCTCTATCTCTGGAATGGAGGAAGCTGATGTAACTTGGACGTTCTTTCAGAATACGTTCAAGAGGAGATATCTGGGTGTGAGGTACCTAGATGAGAAGAAGAGAGAATTCATGTCTCTTACCCAAGGGAGCATGTCTGTAGCTGAGTACGAGGTTCAGTTTGTCCGACTCAGTCAATACGCACCTGAGCTTGTTCCTGATGAGCGGGAGAGGTGTGAAAGGTTCCGTTATGGTTTGGTGACGGAAGTAAAGACGTGTATGCTAGCTGCTGAGTATAATGATTTTGATGTGCTGGTTGGGAGAGCAAAGGACATTTAGATGAATTTGGGTTTATCATCTAAAGGTGCTGGTTCTGGTGCTGGTAAGCGAGTTGCTGAGTATAGTTCCGGTGGTGGATAGAACAAGAGGGGACGTGATCAGAGGTATCAGCCTTCAGCTAAGCGAGGTGGTGGTGCGCCTGCTCAGGGAGGCAAGGCAAGAGCTGAACCGAGCGCATGTTGGACATGTGGATCGCGTGATCATATGAAACGTGATTGTCCTCGAGCTGTGAGGGAGGTGCAAGCTCCTGTTGTGGCAGCTGGTAATTCGTGCTGGAACTGTGGATCTACGGATCACTTGAGGAGAGAGTGTCCTATGTTGGCTGGTGGCCAAGGGCGTGCTCCTAAGTTGCTGCACCACAGAGAGGTCGTGGGAGCGGCCGTGTGAACTTCCAGCGGAGAGAAGAGGGTGGTCGGAATGTGGCTCATGTTGTAGATGTTCAGCCTGAAGGTGGAGGCTAGGCTAGAGTGTTTGCTCAGAGGGAGGGGAGGAATGACGCGGATGTGATTGCAGGTACTTTTACTTTGCAGTCCTTGTCATTACTTTCCTTGATTGATTCTGGATCTACGCACTCATACATTTTGCGTGAGCATGCTGAATTGCTTGGTTTGCCTGTTGAGTCTTTGGATGTTGGTATGCGTGTCACTAGTTCTTTTGGTGAGACTGTTATGACTCGAAAGCTTTATAGAAGATGTCCTTTGGTTGTGCAAGATCATGTCTTTCATGTTGATCTTATGGAATTGCCTTTCTATGGTTTTGATGTAATCCTTGGTATGGATTGGCTTGCTGAGCATCATGCTGTAGTGGATTGTGAGAATACGCGAGTTTCGTTGAAGCTTGCGGATGATTATGAGGTGGTTGTGGTTGGTGAGAATGTGAAGTTTCTTGCCAATGTGGTGTCTACGTTGGAGGCGAGCCGGATGCTGAGGCAAGGTTGTGAAGCTTACCTAGCCTTTGTGATGAATCCTAGCTCTAAGGAGTTGCGTGTGCAAGATATCAGGACTGTGCGAGAGTTTCCTGGTGTGTTTCCGGAGGAGTTGCCTGGATTGCCTCCTAATCGTGAGGTGGAGTTCGGGATTGAGCTGTATGAAAACACAACTCCTGTGTCCATTACTCCTTATCGAATGGCACCTAAAGAGTTGAAAGAGCTGAAGACGCAGTTGCAAGAGTTGCTTGATCGTGGTTTCATTCGGCCGAGTGTGTCGCCTTGGGGTGCGCCGGTCTTGTTTGTGAAGAAGAAGGATGGCACTATGAGAATGTGCATTGATTACCGTCAGCTTAACAAGTTGACTATCAAGAATCGGTATCCATTGCCGAGAATTGATGATCTTTTTGATCAATTTCGGGGAGCAGCTGTGTTCTCTAAGATTGACTTAAGGTCAGGGTATTATCAGTTGAAGGTGAAGGATGTGGATGTGCCAAAGACAGCTTTCAGGACGAGGTATGGGCATTATGAGTTCCTTGTGATGCCGTTTGGTTTGACAAATGCTCCTGCAGCTTTCATGGACATGATGAATCGTGTATTTCATGAATACCTGGATAAGTTTGTTGTGGTGTTCATTGATGATATCCTCGTGTACTCACGTACTGAGGAGGAGCATGAAGGGCATCTGAGAACTGTGCTGCAAGCTTTGTTGGAGAATCAACTTTATGCTAAGCTGAGCAAGTGTGAGTTCTGGCTTAGAGAAGTGGTGTTTCTTGGTCATGTGGTTTCTGCTGAAGGGATTCGTGTTGATCCTCAGAAGATTGAGGCGGTGATGAATTGGAAGGTTCCTAAGTCTGTTCATGAAGTTCGTAGTTTCCTTGGTTTGGCAGGATACTACCGAAGGTTTGTGGATGGGTTTTTGAAGATTGCTGCACCTTTGACAAAGTTGTTGCAGAAGGATATTAAGTATGAGTGGACGGAAGCGAGACAGCAGGCTTTTGAGAAGCTTAAGGCAGCCTTGACACAAGCTCCTATCTTGGTTCAACCTGAATCAGGGAAAGAGTTTGTGGTGTATAGTGATGCGTCCTATGTGGGTTTGGGATGTGTGTTGATGCAGGAGGGTAAGGTGGTGGCTTATGCATCACGTCAGTTGAAGGTGCATGAGCGCAATTATCCTACGCATGACATCGAGTTGGCTGCGGTGGTTTTTGCTTTGAAGATCTGGAGACATTATCTGTATGGTGAGAAGTGTACTGTATACACGGATCACAAGAGTTTGAAGTATCTGATGTCTCAGAAGGAGTTGAATCTTAGACAGTGACGTTGGGTGGAGTTGCTCAAGGATTATGATTTGACGATTGAGTATCATCCTGGAAAAGCTAATGTTGTAGCAGATGCCTTGAGTAGGAAGGTAGCTGTTGAGTTGAGGGCTATGTTTGCCAGTTTGAGTATTTCGCGTGATGGTGGTCTTGTGGCTGAATTGCAAGTGAAACCATCTTTGGTTCAGTTGATCAAGGAAAAGCAGTTGTTGGATGATTCCTTGGTACCGCATGTTCAGGATATCGCGGAAGGTAGGCCTTCGGATTTCTGTTTTAGTGATGATGGGGTGTTGTGTTTTGGGAGTCGGATAGTAGTGCCCAATGATGTTGATTTGAGGCGTGCTATTCTGACTGAAGGTCATAGTAGTCCTTTCGCTATGCACCCTGGTAGTAGTAAGATGTACCGTGATCTTCGTGATGAGTACTATTGGGTGGGTCTAAAGAAGGATGTTGCTGAGTTTGTAAGCAAGTGCTTGGTGTGTCAGCGAGTTAAGGCTGAGCATCAGTTTCCGTCAGGTTTGTTGCAACCGTTGAGAATTCCTGAGTGGAAGTGGGAAAGGGTTACCATGGATTTTGTATCTGGTTTACCTTTGTCGCCATCGAAGAAGAATTCGGTGTGGGTGATTGTGGATCGCTTGACGAAGTGTGCGCATTTCTTGCCTGTGCATACTATGTATTCTTTGGATAAGCTTGCGGAGCTGTACATTGCTGAGATTGTGCGGCTGCATGGTGTGCCTAAGTCGATTGTATCGGATAGGGATCCGAGGTTTACATCGCGTTTCTGGCAGTGTTTGCATCAAGCTTTGGGTACACGGTTGAATTTCAGTACATCTTATCATCCTCAGTCGGATGGTCAGTCCGAGCGTGTTATCCAGGTTTTGGAGGATATGTTGAGGTGCTGCGTGATTGAGTTTCAGGGCTCATGGGAGAAACATTTGCCTTTGGTGGAGTTTGCCTATAACAATAGTTATCAGGCGAGCATTCAAATGGCACCTTATGAGGCTTTGTACGGGAGGAAGTGTAGGACTCCTCTGTGTTGGGCTGAAACGGGTCAGAAGTTGGTTTCGATGCCAGCTTTGTTGAAGGGAACCACCGAGAAGGTGAAGCTCATTTGTGAGCGCTTGAAGGCAGCTTCTGATCGGCAAAAGTCTTACGCGGATTTGAAGCGTAAGGAGATTGAGTATGCGGTGGGTGACCGTGTGTTTTTGAAGGTTTCGCCTTGGAAAAAGGTGATGAGGTTTGGCCGAAAGGGTAAGTTGAGCCCTAGGTACATTGGACCATACGAAGTGGTTGAGCGTGTAGGTCCTGTTGCGTATAAGTTGAGGTTACCGCAAGAGTTGGAGAAGATCCATGATGTGTTTCATGTTTCTATGCTTCGGAAGTATAGATCGGATCCTTCACATGTGATGCCTGTGGACGAAGTGGAATTGAATTCGGATTTGACCTATGATGAGGAACCGGTGAGGATTCTGGATTCGGATAGTAAGGTTCTTCGTGGCAAGACCATCGAGTTGGTAAAGGTGTTGTGGAAACATCGTGGGGTTGAAGAAGCCACGTGGGAGCGGAATGATGACATGTTGAAGCAGTTTTCGTACCTCTTTCCTTCAGGTAAATTTCGAGGACGAAATTTCTTAAGGGGGGAGAGTTGTAACACCCCAATTTTGGGCTTGGAAGTTTTGGGTTTGGACCGGATCGGTCGGGTTGCGGTTCGAATATAAAAGAGTGAATTTAGGAAAGCCTAGTTCGGGTTGCATTAAAAATATGGAAAAATGTCTTAAAATCCTCTTTTATTATATATAAGAGAAAGGTGAAATCAATTTTACAAAATGAGGTTTGGAAGAGTGACATTTTGGGTTAGTGACCAAAATGTAATTTTTGAAAACTGGGTGACTATTTTAAAAAGGATTGAAACTTTGAATCTTTAAGGAGCTATTCACCCAAAGGAGTTTCTCCAGATTTTTCTTAATATTAATCAATTTAATTAATGGTTTTAATTAAAGGAAAAGGAGGGAAGAAGATATTTTGTCATTTTTAACTAACTTTCTCAAATTTTCCATTTTCTTTTCTCTCAACTTTTCTCTCAACCCAAACACTTTTCTCCAGCAAATTTCCCTCTGATTTTGTCAACAAAAGATGAGATTTCAATCCTCATTTGATCTCTAATCATTTCTACAACAAAACCTTAGCATTTGCTTATTGGATTTTCAAGAATCTTGGTTCCAAAAAGGGAGAAACTCAAGTTTAGAGGTATGAACGTCCTTCTCCTCTAAATTCTCAGTTCTTTACTGAAATTCCCAAGTTCTCAATCCTTGAATTATGTTTTATTAAAGGTTTTGCAATTGAGTTCTTGATCTTGGCTTTAAAATGCAAGATTTGCTTTAATTTTGATGAAATCCGTATGATCTGATTGGGCATTGTTTTGAGATGTGTTTTTGATGTAAAATGGATGTATAATTGATGAGAAATTGAGGTTTAATCAATGCAATCCCGAATAGGTTGATTTTCCTAAGTTTTGTTTAAGTTTTTGGTGGTTTTTGGAGTGATCTTGATGTTCTGCTATAGCTGGAGGTATAAGGACGTGATGAGATCCATTTTGGATGTTAATTGAGGTTTATAGATGTTTGGAATTGATGGATCTTGGCTGGGTAGTGTTGAGGAGATGTTTGGATGTGATTTCAGTTGTGTTTGGTAGCCGAAATGTGAGTGTTGTTGTGAGCAGCGAGTTTAGATGTCTTGGTTGAGGATATTAATGCATGATGGTGCATTAATCTACTATTTTGATGTGTTTAAAACATGGGAGACATCTTCGGATCCTTGTGGTGTTGATCCGGAAGCTTGATTGGTGTTTCGGCAAGTGGCGAAACGGAATCGGTGAGTGGATTTTGGTTTCCAGCTTTGAAACCATTGTTTTGAAGGTTTGGGAGCTTAGTTTAAGTCTAAACAACTTTGCTAAGCTCAAGAGTAAGTTTTCGGAAAAACTCTCTTGATGATGAACCATGTGTTGGTTGTGTGCAATGTGATTGTTTGCATGTTTTAAATTATGTTTTGGAAGCATATATAGCATGTTTATTTGCTGGTTTTATAAGCCATGTGTTGAAGGATGCTCAAGGTAAGAGATCCTTGTTGAACATTTGATAAAATGTGGTTTTGTTGCATAAGGATGCATGATGATTAATGGCTTTGTTAAATGCTTTAAAATAGTGGATTATTGTTGTTAAATGATGCATATTGGCAAGTGATGTTTCATGAAAGGTTAAGAACACTATGGTGGTTAAAAGTCCATAGGTGGTTCTTGTGTTAAGAACAACGTGGTGGTTAAAAGTCCATGATTGGTTCTTGTGCTAAGGTCACAAAGGTGGTTAAAAGTCCTTGTGTGAGCCTTGTAAGGTCACAAAGGTGGTTAAAAGTCCTTGTGTGAGCCTTGTGTATTTTAAGAACACCATGGTGGTTAAAAGTCCATGGGTGATTCTTGTATTAAGGTCACAAAGGTGGTTAAAAGTCCTTGTGTGAGCCTTGGTTATTTTAAGAACACCATGGTGGTTAAAAGTCCATGGGTGATTCTTGTGCTAAGGATACAATGGTGGTTAAAAGTCCATGTGTGGTCCTTGTGAATTGTAAGATCACAATGGTGTTTAAAAGTCCATGTGTGAGTCTTATGTTGATTGTATTATGAAATGGAAAGATTATGATTATCACTTGTGGCCAATATGACATGTTAATAATTTGAAGCATGTATGCTTGTTTTAAATGCTTTTGTGCATGGTTAAAGATTGTTTTGAATTGAGGTTTATAAAAGTGTTTATAAATGCATTATTGTGTTGTTTTAAATGAGCATTCCTCACTAAGCTATGTGCGTACGCTCTCTCTTTTCTTAAACCAATAATGCAGAGCATTGAAGTGCATATAAGGGCAGCAAGAGGTCAAGAATCCAAGTGAAGATCTAAGCTCATGTATGGTGAATATTTTCATAACTTGATTAGCTTTTGGCATTTGGCAATGGGGAACCTATGTTGTTGTTTTGGGAGATGTTTTGGACTCCCTAAGATGGTTTAATGTTGTTGTTGATGATGGAGCTTGTAAATGGCCATTATGAGGATTGTTTGATGTTTTGGTGTTGAATGGTCTTTCAATATAGGATGCATGCCTATAGAATTGGGGCTTTTCTTGTTTGATGCCATGTTTATGAATTGTTGATGCCATTATGTTCCTTATGCATGTAATGTGTTGCTGGTATAATTTGGTTGCTTTTGGAGCATGTTTGATGGGTCAATTGTGTGAAAATCTAGCTAAATTTCTGCAATCTGGGCAGCCTGTTTCGGAACAGGTGCTGCCGTTTCGGAACAGAGGGCCTGAAATGGCCTAGGCGTTTCGAAACGGGCAGAGCCGTTCCGAAATAGTTTGGCCACTGCCAGGCCCTGTTGCGCAACACGTTTCGGAACGGTCCCGCGTTTCGGAACGGATCATCCCTGTTCCGAAACACCCGACCGTTGGGCACTGAAATTGTTGGTTATATGTTTTGAAACCTTTGCATTTTGGTCCTGAATCTTGTTTATGCAATTGAATGAGTTTGAGATGTCCGTTTGAGTTGAAATTTGACAGAAAAGCCTGAAATATGATTAATTTCATATTGGTAACTTAAAATTGGGTTAAGTCCTTCTAATTTCCAGAATTTACAATTTGGTCCCTAAACTTGTTTGTTGTGCAATTAAGTCCCTAAATGTTTTCCGAATGCGCTGATCTTTGAGTATGCTGATGTTATGAACATATCTAGGGTTAATATGCATTTAGATAAGATTAAAAAGAAAAAAAAGGGTCGTTAATCAAGGTTGACTTTCGGGTTGACTTTGGTTTTCCCCGTGTAAACTTCTTAATTCGGGTCAACCGTCTAGGCCGGGTTAAGGGGGTTACAACAAAACTAGTTTAATCAAATTTTAGGAGTTCGTATAGTTGACTACGAGCTTTTCAACATGATTATATTGCAAAATCTCGTTTTTTGTACTTTTTACTCAGTTAAAAGTCCAACGGGTGTAACACCCTGAAAACCACCCTAGTACGAACTATAGAAAACGACAAGAATAACATAAACATTTGTTGATCTAGTTAAGATTGAAATGAAACCACATTAACTAAGTTATTTCATGTTATAAATGGATTAAAGTGCAACATAAAAATTCATATGTATGTTTCGGTGAGATTATGTAATTATATACATATATGTGTAATATATATACATGAATAATACATGATAATAATAATAATTAAAGTATATATACACACACATATATATATATATATATATAGGTAATGGGCTGATATCTAAAAGAAATTAATAAGGATAGTATCCTTAATATAATAGATTAAATATCACTTAGTGGAAACGCATGAAAACTAAACATTCCATGTGTCTCTGTGATGACCATAAACGGTCACTATGTTTGAAGGAAATAAACAAGTGTTGCCAATCTTCCATTCACTATCTTCTTCATCATTCTCATTCAAACTACGGAAACTAAGAGAAAGAAAGTGAGCTGAGAAAATTAAGAAGAAAAGGGCTGGAAATCTAAGTAAAAAGGGCATGCATGTTCATTTTAATTTAAAGTAAGTGTTGTGTAATTATCAGATTTTATCTTTGACTCTTAGGGTGTATATTGTTGAATTCTTTGTGTTTTGTTGCTGGAAAATGTTTAGAAATGAATCATAATGTTAATGAATTTCTGGGTTCTTGAATTTATTGATGAATTTCTGGAAAATAAAGCATGAACAATAGCCTAAGTTTGAATCTGCCCAGATTCGTACTTGAACACTGCCCTGATTTATACTGGAATTTTGAATGGGTTAGGGTTCGAATTAGGAAAACTTTTGTAAATAAAAGTTGTATAGCTGAATGAGTACTATAAGAAAATGGCCTCTTGAGTATGAAAACGACATAGGAAGTGGCTGAAAATTGAATTACAAAAAGACTGCTCAGAATTGAATGAATCTGGAAACTACTTAGGTTAAATTGTAATTTTAAAAATGTTTAGGGGTTTAATTGATGCCAATAAATTATAGAAAATTTTTTAGAAACAGGGGAGGTATTGTAGGAATGAAAAATAAATTATTTAGCTTGAATTATATATCAATTGATAGTTTAAATATCATTAGAACACATAGAATATCAAAATGGTCTAGTTTGTAAGGATTGATAATTTGAGGACTTATATGCCCTATTTTCATGGTTGCTGGAACAACATTATTATGTTAATATGTGTAGGTAAATGTTTTTAAAAGCTCAAGATTAATGGTGTAGTGAAACATAGGTTATAAATGCACTAAAGTGACAAATTAAGCATAGGCAGATTAGGTTTCTAAAAACGCCTTATGTTCAAGTAATAAACTGTATTGATATGGAAATGATAAAATTATGTGTCATACATGGTTGTAAAGGTGTGTTTATAAGCTTTCTAGAATGGTAAAGAACTTCTTATTTGGAGTTGTGAGTAAAAAGATATGACCAGTTTAGTAGAGGTTACTCAAACTGCCAGTTCAGGGGGCAGATTCACTTGTCTAGGTGATTATGCTTAAGTAAATGAATTTATATGTTTGAATTAATTACTAATGGATATTGCATATGATATTTTATGTTTTAAGATCACGTTGGTGAAGAATTTCAAGAAGATTCAAGGAGTGATCAAGCAAAGAGAAGGGGGAAAGGAATCATCATCAAGGCTAGGCCCCGCCAGTTCCCCTATCCAAGTGGTTCTCCAACCCAAAAAGGCTAACCCTCCGGTTCCACCCCTAAGGCTAGGATAAGCAGCTCAAAAAACTCTCCGGCGGCGGCTGACTCTCAGCCCCGCCGAGCAAAATGAGAATCCTGTATTGGAACTGCCAGGGTCTAGGGCAAGTCCAGGCAGTTCAACATTTTCAGCGCTATGTCCAGCAATCCTCCCCAGATATTTTATTTCTTTGCGAAACTAAATTAAATAATGAGGCATGTAGCCGACTTTGTCTTCCGCTTGGTATGGTTGAAATTATATCTATCCCCCCAAACAATAGTTGTTCTGGAATCGCTCTTTTTACATCTAATAATATCAATATTAGTTTGCTTTCGTATTCGAGCCGTTTCATACACACTTTAATTCAATTTGATTCCTTTTCGATGCAATTCACTGGTATGCATGGCTATTCTGAAACTAGTCAAAAATATAAAACCTGGGATATTATTGATGCTTTAAATATTGATAATAACGTTCCTTGGATTCTTGGCGGCGATTTTAATGAAATATTATCCGATAATGAAAAACGGGGTGGTCCTCGTCGTGCTAGATCGCAAATAAACAACTTTCGGCAATGTTTATCACGAAACAACCTCTATGATTGCAAACCTACATCCGAATGGCTTACTTGGACAAAAATTGGGCCTCTAACCCCAACTATCCATGAGCATTTAGACCGTTATATTGGTAACTCGGCTTGGAAAGCCCTACACCCCTCTTATCGAATTTCTTCGGATTTTGTTGCCAAATCAGACCACTGCTTTTTATTACTAGATACCTCCCCTATCTCTCACACGCCATCTCGACGCACTCCCAACAATTTTTGCTTTGAAAATTGTTGGGCTGCCCGTGAAGACAACATCTCCCTTGTCCAAAGAACATGGGCTAACACTAACGGGACGACAATAGAAAAAATAAAGGCAATCGGTACATGTCTGGATGACTGGCAATCTCAGCAACGAAACAAAACCTAAGGACATATCACCTTTTTAACCAATAAAATTAATAAATTCCCGCGTCGTCCATTAACTCCCACAAATGAAGATTCTTATCTAAAATGCAGATCTGTACTCAATAAGCTTCTTCTGGAACAAGAAACATATTGGGCGCAACGATCCCGAAACTTATGGCTCTCTCAAAGAGATAAAAATACAAGATTTTTTCATGCCCGTGCGAATAACAGAAGGAAGAAAATACAATTTCTGGCCTTTTAAACTCTAACTCCACGTGGTGCACTGATATAAATGATATTATGTCAATTGCTTCCGATTATTTTCAAAACCTTTTTACGTCCTCAAACCCACATTTTTTGGAACAAATCCTTTCAAAAATTCCCTGTACTATTACACAAACTATGAATGATGCCCTCTCTATGGCGTTTACAAAGGAAGAAATAGTGCATGCCTTCTATGACATTGACCCACGGAAGGCTCTCGGTATCGATGGTTTACCCAGCGGTTTCTTTAGACAACATTGGGACATTGTGGGTGATGATGTCTCCACTCTTTTTCTTAGCCTCCTCAATGGCACTACGGACATGGCTTCGGTCAATAAAACTATCCTAGTACTTATCCCTAATCAAAGACCCAACTACCATGAGGCATCTCCGGCCAATTAGTCTGTGCACTGTTATATATAAAATTGTAGCTAAAGTTCTAGTCAACAGAATGAAACAAACGATCCCCTTTTGCATTAGCTCTAACCAAGCTGCTTTTGTTCAGGGCTATAATATCTCGGATAATATTCTTATAGCCCATGAAATAATACACAATATAAATGTTGGGACCACAAAATGAGCTCAAGGCGTCGCCCTAAAATTAGATATGGAGAAAGCCTTTGACAGAGTTGAATGGTCTTTCCTGGCAAATGTAATGCACCTATGGGCTTTACTCCTACGTGGGTCTCCCTTATTATGCGGTGCATTTCCTCGGTTTCCTTCACTATTAAAATCAACAATTCCTTCTCGCCTTTTTTTCAACCACAGCGTGGTCTCCGCCAAGGAGACCCCCTATCACCTTTTCTTTCCTCTTCTGTACACAAGGTCTATCTGCACACCTATCTGATGCCCAACAGTCTAACACCCTACCTGGATTAGGGGCGAGCAGATTTGGTCCTAAAGTCAACCATCTCCTTTTTGCAGATGACTGCATGGTCTTCCTTAACACTAACCCTGAGGAAGCATCACAACTCAAATTGGCTCTACAAACTTATGCCTCTGCTTCTGGACAAGCCGTGAACTTTGAGAAATCGACCATCTTCTATAACCCACGTACCCCTCGCTCTACACGAGATGCGATTAATAGTTCCTTACATGTACGCGAGGTTACTAACCCTGGTGTCTATCTAGGTGTTCCACTGCTCATTGGGAAAAACAAAACTGAAGCCTTAGGTTTCATTCGTGATAAAGTTCATGACCGTCTATCTACCTGGGATAAACAACTCCTCTCCTTTAGCGGTCGCGAAATATTCATTAAAGCTGTTCTACAATCTTTACCTCAATACGTCATGTCGTGCTATCTACTGCCGCAAAACATTGTTGATGATATGACTTCAGCTATTCGTCAATATTGGTGGTCTGGCAAGTCTAATAAAAAAGGTTGGCACATGCTCCCTTGGAACCGTGTAAGTCTACCTAAGACAGCAGGGGGCATGGGATTCAGAGATCTGAATGATTTTAACATTGCTCTCCTTGGTAAGCAACTTTGGAGACTTATTTGTGAACCCGACTCTCTTTTGGGTCAAATCTACCGTTCCAAATACTTTCCTTATGGTAATATCCTAGATGCTACCCGACCAACTAGAGGATCCTTTGCCTGGCAGGGTCTTTATACTGCCTTACAACAACTCTACAATGGATTCTTATACTGCCCGGGTATTAATAGCAACACACGTGTCCATAAAGACAACTGGGGAGGCTCTTCTCCTGTCAATCTCTCTGGTGATTATGAAATCTCGGAAGAAGTACATGTTCGATGCCGTGACTTTATTCTTCATAATCAGACGGCTTGGGACCCATCTAAAGTCCAAAGCTACTTTAATCCTGCTGATGCAGATGCTATCCTTCATGTTCCCATAATCAATGGTACCCGAGATTCTATCCTCTAGTCACCTAATGATTCCAGAATATACTCAGTCCGCTCTGGCTACTTATTTCTACAACGTCTTCCGGAACCTCGAAACCCCCCTACGCGAATTTGGAAGGTTCTCGCAAAACTTAAGGCTCTCTCAAAGGTCAAAACTTTCGGATGGCGCATGGCTTCCGAAGCCTTACCTGTTGGCTCCAGACTTCCGGTTTTCTCCCCTAATTCTGAGCCTTGCCCTATTTGTGGGCTTTCCTCGGAAACCACCCTTCATGCATTTCGCGACTGTTCTGGGCCTCTGAAGCCCTACATCTCTTTGGTGTTCCTGCCCATTCTCTATAGAAGCACGGCTATTAACACCATCAATTGGATAGAGGAGGTTGCTCACCTTTTATCGGCTGACCACTTTGGTCTTTTCCTCACAACCATTTGGAATATCTGGAATAGACGTAATGATTGGGTTCACAATCGCCATCTGCAACCCCTTTGGCTTACTGCTATTAATTCGATCATCTTACATAATGATTTCCGTAATGCTGCATCTTCTGGCCCATCCCAACCTACTACATCTATACTTTCACCTACATGTTGGAGGCCTCCCCCACATGATCACATTAAGATTAATGTGGATGGGGCTTTTGACCCAACCACTCGTGCAGCAGCGGTTGGTGCTGTGGCGTGTGATGCTACAGGTGCGGTCATTAGGGGCCTTGCCTACCCCTTAGGCAGTTGTTTGGATGCCGTCACCTGCGAAGGTCTGGGCCTTCTTGCGGGTATTACTTACACTCAAGCCCAAGGCTGGCAACAGATTTTGTTTGAAACGGACTGTGTCTCACTTGCGAATTGTCTCAACAACCCGGGACCGGATCTCTCCACCTTAGGGCCTCTGCTTCCTTAAATTCGGGACGCTCTTCTCCCTTTACCCTTTGCTACTGTTTCTTATGTAACCCGTGAGGCAAATTCTGTGGCCCATACTTTGGCTTCTCATGCTCTTAGGACCATGTCTTCCATGTCTTTTGGTCCTAACATTCCATCTTGTATTTCTCACCTTGTAAAGAGCAATATCTCGAATTAATAAAATATAAGGTACTCTTTTCCCCTTTTTAGGGCCCTCTGGTCTTGTGTCAGAGGACATTAGTAGGGGTTTTTAATGAGGCATTCTCTTTCAAAAAAAGTCCAACACGTCCATTTTACGACCCATTTAGACCCGCTCATCCAAAACCTCTACAAAAATAACCGCAAAACTAGTTTTTACTCAGTTAAAAGTCTAACTGGTTCATTTTACAGTCCTTTTAGACCCGATCGTCTGAAAACTAAAAAAATCATCGCGAAACAAGTTTTAATCAAATTTTAGGATTTAATATAGTTATTTACGAGCTTTTCAACACGGTTATATGGTAAAAACTCAATTTCTGTACTTTTTACTCAGTTAAAAGTCTAACGCGTCCATTTTACGGCCCATTTAGACCCGCTCGTCCAAAACCTCTACAAAAATGACCGCAAAACTAGTTTTAATCAAATTTTAGGAGTTCATATAGTTGACTACGAGCTTTTCAACACGATTATATTGCAAAAACACAATTTCTGTACTTTTTACTCACTTAAAAGTCCAACAGGTCCATTTTGCGGCCCATTTAGACCCGCTCGTCCGAAACCTCTATAAAAAGGACTGGAAAACTAGTTTTAATCAAATTTTAGGAGTTCATATAGTTGTTCACGAGCTTTTCAACATGATTATATTACAAAAACTCAATTTCTATACTTTTTACTCAGTTAAAAGTCGAACGGGTCCATTTTACGGCCCATTTAGATCCGCTCGTCCGAAATCTCTACAAAAATGACCGCAAAATAGTTTTAATCAAAATTTAGAAGTGCATATAGTTGCCAACGATCCTTTTCAACACAATTATATTACAAAAACTCAATTTATTTACTTTTTACTTAGTTAAAAGTCCAACGGGTCCATTTTACGGCCCATTTAGACCCGCTCGTCCGAAACCTTTACAAAAAGGTTTCCAAAACTAGTTTTAATTAAATTTTAGGAGTTTATATAATTGTTCACGAGCTTTTCAACACGATGATATTTCAAAAACTAAATTTATGTACTTTTTACTCGATTAAAAGTCCAACGGGTACATTTTACGGCCCATTTAGACCCACTTGTCTGAAACCTCTATAAAATCACCGCGAAACTAGTTTTAATCAAATTTTAAGAGTTCATATAGTTGACTGCGAGCTTTTCAACACAATTATATTGCAAAAACATAATTTTTGTACTTTTTACTCAGTTAAAAGTCCAACGGGTCCATTTTACGACCCATTTAGACTCGCTCGTGCGAAACCTCTACAAATAGGACCACAAAACTAGTTTAATCAAATTTTAGGAGTTCATATTGTTGACTACGAGCTTTTCAACACGATTATATTGCAAAAATTCAATTTCTATAATTTTTACTCAGTTAAAAGTCCAACGGGTCCATTTTACGACCAATTTAGACCCGCTCGTGCGAAACCTCTACAAAAAGGACAACAAAACTAGTTTTAATCAAATTTTAGGAGTTCATATAGTTGACTACGAGCTTTTCAACACGATTATATTACAAAAACTCATTTTATGTACTTTTTACTTAGTTAAAAGTCCAACGGGTCCACATTACGGCTCAAGACCTAAAATTGAGTCCTCCTTTAAGTAGGAGTTCGAGAAGTAAATTGCGCTAAATAAATACTCCTTCATACTTTAAATACAGACTCCTTGGACGTTGCTTTCTTCTGTAAGTAAGGATAAGTGCTCCCACTTATCGATCTTGAATTAACTCTACCGGCCGCTATAGGCTTCAGAAAATTGCAAGACTGAGCTCAATGGGCTTAGGAAATTGTCCTCTGGAAATCGCAACTCATCTTGGCTAAGTTGGTGTAACTCCTGCCTGTGCAGCACATGGCAGCATTACTGCTTCGGCAGTGTCCTTGGCGACATCTTGAGCTGCTTCAGTATAGCTCTTGTAATTCCAGCTTTCTTGTCTTGTCCGGTCCTTTCCTCTCCTCTCCCATCTATAGCACCTGAAATATAAACTAAACTAAAACAGTAACTTTTCTCACCCAAACATAAAATATTCAGCAAAAGCATGTTGTAAGAGAAGATACTGCTATAATTCATGCAATGCACCTAAATATGCCTAAATGAGCTTAAGAATAGCAATAATAAAGGCAGAAATGTGTACAAAATATAGAACTCATGGACACTCTATATTGTGCTTTTTACGCAATTAAAAGTCCAACATGTCCATTTTACGGACCATTTAGACCTGCTCGTCCGAAACCTCTACAAAAAGGACCGTGAAACTAGTTTTAATCAAATTTTAGGAGTTCATATAGTTGTTCACGAGCTTTTCAACACGATTATATCACAAAAACTCAATTTATGTACTTTTTACTCAATTAAAAGTCCAATGGGTCCATTTTACGGCCCATATATATCCGCTCGTCCGAAACCTCTACAAAAATCACTGTGAAGCTAGTTTTAATCAAATTTTAGGAGTTCATATAGTTTTTAACGAGCTTTTCAACACGATTATATTGCAAAAACTCAATCTCTATACTTTTACTCAGTTAAAAGTCCAACGGGTCGATTTTATGGCCCATTTAGACTCGCTCGTCCGAAACCTCTACAAAAATGACCGGAAAACTAGTTTTATTAAAATTTTAGGAGTTCATATAGTTGTTCACGAGCTTTTCAACACGATTATATTGCAAAAACTCAATTTTTATATTTTTTACTCAGTTAAAATTCCAACGGGTCCATTTTACGGCCCATTTAGACCCGCTTGTCCGAAACCTTTACAAAAATGATCGCAAAACTAGTTTTAATCAAATTTTAGGAGTTTAAATAGTTGACTACGAGATTTTCAACACGATTATATTTCAAAAACTCAATTTCGGTAATTTTTACCTAGTTAAAAGTCCAACGGCTCCATTTTACGGCATATTTAGACCCGCTCGTCCGAAACCTCTACAAAAATGACCACAAAACTAGTTTACTCAAAATTTAGGAGTTCATATAGTTGACTACGATCTTTTCAACATGATTATATTGCAAAAACTCATTTTCTGTACTTTTTACTCAGTTTAAAGTCCAACGGGTCCATTTTACGGACCATTTAGACACGCTCGTTCGATACCTCTACAAAAAGGACCGCAAAACTAGTTTTATCAAATCTTAGGAGTTTATATAATTGTTCACGAGATTTTCAACACAATTTTATTGCAAAAACTCAATTTATGTACCTTTTACACAGTTAAAAGTCCAATGCGTCCATTTTACGGCCCATTTAGACCCGCTCTTCAAAAACCTCTACAAAAATAACCGCAAAACTAGTTTTAATCAAATTTTAGAAGTTCATATAGTTGACTACGAGCTTTTTAACACGATAATATTGCAAAAAGTCAATTTCTGTACTTTTTACTCAGTTAAAAGTCCAACGGGTCCATTTTACGGCATATTTAGACACGCTTGTCCGAAACCTCTACAAAAAGAACTGCTAAACTGGTTTAATCAAATTTTAGGAGTTCATATAGTTGATCTAGAGCTTTTCAACACGATTATATTGCAAAAACACAATTTCTATACTTTTTACACAGTTAAAAGTCTAATGGGTCCATTTTACAGCCCATTTTGACCCGCTCGTCTAAATCTTCTACAAAAATCACCGCGAAACTAGATTTAATCAAATTTTAGCATTTCATATAGTTATTCACGAGCTTTTCAACTCGATTATATTGCAAAAACTCAATTTCTGTACTTTTTACTCAGTTAAAAGTCCAACGCGTCCATTTTACGGCCCATTTAGACCCGCTTGTCCAAAACCTCTACAAAAAGTACCGCAAAACTAGTTTTTATCAAATTTTAGGAGTTCATATAGTTGACTACGAGCTTTTCAACACGATTATATTACAAAAACTCAATTTCAGTACTTTTTACTTAGTTAAAAGTCCAACGGGTCCATTTTACGACCCATTTAGACCCGCTCGTGCGAAACCTCTACAAAAAAGACCGCAAAACTAGTTTAATCAAATTTTAAGAGTTCATATAGTTGACTACAAGCTTTTCAACATGATTATATTACAAAAACTCAATTTCTGTACTTTTTACTGAGTTAAAAGTCAAACGGGTCCATTTTACGGCCCACTTAGATCCGCTCGTCCGAAACCTCTACCAAAAGGATTACGAAACTAGTTTTAATTAAATTTTAAGAGTTCATATAGTTAACTACGAGCTTTTCAACACGACGATATTGCAAAAACTCGATTTTTGTACTTTTTACTCGCTTTAAATACCAACGGGTCCATTTTACGGCCCATTTAGAACCACTCGTCCGAAACCTCTACAAAAAACACCGCGAAACTAGTTTTAATCAAATTTTAAGAGTTCATATAGTTGACTACAAACTTTTCAACACGATTATATTTCAAAAACTCAATTTCTATACCTTTTACTCAGTTAAAAGTCCAACGGGTCCATTTTACGACCGATTTAGACCCGCTCGTGCGAAACCTCTACAAAAAAGACCACAAAACTAGTTTTTATCAAAATTTAGGAGTTCATAGAGTTGACTACGACCTTTTCAACAAGATTTATTGCAAAAACTCAATTTCTATACTTTTTACTCAGCTAAAAGTTCAACGGGTCCATTTTATGGCCCATTTAGACCCGTTCGGCCGAAACCTCTACAAAAATGACCGCAAATCTAGTTTTAATCAAAATTTAGGAGTTCATATAGTTGACTACGAGCTTTTCAACACGATTATATTGCAAAAACTCAATTTTTGAACTTTTAACTCAGTTAAAAGTCTAACGGGTCCATTTTACGGCACATTTAGACCCGCATGTCTGAAACCTCTACAAAATGGACTGCAAAATTAGTTTTAATCAAATTTTAGTAATTCATATAATTGTTCACGAGCTTTTCAACATGATTATATTGCAAAAACTCATTTTCTGTACTCTTTACTCAGTTAAAAGTCCAACGGGTTCATTTTACGGCCCATTTAGACACGCTCGTCGGAAACCTCTACAAAAAGAACCGCAAAACTAGTTTAATCAAATTTTAGGAGTTCATATAGTTGATCAAGAGATTTTCAACATGATTATATTGCAAAAACTCAATTTCTGTACTTTTTACTTAGTTAAAAGTCTAACGAGTCCATTTTACAAACCATTTAGACCCGCTCGTCTGAAACCTCTACAAAAATTACCGCGAAACTAGTTTTAATCAAATTTTAGGATTTTATATAGTTATTACGAGCTTTTCAAAACGATTATATTGCAAAAACTCAATTTCTATACTTTTTACTCAGTTAAAAGTCCAACGCGTCCATTTTACGGCCCATTTAGACCAACTCGTCCAAAACCACTACAAAAATGACCACAAAACTAGTTTTAATCAAATTTAAGGAGTTTACATAACTGACTACGTGCTTTTCAACACGATTATATTGCAAAAACTCAATTTCTGTACTTTTTACTCAGTTAAAAGTCCAACGGGTCCATTTTACGGCCCATATAGACCCGCTCGTCCGAAACCTATACAAAAAGGACCGGAAAACTAGTTTTAATCAAGTTTTAGGAGTTCATATAGTTGTTCACGAGCTTTTCAACATGATTATATTACAAAAACTTCATTTCTGTACTTTTTACCCAGTTAAAAGTCGAACGGGTCCATTTTACGGCCTATTTAGATCCACTCGTCCGAAACCTCTACAAAAATGACCGCAAAACTAGTTTTAATCAAACTTTAGAAGTGTATATAGTTGACAACGAGCTTTTTCAACACGATTATTTTGCAAAAACTCAATTTCTGTACTTTTTACTTAGTTAAAAGTCCAACAGGTCCATTTTACGGCCCATTTAGACCCGCTCGTCCGAAACCTCTAAAAAAGGATTCCAAAATTAGTTTTAATTAAATTTTAGGAGTTAATATAGTTAACTACGAGCTTTTCAACACAACGATATTGCAAAAACTCAATTTATGTACTTTTTACTCACTTAAAAGTCCAACGGGTCCATTTTACGTCAAATTTAGACACGCTCGTCCGTAACCTCTACAAAAAATCATCGCGAAACTAGTTTTAATCAAATTTTAAGAGTTTAGATAGTTGACTACAAGCTTTTCAACACGATTATATTGCAAAAACTGAATTTCTGTACTTTTTACTTAGTTAAAAGTCCAACGGGTCCATTTTACGACCCATTTAGACCCACTCGTGCGAAACCTCTACAAAAAGTACCGCAAAACTAGTTTTAATCAAGATTTAGGAGTTCATATAGTTGACTACGAGCTTTTCAACACGATTATATTACAAAAACTCAATTTCAGTACTTTTTACTTAGTTAAAAGTCCAACGGGTCCATTTTACGACCCATTTAGACCCGCTCGTGCGAAACCTCTACAAAATGGACTGCAAAATTAGTTTTAATCAAATTTTAGTAGTTCATATAATTATTCACGAGCTTTTCAACATGATTATATTGCAAAAACTCATTTTCTGTACTTTTTACTTAGTTAAAAGTCCAACGAGTCCATTTTACGGCCCATTTAGACACGCTCGTGCGAAACCTCTACAAAAAGAACCGCAAAACTAGTTTAATCAAATTTTAGGAGTTCATATAGTTGATCAAGAGCTTTTCAACACGGCTATATTGCAAAAACACAATTTCTGTACCTTTTACTCAGTTAAAAGTCCAACGGGTCCATTTTACGGCACATTTAGACCCGCCCGTCTGAAACCTCTACAAAATGGACAGCAAAATTAGTTTTAATCAAATTTTAGTTGTTTATATAATTGTTCACTAGCTTTTCAACATGATTATATTGCAAAAACTTATTTTCTGTACTTTTTACTCAGTTAAAAGTCCAACGGGTCCATTTTACGGCCCATTTAGACACGCTCGTCCGAAACCTCTACAAAAAGAACCGTAAAACTAGTTTAATCAAATTTTAGGAGTTCATATAGTTGATCAAGAGCTTTTCAACACGATTATATTGCAAAAACACAATTTATGTAATTTTTACTCAGTTAAAAGTCTAACGGGTCCATTTTATAGACCATTTAGACCTACTCGTCTGAAACCTCTACAAAAATTACCGCGAAACTAGTTTTAATCAAATTTTAGGATTTCATATAGTTATTACAAGCTTTTCAACACGATTATATTGCAAAAACTCAATTTCTGTACTTTTTACTTAGTTAAAAGTCCAAAGCTTCCATTTTAAGGCCCATTTAGACCCACTCGTCCAAAACCTCTATAAAAATGACCGCAAAACTAGTTTTAATCAAATTTTAGGAGTTTATATAACTGACTACGTGCTTTTCAACACGATTATATTGCAAAAACTTAATTTTTATACTTTTTACTTAGTTAAAAGTCCAACGGGTCCATTTTACAGCCCATATAGACCCGCTCATCCAAAACCTATACAAAAAACACAGCGAAACTAGTTTTAATCAAATTTTAAGAGTTCATATAGTTGACTACAAGCTTTTCAACACGATTATATTGCAAAAACTCAATTTCTGTATCTTTTACTCAGTTAAAAGTCCAACGGGTTCTTTTTACGACCCATTTAGACCCGCTCGTGCGAAACCTCTACAAAAAGGACCGCAAAACTAGTTTTTATCAAAATTTAAGAGTTCTTATAGTTGACTACGAGCTTTTCAACACGATTATATTGGAAAAACTCAATTTCTATACTTTTTACTCAGTTAAAAGTTGAACTGGTCCATTTTATGACCCATTTAGACCCGCTCGGGGGAAACCTCTGCAAAAATGACCGCAAAACTAGTTTTAATCAAAATTTAGGAGATTATATAGTTGACTACGAGCTTTTCAACAAGATTATATTGCAAAAACTCAATTTCTGTACTTTTAACTCAGTTAAAAGTCCAACGGGTCCATTTTACGGCACATTTAGACCCGCTCGTTTGAAACCTCTACAAAATGGACTGCAAAATTAGTTTTAATCAAATTTTAGTAGTTCATATAATTGTTCACGAGCTTTTCAACATGATTATATTGCAAAAACTCATTTTCTGTACTTTTTACTTAGTTAAAAGTCCAACGGGTCCATTTTACGGCCCATTTAGACACGCTCGTCTGATACCTCTACAAAAAGAACCGCATAACTAGTTTAATCAAAATTTAGGAGTTCATATAGTTAATCAAGAGCTTTTCAACACGATTATATTGCAAAAACTCAATTTTTGTACCTTTTACTCAGTTAAAAGTCCAACGGGTCCATTTTACGACCCATTTAGACCCGCTCGTACGAAACCTCTACAAAAAGGACCGCAAAACTAGTTTATATCAAATTTTTGGAGTTCATATAGTTGACTACGAGCTTTACAACACGATTATATTGCAAAAACTCAATTTCTATACTTTTTACTCAGTTAAAAGTTCAACTGGTCCATTTTATGTCCCATTTAGACCCGCTCGGTCGAAACCTCTACAAAAATGACCGCAAAACTAGTTTTAATCAAAATTTAGGAGTTCATATAGTTTACTACGAGCTTTTCAACATGATTATATTGCAAAAACTCAATTTCTGTACTTTTAACTCAATTAAAAGTCGAACGGGTCCATTTTACGGCACATTTAGACCCGTTCGTCTGAAACACTACAAAATGGACTGCAAAAATAGTTTTAATCAAATTTTAGTAGTTCATATAATTGTTCACGAGCTTTTCAACATGATTATATTGTAAAAACTCATTTTCTGTACTTTTTACTTAGTTAAAAGTCCAACGGGTCCATTTTATGTCCCATTTAGACACGCTCGTCCGAAACCTCTACAAAAGAACCGCAAAACTAGTTTAATCAAATTTTAGGAGTTCATATAGTTGATCAAGAGCTTTTCAACACGATTATATTGCAAAAACACAATTTCTGTACCTTTTACTCAGTTAAAAGTCCAACGGGCCCATTTTACGACCCATTTAGACTCGCTCGTATGAAACCTCTACAAAAAGGACCGCAAAACTACTTTTTATCAAATTTTAGGAGTTCATATAGTTGACTACGAGCATTTCAACACGATTATATAGCAAAAACTCAATTTTGTACTTTTTACTCAATTAAAAGTTCAACGGGTCCATTTTATGGCCCATTTAGACCCGCTCGGCCGAAACCTCTACAAAAATGAACGCAAAACTAATTTTAATCAAAATTTAGGATTTCATATAGTTGACTACGAGCTTTTCAACACGATTATATTGCAAAAACTTAATTTTTGTACATTTAACTCGGTTAAAAGTCCAACGGGTCCATTTTACGGCACATTTAGACCCGCTCGTCTGAAACCTCTACAAAATGGACAACAAAATTAGTTTTAATCAAATTTTAGTAGTTCATATAATTGTTCACGAGATTTTCAACATGATTATATTGCAAAAACTCATTTTCTGTACTTTTTACTTAGTTCAAAGTCCAATGGGTCCATTTTACGGCCCATTTAGACACGATCATCCGAAACCTCTACAAAAAGAACCGCAAAACTAGTTTAATCAAAGTTTAGATGTTCATATAGTTGATCAAGAGCTTTTCAACACGATTATATTGCAAAAACACAATTTCTGTACTTTTTACTCAGTTAAAAGTCCAACGGGCCCATTTTACGACCCATTTAGACCCGCTCGTACGAAAACTCTACAAAAAGGACCGAAAAACTAGTTTTTATCAAATTTTAGGAGTTCATATAGTTGACTACGAGCTTTTCAACACGATTATATTGCAAAAACTCAATTTCTTTACTTTTTACTAAGTTAAAAGTTCGACGAGTCCATTTTATGTCCCATTTAGACCTGCTCGGCCGAAACCTCTACAAAAATGACCGCAAAACTAGTTTTAATCAAAATTTAGGAGTTCATATAGTTGACTACGAGCTTTTCAACACGATTATATTGCAAAAACTCAATTTTTGTACTTTTAACTCTGTTAAAATCCAACGGGTCCATTTTAAGGCACATTTAGACTCGCTCGTCTGAATCCTCTACAAAATGTACTGCAAAATTAGTTTTAATTAAATTTTAGTAGTTTATATAATTGTTCACGAGCTTTTCAACATGATTATATTGCAAAAACTCATTTTCTGTACTTTTTACTCAGTTAAAAGTCTAACGGGTCATTTTACGGCCCATTTAGACACGCTTGTCCGAAACCTCTACAAAAAGAACCGCAAAACTAGTTTAATCAAATTTTAGGAGTTCATATAGTTGATCAAGTGCTTTTCAAAACGATTATATTGCAAAAACAAAATTTATGTACTTTTTACTCAGTTAAAAGTCTAACGAGTCCATTTTACAGACCATTTAGACCCGCTCGTCTGAAACCTCTACAAAAATTACCGCGAAACTACTTTTAAACAAATTTTAGGATTTCACATAGTTATTCACGAGCTTTTCAACACGATTATATTGCAAAACCTCAATTTCTGTACTTTTTACTTAGTTAAAAGTCCAACGGGTCCATTTTAAGGCCCATTTAGACCCGCTCGTCCGAAACGTCTACCAAAAGGATTGCAAAACTAGTTTTAATTAAATTTAAAGAGTTCATATAGTTAACTACGAGCTTTTCAGCACGACGATATTGCAAAAACTAAATTTCTGTACTTTTTACTCGCTTAAAAGTCCAACGGGTCCATTTTATGGCCCATTTAGAGCCATTCGTCTGAAACCTCTACAAAAAACACCGCAAAACTAGTTTTAATCAAATTTTAAGAGTTCATAAAGTTGACTACAAGCTTTTTAACACGATTATATTACAAAAACTCAATTTCTGTATCTTTTACTCAGTTAAAAGTCCGACGGGTTGATTTTACGACCCATTTAGACCCGCTCGTGCGAAACCTCTACAAAAAGGACCGCAAAACTAGTTTTTATCAAAATTTAGGAGTTCAGATAGTTGACTACGAGCTTTTCAACACGATTATATTGCAAAAACTCAATTTCTGTACTTTTTACTTAGTTAAAAGTTCAACGGGTCCATTTTATGTCCCATTTAGACCCGCTCAGCCGAAACCTCTACAAAAATGACTACAAAACTAGTTTTAATCAAAATTTAGGAGTTCATATAGTTTACTACGAGCTTTTCAACATGATTATATTTCAAAAATTCAATTTCTGTACTTTTAACTCGGTTAAAAGTCCAACGGGTCCATTTTACGGCACATTTAGACCCGCTCGTCTGAAACCTCTACACAATGGACTGCAAAATTAGTTTTAATCAAATTTTAATAGTTCATATAATTGTTCACGAGCTTTTCAACATAATTATATTGCAAAAACTCATTTTCTGTACTTTTTACTCAGTTAAAAGTCCAACGGGTCTATTTTACGACCCATTTAGACACGCTCGTCAGAAACCTCTACAAAAAAGAAACGCAAAACTAGTTTAATCAAATTTTAGGAGTTCATATAGTTGATCAAGAGCTTTTCAACACGATTATATTGCAAAAACACAGTTTATGTGCTCTTTACTCAGTAAAAGTCTAACAGGTCCATTTTACAGACCATTTAGACCTGCTCGTCTGAAACCTCTACAAAAATTACTGCGAAACTAGTTTTAATCAAATTTTAGGATTTCATATAGTTATTCACGAGCTTTTCAACGCGATTATATTGCAAAAACTCAATTTCTGTACTTTTTACTCAGTTAAAAGTCTAACGCGTCCATTTTACGGCCCATTTAGACCCGCTCGTCCAAAACCTCTACAAAAATGACCGCAAAATTAGTTTTAATCAAAATTTAGGAGTTCATATAACTGAATACGTGCTTTTCAACACGATTATAATGCAAAAACTCAATTTCTGTACTTTTTACTCAGTTAAAAGTCCAACGGTTCATTTTACGGCCCATTTAGACTCGCTCGTCCGAAACCTCTACAAAAAGGACCGCAAAACTAGTTTTAATCAAATTTTAGGAGTTCATATAGTTGTTCACGAGCTTTTCAACACGATTATGTTACAAAAACTCAATTTCTGTACTTTTTACTCAATTAAAAGTCCAACGGGTCCATTTTACGGCCCATTAAGACCCGCTCGTCCAAAACCTCTACAAAAATCACCGCGAAACTAGTTTTAATCAAATTTTAGGAGTTCATAGAGTTGTTCACTAAAGAACACATGTTTTGATATAATAATTGAAATTTTTTTTCGACTTGTTTGAATATTTTGAAAACTTATTTAAAGTCCAAACAACTTGAAAATATGTTTGAAATGGTTTCATAGGTTTTTTACAGGACTAAAATGTTTTTTAAATGGCCAAAATATCATTTTTACAAGGCCCGTATCGATACACTTTGATCTATATCGATACCACCATTTCTAGTAAGCAAAACCCAGATGCAAGGCTAGAGATATCGAAACCACCTTATTGGTATCGAAACCTGTAGGTTTCAAAACCACCTTATTGGTATCAAAATCAGCCTAACTTTTTCAGCCCCCAACGGCTAGTTTTGAAGAACGACATACCGATACGGGTACCCGTGTACCGATACGGTAGGCACTAGAACTGCAATTAATGTGGGAAATAAAGACCCCAACGGCTCCAAAACATCCCTAACGGCTACAAATTCAATTGGGACTATAAATTGAAGGCAGGAACACTTGAAGATGGTTAGAGATAACATCCAAGCAACATGATCAAGAGAATTAGAGTCTAACTCTTTATTTTACTATTCTCTTGTACATAGTATTTAGAGAGAGTGCTAAATTGTAAATCCTTGTACTCTTGTGAGCTTAAGTTGTGTAAAAACCCACCTTGTGAGGTATTAAGTTTACCCAAATTAATCCCTTGTAAAAGGAGAGGTTCTAGTTTAGCCTTAGACAAAAACTAGAGTTGGTTCTATCTTAGCTAAATCCAAAAGATAGGGTTGTAACAGTTTCCTCCTAAACCGGGAAAAGGGGACGAATTCATTGTTGAGTGAATTGGGAAATACTTAGTGGTGTGCTAAGGTAGTGGATGTAGGTGCTTAGTTAATAGCCCGAACCACTCTAAAATCATTGTGTCACTTATCTACCTTTATTTCAATTTTAGCCAATTCAACCACCAAACATTTACAACCCTCATTGACGGTTTCGGTGATCGATTCGAGCGTGCTATAAACCCAACACTTGGGATCAGAGCCTCGTCTCCTTCGAAGGACTAACATCCGGGAGTAAAGATCATTTGCTTGAAGTCCACCATTCGAGAAAATGTCAAGATTTGAAGAAGGCCGCTCTATATCGTGTCCTCCAACTCTTCGAAGGTGAAGCATACTTCCAATGGGCAAATATAATGAAATTCTTATCAAGTCTCAAGACTATGAGGTTTGAGACATCATTGAAGACGGGTACTTGGAAGCTCCGAAAAAGAAGAAAAAGCAAAGGAGTGTCAACGAGACGAAGGCAAATCTAAACACCAAGGCGATGCACATTCTCTATTGTGGCCTTAACGAAGAAGTTTCCAAAAGGATCTCCACATGCAAAAGTGCCAAAGATTTATGGGAGAAACTTGAGAAGCTTTATGGCAACAAGAAGGGAGAAAAGAAAGATGATGATCAATCATGTGCAAACCTTTCTCCAAATCAAAGGTGGATGGTGTTTTGGCTTTTGATGAGCCTAAGGTATCTTCTAACTCAAATGAGCTTAATTCTTACTCTTTCGATGAGTTGCAAGATTCTTTCGATGAATTATTTTTGGAATTTGAGACCATGAATTCCAAATTTATGAAAATGATTTCAAAACTTAAAATTTGAAAATGATTTTCTTTTAAAAACAAAAGTGGATTTTGAAAACCAAAATGAAATTTTGAAAATGATTTAGTGTCCTCAAAAACAAGTAAAGATGTTTTAGAAAAAGAAAATCTTGATTTGAAAGTTAAGCTTGAAAGCTTAACAAAAGAAAAAGAAATTGTTTTCAATAATTCATCTTGTCACATAATGGCAAAATGCTCACATTGCCATTATCATGGTCATTCCTAACATATGTGTCCTATTAGGAAGAGAAAATCTTATAGGATTAGACAAGTATGAGTTCCCAAGGGAACTAAAGACATTGTGACTAACGTAAATGGATCCAAAGCAATTTGGATACCAAAAATCAAGTGAATGTCTTTTGTAGGTGTGTTGGAGCAATGACAAGCAAAACAAAATCAAAGAATGCTCAAATCACACATGAGAAGAAGATTGGGTAACCTCTAAGCTTAATTGTTTTATTTTATACATTTGGTTATCTAACTTTTGTTTAAAGTCTTGGATTATTTGTTAAGCATAATATAATGCAATGAGTAAGGGGACCCATTTTAAAACCAAAATTATTATTTGTGTCAATATTTTTTAACCTCCTAAGTTATTTTGAACTTAAAGTCATTTAAATTCTTTTTGATATAACAAAAAGGGGGAGAGTTTGGTTTGAAAACTTGTATTTTCAAATGAATAAGGGGGAGCTTTACTTACTTTTCAACTTTTTATCTCTTATTCACATTTTTAAACTTGAAGGGGGAGAATCCCAAACAATTTTTCAAGTTGGTTTCATTATATCAAAAAGGGGGAGATTGAAGAACACATGTTTTGATATAATAATTGAAAAATGTTTTTGGACTTGTTTGAATATTTTGAAAACTTATTTAAAGTCCAAACAACTTGAAAATATGTTTGAAATGGTTTCATAGGTTTTTTACATGTCTAAAACATTTTTTAAATGGCCAAAATATCATTTTTACAAGGCTTGTGTCGATACACTTTGATCTGTATCGATACCACCATTTCTAGTAAGCAAAACCCAGATGCAAGGCTAGAGATATCGAAACCACCTTACTGGTATCAAAACTTGTAGGTTTCGAAACCACCTTGCTGGTATTGAAACCAACCTGACTTTTTCAGCCCCCAACGGCTAGTTCTGAAAAAGGGTGTACCGATACGGGTACCCGTGTACCGATACGGTAGGCACCAGAACTGTAATTAATGTGGGAAATAAAGACCCCAACGGCTCCAAAACATCCCCAACGGCTAGTAACGGCTACAAACGCAATTGGGACTATAAATTAAAGGCTGGAACACTTGAAGATGGTTAGAGACAACATCCAAGCAACATGATCAAGAGAATTAGAGTCTAAATCTTTATTTTACTATTCTCTTGTACATAGTCTTTAAAGAGAGTGCTAAATTGTAAGTCCGTGTACTCTTGTGAGCTTAAGTTGTGTAACCACCCACCTTGTGAGGTATTAAGTTTACCCAAATTAATCCCTTGTAAAAGGAGAGGTTCTAGTTTAGCCTTAGACAAAAACTAGAGTTGATTCTATCTTATCCAAGTCCAAAAGATAAGGTTGTAATGGTTTCCTCCTAAACCGGGAAAAGGGGACGAATTCATTGTTGAGTGAATTGGGAAATCCTTAGTGGTGTGCTAAGGTTGTGGATGTATATGCTTAATTAATAGCCCGAACAAATCTAAAATCATTGTGTCACTTGTCTACCTTGACGATTTTGGTGATCGATTCGAGCGTGCTATAAACCCAACATTCACGAGCTTTTCAACACGATTATATTGCAAAAACTCAATTTATGTACTTTTAAAAAAGTTAATAGTCCAACGGATTCATTTTACGGCCCATTTAGACCCTACCAAGGTCCGCAACTATTTCACTACGGAAGATGTCAATGCTATTTTGAATATTCCTATCATTAATGATAATCGTGACTCCATTCTTTGGAACCCCAATGATTCTGGTATTTACTCGGTCCGATCCGGTTACCAATTTCTTCAACAGCCACCGGAACCCCGAAATCGACATGCTCGGATTTGGAAAGTTCTAGTTAAATTAAAGGCTCTCCCTAAGGTTAAAACCTTTGGTTGGCGCATGGGCTCTGAGGCTCTACCTATTGGATCCCATTTGCAAGCTTTTGCCTCGGACTCGGGTCCATGTCCCATTTGTCGATCAAGCTCGGAATCTATCCTTCATGCTCTTCGCGACTGCCCTGGTGCCTCAGAGGCACTCCGTTTAGTTGGAATTCCAAGTCATTTAATTACTAATGCGGCCCCTACTAGTCTCCAATGGCTAGAGAAGGGTTCTCACCAATTATCTTCTGATCTCTTTGGGCTTTTTCTTACCAATCTATGGAATATTTGGAACCGACACAATGACTGGATCCATAATCGCCATCTGCAACCCCCTGGCTAATCGCCATTAACTCTCTAAGTCTACATCGTGTTTATTCCAATGCTATCTCTTCTTCCCCTTCCCCACCGGGTTATCCACCACTCTCTCCTCCTCGCTGAAGGCATCCCCTCCTGGTTACATTAAGATTAATGTGGACGGGGCTTTGACCCATCCACTCACACAACAACGGTTGGAGTTGTGGCCCGTGATGATTCAGGTGCGGTTGTTGGGGGTTTGGCTTACCCTTTGGGCAGTTGTCTGAATGTTGTTACTTCTGAAGGTGTGGGCCTTCTGGTTGGCATCACTTTTGCTCAGTCTCAGGGATGGAGTAGCTTGTTCTTTGAGATAGACTGTGCTTCCCTTGCGAACAGGCTCAACCACACGGGGCCTGACCTCTCCACCTTGGGTCTGTCGCTTCTACAAGCATGGGATATGCTATCTTCTTTTTCTTTTGCACACGTCCATCATGTAAGCCGTGAGGCTAATTTAGTTGCTCATACTCGGGCTACCCACGCGCTTATAACCATGACTTCTATGTCTTTTGGTTCCATTTATCCGGATTGTATCCACAATTTTGTGCTTAGTGAGATTTCTCCTTGATCTATATACATAAATATAGGGTACTCTTTTCCCTTTTTTATGTATCTCCGGGACCTGTGCCTGGGGATGTTAGCAGGGGTTCTTAATGAGGCCCACTTTCTTAAAAAAAAAGAAGTCCAATGGGTCTATTTTACGGCCCATTAAGACTTGCTCGTCCGAAACCTCTACAAAATGACCGCGAAACTAGTTTTAATCAAATTTTAGGAGTTCGTATAGTTGTTCACGAGCTTTTCAACACGATTATATTACAAAAACTCGATTTCTGTACTTTTTACTCAGTTAAAACTCCAATAGGTCCATCTTACGGCCCATTAAGATCCGCTCCTCCCAAACATCTACAAAATGATTGCAAACCTAGTTTTAATCAAACTTTAGGAGTTCATATAGTTGTTCACGAGATTTTCAACACGATTATATTACAAAAACTCAATTTCTGTAATTTTTACTCAGTTAAAAGTCCAAGGGGTCAATTTTACGGCCCATTTAGACACGCTCGTCTGAAACCTCTACAAAAATGACCGCAAAACTAGTTTTAATAAAATTTTAAGAGTTCATATAGTTGAATGCGAGCTTTTTAACACGATTATATTGCAAAAACTCAATTTATGTACTCTTTACTCAGTTAAATGTTCAACAGGTCCATTTTACGGCCCATTTAGACCCACTCATCCGAAACTTCTACAAAAAATGACCGCAAAACAAGTTTAATCAAATTTTAGGAGTTCATATAGTTGCCAACGAGCTTTTGAACACGATTATATTGTAACAACACAATTTCTGTACTTTTTACTCAGTTAAAAGTCTAACGGGTCCATTTTGCGGCCCATTTAGACCCACTCGTCTGAAACCTCTACAAAAAAGACCGCAAAACTAGTTTTAATCAAATTTTAGGAGTTCATAAAGTTGATCACGAGCTTTTCAACACGATTATATTGAAAAAACACAATTCTTGTACTTTTTACTCAAGTAAAACTCCAACGGGTTCATTTTACGGCCCATTTAGAACCGATCGTTCGAAACCTCTACAAAAATGACCGTAAAACTAGTTTTAATCAAAATATAGGAGTTCATATAGTTGTTCACGAGCTTTTCAACATGATTATATTGCAAAAACTCAATTTCTATACTTTTTACTGATGTTAAAAGTCCAACGGGTCCATTTTACGGCCCATTTATACCCGCTCGTCCGAAACCTCAACAAAAAGGACCGCAAAACTAGTTTTAATCAAATTCTAGGAGTTCATATAGTTGATTACGAGTTTTTCAACATGATTATATTGCAAAAACACAATTTCTGTACTTTTTACTCAAGTAAACTCTAACGGGTCTATTTTACGGCCCATTTAGAATCGCTCGTCCGCAACCTCTATAAAAAGGACCGCAAAACTAGTTTTAATTAAATTTTAGGAGTTCATATAGTTTTTCACGAGGTTTTAACACGATTTTATTGCAAAAACACAATTTCTGTACTTTTTACTCAAGTACAACTCCAACGGGTCCATTCTACGGCCCATTTAGACCTGCTCGTCCGAAACCTCTACAAAAATGACCGTAAAACTAGTTTTAATCAAAATTTATGAGTTCATATTGTTGACTATGAGCTTTTCAACACGATTATATTGCAAAAACTCAATTTCTGTACTTTTTACTCAGTGAAAAGTCCAACGGGTCCTTTTTACGACCCATTTAGACTCACACGTGTGAAACCTCTACAAAAATCACCGCGAAACTAGGTTTAATCAAATTTTAGGAGTTCATATAGTTGTTCATGAGCTTTTCAACATGATTATATTGCAAAAACTCATTTTCTGTAATTTTTACAGTGTTAAAAGTCCAACGGGTCCATTTTACGGCCCATTTAGATCTGCTTGTCCGAAACCTCTACAAAAATGACCACAAAACTAGTTTAAATCAAAATTTAGGAGTTCATATAGTTGACTACGAGCTTTTCAACACGATTATATTGCAAAAACTCAATTTCTGTACTTTTTACTGAGTTAAAAGTCCAACGGGTTCATTTTAGGGACCATTTAGACCCGCTCGTCCGAAACCTCAACAAAAAGGACCGCAAAACTAGTTTTAATCAAATTCTAGGAGTTCATATAGTTGATTACGAGTTTTTCAACACGATTATATTGCAAAAACACAATTTCTGTACTTTTTACTCAATTAAAACTCTAACGGGTCTATTTTACGGCCCATTTAGAATCACTTTTCCGCAACCTCTATAAAAAGGACCGCAAAACTAGTTTTAATCAAATTTTAGGAGTTCATATAGTTTTTCAAGAGCTTTTCAACATGATTATATTGCAAAAACACAATTTCTGTACTTTTTACTCAAGTAAAACTCTAACGGGTCCATTTTACGGCCCATTTAGACCCGCTCGTCCGAAACCTCTACAAAATCGACCGTAAAACTAGTTTTAATCAAAATTTAGGAGTTCATATAATTGACTACGAGCTTTTCAACACGATTATATAGCAAAAACTCAATTTCTGTACTTTTTACTGAGTTAAAAGTCCAACGGGTCCATTTTACGACCTATTTAGACTCGCACGTCTGAAACCTCTACAAAAATCACCGTGAAACTAGGTTTAATCAAATTTTAGAAGTTCATATAGTCGTTCACGAGCTTTTCAACATGATTATATTGCAAAAACTGAATTTCTGTAATTTTTACAGTGTTAAAAGTCCAACGGGTCCATTTTACGACCCATTTAGATCTGCTTGTCCAAAACCTCTACAAAAAAGACCAGAAAACTAGTTTAAATCAAAATTTAGGAGTTCATATAGTTGAATACGAGCTTTTAAACATGATTATATTGCAAAAACTAAATTTCTGTACTTTTTACTGAGTTAAAACTCCAACGGGTCCATTTGACGGCCCATTTAGACTCGCTCGTCCGAAACCTCAACAAAAAGGACCGCAAAACTAGTTTTAATCAAATTCTAGGAGTTCATATAGTTGACTACGAGTTTTTCAACATGATTATATTGCAAAAACACAATTTCTGTACTTTTTACTCAAGTAAAACTCTAACGGGTCTATTTTACGGCCCATTTAGAACCGCTCATCCGCAACCTCTATAAAAAGGACCGCAAAACTAGTTTTAATCAAATTTTAGGAGTTCATATAGTTTTTCACGAGCTTTTCAACACGATTATATTGCCAAAACACAATTTCTGTACTTTTTACTTAGTTAAAAGTCTAATGGGTCCATTTTATGGCCCATTTAGACCCGCTCGTCCGAAACCTCTACAAAAAGGTCCGCAAAACTAGTTTTAATCAAATTCTAGGAGTTCATATAGTTTATCACGAGCTTTTCAACACGATTATATTGCAAAAACACAATTTCTTTACTTTTTACTCAAGTAAAACTCCAACGGGTCCATTTTACGGTGCATTTAGACCCGCTCGTCCGAAACCTCTACAAAAATGACCACGAAACTATTTTTAATCAAATTTTAGGAGTTCATATAGTTGTTCACGAGCTTTTCAACACGATTATATTACAAAAACTCGATTTCTATACTTTTTACACAATTAAAAGTCCAACTAGTCCATGTTAAGGCCCATTTAGATCCGCTCGTCCGAAACCTCTACAAAAATGACTGCAAAACTAGTTTAATCATACTTTAGGAGTTCACATAGTTGTTCACGAGATTTTCAACACGATTATATTACAAAAACTCAATTTCTGTACTTTTTACTTAGTTAAAAGTCCAACGGGTAACGGGTCAACGAGTGAGATGGAAATTCTCTCAACCCTCTCCTCTCTTTTCCATCTCTTTTCCTTCACCCTTCTTCACTGGTCCTCACCTCCACCACCTCCGCCACCCCCTCCTCCATGGCGATCTACTTTCCTGACGCCGGTGAAGCCCTTTTTTTCGAATATAACCGTCTACAAAAAATCCACCACGCACCGTGAATAGCTTCGATGGTGGCCTGTACACCTTTTCTCTTAAATATTTTTGGCACCATTTTCTTCTAAGGCGATGGACTTCAACATTGATCTTTACACCAGTGATTCTCCCCGCTGAGGTATGTTTCTCTGAGGTTTACCTCAAAAGTGCTGGGTCAACCTTTTTGGTACCATTCGTTATCCCAGCTCCTCTAGCTAGGGTGCAGGTTTATTCCTGACCATTCAGGCCTTGTAATAAACTCATTTGCACGACGAAATGGCATCCGGAATGGCAAGGGTCTTTCGATACAAATGTCATTCCATTGTTGTTGCAATCTGCATGGCAATGGAGTACATGCAGGTTCACGTGGAATCCCCAACGATTCTGCCTCTGCAAACAGTATGTTGCACAGTTTTTCAACTGGTGTAATCATACTCAAATGCCACACAACGCTTTCCAGTTTTTTACGATGGATATAACCATGTTTTTAGGCATTATTACAATGGATATAAACATGTTTTTAGGCTTTATTACGACGGACATAAACATGTTTCCAGATTTTATTATTTCTGTTTTCCCAAAGCTTTGCTTAAAGTATTCAGGAAAATTCTTATACCCCTATCATGAGTGGTTATCCAATTGTGCTATATCGAATGCCACTGTTAGAGCCCACCGGTGGGTCTTACAGCTTCTTCCTTTATATCATGCTGATAGGGTTAGCTTATCTTTAGTTAGGGTTTCGATATCCTCCCTATTGAAGCTTGCTTTGTTTCGACACAAACTTCACAATGAGACTGTCGCCGTTGCTGGCGCTACAGGCTGCTGCCGACGACGGAGCCAACAGATGAGTGTGTGGAATCTCCATCCCATAATTAACGGGATTTTCTGGTTCATAAACACAAGGAATATCCGAAAAATAAATCTTTCCACACACTGGTTTTTTGAACTGGGTAAACTCCTATCTTTTATGACGGCTTTTATTTTTAAATTCACTTTATCCCTTTTTAATTTCACTTTATCCTTGTTTCATATTTTTTTTTTCAAACTCTTTGACCATAAGCCTATCGTTATCTTCCTGATTCCTCCAAAATTTTCGGAGACTTACCTCTTAATTAGGTATTGGCTTAAACCTAAAACATTATCCCCTTCTAGTGTTTATATTAGGTCCTGGCCGCTCACCGTGTTTCCCACCCGTTGGCTGCATTATTCTCCTACAGCAAACATAAAACTTCACTGCTCTTGCTTTGCTATGGCATCCTCGGATTCCTTCTTATCCCGCTTTGACAATCTTCAATTCATTGCCGAGGAACAAAGCATCATTTTTGCACCAACATCAAGTAAGTCCATTCCCCTTGATGATTATAAATCTTCATTGATTGGGAAACTCTTTGCTACTAATGCTTTCGATGAAGCTACCTTAATTTGATTTTTTTCATCGGTTTGGAGAAACGACAAGCTTTCATCGATCATAGCCCTTGGTTCAGGGTTTTTTTCTTTTTAAGTTCAAGACATCATCTCGTAGGGATGACGTCCTCAAGTGTGGTCCATGGACTTTCAAGAAAGATTGGCTTGTTTTGCTTCCAATCCAACCGAATTTTACTATTGATGGCTATGTCTTTAACCAAATGCGTATCTGGGTAAGGATCCATCGTGTTCTCCTTGCTATGATGAAGGGAGACACAGTGGCAAATGCAACTGGGCGTGCACTTGGCAATGGTCTTGGAGTGGTCATCGGCACTGACTCTCGCAAGAATGAAGATGGTAATATGGTTAAGTTTCTTCGAGTTTGGGTGCTAATTGATATAGCACGACCGTTGCGTTGATTTGTGGCAATGGGAATGGCCGATTCAGATCCACAAATGCTTCCTATTCAATATGAAAAACTACCAACTTTCTGCCACGGGTGTGGCGTTCTTTGTCACTTACATGCTTCTTGTGCAGAATTTAAGGATGCAACACCGGAATCCTTACAATATGGTGATTGGCTGCGAGCTCCTGTTTCGAAGGCCAAATCCAAAGTCACTACCAAGGGACGGGTTCGATATTTTGAGCCTGCTGGCACATCAACAAAGCAAGCTGCAGCCATGGGTATTTCCCTTTATTTCTACCTTGATTTTTTATATATTGATTTCCATGCTACCTTTACCCGCTGTGTTTTGGAACACATTAAAACTACCATGATTTTATACCCTTTTTGTTTATTTACCTGTCATCAGAGATGGATAAAAAGGCAGCAGCACCGGCACAAACAAGCTGCCACCGAGATGCTGGCTAATGCTGCATCAACAACAGCGGCACATGAGAGCCCAGATGTGGATGACGCAGCAGATGCTGCATTGCCTAAAGACAATCCAATGTTGGGTGATGCAGATGCCATGCCCACTGATGCTGATGCTATTGCAGGTTCTGTGGAAGAGGATGTGGCAGCTGACGAGGTGAACGACACTCTTGCAGCAGTTCAATCAGTCGAACCACTTGATGTGGCACCACTTGACATCATCCTGGAAGACACTAAATCCGTTACTAACGGCTCGGCTGAAGGCGTTCCTGCTACAGAGGTGGCTGCTGCTACAGTCGGTGCATACTGTACCTGCCCAATCTGCTACAGTCGGTGTTGGCAGCAATGTGTATATCCCGATTAACCCGGATTTTGAGGAATGGCTAGCGACTACGAAGGGCCCAACAATAGTTGCTTCCTGGCCACACAAGGCCAAACGAAGCCCTCTTGTTGCAGCAAATGGAGATGCCAAACACCCACAAACATCTCCTTCCAATAAAGCTACACCTTTGAAAAATGGTGCACCTTCTAACAAACCCTCCAAACTTTCTAAAGTTGGGAAGACCAGCAAAATCTCTTCTGTAACCCCCTCGTCCCGGTCTAGATGGCTGACCGGTCCAAGTAGGCTACACGGGGAAAACCGATGTGAAACCCGTTAAGGTCCTACCTCGGTTAGCAACCCTAGAAAATTTCTTTTAATTATATCTTGTCTAAAGGCATATTTAATTCCTAAGTGATCACGACAGCAGAAAACATCACGAGATAAAAGCAACCAAGCCCAAACAACATGTTAAACAGCCCATTTTTAACTTTATAAGCAGGCCGTTTCGAAACACCCGAGAGGTGTATCGAAACGCCTTGACTTGGTCAACGGGTCCAAGTCAACACGAGAGGACCGTATCGAAACGGTGGTCAACCGTTCCGAAACACCCCCAACGGTCAACTTCTCGTGGTCAACGACATATTGACCGTTTCAAAATTCCAAGACCCGTTTCAGTCCCCCAATTTATCGGCAAATCCTCAGATTTCCAGTAGCAAAACTGTACCGAAACGGCCCCTAAGCGTATCGAAACACCTGGCCTGAAATAAGAGGCCGTATCGAAACGAGACCAACCGTTTCGATACACGGGCTGCGAAAAGACATATTTTAGCTGGTTTTTGATACAAGGCAGCCCCAAAACTCAACTCAAACCTCCAAGACTCATCATACATCAAATCTAGATGAAAAACACCCTATATGGACATGCTTAGCACACAACAAACATGTAGGAGCCATACATTAAATGAACAATAAGCACAACAAGGATTCATGTATAACATTCAAGATTTAAGCTTGAGACAAGCATACATATAGCATTCATAAAATGGATATAAGTTTCAACCACAAGACAAGCATACATCAAGTAAATATGGTTTACAAATCCAAAGCATAGCATAAGCAACGTTCAACATTTATGAGTCATACAACGCTCATACAAACACATAGCAGCCCCATTGCTAAACTACTACTTTATTTACTGAACCATACTTGAGCAACTACAAAAACTTGGAATGCCCCTTTCCTTGCTCCTTGCTAACTCCACGCTAAAGATCTGCATTGTCGAAAACGAGAACGTAAGCTAGAAGCTTAGTGAGGATGCTCTAAAACCAAAAACAATGACAATGCAGGGTTCAAGCATATAATCCTTAACAACACACACCAACATACATAAGCATCAAGGTAGCAATCTAGCTTTCAACACAAGAGACAATAATATGGCATCTTACTTCATATTAAGCTCAACAAGATAAAACATTTATCTAAGCAACATAACCACAAGAGCAAGTACATTGGCCACTATTAGTTTACTCGGATATGCGGATTACAGTCAACAACAACATTACCTCGGTGGGATTACACTCATCACCGGACCTTGCATGGATGAGATTCCACTCATCATCACATGCCCTACGGATGGGATTCCACTCATCATCACGTATAATAAAAACATTTCTGGTGGAATATTACATCACCATACTCCTCCTTGATGGCTTAACGCCACCAAGGCCACGCGTGAATTTGACTCAACCATGTGCACACTAATCCTAATGATCGATCATTTATACCCGGTAAGTTAACTAGTGCCAATCATACTCTCAAAACCACATCATAACAACCATCATTTATAGCACACATCCATCATCACACACATCAAAGTATATTCATACATAACCAAATCATGCTTCACAAGATCATAATAGGCATAAACATTTCAAGCTTATAAACACACAAGAAGTTAAACTACCAATTTCACTTCTACCTTGGAATGGCCTACCAAGCACATCCCAAAACCTCAACTACACAAACTTGAACCAATTTAAACAAATTTGAAAGTTTCACTCACCACCCTTCCTTAAGCAAACCAAGCAAAGCTACTCAAGCCTCTATTTTCTTCGGATCAACCCTAATCCCATCGGCTGACACTACGTGCCCTAGGAAGACTACCTCTCGGATCCAGAACTCACACTTGCTCAACTTTGCATACAACAGATTATCTAACAAGGTCTGCAAAACTAACCTCAAGTGTCGGTCGTGGTCTTCCTCGGTACGCGAATACACCAAGATGTCATTTATGAAGACAACTACAAACTGATCTAGATACTGATGGATGATCATATTCATCATATCCATGAAAGCAGTCGGCGCCTTAGTCAACCCAAAAGGCATGACTAAAAACTCATAGTGACCATATCTAGTTCTAAAGGCCGTCTTCGGTACATCAACCTCTCTTACCTTCAATCAGTAGTAACCAGATCTCAAGTCGATCTTTGAAAAGATTGATGCCCCTCTAAACTGGTCAAACAAATCATCGATTCTCGGTAACGGATACCAGTTCTTCACTGTTAACTGATTCAACTGTCTGTAATCTATACAAATTCTCATGCTTCCATCTTTCTTCTTTACAAACAAAACTGGAGCGCCCCAAGGCGAAGAACTCGGTCGAATGAAGCCCATATCTATCAACTCTTGCAACTGAGTCTTCAACTCTTTCAGTTCTTTCGGTGCCATGCGATACGGAACAATCGAAACAGGAGCTGAATCTGAATAAGTCTCTATGGCAAACTCTACCTCTCTATCAGGTGGTAAACCTGGCAACTCTTCCGGAAACACACTTGGAAAGTCACACACTGTCCGGATGTCTTGAGGTCTAACCTCACTCATGTTTGGATTCATCACGTAGGCCAAATATGCCTCGCATCCCAACTCAACTAGCCTCTTAGCCTCTAAAACTGAAACTACATTCGATAAGAACTTCACGTTCTCACCCACCACCACTATCTCATAATCATCCGCGAGTCTCAAAGAAATCCTCTTAGTCTCAAAGTCTATCCTAGCTCTATGCTCAATGAGCCAGTACATACCCAGAATCACATCAAAGCCATAAAATGGTAGCTCCATCATATCCACTGGAAACACATGTCCCTGAACTATAAGCGGACATCTTCTGTACATCTTTCTAACTACTACCGTATCCCCGAAGGAACTAGTAACACTAACTTCTACCTCTAACACCTCACAAGGCAATTTCAACAACCTTGCATGCTCACTCAGTATATATGAATGTGTAGACCCGGAGTCAATCAAAGAAAGCAAACCCAAAGACTGTATCAAGAAGTTATCTGCAATCACATCTGTGTCGTGCTGACCCTCACGCTGAGCATAAACTCTGGCCTGGCCTTCGCCCTCTGGCTGGACTGCAACTACATGCGCAATGTTCCTCTGGCCATCATTTCTCGGCTGGATGTTACCCCTACCGCGCCCTCGGCCTCTCTGAAAGTCATTGGCTCTAGCAGGAGCCTGAGCTTGAACTGGTGCCTGCCCCACCTGATGTGGACATTCATGCCTAATATGATCCCTAGCTCCACAACTCTAACATGAGTGGAAATTCCTCCAACACTCACCGGTGTGATTCCTCCCGCAACGAGCACACTCGGGTAACCGCCCACCAGCCCTCTGGCCCTGATGACCCCTACCGTGGTTACCTCCACCACGTCTATGGTCATAGTGATGCATGTTGTCCTGATGCCTCTATCAAAGTCGCTAGATCTCTTCCCAGAACTAGAACCACCAGATCATTTGGTCGAGCCCAAACTGTGCTCCAAGTCCTTGGCCCTAGCGACCAAGACATCAAAATATGTGTAGTCAGAAGCTAAAGTGTACCTCTTGATCTCTTCATTCAACCCATAGCAGAAACGGTTACAACGTTCCACTTTAGTAGGAACAAGCTCAGACGCATACTAACTCAACCTGATAAATATGATCTCATAGTCTGTCATTGTCATACTCCCCTGAAGCAAAGCCATGAATTCCCTCTTCTTCTCATCGAGATAACGGGGACCCAGATATTTCTTACGGGAAGCTGACTCGAAGAACTCCCAAGTGATCTCAGCCTCTACCATACATGTAGTGATGGTGACCCACCAAGTGTAGGCATCACCTTGAAGCAAAGATACAACACACCCTAGCTTGCGTTCCCCGGTACATCCCATCTGTGCCAGAATACGGGCGATCTTCTCTAACCACAACTCAGACCTCTCCGGTGTTGATCCTCTAAACTCTTCACCTCCCAAACTGCGGAGCCTCTCTAATGGTAAACCAGTACCCTCTCCATGGGGTTGTGCCATTGCCTGACCCCCAACCACTGCATCTTGAAAAGCCCCAACTATCACCTGAACTAGAGGAGCTAAATCTATTCCGGCCATTCCTTGGCCAACTTGAGGTTTTACGCCCTCGGCTCTCGCCCCACCTCCCTCTTCTTGAAGAGGATGAGAAGGAGGAGGTTGAGGAGCCTGCGCCTCACCAACTGGCTCAACTCCTGGAGCTGGTGCCCATGGTTCCGGTTGAACCATCCTAGGCCTCCCTCATGGTCTCATGTTACAGCTAGAAAGATAACAACTACAACAACAAACATATAAGGATTAAGTTAGCAAAGGCAAGGGTCCAACTGTGCTCAAGTATCTTCCTTTACAAAACTATTTCAAATTAAGTAATAGTAGCAATGGGAACTCGATACTACACCAGACACAACAATCATGCTTCCAACACCATACGAATGAACAAACAACAAGCATACATGGCAAAGCATACACCGAAACACAAAAATTACTTAACTCTTCAAACTTACCTCACTTACCTGCCCGAGGTCTCGGTAACCTCAGGCTCTGATACCAACAAATGTAACCCCCTGGATGGCTGACCAGTCCGAGTAGGATACACAGAGAAAACTGATGTGAAACCCGTTAAGGTCCCCCTCGGTTAGCAACCCTAGAAAATTTCTTTTAATTATATGTTGTCTAAAGGCATATTTAATTCCTAAGTGATCACGACAGCGGAAAACATCATGAGATAAAAGCAACCAAGCCCAAACAACATGTTAAACAACCCATTTTTAACTTTATAAGCAGGTCGTTTCGAAACACCCGAGAGGTGTATCGAAACGCCTTGACTTGGTCAACGGGCCCAAGTCAACACGAGAGGACCGTATCGAAACGGTGGTCGACCGTTCCAAAACACCCCCAACGGTCAACTTCTTGTGGTCAACGACATATTGACCGTTTCGAACACCAAGACCCGTTTCGGTACCCCAATTTATCGGCAAATCCTCAGATTTCCAGTAGCAAAATTGTACCAAAACGGCCCCCTAAGCGTATCAAAACACCTGGCCTAAAACAAGAGGCCGTATCGAAACGAGACCAACCGTTTCGATACACGGGCTGGGAAAAGACATATTTTAACTGGTTTTTGATACAAGGCAGCCCCAAAACACATCTAAAACCTCCAAGACTCATCATACATCAAATCTAGATGAAAAACACCCTATATGGACATGCTTAGCAAACAACAAACATGTAGGAGCCATACACTAAATGAATCAATAAGCACAACAAGGATTCATGTATAACATTCAAGATTTGAGCTTTAGACAAGCATACAAATAGCATTCATAAAAGGAATATAAGTTTCAACCACAAGACAAGCATACAACAAGTAAATATGGTTTACAAATCCAAAGCATAGCATAAGCAACATTCAACATTTATGAATCATACAACGCTCATACAAACACATAGCAGCCCCATTGCTAAACTACTACTTTATTTATTGAATCATACCTGAGCAACTACAAAAACTTGGAATGCCCCTTTCCTTGCTCCTTGCTAACTCCACGCTAAGGATCTGTATTGTCGAAAACGAGAGCGTAAGCTAGAAGCTTAGTGAGGATGCTCTAAAACCAAAAACAACGACAATACAGGGTTCAAACATATAATACTTAACAACACACACCAACATACATAAGCATCAAGGTAGCAATATAGGTTTGAACACAAGAGACAATAATATGGCATCTTACTTCATATTAAGCTCAACAAGATAAAGCATTTATCTAAGCAACATAACCACAAGAGCAAGTACATTGGCCACTATTAATTTATTCGGATATGCGGATTACACTCAACAACAAGATTACCTCGGTGGGATTACACTCATCACCGGACCTTGCATGGATGGGATTACACTCATCATCACATGCCCTACGGATGGGATTCCACTCATCATCACGTATAATATAAACATTTCCGGTGGAATATTACATCACCGTACTCCTTGATAGCTTAACGCCACCAAGGCCACACGCGAATTTGACTCAACCGTGTGCACACTAATCCTAATGATCGATCATTTATACCCGGTAAGTTAACTAGTGCCAATCATACTCTCAAAACCAAATCATAACAACCATCATTTATAGTACACATCCATCATCACACACATCAAAGTATATTCATACATAACCAAATCATGCTTCACTAGATCATAATAGGCATAAACATTTCAAGCTTATAAACACACAAGAAGTTAAACTACCAATTTAACTTCTACCTTGGAATGGTCTACCAAGCACATCCCAAAACCTCAACTACACACACTTGAACCAATTTAAAAAAATTTGAAAGTTTCACTCACCACCCTTCCTTAAGCAAACCAAGCAAAGCTACTCAAGCCTCCACAATTTCCGGATTCGATCCCGAACCTTCTCCGATGTTTCCTCTTGATTCTAACCAATCAAAAGACAAGTTATTACTCAATCAAATCATTGCCAACCTCAGCCACAATCTCAACCCACAATCACAAGCCAAAACTTCATAGTTTCAAACTCAAACTAATCACAAAATCACATTTTCGTACTCCCCAAATACCCAGCTGAAATCCATCATTTCCAACAGCCAAATGACCTCTAAAGACTTCCAAAACACTTTCCTAACAACCCTATACCATCAACCTTACAACCCAACACAAAACCATATAAAAAATTCAAGTTTTGACACTTCAAAAATGCCCCCAAGACCCATTTCGGGATTTTTGTCAAAATCCCTCCATTTCAAAATATGAGGTGTAATAAGGTGAGCTTAACTCAAAACTCAACTAAACAAACCAAAATCAAGTTGAAAACCCATTAAAGTTTCATACTTTCTTCAAACTTGAAATGGTGAAGCACCTTAATGGAATAGTGAACTTGGGAGGGGTTTGGGTTTTTGGTCGTGAGATGAGGAAGCAAAGAAGAAGACTCTTTTTTTTTTTTGTTTTAAAAGGCTCATCTCTTTTTCCTTGTTTTGGAACATTTACAAAAATTCCATTATGAGGATTTTAGGCTCATTTAAATTAAAACCAAGGTCTCATTAAATTAAACCGATTCGGACGACTCGAACCCAACACACACACCAAACTCCCGACCCCAAAACACGGGTGTTACATCTTCGGCGGCGGTTGACGTTCAACCCTACCGGGAAAAATGAAGATCTTTTGTTGGAACTATCGCGATCTTGGTTCCCTGTCGGCAGTTCAAGGTTTGAGCACTATTGCTCATCGTTTGAAACCAAATGTCATCTTTTTATCTGAAACTCGTTTGTCTCGCTATTTTTATGATCGGTTAAAACTTTCTTTAGATATGCATGTCTGTATTCATGTTGATAGCAGCCGCACATGCTCTGGACTTATTATGCTTTCGGATAATAAAATTTCGCTCCATTTACTTTTGTACTCTGATCGGTTCATTGATGTTATTTTAAGTTCAACTGATGAATGCTTTCGTTTCACTAGACTATATTGTTATGTTGATACAAATCTTAAATTTAAAACCTGGGAAATAATCGATTCCTTGCGTAATGTCTCACCAATTTCATGGTTAGTCGGTGGCAACCTAAATGAGATTTTATCTGATGCGGAAAAACAAGGAGGTTGTCGCCGACCACAATCACAAATCGTTAGTTTTCGAGATTGTTTATCTCGCAATGGGCTCTATGATTGCAAACCCGCATCAGGTTGGTTCACTTGGTCCCAGACATGGCCTAACGTTGCACCTGTTTGTGAACGACTGGACCGGTTTCTTGCATGTACTACGTGGCTTGGCGAACACTTGTCTTTTCAATGTCGCCATGCATTTGCCCCAGACTCTGACCATATCGTTATTCTTATGGATACGAAATATACACCTCATTTCGATCCTCCGCCTATAGAGGAACTCGATTATTTTCGTTTTGTATCTTGTTGGGAAAATGATCCTCTGTGCATTTCGACCTTTCAACAAGCATGGGCGAATGCATCGGGCTCTTTGCTTGACAAGCTAAGAACGGTCGGTGATCAACTACGAGATTGGCAGGAAAATCGTCGTCACCAATCTCACCACCGTATTGCGGAACTACAACGTAAGATAAATTCTTACATGTGACGTCGTCAGTTATCGGCCACAATGCTAGAGAACTTACGCGATGCAAAACTGGAGCTCCACCGTCTTCTCGATGCTCGTGAAGCCTATTGGGCACAACGATCTCGTGTTAACTGGTTGTCTAAAGGTGACAAGAATACCTTCTTTTTCCATGCAAGGGCCTCTAAGATACGGAAAAAGAACACTATTCGGGGTCTTTTTTATAGAGACAATGTTTGGCATTCTGCTAAACATGCTCTTCTTCAAATTGCTTCGAACTACTTCCAGACACTATTTACGTCGTCTAACCTTGTTTATGCCTCTCAAATTTTGGAACAAGTCGCTCCTGTGATAACCCAAGACATGAATGCATCTTTGCTGCGACCATTTACAGAGAGCGAGGTGCTTGCTGCCTTTCATGATATTAATCCCAGGAAAGCTCCTGGCATTGACGGCTTTCCTAGCAGATTATATAAAAAACATTGGGACGTCATTGGGTCTGAGTTTATGCAGCTCTGCCTACGCCTTCTCCGTGGGGAGGCAGACATAGAGTCTGTCAATCGAACGGTCATTGTACTCATTCCCAAAGTATCGGATCCAACTACCAAGCGCCAATTTCGGCCAATTAGCTTATGCACTGTCATCTACAAAACGGTTGCTAAGGTCCTTGTCAACCAGCTAAAGCCTGTTTTACCAGACTGCATAAGTGATGCACAGGCATCCTTTGTTCGAGGCAGAAACATATCTGACAACATTTTAATCACCCATGAACTCGTTCATACCCTCCATACGAATGGCTCTGCTGCCTATCATGGGGCATCTTTGAAATTGGATATGGAGAAGGCCTTTGACATATTTGAATGGTCGTTTCTCCGGGATGTTATGTTACGTATGGGGTTTGCCCATGGTTGGGTGCAACTGATACTCGGATGCGTCTCCTCTGTCTCTTTTTCTGTTTGAATTAATGGTGCACTCTCCTCAGAATTTGTTCCCTCTAAAGGCATCCGACAAGGCGACCCCCTCTCACCATTTCTATTCCTCATGTGTTCCCAAGGGCTATCGGCTGCCCTTGAGGCAAAGCAACGAGAGGGTCAACTCCTTGGCTTACATGCTAACAGACATGGACCACGGATTACACATCTACTTTTTGCCGATAACAGCATTGTGTTCCTTCGGAATTGTCCCGACGAGGTTGCTAGACTTAAAGTAATTCTACAATTATATGCATTATCTTCGGGACAAACTGTTAATTTTGAAAAGTCAACTGCGTACTGCAGTACTAAATGCTCCACGGATTCCACTCAAGCAGTACGATCGACCCTAGGCATGCATATTGTTGATGACCCCGCTATATACCTAGGGGTTCCTCTATTAACAGGGAAGAATCGTACGGTTCCATTAGGCATTATCCGCGATAAAGATAACTCTCGTATGACTAAATGGGACACCAATCTACTATCGATCAGTGGCCGCGAGACGCTGATCAAGTGTGTTGCTCAAGCTATACCCAGTATGTAATGTCTTGTTACTTGTTCCCGCAGAACATCATAGATGATATAACCAGTTCGGTTCGTAGATATTGGTGGTCGTGAAGCAAAAACAAACGCGGTTGGCCTATGATCTCTTGGGACTCCGTTTGTGATCCCAAAGCGGTTGGGGGTGTCGGTTTCCGTAACCTCCATGATTTCAATATTGCCCTCCTTGGGAAACAAATTTGGCGATTGATCTATTCCCCTGACTCCTTCTTTGCGAGAGTCATGTGCTCTCGATATTTTCTGTCAGGAAACATATTAGAAGCTGGGATTGATCGGCGTGCTTCGTTTGCTTGGCGCGGACTCTGGCAGGCAACACAACGATTGAATCCGGGTTTCTTTTGGTGACCTGGAATAAATAGCCAGATTCCCATCCATCGTGACAATGATATTATCAAGACAATGATGAAATCCCTCTCCGTTGTCGTGACTTCATGCTTCGAAATCAAACATGTTGGGATGAACGCAAAGTCCGACATCACTTTGATTGCGATGATGCTGATAACATCCTGCGTGTACCGATCACCAATGAACAATCCGATGTTCTCCTCTGGGCTATCATGACATCAAGACATATTTAGTTCGTTCAAGATACCTTTTCTTACGATGTCCGATCCGGCCTATTGTCTGACCGTCCCCTCTTTGGAAGGTTATTTCCAAGGCAAGTACGCTTCCGAATATCCGATCCTTTGGATGGCGGGCGGGACATGACACACTGCCCACATGTGACCATGGCCCATGCTCTCAGAGACTGTGATGGTGCCACAGAGTCTTTACGTCTTGCTGGTTTTCCCAGTCAACTATGGACTAGCACGCTCACAATTGTATCCTCCTGGTTGGAACAGGGCGCTTCGCTACTATCCCGCTCTGACTTCGCCATATTCCTTACCACTCTATGGAATATTTGGAATAGAAGGAACGACTGGATTCATTCTCGTCGAATGCAGCCACCCTGGCTCATTGTCATGAACTCGCCTGAACTATTACAGGACTATGCCTCTGCCAACTCTCTCCACACTACGACGCAGGAACAGACGGAACACGCTCTCTCCCAGTCCACAAGGAGGCCCCCGCCAGCAGGGAAGATAAAGATCAATGTTGACGGTGCCTTTGATCCTACCACAGGCGATGGAGCTTTTGGTGTTGTGGCTCGCGATGCTAGCGGAGCCGTCCTTCGTGGCTGTGCCATCCACTCGGCGGGTTATGTTGATGCCTCGAGTGCAGAACTCCACGCCATCATCGTCGGGGCTACACTTGGACGCGATGCCAGCTGGAGCAGTTTCCTTCTAAAGTCTGATGCTGCTATGGTCGTCAACAAGCTCCGTCGCTCGGAGCCAGATGCCTCCCTTCTAGGCCCCTAGATCGATGGAGCTCGTCCTCTTTTTGACTCCAGAATAGATTTACATTTTCTTTTTTTACCCCGTGTTGCTAATGTATTTGCTCACACTGTAGCCCATTGGGCCCTCCGCTCCAGCTCCTCTTTGTTTTTTGGGTCGGGCCTGCCCGATTTACTTCGTTCTATTGTTCCGGTTAACCTTCAACCGCCTTGATTATATATATATATATATAAACTTTAGGCACTCTTATCCCCTTTAGGTTCCCACCCGTGGGCTCAACACAGAGTGGGTTTAGTGGGGTTTTTAATGAGGCCCACATTTTCTTCAAAAAAAAAGTCCAATGGGTCAATTTTACGGCCCATTTAAACCCGCTCGTCCGAAACCTCTACAAAAATGACCACAGCACTAGTTTTAATAAAATTTTAGAAGTTCATATAGTTGACTACGAGCTTTTCAACATGATTATATTGCAAAATTTCAATTTTTGTACTTTTTACTAAGTTAAAAGTCCAACAGGTCCATTTTACAGCCCATTTAGACCTGCTCGTCCGAAACCTCTACAAAAATGACCAAAAAACTAGTTTTAATCAAATTTTAGGAGTTCATATAGTTGACTACGAGCTTTTCAACACGATTTTATTGCAAAACTCGATTTCCGTACTTTTTACTCAGTTAAAAGTCCAACGGGTCCATTTTACGGCCCATTTAGACCCGCTCATCCGAAACCTCTACAAAAAGGACCGCAAAACTAGTTTTAATCAAATTTTAGGAGTTCTTAAAGTTGATCATGAGCTTTTCAACACTATTATATTGCAAAAACACAATTTCTGAACTTTTTACTCAAGTAAAACTCCAAGGTTTCTATTTTACGGCCCATTTAGACCCGCTCGTCCGAAACCTCTACAAAAAGGACCGCAAAACTTGTTTTAATAAAATTTTAGGAGTTCATATAGTTGATCACGAGCTTTTCAACACGATTATATTGCAAAAACACAATTTCTGCACTTTTTACTCAGTTAAAAGTCCAACAGGTCCATTTTACGGCCCATTTAGACCCGCTCGTCTGAAACCTCTACAAAAATGACTACAAAACTAGTTTTAATCAAATTTTAGGAGTACATATAGTTGCTCTTGAGCTTTTCAACACGATTATATTGCAAAAACTTAATTTCTGTACTTTTTACAGAGTTAAAACTCCAACGGGTCCATTTTACGGCCCATTAAGACCCGATCGTCCGAAACCTCTACAAAAAGGACAACAAAACTAGTTTTAATCAAATTTTAGGAGTTCATAAAGTTGATCACGAGCTTTTCTAGACGATTATATTGTAAAAACACAATTTCTGTACTTTTTACTCAAGTAAAACTCCAACAGGTCCATTTTACGGCCCATTTAGACCCGCTCGTCCGAAACCTCTGCAAAAAGGACCGCAAAACTAGATTTAATCAAATTTTAGGAGTTCATATAGTTTACTACAAGCTTTTCAACATGATTACACTGAAAAAACTCAATTTCTGTATTTTTTACTCAGTTAAAAGTCCAACGGGTCCATTTTAAGGCCCATTTAAACCCGCTAGTCCGAAAGCTCTACAAAAGGACCGCAAAACTAGTTTTAATTAAATTTTAGGAGTTTATATATTTGAAAATGAGCTTTTCAAAACGATTATATTGAAAAAACTCAATTTTTGTACTTTTAACAGTGTTAAAAGTCCAACGGGTCCATTTTATGGCCCATTTAGACACTTTCGTCCGAAACCTCTACAAAAATCACCGCGAAACTAGTTTTAATCAAATTTTAGGAACCCTAGAAAATTTCTTTTAATTATATCTTGTCTAAAGGCATATTTAATTCCTAAGTGATCACGAAAGCGGAAAACATCACGAGATAAAAGTAACCAAGCCCAAACAACATGTTAAACAACCCATTTTTAACTTTATAAGCAGGCCGTTTCGAAACACCCGAGAGGTGTATCGAAACGCCTTGACTTGGTCAACGGGCCCAAGTCAACACGAGAGGACCGTATCGAAATGGTGTTCAACCGTTCCGAAACACCCCCAACGGTCAACTTCTCGTGGTCAACGACATATTGACCGTTTCGAAACACCAAGACCCGTTTCGGTACCCCAATTTATCGGCAAATCCTCAGATTTCTAGTAGCAAAACTGTACCGAAACGACCCCTAAGCGTATCGAAACACCTGGCCTGAAACAAGAGGCCTTATCGAAACGAGACCAACCGCTTCGATACACGGGCTGCGAAAAGGTAGATTTTAGCTAGTTTTTGATACAAGGCAGCCCCAAAACTCAACTAAAATCTCCAAGACTCATCATACATCAAATCTAGATGAAAAACACCCTATATGGACATGCTTAGCACACAACAAACATGTTGGATCCATACATTAAATGAATCAATAAGCACAACAAGGATTCATGTATAACATTCAAGATTTAAGCTTTAGACAAGCATACATATAGCATTCATAAAAGGGATATAAGTTTCAACCACAAGACAAGCATACATCAAGTAAATATGGTTTACAAATCCAAAGCATAACATAAGCAACATTCAACATTTATGAGTCATACAACGCTCATACAAACACATAGCAGCCGCATTGCTAAACTACTACTTTATTTACTGAACCATACTTGAGCAACCACAAAAACTTGGAATGCCCCTTTCCTTGCTAACTTCACGCTAAGGATCTGCATTGTCGAAAACGAGAGCGTAAGCTAGAAGCTTAGTAAGGATGCTCTAAAACCGAAAACAACGACAATGCAGGGTTCAAGCATATAATCCTTAACAACACAAACCAGCATACATAAGCATCAAGGTAGCAATCTATCTTTCAACACAAGAAACAATAATATGGCATCTTACTTCATATTAAGCTCAACAAGATAAAGCATTTATCTAAGAAACATAACCACAAGAGCAAGTACATTGGCCACTATTAGTTTACTCGGATATGCAGATTACACTCAACAACAACAATACCTCGGTGGGATAACACTCATCATCGAACCTTGCATGGATGAGATTACACTCATCACCGGACCTTGCATGGATGGGATTCCACTCATCACCACATGCCCTACGGATGGGATTCCACTCATCATCACGTATAATATAAACATTTCCGGTGGAATATTACATCACCGTACTCCTTGATAGCTTAACGCCACCAAGGCCACACGCGAATTTGACTCAACCGTGTGCACACTAATCCTAATGATCGGTCATTTATACCCGATAAGTTAACTAGTGTCAATCATACTCTCAAAACCACATCATAACAACCATCATTTATAGCAGACATCCATCATCACACACATCAAAGTATATTCATACATAACCAAATCATGCTTCACAAGATCATAATAAGCATAAACATTTCAAGCTTAAAAAAACACAAGAAGTTAAACTACCAATTTAACTTTTACCTTGGATTGGCCTTCCAAGCACATCCCAAAACCTCAACTACACACACTTGAACCAATTTAAACAAATTTGAAAGTTTCACTCACCACCTTTCCTTAAGCAAACCAAGAAAAGCTACTCAAGCCTTCACAATTTCCGAATTCGATCCCGAACCTTCTCCGATGTTTCCTCTTGCTTCTAACCAATCAAAAGACAAGGTATTACTCAATCAAATCATTGCCAACCTCAGCCACAATCTCAACCCACAATCACAAGCCAAAACTTCATAGTTTCAAACTCAAACTAACCACAAAACTCACATTTTCGTACTCCCCAAATACCCAGCTGGAATCCATCATTTCCAACACCCAAATGACCTCTAAAGACTTCCAAAACACTTTCCTAACAACCCTATACCATCAGCCCTCTAACCCAACACAAAACATATCAAAAATTCAAGTTTTGACACTTTCAAAAATGCCCCCAAGACCCATTTCGGGATTTTTGTCAAAATCCCTCCATTTCAAAATATGAGGTGTAATAAGGTGAGCTTAACTCAAAACTCAACTAAACAAACCAAAATCAAGTTAAAAACCCATTAAAGTTTCATACTTTCTTCAAACTTGAAAAACTAAAAGATGACCCATTTTGAAATCTAAAACCATGGAGATGCTTGGAATTAGGAGAAGAAATCAAAAACAAAATTACCTTGCAAAAATCCCTTGAAATGGTGAAGCACCATAATGGAATAGTGAACTTGGGAGGGGTTTGGGTTTTTGGTCGTGAGATGAGGAAGCAAAGAAGAAGACTCTTTTTTTGTTTTAAAAGGCTCATCTCTTTTTCCTTGTTTTGAAACATTTACAAAAATGCCATTTTGAGGATTTTAGGCTAATTTAAATTAAAACCAAGGTCTCCTTAAATTAAACCGATTCGGACGACTCGAACCAAACACACACACACCAAACTCCCGACCCCAAAACACGAGTGTTACATCTTCGGCGGCGGTTGACGTTCAACCCTACCGGGAAAAATGAAGATCTTTTGTTGGAACTATCACGGTCTTGGTTCCCTATCGACAGTTCAAGGTTTGAGCACAATTGCTCATCGTTTGAAACCAAATGTCATCTTTTTATCTGAAACTCGTTTGTCTCGCTATTGTTATGATCGGTTAAAACTTTCTTTAGATATGCATGTCTGTATTCATGTTGATAGTAGCCGCACATGCTCTGCACTTTTTATGCTTTCGGATAATAAAATTTCGCTCGATTTACTTTTGTACTATGATCAGTTCAATGATGTTATTTTAAGTTCAACTGATGAATGCTTTCGTTTCACTAGACTATATTGTTATGTTGATACAAATCTTAAATTTAAAACCTGGAAATAATCGATTCTTTGCGTAATGTCTCACCAATTTCATGGTTAGTCGGTGGCGACCTAAATGAGATTTTATCTGATGCGGAAAAACAAGGAGGTTGCCGCCGACCACAATCACAAATCGTTAGTTTTCGAGATTGTTTATCTCGCAATGGGCTCTATGATTGCAAACCCGCATCGGGTTGGTTCACTTGGTCCCAGACATGGCCCAACGTTGCACCTGTTTGTGAACGACTGGACCGGTTTCTTGCATGTACTACGTGGCTTGGCGAACACTTGTCTTTTCAATGTTGCCATGCATTTGCCCCAGACTCTGACCATATCATTATTCTTATGGATACGAAATATGCACCTCATTTCGATCCTCCGCCTAGAGAGGAACTCGATTATTTTCGTTTTGAATCTTGTTGGGCAAATGATCCTCTGTGCATTTCGACCTTTCAACAAGCATGGGCGAATGCATCGGGCTATTTGCTTGACAAGCTAAGCACGGCCGGTGATCAACTAAGAGATTGGCAGGAGAATCGTCGTCACCAATCTCACCACTGTATTGCGGAACTGTAACGCAAGATAAATTCTTACATGTGACGTCGTCAGTTATCGGCCACAATGCTAGAGAACTTACGCGATGCAAAATTGGAGCTCCGTCGTCTTCTCGAAGCTCGTGAAGCCTATTGGGCACAACAATCTCGTGTTAACTGGTTGTCTAATGGTGACAAGAATACCTTCTTTTTCCATGCAAGGGCCTCTAAGATACGGAAAAAGAACACTATTCGGGGTCTTTTTTATGGAGACAATGTTTGGCATTCTGCTAAACCTTCTCTTCTTCAAATTGCTTCGAACTACTTCCAGACACTATTTACGTCGTCTAACCTTGTCTCTGCCCCTCAAATTTTGGAACAAGTCGCTCCTATGATAACCCAAGACATGAATGCATCTTTGCTGCGACCATTTACAAAGAGCGAGGTGCTTGCTGCCTTTCATGATATTAGTCCCAAGAAAGGTCCTGGTATTGACGGCTTTCCTAACGGATTCTATAAAGAACATTGGGACGTCATTGGGTCTGAGTTTATCTAGCTTTGCCTACGCCTTCTCCATGGGGAGGCAGACATAGAGTCTATCAATCGAACGGTCATTGTACTCATTCCCAAAGTATTGGATCCCACTACCATGCGCCCATTTCGGCCAATTAGCTTATGCACTGTCATCTACAAAACGGTTGCTAAGGTCCTTGTCAACCAGCTCAAGCCTGTTTTACCAGACTGCATAAGTGATGCACAGGCAGCCTTTGTTCGAGGCAGAAACATATCTGACAACATTTTAATCACCCATGAACTCGTTCATACCCTCCATAGGAATGGCTCTGCTGCCTATCAGGGGGCAGCTTTGAAATTGGATATGGAGAAGGGCTTTGACATAGTTGAATGGTCGTTTCTCCGGGATGTTATGTTACGTATGGGGTTTGCCCATGGTTGGATGCAACTGATACTCGGATACGTCTTCTCTGTCTCTTTTTCTGTCCGAATTAATGGTGCACTCTCCTCAGAATTTGTTCCCTCTAGAGGCACCCGACAAGGCGACCCCCTCTCACCATTTCTATTCCTCATGTGATCCCAAGGGCTATCGGCTGCCCTTGAGGCAGAGCAACGAGAGGGTCGACTCATTGGCTTACATGCTAACATACATGGACCACGGATCACACATCTACTTTTTGTCGATAACTGCATTGTGTTCCTTCAGAATTGTCCCGACGAGGTTGCTAGACTTAAAGTAATTATGCAATTATATGCATCCTCTTCGGGACAAATTGTTAATTTTGAAAAGTCAAGTGCGTACTGCAGTACTAAATGCTCCACGGATTTCACTCAAGCAGTACGATCGACCCTAGGCATGCATATTGTTGATGACCCCGCTATATACCTAGGGGTTCCTCTATTAATATGGAAGAATTGTACGGTTTCGTTAGGCATTATCCGCGATAAAGATAACTCTTGTATGACTAAATGGGATACCAATCTACTATCGATCAGTGGGTGAGAGACGCTGATCAAGTGTGTTGCTCAAGCTATACCCCAGTATGTAATGTCTTGTTACTTGTTCCTGCAGAACATCATAGACGATATGACCAGTTCGGTCCGTAGATATTGGTGGTCGGGACGCAACAACAAACGCGGTTGGCCTATGATCTCTTGGGACACCATTTGTGATCCCAAAGCGGTTGGGGGTGTCGATTTCCGTAACCTCCATGATTTCAATATTGCCCTCCTTGGGAAACAAATTTGGCGATTGATCTATTCCCCTGACTCCCTCTTTGCGAGAGTCATGCGCTCTCGATATTTTCTATCAGGAAACATATTAGAAGCTGGGATTGATCGACGTGCTTCGTTTGCTTGGCGCGGACTCTGGCAGGCAATGCAACGATTGAATCCGGGTTTCTTTTGGCGACCTGGAATAAATAGTCAGTTTCACATCCATCTTGACAATTGGGGTGGGGCTTCTGGTCTCTCATTCTTTGGATATTATCAAGACAATGATGAAATCCCTCTCCGTTGTCGTGACTTCATGCTTCGAAATCAAACGTGTTGGGATGAACGCAAAGTCCGACATCACTTTGATTGGGATGATGCTGATAACGTTCTGCGTGTACCGATCACCAATGAACAATCCGATGTTCTGCTCTGGGCTATCATGACACCGGGACATATTTAGTTCGTTCAGGATACCATTTCTTACGATGTCCGATCCGGCATATTGTCCGACCGTCCCCTCTTTGGAAGGTTATTTCCAAGGCAAGTACGCTTCCGAAGATCCGATCCTTTGGATGGCGGGCGGGACGTGACGCACTGCCCAAATGTGACCGCTTAGCCGCGGCTGGGTTAGGCTCAGGTCTGTGTCCTTTCTGCCAGAATGCTATGCAGACCATGGCCCATGCTCTCAGAGACTGTGATGGTGCCACAGAGACTTTACGTCTTGCTGGTTTTCCTAGTCAACTATGGACTAGCACGCTCACAATTGTATCCTCCTGGTTGGAACAGGGCGCTTCGCTACTATCCCGCTCTGACTTCGCCATGTTCCTTACCACTTTATAGAATATTTGGAATAGAAGGAACGAATGGATTCATTCTCGTTGAATGCAGCCACCCTGGCTCATTGTCATGAACTCGACGGAACTATTACAGGACTATGCCTCCGCCAACTCTCTCCACACTACGATGTAGTAACAGATGGAACACGCTCTCTCCCAGTCCACATGGAGGCCCCCGCCAGCAGGGAAGATAAAGATCAATGTTGACGGTGCCTTTGATCCTACCACAGGCGATGCAGCTTTTGGTGTTGTGGCTCGCGATGCTAGCGGAGCCATCCTTCGTGGCTGTGCCATCCACTCGGCGGGTTATGTTGATGCCTCGAGTGCAGAACTCCACGCCATCATCGCTAGGGCTACACTTGGACGCGATGCGAGCTGGAGCAGTTTCCTTCTAGAGTCTGATGCTGCTATTGTCGTCAACAAGCTCCGTCGCTCAGAGCCAGATGCCTCCCTCCTAGGCCCCCAGATCAATGGAGCTCGTCCTCTTTTTGACTCCAGACAATATTTACATTTTCTTTTTGTACCGCGTGTTGCTAATGTATTTGCTCACACTGTAGCCCATTGGGCCCTCCGCTCTAGCTCCTCTTTGTTTTTTGGGTCGGGCCTGTCCGATTTCCTTCGTTCTATTGTATCGGTTAACCTTCAACCACCTTGATTATTTATATATATATATATAAACTTTGGGCACTCTTTTCCCCTTTAGGATCCCACCCCTGGGCTCAACTCAGAGTGGGTTTAGTGGGGTTTTTAAAGCGGCCCACATTTTCTTCAAAAAAAGTCCAACGGGTCAATTTTACGGCCCATTTAGACCCGCTCGTCCAAAACCTCTACAAAAATGACCGCAAAACTAGTTTAATAAAATTTTAGAAGTTCATATAGTTGACTACGAGCTTATCAACATGATTATATTGCAAAATTTCAATTTTTGTACTTTTTACTAAGTTAAAGGTCCAACAAGTCCATTTTACAGCCCATTTATACCTGCTCGTCCGAAAACTCTACAAAAATGACCACAAAACTAGTTTTAATCAAATTTTAGGAGTTCATATAGTTGACTACGAGCTTTTCAACACGATTATATTGCAAAACTCGATTTCCGTAATTTTTACTCAGTTAAAAGTCCAACGGGCCAATTTTACGGCCCATTTAGACCCGCTCATCCGAAACCTCTACAAAAAGGACCGCAAAACTAGTTTTAATCAAATTTTAGGAGTTCTTAAAGTTGATCACGAGCTTTTCAACACGATTATATTGCAAAAACACAATTTATGTACTTTTTACTCAAGTAAAACTCCAACGTGTCTATTTTACGGCCCATTTAGACCCGCTCGTCCGAAACCTCTACAAAAAGGACCGTAAAACTTGTTTTAATAAAATTTTAGGAGTTCATATAGTTGATCACGAGCTTTTCAACACGATTATATTGCAAAAACACAATTTCTGAACTTTTTACTCAGTTAAAAGTCCAACAGGTCCATTTTACGGCCCATTTAGACCCGCTCATCTGAAACCTCTACAAAAATGACCGCGAAACTAGTTTTAATCAAATTTTAGGAGTACATATAGTTGTTCTTGAGCTTTTCAACACGATTATATTGCAAAAACTCAATTTCTATACTTATTACAGAGTTAAAACTCCAACGGGTCCATTTTACGGCCCATTAAGACCCTCTCGTCCGAAACCTCTACAAAAAGGACAACAAAACTAGTTTTAATCAAATTTTAGCAGTTCATATAGGTGATCACGAGCTTTTCAACACGATTATATTGTAAAAACACAATTTCTGTACTTTTTACTGAAGTAAAACTCCAACGGGTCCATTTTACGGCCCATTTAGACCCGCTCGTCCGAAACCTCTACAAAAAGGACCGCAAAACTAGTTTTAATCAAATTTTAGGAGTTCATATAGTTTACTACGAGCTTTTCAACATGATTATATTGAAAAAACTCAATTTCTGTATTTTTTACTCAATTAAAAGTCCAACGGGTCCATTTTAAGGCCCATTTAAACCCGCTCGTCCGAAAGCTCTACAAAAGGACCGCAAAACTAGTTTTAATTAAATTTTAGGAGTTCATATATTTGACTACGAGCTTTTCAAAACGATTATATTGCAAAAACTCAATTTTTGTACTTTTAACTGTGTTAAAAGTCCAACGGGTCCATTTTATGGCCCATTTAGACCCTCTCGTCCGAAACCTCTACAAAAATCACTGCGAAACTAGTTTTAATCAAATTTTAGGAACCCTAGAAAATTTCTTTTAATTATATCTTGTCTAAAGGCATATTTAATTCCTAAGTGATCACGACAGCGGAAAACATCACGAGATAAAAGCAACCAAGCCCATACAACATGTTAAACAACCCATTTTTAACTTTATAAGCAGGCCGTTTCGAAACACCCGAGAGGTGTATCGAAATGTCTTGACTTGGTCAACGGGCCCAAGTCAACACGAGAGGACCGTATTGAAATGGTGGTCAACCGTTCCGAAACACCCCCAACGGTCAACTTCTCGTGGTCAACGACATATTGACCGTTTCAAAACACCAAGACCCATTTCAGTACCCCAATTTATCGGCAAATCCTCAGATTTCTAGTAGCAAAACTGTACCGAAACGGCCCCTAAGCATATCGAAACACCTGGCTTGAAACAAGAGGCCGTATCGAAATGAAACCAACCGTTTCGATACACGGGCTGCGAAAAGACAGATTTTAGCTGGGTTTTGATACAAGGCAGCCCCAAAACTCAACTAAAACCCCCAAGACTCATCATACATCAAATCTAGATGAAAAACACCCTATATGGACATGCTTAGCACACAACAAACATGTTGGAGCCATACATTAAATGAATCAATAAGCACAACAAGGATTCATGTATAACATTCAAGATTTAAGCTTTAGACAAGCATACATATAGCATTCATAAAAGGGATATAAGTTTCAACCACAAGACAAGCATACATCAAGTAAATATGGTTTACAAATCCAAAGCATAGCATAAGCAACATTCAACATTTATGAGTCATACAACGCTCATACAAACACATAGCAGCCACATTGCTAAACTACTACTTTATTTACTGAACCATACTTGAGCAACTACAAAAACTTGGAATGCCCTTTTCCTTGCTCCTTGCTAACTCCACGCTAAGGATCTGCATTGTCGAAAACGAGAGCGTAAGCTAGAAGCTTAGTAAGGATGCTCTAAAACCGAAAACAACGACAATGCAGGGTTCAAGCATATAATCCTAAGCAACACACACCCACATACATAAGCATCAAGGTAGCAATCTAGCTTTCAACACAAGAGACAATAATATGGCATCTTACTTCATATTAAGCTTAACAAGATAAAGCATTTATCTAAGAAACATTTCAAGCTTATAAACACACAAGAAGTGTAACCCCCTTAGCCCGGCCTAGACGGTTGACCTGAACTACGAAGATTACACGGGGAAAACCAAAGTCAACCCGAAAGTCAAACTTGATTAACGACCCTTTTTTATTTTTAATCTTGTCTAAATGCATAATAACCCTAGGTGAACTCTTGGAAGGAACATACTCAAAAATCACAGCAATCGGATAACATTTAGGGACTCAATTGCACAACATACAAATTTAGGGACCAAATTGCAAATTCTGAAAATTAAAAGGACTTAACATGTTTTAAAGTTACCATTATGAAATTAATCATATTTCATGCCTCTCTGCCAAATTTCATCTCAATCGGACATCACAAACTCAACCTATTGCATAAACAAAGATTGGGACCAAAGCGTAAGAGTTTCAAAACATTTAACCATCAGATTCAGTGCCCAACGGTCGAGTGTTCCGAAACGGGGAAGATTCGTTCCGAAACGCGGGACCGTTTCGAAACTTGTTGCGGAACGGGGCCTGGCAGTGGCAAATCCGTTTTGGAACAGCTCTTACCTGTTTCGAAACGCCATGGCCATTTCAGGCCACCTGTTCCGAAACAGCAGCACCCGTTCCGAAACGAGTTGCCCAGAAATGCATAATTTTGCTGGTTTATCAAGCAATTGACCCATCAAACACATTTCGATGACACTCAAATCGTACCAGCAAGTCATCAAACACTTAAGGAACACAATAGCATCAACTAAACACAATCATGGCATCATTCAAAGAAAAACCCAATTCTATAGGCATGCATCCTATATTGTGAACCATGCAACCAACAAATCACCAAAACCAAATTCTAAAAGGCCATTTACATGTTCCAACATCATCAAAGGCATTAAACCAAAATAGGAAGTCCAAAAAATCTCCAAAAAACACAATCTAGGTTCCCATTGCCAAATGCCAAAAGCTAATAGTGTTAGGAAAACATTCACCATACATGAGCTTAATCTTCCACTTGGATCCTTGACCTCCTTGCTGCCCTTTGTGCACTTCAATGCTCTGCATTATTGGTTTAAGAAAGAGAGAGCGTAAGCACATAGCTTAGTGAGGAATGCTCAAATAAAACATCACAATAATGCATTTATAAAACACCTTCACAAGGCCTTTAGTTTCAAAACAACATTTATCATGCAATTATGCATACAAACCAAGCATCTCATGCTTCAAATCATCATCATGTCATATTGGCTTACAAGTGATAATCAATAACATTTTACAACTCAAAACACAATCGGATACACGGATTACAAGCGTTGTCCCATACGCTTCATACACACTACCAATATCAAGGTGGAGCAAATGGTACAATCGCAACCCCTCAACACCCATGATGGAGACTATGGTACAATCACAACCCCTCCACATCACTCATTGGTAGTTGTATAACATCACTAACGAGAACACGGGACACACAATACAAGATCCACACATGGACTTTTAACCACCATTGTGATCTTAACACAAGATCCACTCATGGACTTTTAACCACCATGATGATCTTAACCATCTCGTTAGTGTACTTGGATGGAGTTACGGTACAATCACAACCCCTCAACATCCAAGGCGACTTTATTCACGGTGCACCCAATCCTATAGCCGGCTAACTATATCCGATTCAAGTACTTTAAAACCAACACATCACTTGCCAATATACATCATATAACATCATTAATCCACTGTTTTTAAGCACTTAACAAAGCCATTAAACCATCATGCATTACAATGCATCAAACCACATTTATCAATGTTCAAAACAAGGATCTCTTACCTTGAGCATCCTTCAACACATGGCTTACAAAACCAGCATTAAACATGCTAAAATATGCTTTCAAAACAGAATTTAAACATGCAAATAAAACACATTGCATTCAACCATCTCATGGTTCATCAACAAGAGAGTTTCTTTGAAAAACTTACTCTTGAGCTTAGCTAAGTTGTTTAGACTTAAACTAAGCTCCCATAACCTTCCAACATTGGTTTCAAAGCTGAAAACCAAACTTCACTCACCGATTCCGTTTCGCAAGCTTGCCGAAACACCGATCAAGCCTCCGGATCAAGACCACAAGGATCCGATGATGCTTCCCCTGTTTTAAACACATCAAAGCAGTGGATTAATGCATCATCATGCACTAATACCTTCAACCAAGACACCTAAACTCGCTGCTCTCATCAACACCCACATTTCGGCTACCAAACACAACCGAAATCACATCCAAACACCTCTACAACCTTACCCAGCCAAGATCCATCAATTCCAATCATACTTATACATCAATTAACATCCAAAAAGGATCTATTCACGTCCCTATACCTCCAGCTATAGCAGAACATCAAAACCACCCCAAAAACCATCATTAACTCAATCAAAAACTTAGGAAAATCAACCTATCCAGGATTGCATTGATTAAACCTCAATTACACATCATTTATACATTCAATAAACATCAAAAAGACATCTCAAAACACAGCCCAATCACTTAGTACGAATTTAATCCAAATTAAATCCAAATCTTGCATTTTAAGCCAAAATCAAGAACACAACATTAAAACCTTTAATAAAACTCAAATCAAGGATTGAGAACTCGGGAATTTCAGTAAAGAACTGAGTATTTAGAGGAGAAGGACGTTCATACCTCTAAATGTGAGTTTCTCCTTGTTTAAAGCCAAGATTTCTTGAAAATTCAATAAGCAAATGGTAATGATTTGATGTAGGAATGATTAGAAACCAATTGGAGATTGAAATCTCATATTTAGGTGTTAAAATCAGAGGAAAAATGGCTGGGGAAATGTGTTTGGCTGAGAGAAAAGGGAGAGAAAATGAAGAGGGAAAATTTTGAGAAAAGTTAGTTATGATCTCAAAATATCTATTTCCCATTTTTCCTTTTATTAAATATCATTTAATAAATGTTTAATATTAAGTAAAATCTGGAGAAAACTCTTCTTGGGTAAATTAGCTCCTTAAAGATTCAAAGTTTCAATTCTTTTAAAACAGTCACCAACTTTTCAAAAATTACATTTTAGTCACTAACTTGAAATGTCACATTTCGAAACCTCTTTTTGTAAAATTGATTTCACCACTCTCTTATATATAATAAAAGAGGATTTTAAGATATTTTTCCATATTTTTAATGCATCCCGAACTAGGCTTTCCCTAAAACCACCTTTTATATTAGAACCGAAATCCGACCGATCCGATTCAAACCCAAAACCTCTAAGCCCAAAATTGGGGTGTTACAAGAAGTTAAACTACCAATTTAACTTTTACCTTGGAATGGCTTACCAAGCACATCCCAAAACCTCAACTACACACACTTGAACCAATTTAATCAAATTTGAAAGTTTCACTCACCACCCTTCCTTAAGCAAACCAAGAAAAGCTACTCAAGCCTTCACAATTTCCGGATTCGATCCCGAACCTTCTCCGATGTTTCCTCTTGCTTCTAACCAATCAAAAGACAAGGTATTACTCAATCAAATCATTGCCAACCTCAGCCACAATCTCAACCCACAATCACAAGCCAAAACTTCATAGTTTCAAACTCAAACTAACCACAAAACTCACATTTTCGTACTCCCCAAATACCCAGCTGAAATCCATCATTTCCAACACCCAAATGACCACTAAAGACTTCCAAAACACTTTCCTAACAACCCTATACAATCAGCCCTCCAACCCAACACAAAACATATCAAAAATTCAAGTTTTGACACTTACAAAAATGCCCCCAAGACCCATTTCGGGATTTTTGTCAAAATCCCTCCATTTCAAAATATGAGGTGTAATAAGGTGAGCTTAACTCAAAACTCAACTAAACAAACCAAAATCAAGTTGAAAACAAATTAAAGTTTCATACTTTCTTCAAACATGAAAAACTAAAAGATGACCCATTTTGAAATCTAAAACCATGGAGATGCTTGGAATTAGGAGAATAAATCAAAAACGAAATTACCTTGCGAAAATCCCTTGAAATGGTGAAGCATCGTAATGGAATAGTGAACTTGGGAGGGGTTTGGGTTTTTGGTCGTGAGATGAGGAAGCAAAAAAGAAGACTTTTTTTTTTGTTTTAAAAGGCTCATCTCTTTTTCCTTGTTTTGAAACATTTACAAATATGCCATTTTGAGGATTTTAGGCTCATTTAAATTTAAACCAAGGTCTCATTAAATTAAACCGATTCGGACAACTCGAACCCAACACACACACCAAACTCCCGACCCCAAAACACGGGTGTTACATCTTCGGCGGCGGTTGACATTCAACCCTATCGGGAAAAATGAAGAACTTTTGTTGGAACTATCGCGGTCTTGGTTCCCTGTCGGCAGTTCAAGGTTTGAGCACTATTGCTCATCGTTTGAAACCAAATGTCATCTTTTTATCTAAAACTCGTTTGTCTTGCTATTGTTATGATCGGTTAAAAATTTCTTTAGATATGCATGTTTGTATTCATGTTGATAGCAGCCGCACATGCTCTGGACTTATTATGCTTTCGGATAATAAAATTTCGCTTGATTTACTTTTGTACTCTGATCGGTTCATTGATGTTATTTTAAGTTCAACTGATGAATGCTTTCGTTTCACTAGACTATATTGTTATGTTAATACAAATCTTAAATTTAAAACCTGGGAAATAATTGATTCTTTGCGTAATGTCTCACCAATTTCATGGTTAGTCAGTGGCGACCTAAATGAGATTTTATCTGATGCGGAAAAACAAGGAGGTTGCCGCCGACCACAATCACAAATCGTTAGTTTTCGAGATTGTTTATCTCGTAATGGGCTCTATGATTGCAAACCCGCATCGGGTTGGTTCACTTGGTCCCAGACATGGCCCAACGTTGCACCTATTTGTGAACGACTGGACCGGTTTCTTGCATGTACTACGTGGCTTGGCGAACACTTGTCTTTTCAATGTCGCCATGCATTTGCCCCGAACTCTGACCATATCGTTATTCTTATGGATATCAAATATGCACCTCATTTCGATCCTCCGCCTAGAGAGGAACTCGATTATTTTCGTTTTGAATCTTGTTGGGCAAATGATCCTCTGTGCATTTTGACCTTTCAACAAGCATGGGTGAATGCATCAGGCTCTTTTCTTGACAAGCTAAGCACGGTCGGTGATCAACTAAGAGATTGGCATGAGAATCGTCGTCACCAATCTCACCACCGTATTGCGGAACTACAACGCAAGATAAATTCTTACATATGACGTCGTCAGTTATCGGCCACAATGCTAGAGAACTTATGCGATGCAAAACTGGAGCTCCGTCGTCTTCTCGATGCTCGTGAAGCCTATTGGGCACAACAATCTCGTGTTAACTGGTTGTCTAAAGGTGACAAGAATACCTTCTTTTTCCATGCAAGGGCCTCTAAGATACGGAAAAAGAACACTATTCGGGGTCTTTTTGATGGAGACAATGTTTGGCATTCTGCTAAACCTTCTCTTCTTCAAATTGCTTCGAACTACTTCCAGACACTATTTACGTCATCTAACCTTGTCTCCGCCCCTCAAATTTTGGAACAAGTCGCTCCTGTGATAACCCAAGACATGAATGCATCTTTGCTGCGACCATTTACAAAGAGCAAGGTGCTTGCTGCCTTTCATGATATTAGTCCCATGAAAGCTCCTGGTATTGACGGCTTTCCTAGCGGATTCTATAAAGAACATTGGGACATCATTGGGTCTGAGTTTATCCAGCTTTGCCTACGCCTTCTCCGTGGGGAGGCAGACATAGAGTCTGTCAATCGAACGATCATTGTACTCATTCCCAAAGTATCGGATCCCACTACCATGCGCCAATTTCGGCCAATTAGCTTATGCACCGTCATCTACAAAACGGTTGCTAAGGTCCTTGTCAACCAGCTCAAGCCTGTTTTACCAGACTGCATAAGTGATGCACAGACAGCCTTTGTTCGAGGAAGAAACATATCTGACAACATTTTAATCACCCATGAACTCGTTCATACCCTCCATACGAATGGCTTTGCTGCCTATCAGGGGCAGCTTTGAAATTGGATATGGAGAAGGCCTTTGACATAGTTGAATGGTCGTTTCTCCGGGATGTTATGTTACATATGCGGTTTGCCCATGGTTGGGTGCAACTGATACTCAGATGCGTCTCCTCTGTCTCTTTTTCTTTCCGAATTAATGGTGCACTCTCCTCGGAATTTGTTCCCTCTAGAGGCATCCGACAAGGTGACCCCCTCTCACCATTTCTATTCCTCATGTGTTCCCAAAGGCTATCGGCTGACCTTGAGGGAGAGCAACGAGAGGGTCGACTCCTTGGCTTACATGTTAACAGACATGGACCACGGATCACACATCTACTTTTTGCCGATAACATCATTGTGTTCCTTCGGAATTGTCCTGACGAGGTTGCTAGACTTAAAGTAATTCTACAGTTATATGCATCCTCTTCGGGACAAACTGTTAATTTTGAAAAGTCAACTACGTACTGCAGTACTAAATGCTCAACGGATTTCACTCAAGCAATACGATCGACCCTAGGCATGCATATTGCTGATGACCCCGCTATATACCTAGGGGTTCCTCTATTAATAGGGAAGAATCGTACGGTTTCATTAGGCATTATCCGCGATAAAGATAACTCTCGTATGACTAAATGGGACACCAATCTACTATCGATCAGTGGCCGCGAGACGCTGATCAAGTGTGTTGCTCAAGCTATACCCCAGTATGTAATGTCTTGTTACTTGTTCCCGCAGAACATCATAGACGATATGACCAGTTCGGTCCGCAGATATTGGTGGTCGGGACGCAACAACAAACGCGGTTGGCCTATGATCTCTTGGGACTCCGTTTGTGATCCCAAAGCGGTTGGGGGTGTCGGTTTCTGTAACCTCCATGATTTCAATATTGCCCTCCTTGGGAAAAAAATTTGGCGATTGATCTATTCCCCTGACTCCCTTTTTGCGAGAGTCATGCGCTCTCGATATTTTCTGTCAGGAAACATATTAGAAGATGGGATTGATCGGGGTGCTTCGTTTGCTTGGCGCGGACTCTGGCAGGCAATGCAACGATTGAATCCGGGTTTCTTTTGGCGACCTGGAATAAATAGCCAGATTCGCATCCATCGTAACAATTAAGGTGGGGCTTCTGGTCTCTCCTCTTTGGATATTATCAAGACAATGATGAAATCGCTCTCCGTTGTCGTGACTTCATGCTTCGAAATCAAACGTGTTGGGATGAACGCATAGTCCGACATCACTTTGATTGGGATGATGCTGATAACGTCTTGTGTGTACCGATCACCAATGAACAATCCGATGTTCTACTCTGGGCTATAATGATACCGGGACATATTTAGTTCGTTCAGGATACCTTTTCTTACGATGTCTGATCCGGCCTATTGTCCGACCGTCCCCTCTTTGAAAGGTTATTTCCAAGGCAAGTACGCTTCCGAAGATCCGATCCTTTGGATGGCGGGCGGGACCTGACGCACTACCCACAGGTGACCGCTTAGCTGCGGCTGGGTTAGGCTCAGGTCTGTGTCCTTTCTGCCAGAATGCTATGGAGACCATGGCCCATGCTCTCAAAGACTGTGGTGATGCCACAAAGACTTTACGTCTTGTTGGTTTTCCAAATCAACTACGGACTAGCACGCTCACAATTGTATCCTCCTGGTTGGAACAGGGTGCTTCGCTACTATCCCGCTCTGACTTCGCCATGTTCCTTACCATTTTATGGAATATTTGGAATAGAAGGAACGACTGGATTTATTCTCGTTGAATGCAGCCACCCTGGCTCATTGTCATGAACTCGACGGAACTATTACAGGACTATGCCTCCGCCAACTCTCTCCACACTACGACGCAGCCACAGACGGAACCCGCTCTCTCCCAGCCCACATGGAGGCCCCCGCCAGCAGGGAAGATAAAGATCAATGTTGAGGGTGCCTTTGATCCTACCACAGGCGATGCAGCTTTTGGTGTTGTGGCTCGCGATTCTAGCGAAGCCGTCCTTCATGGTTGTGCCATCCACTCGGCGGGTTGTGTTGAAGCCTCGAGTGCGGAACTCCACGCCATCATCGTCGGGGCTACACTTGGACGCGATGCCAGCTGGAGCAGTTTCCTTCTAGAGTCTGATGATGCTATGGTCATCAACAAGCTTCGTTGCTTGGAGCCAGATGCCTCCCTCCTGGGCCCCCAGATCGATGGAGCTCGTCCTCTTTTTGACTCCATACTAGATTTACATTTTCATATTGTATTGCGTGTTGCTAATGTATTTGCTCACACTGTAGCCCATTGGGCCCTCCGCTCCAGGTCCTCTTTGTTTTTTTGGGCCGGGCCTGCCCGATTTCCTTCGTTCTATTGTACCGGTTACCCTTGAACCCCCTTGATTATATATATATATATATATACTTTGGGCACTCTTTTCCCCTTTAGGATCCCACTCCTGGCTCAACTCAGAGTGGGTTTAGTGGGGTTTTTAATGAGGCCCACATTTTCTTCAAAAAAAAAAAAAGTCAACGGGTCAATTTTACGGCCCATTTAGACCCGCTCGTCCAAAACCTCTACAAAATTGACCGCAAATCTAGTTTTAATAAAATTTTAGAAGTTCATATAGTTGACTACGAGCTTTTCAACATGATTATATTGCAAAATTTCAATTTCTGTACTTTTTACTAAGTTAAAAGTCCAACAGGTCCATTTTACAGCTCATTTAGACTCGCTCGTCCGAAACCTCTACAAAAATGACCACAAAACTAGTTTTAATCAAATTTTAGGAGTTCATATAGTTGACTACGAGCTTTTCAACACGATTATATTGCAAAACTCAATTTCCATACTTTTTACTCAGTTAAAAGTCCAACGGGTCCACTTTACGACCCATTTAGACCCGCTCATCCGAAACCTCTACAAAAAGGACCGCAAAACTATTTTTAATCAAATTTGAGGAGTTCTTAAAGTTGATCACGAGCTTTTCAACACGATTATATTGTAAAAACACAATTTCTGTACTTTTTACTCAAGTAAAACTCGAACGTGTCTATTTTACGGTCCATTTAGACCCGCTCGTCCGAAACATCTAAAAAGGACCGCAAAACTTGTTTTAATAAAATTTTAGGAGTTCATATAGTTGATCACGAGCTTTTCAACACGATTATATTGCAAAAACACAATTTATGAACTTTTTACTCAGTTAAAAGTCCAACAGGTCCATTTCACGGCCCATTTAGACCCGCTCGTCTGAAACCTCTACAAAAATGACCGCGAAACTAGTTTTAATCAAATTTTAGGAGTACATATAGTTGTTCCTGAGCTTTTCAACATGATTATATTGCAAAAACTTAATTCCTATACTTTTTACAGAGTTAAAACTCCAACGGGTCCATTTTACGGCCCATTAAGACCCGCTCGTCCTAAACCTCTACAAAAAGGACAACAAAACTAGTTTTAATCAAATTTTAGGAGTTCATATAGTTGATCGCGAGCTTTTCAACACGATTATATTGTAAAAACACAATTTCTGTACTTTTTACTCAAGTAAAACTCCAACGGATCCATTTTACGGCCCATTTAAACCCGCTCGTCCGAAACCTCTACAAAAAAGGACCGCAAAACTAGTTTAAATCAAATTTTAGGAGTTCATATAGTTTACTACGAGCTTTTCAACATGATTATATTGAAAAAAACTCAATTTCTGTATTTTTAAATCAGTTAAAAGTCCAACGGGTCCATTTTAAGGCCCATTTAAACCCGCTCGTCTGAAAGCTCTACAAAAGGACCGCAAAACTAGTTTTAATTAAATTTTAGGAGTTCATGTAGTTGACTACAAGCTTTTCAAAATGATTATATTGCAAAAACTCAATTTTCGTACTTTTAACTGTGTTAAAAGTCCAACGGGTCCATTTCACGGCCCATTTAGACCCTCTCGTCCGAAACCTCTACAAAAATCACCGCGAAACTAGTTTTAATAAAATTTTAGGAGTTCATCTAGTTGTTCACGAGCTTTTCAATATGGTTATATTGCAAAAACTCAATTTATGTACTTTTTACTCAGTTAAACGTCCAACGGGTCCATTTTACGACCTATTTAGACCCGCTCGTCCAAAACCTCTACAAAAATGATCGTGAAACTAGTTTCAATCAAACTATAGGAGTTCATATAGTTGTTCACGAGCTTTTCAACATGATTATATTGCAAAAACTAATTTTATGTACTTTTTACTCAGTTAAAAGTCTAACAGGTCCATTTTACGGCCTATTTAGACCAACTCGTCCGAAACCTCTATAAAAAGGACCGCAAAACTAGTTTTAATTAAATTTTAAGAGTTCATATAGTTGATCATGAGCTTTTCAACATGATTATTTTGCAAAAACACAATTTATGTACTTTTTACTCAATTAAAAGTCCAACGGGTCCATTTTACAGCCCATTTAGACTCGCTCGTCCGAAACCTCTACAAAAATGATCGTGAAACTAGTTTTAATCAAATTTTAGGAGTTCATATAGTTGTTCACGAGCTTTTCAACATGATTATATTGCAAAAACTAATTTTATGTACTTTTTACTCGGTTAAAAGTCGAACGGGTCCATTTTACGGCCTATTTAGACTCGCTCGTCTAAAACCTCTACAAAAATCACTGTGAAACTAGTTTTAATCAAATTTTAGGAGTTCATATAGTTTTTCACGAGCTTTTCAAAATTATTATATTGCAAAAATACAATTTATGTACTTTTTACTAAGTTAAAAGTGCAACGGGTCCATTTTACAGTCCATTTAGACCCGCTCGTCCGAAACCTCTACAAAAAGAACCGCAAAACTAGTGTTAATCAAATTTTAGGAGTTCATATAGTTGACCACGAATTTTTCAACACGATTATATTGCAAAAACACAATTTTTGTTCTTTTTACGCAGTTAAAAGTCCAACGAGTTCATTTTACGGCCCATTTAGACCCGCTCGTCCAAAACCTCTAAAAAATGACCGCGAAACTAGTTTTAATCAAAATTTAGGAGTTCGTATAGTTGTTCACGAGCTTTTCAACACAATTATATTGCAAAAACTCAATTTCTGTACTCTTTACTTAGTTGAAAGTCCAACGGGTTTATTTTACGGCCCATTTTGACCCGCTCGTGCGAAACCTCTACAAAAATGATCGCGAAACTAGTTTTAATCAAATTTTAGGAGTTCATAGAGTTGTTCACGAGCTTTACAACACGATTATATTGCAAAACAAAATTTCTATACTTTTTACTTAGTTAAAAGTCCAACGTGTCCATTTTACGACCCATTTAGACCCGCTCGTCTAAAACCTCTACAAAAATCACCGCGAAACTAGTTTTAATCAAATTTTAGGAGTTCATATAGTTGTTCACGAGCTTTTCAACACGATTATATTGCAAAAATACAATTTTTGTACTTTTTACTCAGTTAAAAGTTCAACGGGTATTTTTCAAAATTTATTTTTTATACCTATCTGTTTTTCAATTCATTCTCTGATATGCTATTCATTTTTTTTCTATGATTTTGTTGCGAGGAAAATCCCCCTTCCACATGGATTTCAGGATAACTGATGCACTATCTTCTATCGCGTTTCGGTGGTTTCTGAAACAATAAGGCTCGGAGGCCTTCACTGTCCGACAGATCTAGGGTTTCTAGTGAGACGCACCAAAGATTCTCCATCACCATCCTCAACGCCGCGGGAAACATACATTTCTTTATGCCCTTTCAGTTCATTGTTCTTTTCCTATTAGGGTTTCTATTTTTTAATTTTTTTGGTTATTGTTTTTTTCTTTAACTCGTTTCCAGGTTTTCTTCTCGACGCCTCAGATCGACCATCCCATGAGGATGCCAGAGACGGTGCGTCTCTCCACCAACTAGTGTCATCCGACCCCTTATCTACTGCAAGCCTTTCGAAGCTCCAAATCTCAGGCCCCCATTGATATCAATCATCGATCCCTCATTGGGAAATTTCTCTCGAACCACAACGTGGGTAACATTATCAATTATCATGTTGGTTACCTCCCTCTCGTTTGGATACAAGGTACTTGTAATGATCTTTACTATTCTCCAATATTATCTCATTCAAGCTATCGAAGTTGGTTTATTTCTCCAATATTCATATCTATATAGAGAAATATCCATGCATGACCTTCTTTTATGGATCAAGTCTAGGCCATTGATTATGCATTGCATGCTTTATTTCTCTCATATGATTTTATGTTATGGATGCTACTATAGCTTTCTCGATGCAACTCCTCTTACTACTTCGATTATTCAACTGCGTATATATTATTCTATTGCCCTTATCTACACCTATCAAGGTGAACCTATTCGAGCCCTTCTAAGGGAAATAAATACGATCACCTTTTTGGTGAAACTGCTTTCATCTATACAACTCTTCATCAAATATTTTAAACATTCATTTTGCGTAAAAAATTTCATACTAATATTACGATTATTGCACCTAATCGACGCCCATATATGCATATCTTCATCAAATTATTTTTTTACTCCCTATTCATTCCGACCCCTTTTATCCAATACACAAGCAACCACAACTTCCTCCCTTTTTTAAAGTCTGCACGATTAAATACTATCCAACTTAGTCAATATTTTCCTTCCTTTTACCCTATTTGTACACACCTCTTGACCCCAACTCATGGGATTTCAGATATAATTACAGTTGCTCATATACTGCTCCTAAAATCAAGGATCTTAAATCTAATTACCCAAACTTATAATTTTCCTTTAATAAATTACTACTTTACCTATTTACCCTCACCTTTCCCTTTTTATCTCACAACTCTAAAGGATCTGTTTCCAATTTTATCTTTGCTTAATCAATGCTTTTATTCTCCTTACTCTATCTCTTCTCTAAACCTGACCCTACAATTTAGGATTTCGAACTCAGGATTTTTCCAAATCTACTATCCCTCTTTGACCGTTTATCATTTTATTTCCTTCATCTCCACACTAGTTTTTTACCTCACCATATTTACTCACAATATCTTCCCTGATTTTAGGGATCTGTATTTAATTCCAATTCTAATTGATCACTACATTTATTTTCATTCATTACCCCTACAATTAAGGGTTTCAAATTCTAGCTTTGACCAAATTTGCAATCCCCCTTTGGCTCCTTATCCTCTTATTTCCTTATTTTCCACGATTATTTTTTACATCACCATATTTACTCATAATAATTTCCCTAATTTTAGGGATTTGTTTTTAATACTAACTCAAAATTATCAACACTTTTCTTTTCATTCATTATCCCAACTTGCCTTATATTTTCTTGCGCTCTTCCTATATAATGCTTATCTCCCTTTCACTTTACCTCACCTAGAACATCAAAACTTCTCTGCCTTCTCTACCGTTTACTCTATCATCCACCCCTACTCTCTTTCAATGGCTTCCTCCTCTTCCTTTCCCCAACTTCACCACCTTGATTTAACAAACAAAGAAGCGGATGCCATCTACACCCCCGACTTATGTTGGGATTTTGAAGAAGAGGACCCCAAAACTATCCTGATAGGGAAATTTATCTCTTCCGAACCAATCGATGAATGGGTTGTTCTTTCTGCCTTTGAGGGCATATGGAAGAAAAATAATTTAACGTTGATCACTATCATTAGGGAATCTTTCTTCCGCATCAAGTTTGCTACTACAAGTGATCAAGACGATGTTTTTGAAAGAGGCCCTTGGCTATACAAAGATGAATGGCTTGCTTTAGCGGAATTTGACCCGGCCAAAAGCACAGATGAGTACTCTTTCTCCTTGATGAGAATATGGTTTCGTATACTCGCTATTCCTGCACCCCTAGTGGAAGACCCTGATAGAGCCTACCTGGTGGGGCAATCTCTTGGTGCTATGGTAGGGACTGTCCTCTGCACTGATACTCGAAAGAAAGAAGGCAACATGACTGAGTTTCTCCGAGTCGAAATCATGCTCGACACAACTAAACATGTTCGACGCTTCCTCCTCATAGGCAAGGGTGAACGCAAATCTTCCTACAGACTTCAATATGAGCGATTACCATTGCTTTGCCATGGGTGTGACATTGTTAGCCACATTTTTGACAACTTCCCTGCCAAATCTACTCACGATCCCGATAAATTGCAATATAGAGAATGGCTCCGTTATCTACCACCACCACGACGAGACCAAGGCCCGAGGGGTCACATTTGAACTATTGGGCAAATTCCCTCTACCTCAAACCAACCACCTGTGGGTATGTTTTTATTCTCTAGTTTTTCGCAGAATTCTCTAATCCTCTTACTTCCTTCTTTTGCTTTCAAAGAATTTACTAATTTTTTCTTACCTTAAGATCCGAATGTAAAAGGAAAGTTGATTGCTGAACCAAATGATGCGTCAAACGAAAAGGGTCTCCCCTTTATCTTTCATCACCATCTTTCTTTTCTAAACCGATTTCCATATTTACAACTTACCCCTTCATTCTCTGAATTCATAGGTAACCTCAATGATGGAGATGCTACGTCCTTTTCAGAACATCCAATTGAGGATGTTAATCATATTGATGAGACTATGGGCGATACGTCATCTAAGCCACCGCTGGCAAAAGAGGCTAAAGGGAAAGTACCTAAACTGAAAGCTACACGAGTCACACTTCCTCCTAGAGCCATGGCTCCTCAGCCTTTGAACACAATCTTCCCCATTCCCGAACACTCTGTGGAGGGTGAATGGGATGTCCAGGATGACAGTGTACCAAGCCCTACCGCCCAGCAAATACAAAATTTGGATGCCCAATTGCGTAAGCCTTTCCTTCAAATAGATATTCTGCTTATTCATGAATTTGACCTCTAGCTCCTTAAAACCTATCCAAATGATATAGCTTCGGCTCCTTTTTCCGTTAATATACCTCCCATTCGTGGTACTAAATGGCGTTCCCCCATTCAAGTGATTCCCCAGCCAAAGAAAGCCAAACACTCTCTTTCGTCTACTCCGAAAGCTGGGATGAGCAGCTCTAAAAACTCTCCGGCGGTGGCTGACTCCCAGCCCTGTCGAGGGAAATGAGCGTGTTATGTTGGAACTACCAAGGTCTTGGGAAGGTCCATGCAGTTCATCACCTCCAGCAGTATGTTCGACGCACCTCCCCGGATATTCTATTTTTTTGTGAAACAAAATTAAATAAAGAGGCATGTAGCCGACTTAGTACTTCTTTAGGCATGCTTGAGGTTATTTCTATTGCTCCTAGCAATAATTGTTCAGGACTTGCTCTTTTTATATCTAATAATATTGATATTTCTTTGCTTTCGTACTCGATCGCTTTATTCACACTCAAATTCATCTTGCATCCTCTTCGATGTACTTCACTGGCGTACATGGGTTTTCCAAAACTAGTCAAAAAATTAAAACATGGGATATAATTGACTCTTTAAACAATAATAATGGGCTTCCTTGGCTCATAGGCGGTGGCTTTAACGAAATTCTATCTGACAATGAGGAACAAGGGGATTTTCGTCACACAAGGTCCCAAATCAATAATTTTCGTAATTGTCTCTCGCGTAATAGTCTTTTTGACTGTAAACCGACTACTGGGTGGTTCACTTGGACAAAAATCGGACCTAATACCCCAACTATCTTAGAATGCCTTGACCACTTTGTAGGTAATACGGCGTGGAAAGCCTCCAACCCCCATTTTCATATCATCCCGGACTTCGACGCCAAATCAGATCATTGTTTCTTACTATTGGACACTACCCCCACCTTACAAAACACTTCTCATCCTCTAACTCCTAAATTTCGCTTTGAAAATTGTTGGGCTACTAATGAAGAAGGCATATCTCTGGTTAAACAAACTTGGGCTAATACCAAGGGCCATACTCTTGACGAAATCCAAGCTATTGGTTCCTGCTTAAGGGACTGGCAATCACATCAACGTTATAATACTACAGGGCGTATTCACCTTCTTACTAAGAAAATTAACAAGTACCTCAAGAGTCCCCTAACGTCCTCTACTGAGGAAGCTTACATTGCGGCTAGACCTGAACTTAACAAATTACTTAACGAGCATGAAATCTACTGGGCACAACGATCTCGCAACATGTGGCTTTCTCAAGGAGACAAGAATACCCACTTCATTCATGCCCGTGCTAACAACAGACGGAAAAAGAATACTATTAATGGTTTATATGACACTGATAATAAAAGGTGTATTACCGAAAACGATCTTATGTCTATTGCATCTAACTATTTCCAAACCTTATTCACTTCTTCAAATCCTCTTTTCTCAGAACAGATCCTCTGCAAAATAACTACCACTATTACCCCAGCTATGAACGAGTCTCTCACTAGGACTTTCACTGCTGATAAAATTCTTCACGCCTTCCGAGATATTGATCCTCGGAATGCCCCTTGAATTGATAGCCTCCCAAGTGGGTTCTTTAGACAACACTGGGACACGGTAGGTGCGGATGTCACCACTCTTTGTTTAAACCTCCTCAATAGCTCAGCCGATATGGCATCGGTTAATCAAACCATTTTGGTACTTATCCCAAAAATTAAAGATCCAACTACTATGAGGCATCTCCGACCTATAAGTCTATGTACGGTGATTTACAAAATTGTGGCTAAGGTCCTGGTTAATAGAATGAAGCAAACGATACCTTTTTATATTAGTAATAACCAAGCTGCCTTCTTTCAAGGGCGCAATATCACTGATAACATCCTTATTGATCATGAAATTATGCACTCTATTAATACTGGGAATACCAAATCTTCCCATGGTGCTGCTCTTATGCTGGATATGGAAAAGGCCTTTGATAGAGTGGAATGGTCTTTTCTTGAAAATGTTATGAGCCGAATGGGCTTTGCACCTTCATGGGTCTCTATCATCATGAGTTGTATTTCCTCGGTATCCTTCACTATTAAGGTTAAAAATTCCTTTTCTCCTTTCTTTAACCCACAACGGGGTCTTCGACAAGGAAATCCTCTATCACCTTTTCTCTTCCTCTTCTGTACTCAAGGGCTCTCTGCGTACCTCTCTGAGGCTCAACAACAAAACTCACTTCCTGGCCTTGGTGCTAGCATATTAGGACCTAAATTAAATCACCTTCTCTTTGCGGATGATTGTGTGGTCTTTATTAACACCAACCCAGGGGAAGCTGAACATCTTAAGATGGCTCTCCAAACCTACGCTTCCGCCTTTGGGAAAGCAGTCAACTTTGAAAAATCGACTATTTTCTACAGTTCACGTGCCCCCCATTCCATTCGTGAAACAATTAATAATTTCTTGCAGGTACGCGAGGTGAATAACCCTGGAGTCTACTTGGGTGTCCCACTCCTCATTGGTAAGAATAAAACGGAGTCCCTAGGATTCATTCGTGATAAGGTTCATGACCGATTATCCAATTGGGATAAACAACTCCTGTCTTTTAGTGGCATGGAAATTTTTATCAAAGTTGTTTTGCAATCTTTGCCCCAGTATGTCATGTCGTGTTATATGCTTCCCCAAAAGATAATCGATGATATGACTTCTGCTATTCTTCGTTATTGGTGGTATGGTAAAAACAACAAAAAAGGCTGACACATGCTCCCTTGGGATCAGGTCTGTCTACCTAAATTCGTGGGAGGCATGGGCTTCTGGGATTTAAATAACTTCAATATTACGCTCCTAGGAAAGCAACTCTGGCGCCTTATTTGTGAACCAGAATCTCTGCTGGGTCAAATCTACAAAGAAAAAATATTTTCCATCTGACAGCATCCTTGATGCTACCCAACCACATCGTGGATCATTTGCCTGGAAAGGGCTTTACAATGCTATGCAACATCTCTATGGCGGTTTCCTCTATCGCCCTGGGATTAATAGAGGTATTCGTATCCATAAGGATAATTGGGGAGGCTCTTCTCCTATACATCTCTATGGGGAATACGAGATCTCCGATGAAGTATATGTACGCTGTCAAAACTTTATGATACAGAACCAAGCAGCTTGGGATCCAATCAAGGTCCGCAATTATTTCACTACGGAAGATGCCAATGCTATTTTGAATATTCCTATTGTAACCCCCTTAGCCCGGTCTAGACGCTTGACCCGAACTACGAAGATTACACGGGGAAAACCAAAGTCAACCCGAAAGTCAACCTTGATTAACGACCTTTTTTATTTTGATCTTGACTAGATGCATATTAAGCCTAAGTGAACACTCACGAATCATGAAAGAGAAAGGCACAGCGATCGGATAACATTTAGGGATTCAATTGCTTAGATTACGTGTTTAGGGACCAAATTGTAATTTTTGGAAATTAGAAGGACTTCATTGATTTTAGGATTACCATTATAAAATTAATTATATTACATGCTTCTCTGTCAAGTTTCAGCTTAAAAAGACATTCCAAGCTCAAGCAATTGCATCCACAACATTTAGGACTAAAATGTAAAGCATGAAAACTCAAAGCATTTCAAATCAGCATACAACGGTCAAATGTATCGGAACGCCTACCCTCCGTACCGAAACGTACGTATCGAAACGGTGTTGACCGTTTCGGTACGCGGGTATGTTCCAAGACCAGTATCGAAACAGGTCACTCTAGTGGCCAAACTGTTTCGAAACCTATGCAACTCGTTCTGAAACGTTGTGACCATTACAGGCCCCCGTTTCGAAACAGTTGAAGACGTTTCGATACGCTATGCCCAGTGACAGCAGAAATTGCTGGTTTTTCACCCTTTTACCCATTCAAACATGCCTCAAAGACTCTCAAACCATACCAGCAATTCACATTGATGCTAAGGAACATATTTAAGACTCTTTAACAAGAGCATGGCATCAAACACAAAATCACATAGTCTAAAGGCATGCTCCCTAATCCCAAAACCAATATAAGCAACCAAACTTCAAACCAAACATTAAAGACCATTTACAACCCATAAATGCCAACAAAAACAAGCCACAAACTTAGGGAGTTCAAACATATCTCTCAAATACAACCTTGGTTTCCCATTGCCATTTATCAAAGCTAAAGTGTATGAAAACATCACCATACATGAGCTTGTACTTTCTTGGATGTTCTTAACCTTCTTGATGCCCGAAAACACCTCAATTATCTGCATTATTAGTAAAAGAGAGCGTAAGCACAAATGCTTAGTGAGGCACGCTCTAAAGAAAATCAACACAATAACGCATATCATGAAAACACTTTCTCAAAAGCTTTTGAACAACATGCTCATTCTATCTCATGCTTGAAAACCATTCAAAGCAACATCTCCTTGAAAACACATGTACCTCAATTCTATCTCATGCATTTAAACCAATGCAAAACTCATGGCAAAGCCACACTCATGCTTGTAACACCAAAGCATTTCATATACAAATCTCATATGCTTTTTCTCATAGCATAATCATATCATCAAGGGTTCATGTGAATCAAAAATATTTTCATATATTATATTGGCATTTCACATCTCATTATTACTCGGATATGCGGACAACACACTAGACACTTCCGGTGGCATCTACCATCACTGTACTCACTCGTCTAGTAACATAATTTCTGGTGGAATCTCACATCACCGTACTCACATGGCGGAATCTCTCATCGCCACAAATCTTGGGTATTTCACCAAGTCCTACCCGATGGAATGCCCATCATCGATTCTCTCCCTTTGGATTAAACCAAGGAGCACGTACGAATTTTTAGTTTATAGTGCACTCTCATCCTATTGATCGATCAATTATATCCGGTAAGTATCTCAACATCTATGCCAATATATTATGTCAAATCATCAACTCACCTACTATTTTTCATGCAACAATCTCAAAACATTCTCATCTCATTTCAAAACCATAACATTTGCAATGCTTTAAACAAAAGCTCAAATCTCAATCATGCAACATGTTACTTCATGAAATCATTTCAAGCATCATCTCATGCTACAAAACATGCATAAAAACAGTAGGAATTTATCTATCTCAAACCATGAGCATGTAAAAGCATTTTAGAGGCAACCGCCACATTTAAGAGAGCAATCTAGCCAATACTTACTTCCGGACTTAGGAAGGTGTTTCAAACCTTTCCTAAATCCCCAAACCTTAATTCTTTGTCCCTCAAGGACTTCTAAAACCATACGCACTCACTGATTACATTTTGCGTGCTTGTCGAAACGTTATCTAGGCTCCCGGATCAACACCAAAGGCGTCCGAAGATGTCTCCCTTGTTTTTAACACATAAGAGCAGAGGATTGATGCATCATCATGCATTGAAATCATCAGCCACACTCCTAAACTCGCTGCTCTACTCAAACACCTCATTTCGGCCACCAAACACAACCGAAAACATCTCAAAACTCTTCCTAAACAAAGCCTAGCCAAGATCTATCACTTCTAATCATTTCTAAACATCAATTAACATCAAAAACCACTACAAACTCGTCCTTATACCTCCAGCTATGACAGAACACCAAAATCACCCCAAAAACCAACATTCTAGCATACAAAACTTAGGAAACCAAACCTATTCGGGATTCGATTGATAAAACCTCATTTGTAACATCAATTAACATCCAAAAAACATTAGAAAACCACCTCAAAACAGAGCCCAATCATTTACCACGAAAATCTTCAAGATCTCTTCCAAAATCTTGAGTTTTAAGACAATTTCTTGTTTCTAACATTAAAACCACTCAAAAATCATTAACAAAGGATTGATAACTTGGGAATTTCAGTAAAGAACTGATCATTAGAGGACAAGGATGAAGCTTACCTCTAATGGATGATTCCTCCTTGATTTGGGCAAGTTTTCTTGAAAATTCAATGTAGAAATCAAGAGGATTTGATGAGGAATTGATTAAGAATCAAAAGAAGATTGAAATCTCATCAAATGAAGTGAAAATCAAAGTATAATTGCTGGAGAGAATGTGTTTGGCTGAAAAGAATTTGAGAGAAAATATGTGAAAAGTAGTTATGAATAGTCAAAGGTAGTTTTCTTTTAATTAATCTTCATTTTCCTCTAATTAAATCATTAATAAAATCACCCAAATTAAGAAGAAATCTGATTTTAAAACATTTTGGTAAAATTAGCTCCTTAAAGATTCAAAGTTTCAATCCTTTACAAAACAGTCACTATCTAGCTTTGTAAAAACTGCGATTTGGTCACTACACCGAAATGTAGTATTTCCAAACCTTATTTTGTAAAATTGATTTCACCATAATCTTTCATATGTTAAATGAGGATTTTTAGATATTTTTATATATTTTTAAAGCATCCCGAACTAGGTGTTCCCTAAAGCTCCCTTTAAGATTCGAACCGTTTTATGACCGGTCCGATTCGGACTCCAAAACATCTAGGCCCAAATTTGGGGTGTTACATCTATCATTAATGATAACCGTGACACCATCCATTGGAACCCCAATGATTCCGGTGTTTACTCGGTCCGATCCGGTTACCAATTTCATCAACGGCCACCAGAACCTCGAAATCAACCTGCTCGAATCTGGAAAGTTCTGGCTAAATTAAAGGTTCTTCCCGAAGTTAAAACCTTTGGCTGGCGCATGGGCTCTGAGGTTCTACCTGTTAGATCCCATTTGCAAGCTTTTGCGCCGGACTCGGGTCCTTGCCCAATTTGCCAACTGCACTCGGAATCTATCCTCCATGCTCTTCGAGACTGTCCTGGTGCTTCGGTGGCACTCTGTTTAGTGGGCATCCCAAGATCTTTAATTAATAGTATGGCCCCTACCGGTCTCCGATGGCTAGAAAAGGGTGCTCGCCAATTGTCTTCTAATCTTTTTGGGCTTTTTCTTACCACTCTTTGGAAAATTTGGAACCGGCGTAATGACTGGGTCCACAATCGGCATCTGCAACCCCCTGGCTAATCGCCATCAATTCCCTAAGTCTTCACCGCGATTATTCTAATGCTATCTCTTCTTCCCCTTCCCCTTCGAGTCATCCACCACTCTCTCCTCCTTGTTGGAGGCATCCCCTACTGGGTACATTAAAATCAATGTGGATGGGGCTTTTGACCTATCCACTCGTGCAATAGCGGTTGGAGTTGTGGCCCGTGATGATTCGGGCGCGGTAGTTGGGGGTTTTGCTTACCCTTTGGTCAGTTGTTCAGATGCTGCTACTTCTGAAGGTGCAGGCCTTCTAGCTGGTATCACTTTTGCGCAGTCTCAGGGATGGAGCAGGTTGTTCTTTGAGACAGACTGTGCTTCCCTTGCAAACAGGCTCAACCATCTAGGGCCTGATCTCTCCCTTTGGGTCTGACGCTTCTACAAGCATGGGATGCTCTTTCTTCCTTTTCTTATGCTCATGTTCATTATGTAAGCCGCGAGGCTAATGTAGTTGCTCATACTCTGGCTACCCATTCGCTTAGAACCATGACTTCTATGTCTTTTGGTTCCATTTTCCCTGATTGTATCCATAACTTTGTACTTGGCGAGATTTCTTCTCGATTTATATAAATATATATATGGTACTCTTTTCCCCTTTTTAGGGATCTCTGGACCTGTGCCTGGAGATGTTAGTAGGGATTTTTAATGAGGCACATTTTCTTCAAAAAAAAGTTCAACGAGTCCATTTTACGACCCATTTCGACCCGCTCGTCCGAAACCACTAAAAATGATCGCGAAACTAGTTTTAATCAAATTTTAGGAATTTATATAGTTTATCATGAGCTTTCCAACAAGATTATATTGTAAAAACTCATTTTATGTACTTTTTACTCAGTTAAAAGTCCAACGGGTCCATTTTACAGCCCATTTAGACCCACTCGTCCGAAACCTCTACAAAAAGAACCCCAAAACTAGTTATAATCAAATTTTAGGAGTTCATATAGTTGACCATGAACTTTTCAACACGATTATATTGAAAAAATTCAAATTCTGTACTTTTTACTCAGTTAAAAGTCCAACGAGTCCATTTTACGGCCCATTTAGACCCGCTCGTCCGAAGCCTCTACAAAAATGACTAAGAAACTAGTTTTAATCAAATTTTAGGAGTTCATATAGTTGTTCACGAGCTTTTCAACACAATTATATTGCAAAAATTCAATTTTTGTACTTTTTACTCAGTTAAAAGACCAACATGTTTATTTTACGGCCCATTTCTACCCGCTAGTTCGAAACCTCTACAAAAATGATCGTGAAACTAGTTTCAATCAAACTTTAGGAGTTCATATAGTTGTTCACGAGCTTTTCAACATGATTATATTGCAAAAACTAATTTTATGTACTTTTTACTCAGTTAAAAGTCTAACAGGTCCATTTTACGGCCTATTTAGACCAACTCATCCGAAACCTCTATAAAAAGGACCGCAAAACTAGTTTTAATTAAATTTTAGGAGTTCATATAGTTAATCATGAGCTTTTCAACATGATTATTTTGCAAAAACACAATTTATGTACTTTTTACTCAATTAAAAGTCCAACTGGTCCATTTTACAGCCCATTTAGACCCGCTCGTCCGAAACCTCTACAAAAATGATCGCGAAACTAGTTTTAATCAAATTTTAGGAGTTCATATAGTTGTTCACGAGCTTTTCAACATGATTATATTGCAAAAACTAATTTTATGTACTTTTTACTCGCTTAAAAGTCCAACGGGTCCATTTTACGGCCTATTTAGACTCGCTTGTCCGAAACCTCTACAAAAGAACTGCAAAACTAATTTTAATCAATTTTTAGGAGTTCATATAGTTGTTCACGATCTTTTCAACATGATAATATTGCAAAAACACAATTTATGTACTTTTTACTCAGTTAAAAGTCCAACGGGTCCATTTTACGGCCCATTTCGACCCGCTTATCCGAAACCTCTAAAAAAATGACCGCGAAACTAGTTTTAATCAAATTTTAGGGGTTCATATAGTTGTTCACGAGCTTTTCAACACAATTATATTGCAAAAACTCATTTTATGTACTTTTTACTCAGTTAAAAGTGCAACGGGTCTATTTTACGGCCCATTTAGACTCGCTCGTACGAAACCTCTACCAAACGGACCGCGAAACTAGTTTTGAATCTAATTTTAGGAATTCATATAGTTGATCACGAGCTTTTCAACACGATTATATTGCAAAAACATAATTTTTGAACTTTTTATACAATAAACTTCTAACGGGTCCATTTTAAGGCACATTTAGACCTGCTCGTCCGAAACCTCTAGAAAAATGATCGCGAAATTAGTTTTAATCAAATTTAGAAGTTCATATAGTTGTCCACGAGCTTTTCAACAAGATTATATGTCAAAAACTAATTTTCTGTACTTTTTACTCAATTAAAAGTCCAACGAGTCTATTTTACGGCCCAATTTGACCCGCTCATCTGAAACCTCTACGAAACAGACCGCGAAACTAGTTTTAATCAAATTTTAGGAGTTCTTATAGTTGATCACGAGCTTTTCAACACGATTATATTGCAAAAACACAATTTATGTACTTTTTACATAGTAAAAATTCAAAATGATCCATTTTACGGCCCATTTAGACTCGCTCGTCCGAAACCTCTACAAAAATGACCGCGAAACTAGTTTTAATCAAATTTTAGGAGTTCATATAGTTGATCACGAGCTTTTCAACACGATTATATAGCAAAAACACAATTACTATACTTTTTACTCAGTTAAAAGTCCAACGGGTCCATTTTACGGCCCAATTAGACCCGCTCGTCCGAAACCTCTACAAAAATGATCGCGAAACTAGTTTAAATCAAATTTTAGGAGTTCATATAGTTGTTCATGAGCTTTTCAACACGATTTTATTGCAAAAACTCATTTGATGAACTTTTTACTCAGTTAAAAGTCTAACGGGTCCATTTTACGGCCTATTAAGACCCGCTCGTCCGAAACCTCTACAAAAAGGACCGCAAAACTAATTTTAATCAAATTTTAGGAGTTCATATAGTTGATCACGAGCTTTTCAACATGATTATTTTGCAAAAACAAAATTATTGTACTTTTTACTCAGTTAAAAGTCCAAGTGGTCCGTTTTACGGCCCATTTAGCCCCGTTCGTCTGAAACCTCTACAAAAATCACCGAGAAACTAATTTTAATCAAAGTTTAGGTGTTCATATAGTTGTTCACGAGCTTTTCAACACGATTATATTGCAAAAACACAATTTCCGTACTTTTTACTCAGTTAGAAGTCACACGGGTTCTTTTTACGGCCCATTTCGACTCCCTCGTCCGAAACCTCTACAAAAATGACCGCGAAACTAGTTTTAATCAAATTTTAGGAGTTCATATAGTTATTCACGAGCTTTTCAACACGATTATATTGTAGAAACACAATTTTTGTACTTTTTCTTAGTTAAAAGTCCAACGTGTCCATTTTACGTCTCCTTTACACCCTCTCGTCCGAAATCTCTACAAAACTCAATGTGAAACTAGTTTTAATCAAATTTTAGGAGTTCACATAGTTGTTCACGAGCTTTTCAACACGATTATATAGCAAAAACACAATTACTGTACTTTTTACTCAGTTAAAAGTCCAACGGGTCCATTTTACGGCCCATTTAGACCCGTTCGTCTGAAACCTCTACAAAAATTACCGCGAAACTAATTTTAATCAAATTTCAGGTGTTCATATAGTTGTTCACGAGCTTTTCAACACGATTATATTGCAAAAACACAATTTCTGTACTTTTTACTAAGTTAAAAGTCCAACGTGTCCATTTTACGTCTCATTTACACCCTCTCGTCCGAAATCTCTACAAAAATCACCGTAAAACTAGTTTTAATCAAATTTTAGGAGTTCATATAGTTGTTCACGAGCTTTTCAACATGATTATATTGCAAAAACACAATTTCTGTACTTTTTACTCAGTTAAAAGTCCAACGGGTTCTTTTTACGGCCCATTTCGACCCGCTCGTCCGAAACCTCTACAAAATTGACCGCAAAACTAGTTTTAATCAAAATTTAGGAGTTCATATAGTTGTTCACGAGCTTTTCAACATGATTATATTGCAAAAACACAATTTCTGTACTTTTTACTTAGTTAAAAGTCCAACGTGTCCATATTACGTCTCATTTAGACCCTCTCGTCCGAAATCTCTACAAAAATTACTGTGAAACTAGTTTTAATCAAATTTTAGGAGTTCATATAGTTGTTCACGAGCTTTTCAACACGATTATTTTGCAAAAACACAATTTCTGTACTTTTTACTCAGTTAAAAGTCCAACGGGTCCATTTTACGGCCCATTTAGACTTGTTTGTCTGAAACCTCTACAAAAATCATCGTGAAACTAATTTTAATCAAATTTTAGGAGTTCATATAGTTGACTACGAGCTTTTCAACACTATTATATTGCAAAAACACAATTTATGTACTTTTTACTCAGTTAAAAGTCCAACGTGTCCATTTTACGGCTCATTTGGACTCGCTCGTCTGAAACCTCTACTAAAATTACCGCAAAACTAGTTTTAAATAAATTTTAGGAGTTCATATAGTTGACCACGAGCTTTTCAACATGATTATATTGCAAACACTCAATTTCTGAACTTTTTACTCAATTAAAAGTCCAACGGGTCTATTTTATGGCCCATTTAGACCCGGTCGTCTGAAACCTCTACAAAAACGACCGCAAAACTAGTTTTAATCAAATTTTAGGAGTTCATATAGTTGTTCATGAGCTTTTCAACAGGATTATATTGCAAACACTCAATTTCTGAACTTTTTACTCAGTTAAAAGTCCAACCGGTCCATTTTACGGCCTATTTAGGCACACTCGTCCGAAACCTCTACAAAAAGGACCGCAAAACTAATTTTAATCAAATTTTAGGAGTTCATATAGTTGATCACGAGCTTTTCAACAAGATTATTTTGCAAAAACAAAATTACTGTACTTTTTACTTAGTTAAAAGTCCGACGGGTCCATTTTACGGCCTATTTAGACTCGTTCGTGTGAAACCTCTACAAAAATCACCGCGAAACTAATTTTAATCAAATTTTAGGTGTTCATATAGTTGTTCACGAGCTTTTCAACACGATTATTTTGCAAAAACACAATTTCTGTACTTTTTACACATTTAAAAGTCCAACGGTTCCATTTTACGGCCCATTTCGACCTGCTCGTCTGAAACCTCTAAAACAATGATCGCGAAACTAGTTTTAATCAAATTTTAGGAGTTCATATAGTTGATCACGAGCTTTTCAACACGATTAAATTCAAAAAACTCATTTTGTGTACTTTTTACTTAGTTAAAAGTCCAACGGGTCCATTTTACGGCCCATTTAGACCTGTTCGTCCGAAACCTCTACAAAAATGACCGCAAAACTAATTTTAATCAAATTTTAGGAGTTCATATAGTTGATCACGAGCTTTTCAACACGATTATTTTGCAAAAACACAATTTTTGTACTTTTTACACCTTTAAAAGTCCAATGAGTCCATTTTACGGCCTAATTTGACCCGTTCGTCTGAAACCTCTACAAAAATCACCGCGAAACTAGTTTTAATCAAATTTTAGGTGTTCATATAGTTGTTCACGAGCTTTTCAACACGATTATATTGAAAAAAACACAATTTCTGTACTTTTTACTCAGTTAATAGTCGAACTGGTCCATTTTACAACCCATTTAGACCCGTTCGTCTGAAACCTCTACAAAAATCACCGCAAAACTAGTTTTAATCAAATTTTAGGAGTTCATATAGTTGTTCACGAGCTTTTCAACAAGATTTTATTGTAAAAACTCATTTTCTGTACTTTTTACTCAGTTAAAAGTCAAACGAGTTCTTTTTACGGCCCATTTCGACCCGCTCGTCCGAAACCTCTACAAAAATGACCGCGAAACTTGTTTAATTAAATTTTAGGAGTTCATATAGTTGTTCACGAGCTGTTCAACACGATTATATTGCAAAAACACAATTTTTGTACTTTTTACTCAGTTAAAAGTTCAACATGTCCATTTTACGTCTCATTTAGACCCTCTCGTCCAAAATCTCTACAAAAATCATTGTGAAACTAGTTTTAATCAAATTTTAGGAGTTCATATAGTTGATCACGAGCTTTTCAACACGATTATATTCCAAAAACAGAATTTCTGTACTTTTTAGACAGTAAAAATTCCAAAGGATCCATTTTACGGCCCATTTAGACTCTCTCGTACGAAACCTCTACAAAAATGACCGCGAAACTAGTTTTAATTAAATATTAGGAGTTCATATAGTTGATCACGAGGTTTTCAACACGATTATATTGCAAAAACACAAGTTTCTACTTTTTACTCAGTTAAAAGTCCAACGGGTCTATTTTACGGCCCATTTAGACCCGCTCGTCCGTAACCTCTACGAAAAGAACCGCAAAACTAGTTTATCAAATTTTAGGAGTTCATATAGATGATCACGAGCTTTTCAACATGATTATTTTTCAAAAACAAAATTTCTGTACTTTTTACTCAGTTAAAAGTCCAACGAGTCCATTTTACGGCCCATTTAGACCCTCTCGTCCGAAACCTCTACAAAAATGATCGTGAAACTAGTTTTAATCAAATTTTAGGAGTTCATATAGTTGTTCACGAGCTTTTCAAAAAGATTATATTGTAAAAACTCAATTTATGTACTTTTTACTCAGTTAAAAGTCCAACGAGTCTATTTTACGGCCCAAATAGACCCGCTCGTCTGAAACCGCTCCAAAAGGGACAGCAAAACTAGTTTTAATCAAATTTTAGGAGTTCATATAGTTGTTCACGAGCTTTTCAACATGATTATATTGCAAAAACTCATTTTATGTACTTTTTACTCATTTAAAAGTCTAACGGGTCCATTTTACGGCCTATTAAGACCCGCTCGTCCGAAACCTCTACAAAAAGGACCGCAAAACTAATTTTAATCAAATTTTAGGAGTTCATATAGTTGATCACGAGCTTTTCAACAAGATTATTTTGCAAAAACAAAATTACTATACTTTTTACTTAGTTAAAAGTCCAACGGGTCCATTTTACGGCCCATTTAGACCCGTTCGTCTGAAACCTCTACAAAAATCACCGCGAAACTAATTTTAATCAAATTTTAGGTGTTCATATAGTTGATCACGAGCTTTTAAACACGATTATATTGCAAAAACACAATTTATGTACTTTTTACTTAGTTAAAAGTCCAACGGGTTCTTTTTACGGCCCATTTCGACCCGCTCGTCCGAAATCTCTAAAAAATGACAGCGAAACTGCTTTTAATCAAATTTTAGGAGTTCATATAGTTGTTCGCGAGCTTTTCATCACGATTAAATTGCAAAAACACAATTTCTGTACTTTTTACTCAGTTAAAAGTCCAACGTGTCCATTTTACATCTCATTTAGACCCTCTTGTCCGAAATCTCTACAAAAATCACCGTGAAACTAGTTTTAATCAAATTTTAGGAGTTCATATAGTTGTTCACGAGCTTTTCAACATGATTATATAGCAAAAACACAATTATTGTACTTTTTACTCAGTTAAAAGTCCAAAGGGTCCATTTTACGGTCCATTTAGACCCGTTCGTTTGAAACCTCTTCAAATATCACCACGAAACTTATTTTAATCAAATTTTAGGTGTTCATATAGTTGTTCACGAGCTTTTCAAAACGATTATATTGCAAAAACACAATTTCTGTACTTTTTACTCAGTTAAAAGTCCAACGGGTCCATTTTACGACGCATTTCAACCCGCTCGTTTGAAACCTCTAAAACAATGATCGCGAAACTAGTTTCAATCAAATTTTAGGGGTTCATATAGTTGATCACGAGCTTTCCAACACGATTAAATAGCAAAAACTCATTTTATGTACTTTTTACTCAGTTAAAAGTACAATGGGTCTATTTTACATCACATTTAGACCCGCTCGTCCGAAACCGCAACAAAAAGAACCGTAAAACTAGTTTTAATCAAATTTTAGGAGTTCATATAGTTGATCACGAGATTTTCAACACGATTATATTTCAAAAACACAATTTCTGTACTTTTTACTCAGTTAAAAGTCCAACGGGTCCATTTTACGGCCCATTTAGACCCGCTCGTCTGAAACCTCTACAAAAATCACCGCGAAACTAGTTTTAATCAAATTTTATGAGTTCATATAGGTCTTGACGAGCTTTTCAACACGATTATATTGCAACAACTCATTTGTGGTACTTTTTACTAATCTAAAACTCCAACAGGTCCATTTTACGGCCCATTTAAATCCGCTCGTCTGAAACCTCTACAAAAATTACCGTGAAACTAGTTTTAATCAAATTTTACGAGTTCATGTAGTTGTTCACGAGCTTTTCAACATGATTATATTGTAAAAACTCAATTTATGTACTTTTTACTCAGTTAAAAGTCTAACAAGTCTATTTTACGGCCCAATTAGACCCGCTCGACTGAAACCTCTACAAAAAGGACCACAAAACTAGTTTTAATCAAATTTTAGGAGTTCATATAGTTGACTACAAGCTTTTTAACAAGATTACTTTGGAAAAACACAATTTCTGTACTTATTACTTAGATAAAAGTCCAACGGTTCCATTTTACGGCCCATTTTGACCCGCTCGTCTGAAACCTCTAAAACAATGATCGCGAAACTAGTTTTAATCAAATTTTAGGGGTTCATATAGTTGATCACGAACTTTTCAAAACGATTAAATTGCAAAAACTCATAAACTGAGTAAAAAGTCCAACGGGTCAATTTTATGGCCCATTTAGTTCGTTCGTCCGAAACCTCTACAAAAAGGACCGCAAAACTAATTTTAATCAAATTTTAGGAGTTCATATAGTTGATCACGAGCTTTTCAACATGATTATTTTGCAAAAACACAATTTCTGTACTTTTTACACATTTAAAAGTCCAATGGGTCCATTTTACGGCCCATTTAGACCCGTTCGTCTGAAACCTCTACAAAAATCACCGCGAAACTAGTTTTAATCAAATTCTAGGTGTTCATATAGTTGTTCACGGGCTTTTCAACAAGATTATATTGAAAAAACACAATTTTTGTACTTTTTACTTAGTTAAAAGTCCAACCGGTCCATTTTACATCCCATTTAGACCCGTTCGTCTAAACCTTTACAAAAATCACTGCGAAACTAGTTTAATCAAATTTTAGGAGTTCATATAGTTGTTCACGAGCTTTTCAACAAGATTTTATTGCAAAAACTCATTTTATGTACTTTTTACTCAGTTAAAAGTCAAACGAGTTCTTTTTACGGCCAATTTCGACCCGCTCGTCCTAAACCTCTGCAAAAATGACCGCGAAACTGGTTTAATCAAATTTTAGGAGTTTATATAGTTGTTCACGAGCTTTTCAACACGATTATATTGCAAAAACACAATTTATGTACTTTTCACTCAGTTAAAAGTCCAACGTGTCCATTTTACGTCTCATTTAGACTCGCTCGTACGAAACCTCTACAAAAATGACCGCGAAACTAGTTTTAATTAAATTTTAGGAGTTCATATAGTTGATCACGAGGTTTTCAACACGATTATATTGCAAAAACACAAGTTTCTACTTTTTACTCAGTTAAAAGTCCAACGGGTCTATTTTACGGCCCATTTAGACCCGCTCGTCCGTAACCTCTACGAAAAGAACCGCAAAACTAGTTTGAATCAAATTTTAGGAGTTCAAATAGATGATCAAGAGCTTTTCAACATGATTATTTTTCAAAAAAAAAAATTCTGTACTTTTTACTCAGTTAAAAGTCCAACGGGTCCATTTTACGGCCCATTTAGACCCTCTCGTCCGAAACCTCTACAAAAATGATCGTGAAACTAGTTTTAATCAAATTTTAGGAGTTCATATAGTTGTTCACGAGCTTTTCAAAAAGATTATATTGTAAAAACTCAATTTATGTACTTTTTACTCAGTTAAAAGTCTAACGAGTCTATTTTACGGCCCAATTAGACCCGCTCGTCTGAAACCGCTCCAAAAAGAACCGCAAAACTAGTTTAAATCAAATTTTAGGAGTTCATATAGTTGTTCACGAGCTTTTCAACACGATTATATTGCAAAAACTCATTTTATGTACTTTTTACCCAGTTAAAAGTCTAACGGGTCCATTTTACGGCCTATTAAGACCCGCTCATCCGAAACCTCTACAAAAAGGACCGCAAAACTAATTTTAATCAAATTTTAGGAGTTCATATAGTTGATCATGAGCTTTTCAACAAGATTATTTTGCAAAAACAAAATTACTGTACTTTTTACTTAGTTAAAAGTCCAACGGGTCCATTTTACGACCCATTTAGACCCGTTCGTCTGAAACCTCTACAAAAATCACCGCGAAACTAATTTTAATCAAATTTTAGGTGTTCATATAGTTGTTCACGAGCTTTTCAACACGATTATATTGCAAAAATACAATTTATGTACTTTTTACTTAGTTAAAAGTCCAACGGGTTCTTTTTACGACCCATTTCGACCTGCTCCTCCGAAATCTCTAAAAAATGACCGCGAAACTGCTTTTAATCAAATTTTAGGAGTTCATATAGTTGTTCGCGAGCTTTTCATCACGATTAAATTGCAAAAACACAATTTCTGTACTTTTTACTCAGTTAAAAGTCCAACGTGTCCATTTTACATCTCATTTAGACCCTCTCGTCCGAAATCTCTACAAAAATCACCGTGAAACTAGTTTTAATCAAATTTTAGGAGTTCATATAGTTGTTCACGAGCTTTTCAACATGATTATATAGCAAAAACACAATTATTGTACTTTTTACTCAGTTAAAAGTCCTAAGGGTCCATTTTACGGCCCATTTAGACCCGTTCGTTTGAAACCTCTTCAAATATCACCGCGAAATTAGTTTTAATCAAATTTTAGGTGTTCATATAGTTGTTCACGAGCTTTTCAAAACGATTATATTGCAAAAACACAATTTCTGTACTTTTTACTCAGTTTAAAGTCCAACGAGTCCATTTTACGGCCCATTTCAACCCGCTCGTTTGAAACCTCTAAAACAATGATCGCGAAACTAGTTTCAATCAAATTTTAGGGGTTCATATAGTTGATCATGAGCATTCCAACACGATTAAATAGCAAAAACTCATTTTATGTACTTTTTACTCAGTTAAAAGTACAATGGGTCTATTTTACATCACATTTAGACCCGCTCGTCCAAAACCGCTACAAAAAGAACCGCAAAACTAGTTTTAATCAAATTTTAAGAGTTCATATAGTTGATCACGAGCTTTTCAACACGATTATATTTCAAAAACACAATTTCTGTACTTTTTACTCAGTTAAAAGTCCAACGGGTCCATTTTACGGCCCATTTAGACCCGCTCGTCTGAAACCTGTACAACAATCACCGCGAAACTAGTTTTAATCAAATTTTATGAGTTCGTATAGGTCTTGACGAGCTTTTCAACACGATTATATTGCAACAACTCATTTGTGGTACTTTTTACTAATCTAAAACTCCAACGGGTCCATTTTACGGCCCATTTAGATCCGCTCGTCTGAAACCTCTACAAAAATTACCCTGAAACTAGTTTTAATCAAATTTTAGGAGTTCATGTAGTTGTTCACGAGCTTTTCAACATGATTATATTGTAAAAACTCAATTTATGTACTTTTTACTCAGTTAAAAGTCCAACAAGTCTATTTTACGGCCCAATTAGACCCACTCGACTGAAACCTCTACAAAAGGACCACAAAACTAGTTTTAATCAAATTTTAGGAGTTCATATAGTTGACTACAAGCTTTTCAACAAGATTACTTTGGAAAAACACAATTTATGTACTTATTACTCAGATAAAAGTCCAACGGTTCCATTTTACGGCCCATTTTGACCCGCTCGTCTGAAACCTCTAAAACAATGATCGCGAAACTAGTTTTAATCAAATTTTAGGGGTTCATATAGTTGATCACGAACTTTTCAAAACAATTAAATTGCGAAAACTCATTTTATGTACTTTTTACTCAGTTAAAAGTCCAACGGGTCCATTTTATGGCCCATTTAGATTCGTTCGTCCGAAACCTCTACAAAAAGGACCGCAAAACCAATTTTAATCAAATTTTAGGAGTTCATATAGTTGATCACGAGCTTTTCAACACGATTATTTTGCAAAAACACAATTTCTGTACTTTTTACACATTTAAAAGTCCAATGGGTCCATTTTACGGCCCATTTAGACCCGTTCGTTTGAAACCTCTACAAAAATCACCGCGAAACTAGTTTTAATCAAATTTTAGATGTTCATATAGTTGTTCACGAGCTTTTCAACATGATTATATTGAAAAAAAACACAATTTTTGTACTTTTTTCTTAGTTAAAAGTCCAACCGGTCCATTTTACAACCCATTTAGACCCGTTGTCTAAACCTCTACAAAAATCACTGCGAAACTAGTTTTAATCAAATTTTAGGAGTTCATATAGTTGTTCACGAGCTTTTCAACAAGATTTTATTGCAAAAACTCATTTTATGTACTTTTTACTCAATTAAAAGTCAAACGAGTTCTTTTTACGGCCCATTTCGACCCGCTCGTCCTAAACCTCTATAAAAATGACCGCGAAACTAGTTTAATCAAATTTTAGGAGTTTATATAGTTGTTCACGAGCTTTTCAACACGATTATATTGCAAAAACACAATTTCTGTACTTTTTACTCAGTTAAAAGTCCAACGTGTCCATTTTACGTCTCATTTAAACCCTCTCGTCCGAAATCTCTACAAAAATCACCGTGAAACTAGTTTTAATCAAATTTTAGGAGTTCATATAGTTGATCACGAGCTTTTCCACACAATTATATTGCAAAAAAACAATTTCTGTACTTTTTACACAGTAAAAATTCCAAAGGATCCATTTTACGGCCCATTTAGACTCGCTCGGCCGAAACCTCTACAAAAATGACCGCGAAACTAGTTTTAATCAAATTTTAGGAGTTCATATAGTTGATCACGTGGTTTTCAACACGATTATATTGCAAAACACAATTTTTCTACTTTTTACTCAGTTAAAAGTCCAACGGGTCTATTTTACGGCCCATTTAGACCCGCTCGTCCGAAACCTCTACGAAAAGAACCGCAAAACTAATTTTAATCAAATTTTAGTAGTTCATATAGTTGATCACGAGCTTTTCAACATGATTATTTTTCAAAAACAAAATTTCTATACTTTTTACTGAGTTAAAAGTCCAACGGGTCCATTTTACGACCCATTTAGACCCGCTCGTCCGAAACCTCTACAAAAATGATCACGAAACTAGTTTTAATCAAATTTTAGAAGTTCATATAGTTGTTCACGAGCTTTTCAACACGATTTTATTGCAGCAACTCATTATATGTACATTTTACTCAATTAAAAGTCTAACGGGTCTATTTTACGGCCTATTAAGACCCGCTCGTCCGAAAACTCTACAAAAAGGACCGCAAAACTAATTTTAATCAAATTTTAGGAGTTGATATAGTTGATCACGAGCTTTTCAACAAGATTATTTTGCAAAAACAAAATTACTGTACTTTTTACTTAGTTAAAAGTCCAACGGGTCCATTTTACAGCCCATTTAGACCCATTCGTCTAAAACCTCTACAAAAATCACCGCAAAACTAATTTTAATCAAATTTTATGGGTTCATATAGTTGTTCACGAGCTTTTCAACACGATTATATTGCAAAAACACAATTTATGTACTTTTTACTTAGTTAAAAGTCCAGCGGGTTCTTTTTACGGCCTATTTCGACCCGCACGTCCGAAACCTCTACAAAAATGACCGCGAAACTAGTTTTAATCAAAATTTAGGAGTTCATATACTTGTTCACGAGCTTTTCAACACAATTATATTGCAAAAACACAATTTCTGTACTTTTTACTCAGTTAAAAGTCCAACGTGTCCATTTTACATCTCATTTAGACCCTCTCGTCCGAAATCTCTACAAAAATCACCGTGAAACTAGTTTTAATCAAATTTTAAGAGTTCATATAGTTGTTCACGAGCTTTTCAACATGATTATATAGCAAAAACACAATTACTGTTCTTTTTACTCAGTTAAACGTCCAACGGGTCCATTTTACGGCCCATTCAGACCCGTTCGTTTGAAACCTCTACAAAAATCACCGCGAAACTAGTTTTAATCAAATTTTAGGTGTTCATATAGTTGTTCATGAGCTTTTCAACACGATTATATTGCAAAAACACAATTTCTGTACTATTTACTCAGTTTAAAGTCCAACGGGTCCATTTTACGGCCCATTTCAACCAGCTCTTCTGAAACCTTTAAAAGAATGATCGCAATACTAGTTTTAATAAAATTTTTGGGGTTAATATAGTTGATCACGAGCTTTTCAACACGATTAAATTGCAAAAACTCATTTTATGTACTTTTTACTCAGTTAAAAGTCCAACGATTCTATTTTACATCACATTTAGACCCGCTCGTCCGAAACCGCTACAAAAAGAACCGCAAAAGTAGTTTTAATCAAAATTTAGGAGTTCATATAGTTGATCACGAGCTTTTCAACACGATTATATTGCAAAAACACAATTTCTGTACTTTTTACTCAGTTAAAAGTCCAATGGGTCCATTTTACGGCCCATTTAGATCCGCTCGTCTGAAACCTCTACAAAAATCACCGCGAAACTAGTTTTAATAACATTTTAGGAGTTCATATAGTTGTTCACGAGCTTTTCAAAAAGATTATATTGTAAAAACTCAATTTATGTACTTTTTACTCAATTAAAAGTCCAACGAGTCTATTTTACAGCCCAATTAGACCCTCTCGTCCGAAACCTCTACAAAAAGGACCGCAAAACTAGTTTTAATCAAATTTTAGGTGTTCATATAGTTGACTACGAGCATTTCAACAAGATTACTTTGGAAAAACACTATTTTTGTACTTTTTACTCAGCTAAAAGTCCAACATGTCTATTTTACGGCCCAATTAGACCCGTTCGTCCGAAACCTCTACAAAAATGATCGCAAAACTAGTTTTAATCAAATTTTAGGAGTTCATGTAGTTGATCACGAGCTTTTCAACATGATTATTTTGCAAAAACACAATTTCTGTACTTTTTACTCATCTAAAACTCCAACGGGTCCATTTTACGGCCCATTTAGACCCGCTCGTCCGAAACCTCTACAAAAATTATCGCGAAACTAGTTTTATTCAAATTTAAGGAGTTCATATAGTTGATCACGAGCTTTTCAACATGATTATATTGCAAAAACACAATTTTTGTACATTTTACTGAGTAAAAAGTCCAAACGGTCCATTTTACGGCCCATTTAAACTCGCTCGTATGAAACCTCTACAAAAATGACCGCGAAACTAGTTTTAATCAAATTTTAGGAGTTCATATAGTTGATAACGAGGTTTTCAACACGATTATTTTGCAAAAACGCAATCTTTGTACTTTTTACTCAATTAAAAGTCCAAACGATCAATTTTACGGCCCATTTCGACCCGCTCGTCTGAAACCTCTACAAAAAGGACCGTAAAACTATTTTTAATCAAATTTTAGGAGTTCATATAGTTGATCACGAGCTTTTCAACATGATTATATTGCAAAAACACAATTTCTGTACTTGTTACTCAGTTAAAAGTCCAACGGGTCCATTTTACGGCCAATTTAGACCCGCTCGTCTGAAACCTCTACAAAAATCACCGCGAAACTAGTTTTAATCAAATTTTAGGAGTTCATATAGTTGTTCACGAGCTTTTCAAAAAGATTATATTGTAAAAACTCAACTTATGTTCTTTTTACTCAGTTAAAAGTCCAACTAGTCTATTTTACGGCCCAATTCGACCCGCTCGTCTGAAACCTCTACAAAAGGACCGCAAAACTAGTTTTAATCAAATTTTAAGAGTTCATATAGTTGAATACGAGCTTTTCAACAAGATTACTTTGGAAAAAAACTATTTATGTACTTATTACTCAGATAAAAGTCCAACGGGTCCATTTTACGGCCCATTTAGACCCGCTCGTCCTAAACCTCTACAAAATTGATCGCGAAAGTTGTTTTAATCAAATTTTAGGAGTTCATATAGTTGATCACGAGCTTTTCAACACAATTATTTTGCAAAAACACAATTTCTGTACTTTTTACTCAGCTAAAAGTCCAACGGTCCATTTTACGGCCCATTTAGACCCGCTCGTCCGAAACCTCTACAAAAATGATCGCGAAACTAGTTTTAATCAAATTTTAGGAGTTCATATAGTTGACTACGAGCTTTTCAACACGATTATATTGTAAACACTCAATTTCTGAACTTTTTACTCAATTAAAAGTCCAACGTGTCCATTTTACGTCTCATTTAAACACGCTCGTCCGAAAACTCTACAAAAAGGACCGCAAAACTAATTTTAATCAAATTTTAGGAGTTCATATAGTTGATCACGAGTTTTTCAACAAGATTATTTTGCAAAAACAAAATTACTGTACTTTTTACTTAGTTAAAAGTCCAACGGGTCCATTTTACTGCCCATTTAGACCCGTTCGTCTGAAACTTCTACAAAAATCACCGCGAAACTAATTTTAATCAAATTTTAGGTGTTCATATAGTTGTTCACGAGCTTTTCAACACGATTATATTGCAAAAACACAATTTATGTACTTTTTACTTAGTTAAAAGTCCAACGAGTTCTTTTAACGGCCCATTTCGACCTGCTCGTCCGAAACCTCTACAAAAAGAACCGTGAAACTAGTTTTAATCAAATTTTAGGGGTTCATATAGTTGATCACGAGCTTTTCAACATGATTATTTTGCAAAAAATCTTTTTATGTACTTTTTACTTTGTTAAAAGTCCAACGGGTCTATTTCACATCACATTTAGACCCGCTCGTCCGAAACCTCTACAAAAAGAACTGCAAAACTAGTTTTAGGAGTTCATATAGCTGATCACGAGCTTTTCAACACGATTATATTGCAAAAACCCAATTTTTGTACTTTTTACTTGGTTAAAAGTCCAACGGGTCCATTTTACGGCCCATTTAGACCCGCTCGTCTGAAACCTCTACAAAAATCACCGCGAAACTAGTTTTAATCAAATTTTTGGAGTTCATATAGTTGATCACGAGCTTTTCAACACGATTATTTTGCAAAAACACAATTTATGTACTTTTTACTCATCTAAAAGTCCAGCGGGTCCATTTTAAGGCCCATTTAGATCCGCTCGTCCGAAACCTCTACAAAAATTATCGCGAAACTAGTTTTAATCAAATTTTAGGAGTTCATATAGTTGATCACGAGCTTTTCAACACGATTATATTGCAAAAACACAATTTCTGTACTTTTTACTGAGTAAAAAGTCCAAATGGTCAATTTTACGGCCCATTTAGACTCGCTCGTATGAAACCTCTACAAAAATGACCGCGAAACTAGTTTTAATCAAATTTTAGGAGTTCATATAGTTGATAACGAGGTTTTCAACACTATTGTATTGCAAAAACACAATTTTGTACTTTTTACTCAATTAAAAGTCCAACGGGTCAATATTACGGCCCATTTCGACCCGCTCGTCCGAAACCTCTACAAAAAGGACCGTAAAACTAGTTTTAATCAAATTTTAGGAGTTAATATAGTTGATCACGAGCTTTTCAACATGATTATATTGCAAAAACACAATTTCTGTACTTGTTACTCATTTAATAGTCCAACGGGTCTATTTTACGGCCCATTTAGACCCGCTCGTCTGAAACCTCTACAAAAATCACCGCGAAACTAGTTCTAATCAAAATTTAGGAGTTCATATAAATGTTCACGAGCTTTTCAACAAGATTATATTGTAAAAACTCAATTTATATACTTTTTACTCAGTTAAAAGTCTAACGAGTCTATTTTACGACCCAATTAGACCCGTACGTCTGAAACCTCTACAAAAATTACTGCGAAACTAATTTTAATCAAATTTTAGGTGTTCATATAGTTGTTCAGGAGCTTTTTAACACGATTATATTGCAGAAACACAATTTTTGTACTTTTTACTCAGTTAAAAGTCCAACGTGTCCATATTACGTCTCATTTAGACCCTCTCGTCTGAAATCTCTACAAAAAATCACCGTGAAACTAGTTTTAATCAAATTTTAGGAGTTCATATAGTTGTTCACGATCTTTTCAACACGATTATATTGCAAAAACACAATTTCTGTACTTTTTACTTAGTTAAAAGTCCAACGGGTCCATTTTACGGCCCATCTAGACCCGCTCGTCTAAAACCTCTACAAAAATCATCGCGAAACTAGTTTTAATAACATTTTAGGAGTTCATATAGTTGTTCACGAGCTTTTCAACAAGATTATATTGTAAAAACTCAATTTATGTACTTTTTACTCAGTTAAAAGTCCAACGAGTCTATTTTACAGCCCAATTAGACCCTCTCGTCCGAAACCTCTACAAAAAGGACCGCAAAACTAGTTTAATCAAATTTTAGAAGTTCATATAGTTTTTCACGAGCTTTTCAACACGATTATATTGTAGAAACACAATTTCTGTACTTTTTACTCAGTTAAAAGTCCAACGTGTCCATATTACGTCTCATTTAGAACCTCTCGTCCGAAATCTCTACAAAAATCACCGTGAAACTAATTTTAATCAAATTTTAGGAGTTCATATAGTTTTTCACTAGCTTTTAAACACGATTATTTTGCAAAAACACAATTTCTGTACTTTTTACTCATCTAAAAGTCCAACGGGTCCATTTTACGACCCATTTAGACCCGTTCGTCTGAAACCTCTACAAAAATGATTGCAAAACTAGTTTTAATCAAATTTTAGGAGTTCATATAGTTGATCGCGAGCTTTTCAACACGATTATTTTGCAAAAACACAATTTCTGTACTTTTTACTTAGCTAAATGTCCAACGGGTCAATTTTATGGCCCATTTAGACCCGCTCGTCCAAAACCTCTACAAAAATTCTCGCGAAACTAGTTTTAATCAAATTTTAGGAGTTCATATAGTTGATCACGAGCTTTTCAACAGGATTATATTGCAAAAACAAAAATTTTTGTACTTTTTACACAGTAAATAGTCCAAAGGGTCCATTTTACGGCCCATTTAGACTCGTTCGTATGAAACCTCTACAAAAATGACCGCGAAACTAGTTTTAATCAAATTTTAGGAGTTCATATAGTTGATAACGAGGTTTTCAACACGATTATATTGCAAAAACACAATTTTTGTACTTTTTACTGAATTAAAAGTCCAAATGGTCAATTTTACGACCCATTTCGACCTGCTCGTCCGAAACCTCAACAAAATGGTCCGTAAAACTATTTTTAATCAAATTTTAGGAGTTCATATAGTTGATCACGGGCTTTTCAACATGAATATATTGCAAAAACACATTTTTTGTACTTGTTACTCAGTTAAAAGTCCAACGGGTCCATTTTACGGCCCATTTAGACCCGCTCGTCTGAAACATCTACAAAAATCACCGCGAAACTAGTTTTAATCAAATTTTAGGAGTTCATATAGTTGTTCACGAGCGTTTCAAAAATATTATATTGTAAAAACTCAATTTATGTACTTTTTACTCAGTTAAAAGTCCAACGAGTCTATTTTACGGCCCAATTAGACCCGCTCGTCTGAAACCGCTCCAAAAAGGACAGCAAAACTAGTTTTAATCAAATTTTAGGAGTTCATATAGTTTACTACGAGCTTTTCAACAAGATTACTTTGGAAAAACACTATTTCTGAACTTATTAATTAGATAAAAGTCCAACGGGTCCATTTTACGGCGCATTTAGACCCGCTAGTCCGAAACCTCTACAAAATTGATCGCGAAACTTGTTTTAATAAAATTTTAGGAGTTCATATAGTTGATCACGAGCTTTTCAACACGATTATTTTGCAAAAACACAATTCCTGTACTTTTTAATTAGCTACCAACGGGTCCATTTTACAGCCCATTTAGACCCGCTCGTCCGAAACCTCTACAAAAATGATCGCGAAACTAGTTTTAATCAAATTTTAGGAGTTCATATAGTTGACTACGAGCTTTTCAACACGATTATATTGCAAAAACTCAATTTATGTACTTTTTACCCAGTTAAAAGTCCAACAGGTCTATTTTACGGCTCATTTGGACTCGCTCGTTTGAAACCTCTACAAAAATTTCCGCAAAACTAGTTTTAAATAACTTTTAGGAGTTCATATAGTTGACCACGAGCTTTTCAACACGATTATATTGCAAACACTCAATTTCTGAACTTTTTACTCAATTAAAAGTCCAACGGGTCTATTTTACGGCCCATTTAGACCCGCTCGTCTGAAACCTCTACAAAAACGACCGCAAAACTAGTTTTAATCAAATTTTAGGAGTTCGTATAGTTGTTCCCGAGCTTTTCAACAGGATTATATTGCAAAAACTCATTTTATGTTCTTTTTACTTAGTTAAAAGTCCAACCGGTCCATTTTACGGCTTATTTAGACACGCTCGTCCGAAACCTCAACAACAAGGACCGCAAAACTAATTTTAATCAAATTTTATGAGTTCATATAGTTGATCACGAGCTTTTCAACAAGATTATTGTTGCGTGTAAAAGTGTCTATCGCAATGTAGTGCAAGTGTACACGACGCAAGTAGTAAAGTGATACGGAAGTATCAGATATCGTCTCCACAGGGACTGGGCTAATAGCTTCACCTTGGATTACTCATGAGAGAGGAAAAGAATAGTTTAAGTTGTTTGTCACGAAAATAATAAAGAATACTGGAAAATAGGATTAAAATAATCAAGATATAGAGAATGGGCTGGTATTGAATTGCTTAGTAGTGCAGGTATTGCTAAGTCTAGGAAAATCTGCTCTGTCGATGTCCCCGTCGCGGCAGCACCCGTCGCGGCGGCACCCGTCGCGGCGGCACCCGTCGCGGCGGCAGTCTGTTGTTTGTCGCGGCAGCGATCACACAACTCTGTACTTCAAGTTTGGCAAGAATCCCTGTTGTGCCTTGGCCTATCTCTAGGTCCAAGTTTGTCGATGAACACATCTTTGATGATACCTCCCGGCATGAATCGAAGGATGAACACCGATGTTGTTGAATTCTTCTTTAGCCACTTAACCTCGTCCTATCCCTAGATCCGAGATAGTTCAACTATAAACTAGAGAACTCACACTTATTCCTTTCGTATACTTAACTCTCCCGATATTAAGTAAATAGATAACCTCACAATGCTCTCCCGATGCTCTTGCAAGATGTTAATAACCAGAATAAGAGAACTTGAAGTTTATTTTATTGAACATAAAATTCCTAAAACAAAAGCAACCCTTGCAACTACTTTACAAATCAACCCATGGCCCTAGGGGGAATTTATAACATGTTGAGAAGGGGAAAACGGCTAGGGTTTGGGAAGAAGGCTAGAGATAGGTGTTGTACTCTCCTAGGTCGAATTACATGCCTTTATATAGGCCTTGGGTTCAAGTTTTCTAATATGGAAGGAATACAACTTTAAATTAAAATACAACTATAATAAAGACTAAATCTTCAGAACATCAGTCTTTAATTCGTCCTTCCTTCTTTCTTGGGATATCTTCCTTGAACCTTGGGCTTGGCATTCATTCTGATCTAGGGCTCGGAAAAATATAGGAGTACTCCACGACATATGGGCTTAATTTTCTCTTTCTGTTGAGGCCCATTTTGCCTCTTCTCCTCAAAACTGCTGTCGTCCTTGGCTGTCACGGTGGCAACCATGGCAGCATCGTCCTCCTCGACTGCTCATCTAGTTCCAGCTTTTCTGCATTACTGCCCAGCTCCTGCTTCTCCATCTGCTACAACAGCAACCTGCAAAAATAACCAATTTCAGTAGAAACTGTGCCATTTAATATATTTGTGTTGTGAAACTAAAATCTAACCTAAATGCAATGAATTATGCATGAATGCAGCAGAAATATGGGTTAAATAGGGGCTAAAATATAGAACTTTTACACACTCAACAATTATTTTGCAAAAACAAAATTACTGTACTTTTTACTTAGTTAAAAGTCCAACGAGTCCATTTTACGGCCCATTTAGACCTGTTCGTCTGAAACCTCTACAAAAATCACCGCGAAACTAATTTTAATCAAATTTTAGGTGTTCATATAGTTGTTCACGAGCTTTTCAACACGATTATATTGCAAAAACACAATTTATGTACTTTTTACTTAGTTAAAAGTCCAACGGGTTCTTTTAACGGCCTATTTCGACCCGCTCGTCCGAAACCTCTACAAAAAGAACAGCGAAACTAGTTTTAATCAAATTTTAGGGGTTCATATAGTTGATCACGAGCTTTTCAACATGATTATATTGCAAAAACTCTTTTTATGTACTTTTACTTAGTTAAAAGTCCAACGCGTCTATTTCACATCACATTTAGACCCGCTCGTCCGAAACCTCTACAAAAAGAACCGCAAAACTAGTTTTAATCAAATTTTAGGAGTTCATATAGTTGATCACGAGCTTTTCAACACAATTATATTGCAAAAACACAATTTTTGTACTTTTTACTCAGTTAAAAGTCCAACGGGTCCATTTACGACCCATTTAGACCCGCTCGTCTGAAACCTCTAAAAAATCACCGCGAAACTAGTTTTAATCAAATTTTAGGAGTTCATATAGTTGTTCACGAGCTTTTCAATAAGATTATATTGTAAAAACTCAATTTATGTACTCTTTACTTAGTTAAAAGTCCAACGAGTCTATTTTACAGCCCAATTAGACCCGCTCGTCCGAAACCTCTACAAAAAGGACCGCAAAACTGGTTTTAATCAAATTTTAGGAGTTCATATAGTTGACTACAAGCTTTTCAACAAGATTACTTTTGGAAAAACACTATTTATGTACTTCTTACAAGCTAAAAGTCCAACGGGTGCATTTTACGGCCCATTTAGACCCGCTCGTCCGAAACCTCTACAAAAATGATCGCGAAACTAGTTTTAATCAAATTTTAGGAGTTCATATAGTTGATCACGAGCTTTTCGACACGAGTATTTTTCAAAAACACAATTTCTGTACTTTTTACTCATCTAAAAGTCCAACGGGTCCATTTTACGAACCATTTAGACCCGCTCGTCCGAAACCTCTACAAAAATTATCGCGAAACTAGTTTTAATCAAATTTGAGGAGTTCATATAGTTGATCACGAGCTTTTCAACAAGATTATATTGCAAAAACACAATTTCTGTACTTTTTACTGAGTAAAAAGTCCAAAGTGTCAATTTTACGGCCCATTTAGACTCGCTCACATGAAACCTCTACAAAAATGACCGTGAAACTAGTTTTAATCAAATTTTAGGAGTTCATACAGTTGATAACGAGGTTTTCAACACTATTATATTGCAAAAACACAATTTCTGTACTTTTTACTCAGTTAAAAGTCCAACGGGTCTATTTTACGGCCCATTTAGACCCGCTCGTCTGAAACCTCTACAAAAATCACCGCGAAACTAGTTTTAATCAAATTTTAGGAGTTCATATAGTTGTTCACGAGCTTTTCAACAAGATTATAATATAAAAACTCAATTTATGTACTTTTTACTCAGTTAAAAGTCAAACGAGTCTATTTTACGGCCCAATTAGACCCGCTCGTCTGAAACCTCTACAAAAAGGACCGCAAAACTAGTTTTAATCAAATTTTAGGATTTCATATCGTTGAATACGAGCTTTTCAACAAGATTACTTTGGAAAAACACTATTTCTGTACTTTTTACTCAGCTAAAAGTCCAACGGGTCCATTTTACGACCCATTTAGACCCGCTCGTCCGAAACCTTTACAAAAATGATGGCGAAACTAGTTTTATTCAAATTTTAGGAGTTCATATAGTCGATCACGAGCTTTTCAACACTATTATTTTTCAAAAACACAATTTCTGTACTTTTTACTCAGCTAAAAGTCCAACGGGTCTATTTTACTGCCCATTTAGACCCGCTCGTCCGAAACCTCTACAAAAATGATCGCGAAACTAGTTTTAATCAAATTTTAGGAGTTCATAAAGTTGATCACGAGCTTTTCAACACGATTATATTGCAAAAACACAATTTCTGTACTTTTTACTCAATAAAAAGTCCAAAGGGTCCATTTTATGGCCCATTTAGATTCACTCGTATGAAACCTCTACAAAAATGACCGCGAAACTAGTTTTAATCAAATTTTAGGAGTTCATATAGTTGATAACGAGGTTTGCAACACGATTATTTTGCAAAATCACAATTTTTGTACTTTTTACTCAATTAAAAGTCCAACGGGTCAATTTTACGGCCCATTTCGACCCGCTCGTCCGAAACCTCTACAAAAAGGACCGCAAAACTAGTTTTAATCAAATTTTAGGAGTTCTTATAGTTGATCTCGAGCTTTTCAACATGATTATTTTCCAAAAACACAATTTCTATACTTTTTACTCAGTTAAAAGTCCAACGGGTCCATTTTACAGCCCATTTAGATCCACTCATCTGAAACCTCTACAAAAAGGACCGCACAACTAGTTTTAATCAATTTTTAGGAGTTCATATAGTTGACCACGAGCTTTTCAACACGATTATATTGCAAAAACTCAATTTTTGTACTTTTTATTCAGTTAAAAGTCCAACTGGTCCATTTTACTGCCCATTTAGGCCCGCTCGTCCGAAACCTCTAAAAAAATGATCGCGAAACTAGTTTGAATCAAATTTTAGGAGTTCATATAGTTGACTACGAGCTTTTCAACACGATTATATTGCAAAAACTCATCTTCTGTACTTTTTACTCAGTTAAAAGTCCAACGTGTCCATTTTACGGCCCATTTGGACTCGCTCGTCTGAAAACTCTACAAAAATTACTGTGAAACTAGTTTTAAATAAATTTTAGGAGTTCATATAGTTGACCACGAGCTTTTCAACACGATTATATTGCAAACACTCAATTTCTGAACTTTTTACTCAATTAAAAGTCCAACGGGTCTATTTTACGGCCCATTTAGACCCACTCGTCTGAAACCTCTACAAAAACGACTGCAAAACTAGTTTTAATCAAATTTTAGGAGTTCATAAAGTTGTTCACGAGCTTTTCAACAGGATTATATTGCAAAAACTCATTTTATGTACTTTTACTCAGTTAAAAGTCCAACTGGTCCATTTTACGGCCTATTTAGACACGCTCGTCCGAAACCTCTACAAAAACGACCGCAAAAGTATTTTTAATCAAATTTTAGGAGTTCATATAGTTGATCACGAGCTTTTGAACACGATTATTTTGTAAAAACACAATTTTTGTACTTTTTACTCAGTTAAAAGTCCAACGGGTCTATAACCCCCTCGTCCCGGCCTGGGCGGCCGACCGGTCCGAGTGGGCTATACGGGGAAAACCGAGGCAAAACCCGTTAAGGCTCCTCTTCGGTTAACAACCCGAGAAAACGTTTTTCTTTAATTATCTTGTCTATATGAATTCAATTAGTCCTATGTGAGAAGCGACATCGGAAAACAAAACTAAACCGTACAAACAACACGTAATTTGATTTAAACTTACCATGTATTCAAGTTAGGTTGATTCCTAGCACACGCAACCAAAACTCACATAAACGATTACTAACAAGGCTCACAAGAAAGCTAACATCGAATAGGGCCTACTGCCCAACCCTTGAGAACCTTTAGAGATGTCAAAAGCCCACATTTCATGCCTGTGTTTCGAAACAGGCTTGCCCGTTTAGATACACGGGCCCCAGCTTAAAAAGCCAAACACTCGTACCGAAACGCATCCACCCCGTTTCGGAACATGGGTCCATTTCGCCTAGACGTTACGAAACACGTTCCGGAACAAGCACTCACAGTAGAAAAAATGTTTCGAAACTCGTATTAGAACAGGGGTTCACAGTAGCCAAACCGTACCAGAACGCGTTCCGATACAGGTGTCCCTGGAACCACACCCGTTCCGAAACAACCTCCCTCGTTTCGAAACGCCTAAAACCAGTGAGTTTCCAAAGCCAGTTTTAAGCATCTCTAAATGATCCCAAACGACCCCAACAACCTCAAGAAGCAAGACACAACATGCTTACACAACTCTAGAAGCATACACCACAATACAAGCATGCTTAAACACATAACTCACATGTACATAAAAGGGCAACCAAAAGGATAACCATGCATTCATTAAGGTAATAAGTAAGCAAGGTTCACAAGCCTTAGAACAAACACATAAGCATTCTTGATATGCATCATAAGCATGGTTTACAATCCAAAATAAGGCATCAACAAGCCACACCAAAGCATCATCATATTAAAGGAGTCTAAACAAGCTCCTAAACACAAAGCTACAACACAAATCCCCATTGCTTATCTATTACATCTTTAGCTTAAAAGTTCATACTTGAAGATAGCAAAAACACAAACAGCACACTTGGAGGCCCTTCTCCTCACACAAGCAACATAACCAATGAAGAATGCATGTTTTCTTACCTTCGAAGCCACTAGAGTCAAATATAAAATGCATGAACATAACATCAAATATCACGCCATGCTCAACATTTCCATCAATACAACCATAAGGAGACACATTTGACAAAACATATTGGCACCTAGCTATGACCCGAATACGCGGATAACAACCGTTAGAACTCACATCCAACAACTCAACCATTACATTACCTCACGGTGGGATTACACTCATCACCGTTTCACGCGGAGGGGATTCCACTCATCCTCACACCCCGTCGATGGGATTCTACTCATCACCGACTAAAAATATAATGAAGATTTTCAGGCGTACCCGTACTCCATCTTGGTGACTACCATCACCAAGACCACGCGCGCATTTCGACGCTCGTGTGCACACTAACATCCTAATGATCGATCATTTGTACCCAAGCATACTAGTGCCAATACTAACTCGCCACAAGATCATCATAACACAACATTTTTACCATTTCCCGTGCCTAGCACGTAGCCACCATGATTTACCATCATGCACTCAAATATCATCAACCACATGCATATCCCAATGCATAAATGAATCATCATGCCTCATCACAACATATATGCACAAAATGCATAGCAACATCATTCACATTTAACACATGAGGCATAGCACAACATTTAGAAGTTCAACCAAAGTCTTCTAAACTAAAGCTTGAGATTAGACTACCAATCTAATCCCAACTCTAGGTGGGTTTACCAAGCCCGATCTAGGTCCACATGCTCGAACCAACATTTGAAAACCAATTTAAAAATCGAAGAACCACTCACCGGACTTTCCAAACACAAGCAAACAACCGATCAAGCTCCCAACGGTTCTGGATTGATTCCTGAAGATTCTCCAACACCAAATCCCAATGCTAGCCAATCAAAGCCAACATAACAAACACAAATCAGCCCACAAATCACTGTAGCAACCCTCAGAGCACAAAACAAGCATTTTGGCCGACTAAGAACACCTCTAAACATGTATTTTCGAGTAGCCCATTTGCACAGCTAAAAACAATTGATTCCAACACTTTTAACGCACCTAAAAGCTTTCAAAATAACCCCTAACCATCATACAATCATCAACCCTCAATTTTCAAAACTAAATAGCCCCAAAACTTGACATTTGAACCATCTAAAACCTCTCTAAAACTCATATCAGAAAATGTTGTTAAAACCTTGTAAAAATTAACTATGTTGGACCATTTGGGCTACCAATAACATATCTAATGATAAGAAATCAAAAGTTTCAACAATAAACCATAAAGTTTGGATTTTTATTCTTTAAACTCAAAAACTCAAAACACAAAACAATGGGTTTCATTGAAAACTAAGAACATGAGTAGCAAGGGGAAGATGAGGACAACTCAAAAACGTTATTACCTTTCAAAAATCTTCAAAGATGAAGCAAGGAGGTGATGGAATAGTAACCTTTCATGGAGAGGAGAAAGTGTCGTGAGTTTTGAAAGAGAGAGGGGAGGAAGATGAGTAAAAATGAAAATTTTATTTGTTTTGTTTTATTTTAAAAGTCAAAGACATTTTTACCCTTAATGAACATGGATTATTACAATAGTGCAAAATCCATGACCATTGGGTTTAATTCTAAACAAGCCCAACATATTCATTTTATTGCTTTGAAAATATGAGGCCCAAAATAATATTTTAATATTTTAATTTCACCCGACCCCCAAACCTGGGTGTTACAACTCTCCCCCACTTAAGGAATTTCATCCCCGAAATTACCTGACGGAAACAAGTACGAAAACTGCTCAAGCATATCAGCTTTCCTCTCCCACGTGGCCTCTTCCACACCTCTATGTCGCCACAACACCTTGACCAACTCTATGGTCTTGCCACGCAACACCTTGCTATCAGAAGCAAGTATCTCAACCGGTTCTTCATTGTAAGACAAATCCAGATTCAGTTCTATCTCCTCAACGGGCATAACATGAGACGGATCCGATCTATATCTCCTAAGCATCGACACATGAAATACATCGTTGATCTTTTCTATCTCTGAAGGAAATCTCAAACGGTAAGCTACTAGCCCAATCCGCTCAACTATCTCATACGGACCGATAAACCTCAGACTCAACTTGCTTTTCCGGCCAATCGCATTACCTTCTTCCACGGAGACACTTTCAAAAACACTTTCTCACCCACTGAAAACTCAATCTCTTTTATCTTCAAATCTGCATAAGATTTCTGACGATCGGAAGCTGCCTTCAAACGGTCACAAATCAACTTCACCTTATCAGTAGTCCCCTTAAGCAAATCTGGCATAGGTAAAAATTTCTGACCCGCTTCGGCCCAACAGATTGTAGTCCTACATCGCCTACCATACAATGCCTCATAAGGAGTCATCTGGATACTAGCCTGGTAACTGTTGTTGTAAGCAAACTCGATTAAGGGTAAGTGCTTCTCCCACGAACCCTGGAAGTCAATCACACAACAATGGAGCATATCCTCTAATACTTGTATCACTCGTTCTGACTGACCATCTGACTGCGGGTGATATGAGGTACTGAAATGCAAACGTGTTAGACATATTTTGATTTTTGATATAACTAAAAGATTTAACTTGAAAAAAATTGTAAACTCTATATTCGGTTCAGATTTGTCAAATATAATATTTTTAACTTGAACAATTTTTCCCAAAAGGTTTAACTTAATACATATATGTATTTCTCTTTGAAAAAGTCAACAAAAGTCAAAACAATGCATTTTTAAGTAAAGGTTTCGAAACCATCTAGGTGGTTTCGATACCAGTTTGGTAGTAAGGCATGGAAACTCATTTTTGACTGCAGGTTTCGAAACCTCCTTAGTGGTTTCGATACCATTTTTACAGTAAGGGCAGAAAACCTGTTTTTGACTACAGGTTTCGAAACCTCCTTAGTGGTTTCGAAACTAGTGCTTGTAACGGCTAGTTTTTCAGTTTAAATTTCTCCCAGGTTTCGAAACATCTTCAATGGTTTCGAAACCACTGTGCAGGTGAGCATTTAATGCTCGACTTTAATGGCTTCCAACGGCTCCAAAGTCCCTCTAACGGCTCCCAACGGTTAGAAAACATCAAGAGCACATAAAAGAAGTCTAAGAATAGTATTGAAGCAACAAGAAAGCATATAGAAACATTCAAGCCTCCAAGAGTTCATTTCAAGCTTATTTTTCAATCTTTCTTGTAAAACACTAGAGTGTTCTTCATTGTAATTCTTGTGCTAGTGTTTCTTTGGGTGTGTGAGAGAGCTTAAACTTTGCAAACACATTCCTAGTGAGGATTTCCTAGTTTGCTTATTTGTATTCGTTTTTGGGATATGATTCAATAGACTTTGGGGTATAAGTTTATTGAATTGTGTAAGGTTACTCCTTATTCTTAAAGGAAAGACAAATTAGTGAATTTGTGGAAAATCCTTAGTGTGGTCACTAAGGTAGTGGATGTAGACTCCAATTAGGGGAGTTGAACCACTCTAAATCTCCTTGCAATTTTTACCTTTGCAATTAGTGTCCACCATTCCTTCAAAAATTCAATTCACCCCCCTTTTAATTTTGTTCGATCGATTGCCACTCTCATCAATTGGTATTAGAGCTTGGCTCATTGGAAGGTCTTACAACCTCTTGAGAAGATCCAAGAAGTGTGCAATCATCTACAAGGTCATCCATGGCTTCCACCTCCACCATTGAAGCTTGGGGCGATTCTCAACCCACCAACAAGCCTCCATTCTTCAATGGAGTTAATTATGCTTATTGGAAGAACCGCATGAAGCTATTCATTCAAGCTTTTGATCCTGAAGCTTGGAAGATCATCATGAGTGGTTAAACCGCACCGACTAGTAATATGGAGACATGGAGCAATGAAGAAAACAAGAGATTCTCCACAAATGTTAAGGCAATGCATCTCATATATTGTGCCCTTGGCCCGGATGAGTATGGAAGGGTGTCATCTTGTTCCAATGCTAAAGAGATTTGGGACACACTTGAAGTTACACATGAAGGAACAAATCAAGTGAAGGAGACCAAAATCGGGTTTCTCAATCTTAATTATGAAAACTTCAAGATGAACCCCGAGGAAGACATCAAAACCATGTTCGATCGATTCTTCGTGATTGTTAATGGTTTGAAGGGCTATGGAGAAGTGATTCCAGAAGATAAACTTGTGAGGAAGATGATCTACTCTCTTCCCGATTCACGATATTTAAAGAAAACGACGATTATAGAAGCGAAGGACCTCAAGACTCTCAAGTTGGATGAGCTCATTGGTTCCTTACTTACACATGAGATGATGTCAAAGGGTAAGGAAGGAAAGAAGAAGGAAGTGGAAAAGAAGAAATTTGGTGTTGCTCTCAAAGCATAAAAAGAAGATATTGATTCTAGTAGAGATGATGAAGATAAAGAGATGGCTATGTTTGCTAAGAGATTTAAAAGATTCATGAGGTCCAACAAAGGGAGAAGATTTCAAAGAGAGGAGTGCTTCAAGAATGACAACAAAGAGAAAGATCAAATTATTTGCTATGAGTGCAAAAAGTCGGGACATATCAAGTTCGATTGTCCCCAATTGAAGAAAAAGAGCTATGAGAAAGAGAAGCACAAGGCTCATGTAGCTACTTGGAGCGATGATGAATCATCCGACGAGGACGAGAATGAAGAAGCCAACTTGTGTCTCATGGCCATCGATGATGACTCTATGGTAACCTCTAATTCATCTTTTTCAATTGATTATACTTTTGATGAATTGCAAGAGGCTTATGATGAATTAGCTTTAGAGTATGAAGAGTCAATTTTTAAAAATTGAAAAATCATTTTAAAATTGAAAAATGAAAATGACTCTCTTTCCAAATCTAATAAGGAATTTGAAAGTAAAGTTGAAGAAATGCAAGTTAAAATAAAAGAATTTGAAAAGAAAAATCAAGATTTGCACAACTTACTTTCAAAGGTCCATGATGATCATCAAACGGAACTTGATGATCTTAAAGTTTCTTTCAATAAAGTTGGGACTAAATTTTTTGAAAAAGGTGAAAATTCAAGACCCAACTATGTTATGAAGAACTTTAATGGGTATAGACAAGGAGGTCATCAAAGATCATTTAATAGAAAGATAATTAGAAGCATTTGGGTTCCAAAAGGACTCATTGCTAACAAAGAATATGATCTCTTGTCTAAGTGGATACCAAAAGGGACTAAAATTGTAGGAACTAACTCTTATGGACCCAAAAGAGTTTGGGTACCAAAACATGCATAGTTCCCTTTTGTAGGTGTGTTGGAGCCATGGTGAGCAAATTGAAGAAATTGGAAAGCTCTAGACACGCTAGAAGAAATGACACCTGAAGGGGATATGACCTAATCAACCTATCTTGGTTCAAGCGGTAACATTTTATTTGACATACAATCTTTATTCATATATGTTGATTATATGTGTTTATGTGTTTTAAAACATGTTTAAATGTCCCCATATATTGTTTAAATGCTTTTAGTAAGGGGGTGTCATGTGTTGCATGTTTGCTTAATTTTTGGCCCTATGTGATCTTGTATGTCTTTTGGCCTTATAATTAGCAATTTTGTTTCTAGTCATTGTTTTCCATCTCTTGTGTGCTTATTTGCCTATCTTCACTTAAACTTGTTTGTTGTTCATGTTTGAGTGGCCTTAGTTAGCTTAGTCACTCCTAGCTTTATATTAACTTTTTAGGATCCAACTTTTAGCCTTGGACAATGTTTGTCAAAATGACATACTTCTTTGAACTTATTTCAAAGTGCCTTAAATACTTATATCTGTCATAAACCTTACTAATGCATTCTCAAATCATATAGAGGCATAAAAATGCCTATTTTTGCTGTTCCAGGGCAATAGGTATTGAAACCACTTACACTGGTTTCGAAACCTGTTTGGGCAGTGTTGAAATTTCTGAAATCTGGGCTAAGAGATTTCGAAACCACCCAGCTGGTTTCGAAACCAGTCGGGCAGTTTCGCGGGCTGGGACGGTTTTTATCCACGAAAATCACTCTTTAAACACCCAAACCCCTTTTCTTTTCTTCTAAACGTCAAAACCCTCAAACCCTCTCAAAAATCCTTCACTCAAACTCATTTTTGCTTCAAGCTTCAACAAGAATTCATCATCTTTTCTTCTTCAACATCTTTGGCTCTTGATTGTGATCTTCATTCAATTTTTTGGTGAGTCTTTTCAAAACCCTAACTTTTCAATTCAAATTTATTTTGTTTATTTAACATAATAGATATTACGATTGCTTAAAATTAAATATAAATTATGTTTTCTTTATTTTTTTTCAATCTTTCAAGCATGATTTCATCAAAACTTATTGTGTTTCACAATTTTTAATGATTATGGGTATTCCGATTTTTTTTTATTTTAGAGAATTAGTGAATGGAAATATTGAATTTGGGTTGAAATTTATTTGTTATATCTTGTACAATTTGCAGGAGGTTTTGCCCAATCCAACACAAACTCTTCCAAAAAAATTCAAACCCTTGCTCACCAAGTGTTTGTTAAAATTCCCCAACAAACTTTTTGAAACCAAAAACTCAAATTTCTCTTTAAAATAACGCCTCCTAGAACCAATCCCTCTAGATCCAAACGTCATCGTGTTGAAAGAGGTCAAGGATCTCGTTCTAATCAACCTCATCTTCAAACCCCAAACTTCTTAAATCTTTGTTTTGAACATAATGAAAAACTTGACCATTTTCATCAAGTTTATGAAGCCAAAGAAATTAGAGCCGAGCGAACCATTGATTTAGATTTTTTAACCTCCGACCTCTATGAATTTGATTTTTGGCCCTTGTTTGTTGAATGGGGATGGATGGGATTTCTGTTCATGATACTCTTGTTCATGATCCTAATGATAACACCAAGGTTGTTGAAATTGAATCTTTCCTTATGGGTACCCATTTTACTCTTTCTACGGCAAATATTGCTGATTTTTTAGGTGTCCCCAATAGTGGTGTTTCTAATGAATCCGAAGCTGTTCCTATCCAAGATTTTCATGATCATAGTCCTACCCACCTTCATATATATGATAGGCTTCTTCACCTTTTCACCACTTGGTTTTTCCGGCCTTCCAGTGGAAGATGCACGCGCGTGTGTCGTATCGACTATTGGTGGCTTCACCAACTTCGCACCGGTAACCGTCCAAATATTGCCAAAATCATCTTTGCTTCTCTTGTCAGTATAATTAGAAACCCTCATAACTTCTCTCTGAATTATGGATGTGTTCTAAGTCACATCTTTGAGAAGCTAAATATCGATACCTCCCTTGATCCCCCCATTCCTCTAAAGAGCAAGATTGATGAAACACCGACAAAAAAGTCTGTTTGGAGGTTTATTGATGATGAATGGGTTCACAAAAACGATGAAGATGAAGCCCACGTTGGTCCAAGAGATGTTGTTGCACCGGATGCTCCGCCTCCCATTACCATCGAGTCCATGTATGCAGCAATGGTCACTCGTTTCGATAACATTGATGCCCAACTTCGTAGCTCTCACTAGTTGCTTCGAAGCCTAGATGGTCGTGTGGCCTCATTCGAGTGTGACATGCATGATGTTTGTGGTCATCATTTTCCACCTACATCACCTCATGATGAGCCGGATGCTTAGGAGCTTATGTATTCTTATATGACTTTATGATATAGTATTTTGGACTTATTTTGATTTAGTTCCTTGGATTATGTTTTCAGGCTTTTTATGCACCTCGTTGGATATTTATTTTATGCATATGGTTACCATCAACGAACCTCCTATAGTAACAAGCTAGTCCTAGGAAACTCCTAATATCTGTCACTAACTTAGGTTGTTTCCACTCAACAATGGCTTCAATCTTCTTCGGATCAACTCGGATACCTTCAGCTGATACCACATGGCCAAGAAACACAACCTCTCAAATCCAGAACTTGCATTTACTCAACTTAGCATACAACTGATTACTCATCAATCTCTGTAAAACAAGTCTCAAATGCTCATCATGTTCTTCTGATCTCGAGTACACAAGGATGTCATCTATGAAAACAACTACAAATCGGTCTAGATAGTCTCGGAAAACTCTGTTCATCATGTCCATGAAAGCTGCTGGTGCATTCGTGAGCTCAAACGGCATCACAAGGAACTCATAATGACCGTATCTAGTCCTAAAAGCTGTCTTCGGAACATCACACTCCTTTACCTTCAACTGATAGTACCCTGATCTCAAATCTATCTTCGAAAACACTGAGGCACCCCTCAACTGATCAAACAAGTCATCTATACGGGGCAACGAATACTTGTTCTTCACTGTCAACTGGTTTAACTGCCTGTAGTCGATACACATCCTCATACTGCCATCCTTCTTCTTCACAAACAACACGAGAGCACCCCAAGGTGAACTACTAAGCCTAATAAAACCTCAGTCTAACAACTCCTGAAGCTGACTTTTCAACTCTTTCAACTCTTTCGGAGCCATACGGTACGGAGCAATAGAAACTAGAGTAGACCCTGAAACAGTCTCAATCACAAACTCTACATCTCTGTCAGGAGGCAAACTCGGTAACTCTTCTGGAAACACATCCGGATAATCTCAAACTGTTCTGATATCTTTCGGTCTAACCTCACTCATATTCGGATTCATCACATACGCTAAATAAGCCCCACAACCTATGAGCCTCTAAAGCTGACACAGCGTTCGACAAGAACTTAACGTTCTCGCCTACTACCACTACCTCGTAGTCATCAAAAAGCTTCAACGAAATTCTCTTCGTCTCAAAATCTACACTAGCTTTGTGCTCAACCAACCAATCCATACCCAAAATGATATCAAAACCGTAGAACGGAGGCTCCATCATATCAACAGGAAACACATGACCCTGAATCTTCAACGGACACCTCCTATACATCCGTCTAACTACAACTGTCTCACCGAAGGAACTAGTCACATGCATCCCTACATCTAAAATCTCAACAAGTATGTCTAACTTCTTCGCATGCTCACTCAAAATGTAAGAATGCATGGAACCCGAATCGACTAAGGAAAGCAAAGACATGGACTGTAACTCAAAATTACCTGCTATCACATCTGTGTCATTCCCTGCATCTCTCTCTGTGTAGACTCTAGCTAGTCCACCGGCCTCTGGCTGAACTGCCACTACATGAGCAAGATTCCTCCGTGCCTCTATCCTAGGTGCATCAGCCCTCGGCTGGAAGTAACCACGACTGCGCCCACGGCCTCTCCGATAGTCGATCGCTCTCGTAGGAGCCTGTGCCTGGATCGGTGCTTATGCCGCCTGATGCAGACACTCTCTCCTGATGTGGTCTCTCGATCCACAGTTCCAGCAAGCATGATAGTTTCCCCAACACTCTCCTGAATGCTATCTCCAACATCGGGCACACTCGGGCAAACGCCCTCCAGGTCTCTGGCCCTGATGGCCTCTACCATGGTGGCCACCACCACGCCTATGATCAAACTGTTGTCCACTGCCCCGATGCCTCTTGGCATCACCACGATCAAAGTTGTTGTGCCTCTTCCCTAAACTGGATCCTCCTGAAAGCTCGGTCAGCCCCAAGCTATGCTCGATGTCCTTGGCCCTAGCGACCAAGACATCAAAATTAGAATAATCAGTAGCCAAGGTGTACCTTTTGACCTCTTCATGAAGCCCATACCTGAACCGATCACAACGGTCCCTCTCAGTAGGAACCAACTTCGGAGCATACTGACTCAATCGGACAAAACAGATCTCATAATCTGTCACTGATGTGTCTCTTTGAACAAGAGCCATGAACTCCCTCTTCTTCTCATCTAAATATTTCGGGCTCAAATACCTCTTTCTGAAAGCAGTCTCAAAGAAATCCCAACTTATCTCGGCCTCAGGCACGCCAGTAGTAATGGTGACCCACTAGGTGTAGGCATCACCATGAAGCAATGAAACTACATAGCCCAATTTACGAGCCCCAACACATCCCATCTGAGCCAAAATATGGACTGTCTTCTCTAACCACAACTCTGATCTCTCAGGCGTAGATCCCCTGAACTCATCCGCTTCGAGGCTATGGAGCCTCTCTAAAGGTAAGCTAGCATCATCTCCTCTCGGCTGAGCTGCAGCCTGAGCTCCGACAACTGCAGCCTAAAACGCTCCCGCTATAGCTTGAACTAGCGGAGCCATGTCTATCCCTGCAGGACCATGGCCACCCTGGCCAACCTGAGGTCCCGCTCCCTCAGCTCTAGCCTCGCCTTCCACATCAGGCTGAGGAGGTGGTGGTGGTGGAGGAGCTCCGACTCCAACAGCAGGCTCATCCACAGGAGCCTCTACTCCAACCACCGACTCATTAACAGGAGCCACAACACGGGGTTCCTGACGAACCAACCTGGGTCTACCTCTAGGCCTCGACATAACAGCTCACAGACACCAACTACAACAACAACACACAAAAATTGGGTTAGCAAGGGCAAGGGTCCAAGTGGCTCAAGTATGTTTCCCCCACTTAAAAATCCTTTTTCCGATGTAATAGAAGCAATGAAACTCTACTCAACATGCTTCAAACAATACACACATACGATCAATTAAGCAAACATCAAAGCATACTTGATAAGCAAGCAAACATACTTACATGGCAAGCAAACACCATTCAATTGCAACACAAGAATTTAACTTAACTAACTTACCTGCTCGAGGTCTCGGAAACCTCAGGCTCTGATACCAACAAGTGTAACCCCTCGTCCCAGCCTGGGCGGCCGACCGGTCCGAGTGGGCTACACGGGGAAAATCAAGGCAAAACCCGTTAAGGCTCCACTTCGGTTAACAACCCGAGAAAACTTTTTCTTTAATTATCTTGTCTAGATGAATTTAATTAGTCCTATGTGAGAAGCGACAACGGAAAACAAAACTAAACCATACAAACGGCACGTAATTTGATTTAAACTTACCATGTATTCAAGTTAGGTTGATTCCTAGCACACGCGACCAAAACTCACATAAAAGATTACTAACAAGGCTCACAAGAAAGCTAACATCGAACAGGGCCTAAGGCCGAACCCTTGAGAACCTTTAGAGATGTCAAAAGCCCACATTTCATGCTTGTGTTTCGAAACAGGCTTGCCTGTTTTGATACACGGGCCCCAGCTTCAAAAGCCAAACACACGTACTGAAACGCATCCACCCCGTTTCAGAACAGTGGTCCATTTCGCCTAGACGTTACAAAACACGTTCCGAAACAGGCACTCATAGTAGCAAAAACATTTTGAAACTCGTATCGAAACAGGGGTTCACAGTAGCCAAACTGTACCGGAACGCGTTCCGATACAGGTGTCCCTGTAACCACACCCGTTCCGAAACAACCTCTCTCGTTCCGAAACGCCTGCAACCAGTGAGTTTCCAAAACCAGTTTTAAGCATCTCTAAACGATCCCAAACGACCCCAACAACCTCAAGAAGCAAGACACAACATGCGTACACAACTCTAGAGGCATACATCCTAGTACAAGCATGATTAAACACATAACTCACATGTACATAAAAGGGCAACCAAAAGGATAACCATGCATTCATTAAGGTAATAAGCAAGAAAGGTTCACAAGCCTTAGAACAAACACATAAGCGTTCATGATACGCATCATAAGCATGGTTTACAATCCAAAATAAGGCATCAACAAGCCACACCAAAGCATCAACATATTAAAGAAGTCTAAACAAGCTCCTAAACACAAAGCTACAACACAAATTCCCATTGCTTATATATTACATCTTTAGCTTAAAAGTTCATACTTGAAGATGGAAAAAGCAAAAATAGCACACTTGGAGGCCCTTCTCCTAGCACAAGCAACCCACAAACTAAGGATCTGCATTGTCGAACAAAAGAGAGCGTAAGCGTAAATAATAGTGAGGGTAAGCTCATAAAACAAACCTCGACAATGCAAGGTCCAAGCACGAGCAACATAACCAAGGAAGAATGCATGTTTTCTTGCCTTCGAAACCACAAGAGTCAAATATAAAATACATGAACATAACATCAAATATCATGCCATGCTCAAATTGTCCATAAATACAACCAAAATGAGACACATTTGACAAAACGTATTGGCACCTAGCTTTGACCCGAATACGCGGATAACAACCGTTGGAACTCACATCCAACAACTCAACCATTACATTAACTCACGGTGGGATTACACTCATCACCGTTTCACGCAGAGGGGATTCCACTCATCCAGTCATCCTCACGCCCCGTCGATGGGATTCCACTCATCTTCACGCCCCGTCGATGGGATTCCACTCATCCTCACGCCCCGTCGATGGGATTCCACTCATCCTCACGCCCCGTCGATGGGATTCCACTCATCACCGACCAAAAATATAATGAAGATTCCACTCATCCTAACATCCTAATGATCGATCATTTGTACCCAAGCATACTGTACTTTTTACTCAGTTAAAAGTTAAACTATACCATTTTACGGCCCATTTCGACCCGCTCATCCGAAACCTCTACAAAACGGACCGCAAAATTAGTTTTAATCAAATTTTAGGAGTTCATATAGTTGATCTAGAGCTTCTCAAAACGATTATATTGTAAAAACACAATTTATGTACTTTTTACACAGTAAACGTCTAATGGGTCCATTTTACGGCCCATTTAGGCCCGCTCGTCTGAAACGTCTAAAAAAATGACCGCGAAATTAGTTTTAATCAAATTTTAGGAGTTCATATAGTTGATCACGAGCTTTTCAACATGATTACATTGCAAAAACACAATTCATGTACTTTTTAATCACTATGAAACTAGTTTTAATCACTATGAAACTAGTTTTAATCAAAATTTAGTAGTTCATATAGTTGTTCAAGAGCTTTTCAGCATGATTATATTGCAAAACTCAATTATTGTACTTTTTACTCAGTTAAAAGTCCAACGGGTCCATTCTACGGCCCATTTTGACCCGCTTGTCTGAAACCTCTAATAAAATGATCGCGAAACTAGTATGAATCAAATTTTAGAAGTTCTTGTAGTTGTTCACGAGCTTTTCAACACGATTATATTGCAAAAACTCATTGTATGTACTTTTTACTCAGTTAAAAGTCCAACTGGTCCATTTTACGGAACATTTAGACCCGCTCGTCTGAAACGTCCACAAAAAAAATAAAACTAGTTTTAATCAATGTTTAGGAGTTCATATAGTTGATCACGAGCTTTTCAACACGATTATATTGCAAAAACACAATTTCTGCACTTTTTACTCAGTTAAAAGTCCAACGAGTCCATTTTACGGCCCATTTAGACCCGCTCATCTGAAACCTCTACAAAAATCACCGTGAAACTAGATTTAATCAAATTTTAGGATTTCATATAGTTGTTCACGATCTTTTTAATAAGATTATATTGCAACAACTCATTTTCTATACTTTTTACTCGGTTAAAAGTCCAACAAGTCTATTTTACAGCCCATTTAGACCCGCCCGTCCGAAACCTCTACAAAACGGACTGCGAAATTAGTTTAAATCAAATTTTAGGAGTTCATATAGTTGATCATGAGCTTTTTAACACGATTATATTGCAAAAACACTATTTCTGTACTTTTTGCACAGTAAACGTCCAACGGGTCCATTTTACGGCCCATTTAGACCTGCTCGTCCGAAACCTCTACAAAAATGACCGCGAAACTAGTTTTAATCAAAATTTAGGAGTTCATATAGATAATCATGAGATTTTCAACACGATTGTATTGCAAAAATATATTTCTGTACTTTTTACTCAATTAAAAGTCAAACGAGTCCATTTTACGGCTCATTTCGACCCGCTCGTCCGAAACCTCTACAAAAAGGACCGCAAAACTAGTTTTAATCAAATTTCAGGAGTTCATATAGTTGATCACGAGCTTTTCAACACGATTATATTACAAAAACACAATTTCTATACTTTTTTACTCAGTTAAAAGTCCAACGGGTCTATTTTACAGCCCGTTTAGACCCGCTCGTCCGACACCTCAACAAAAAGGGCCGCAAAACTTCTTTTAATCAAATTTTAGGAGTTCATATAGTTGACCACGATCTTTTCAAACACGATTATATTGAAAATACTCAATTTCTATACTTTTTACTTAGTTAAAAGTCCAACGGATCCATTCTACGGATATTTGGACCTGCTCGTCTGAAACCTCTAGAAAAATGACCGCGAAACTAGTTTGAATCAAAATTTAGGAGTTCATATAGATAATCATGAGCTTTTCAACACGATTATGTTGCAAAAAAACAATTTATGTACTTTTTAGTCAATTAAAAGTCAAGCGGGTCTATTTTACGGCCTATTTCAACCCGCTCGTCCGAAACCTCTACAAAAATGATCGTGAAACTAGCTTTAATCAAATTTTAGGAGTTCATATAGTTGATCATGAGTTTTGCAAAATGATTATTTTTGCAAAAACACAATTTCTGTACTTTTTACTCAGTTAAAAGTCAAACGGACCATTTTACGGCCCATTTAGACCCGCTCGTCCGAAACCTCTACAAAAATCACCGTGAAACTAGTTTTAATCAAATTTTAGGAGTTCATATAGTTGTTCACGAGCTTTTCAACAATATTTTATTGCAAAAACTCATTTTCTGTACTTTTTACTCAGTTAAAATTCCAACGGGTCTATTTTACGGCCCACTTAGACCCGCTCGTCCGAAACCTCTACAAAACGGACCGCAAAATTAGTTTTAATCAAATTTTAGGAGTTCATATAGTTGATCAGGAACTTTTCAACACGATTATATTGCAAAAACACAATTTCTGTACTTCTTACTCAGTAAACGTCCAACGGGTCCATTTTACGGCCCATTTAGACCCGCTCGTCCGAAACCTCTACAAAAATGACCGTGAAACTAGTTTTAATCAAAATTTAGGAGTTCATATAGATAATCATGAGCTTTTCGACATGATTATATTGCAAAAACACAATTTCTGTACTTTTTATGCAATTAAAAGTAAAACGGGTCCATTTTACGGCTTATATCGACCCGCTCGTCCGAAACCTATACAAAAATGACCGCAAAACTAGTTTTAATCAAATTTCAAGAGTTCATATAGTTGAGCACCAGCTTTTCAACACGGTTATTTTGCAAAAACACAATTTCTACACTTTTTACTCAGTTAAAAGTCCAACGGGTCGATTTTACGGCCCGTTTAAACCCGCTCGTCCGAAACTTCAACCAAAAAGACCGCAAAACTAGATTTAATCAAATTTTAGGAGTTCATATAGTTGACCACCATCTTTTCAACACGATTTTATTGAAAATACTCAATTTCTGTACTTTTTACTTGGTTAAAAGTCTAAAGGATCCATTTTACGGCCCATTTAGACACACTCGTCCAAAACCTCTACAAAAATGACCGCGAAACTAGTTTTAATCAAATTTTAGGAGTTCATATAGTTGTTCATAAGCTTTTCAACACGATTATATTGCTAAAACTCAATTTCTGTACTTTTTACTTAGTTAAAAGTCGAACGGGTCCATTTTACGGCCAATTTCGACCCGCTCGTCCGAAACCTCTACAAAAATGATCACGAAACTAGTTTTAATCAAATTTTAGGAGTTCATATAGTTGTTCACGAGCTTTTCAACACGATTATAAGGCAAACACTCATTTTATGTACTTTTTAGTTAGTTAAAAGTCCAACGGGTCCATTTTACGGCCTATCTAGACCCGCTCATCCGAAACCTCTACAAAAAGGATCGCAAAACTAGTTTTAATCAAATTTTAGGAGTTCATATAGTCGATCACGAGCTTTTCAACACGATTATTTTGCAAAAACACAATTTCTAAAATTTTTACTTAGTTAAAAGTCAAACGGGACCATTTTACGGCCCATTTAGACCCGCTCGTCCGAAACCTCTACAAAAATGACCGCGAAACTAGTTTTAATGAAATTTTAGGAATTCATATAGTTGTTCACGAGCTTTTCAACACGATTATATTGCAAAAACTAAATTTATGTACTTTTTACTCAGTTAAAATTCAAACGGGACCATTTTTCGGCCCATTTAGACCTGCTCGTCCGAAACCTCTACAAAAATCACAGCGAAACTAGTTTTAATCAAATTTTAGGACTTCATATAGTTGTTCACAAGCTTTTCAACAAATTATATTGCAAAACTCATTTTCTGTAATTTTCACTCAGTTAAAATTCCAACGGGTCTATTTTACGGCCCATTTAGACCTGTGTAACCCCCTCGTCCCGGTCCAGACGATTGACCGGTCCGAGTGGGCCACACGGGGAAAACCGAAGCGAAACCCGTTAAGGTTCCTCCTCGGTTAACGACCCAGAAAATTTCTTTTTAATTAAATCTTTTTAAAGGCTCATTCGAATCCTACGTGATCATAACAGCGGAAAGAAGAGCATTCATAAAACAATAACTCGATCAACCTATGCAAAACAGTCCATTTTTAAATGATTAAGCAGGCCGTTTCGAAACACCCTCAAGGTGTATCGAAACGCCTTGACCTGGTCAACGGTTCTAAGCCTACACGAAGAGGCCGTATCAGAACGGAGGTCAACCGTTCCGAAACACCCTCCATGGTCAACTTCTCGTGGTCAACGAGATTTTGACCGTTTCAAAACCCTTAGACTCGTTTCGGTACACCTTCATCTCGTCATTTTCTCAGAATTCCAGTAGCAAAAATGTACCGAAACGGCCTCTACGCGTTTCGAAACGCCCGGCCAAAAACAAAGGGACTATATCGAAACAGGGTAAACCGTTTCGAAGCGCCCCCTGTCTGCAGACTAGTTTTAGCTGGTTTATGGCACAAGGATGTCCCTAAACCCCTCTAAAACTTCAAACATCACACTAACATCAATCCTAAGGCAAACCAACATATCAAGCATGCTTGAAACATTAATACAACAAAGCTAAACACTAAAGGCAACAACATCACAAAGCCCTACATCCATACATAACATTAAAGGTATTAAGCTTCAACATGGCCAACACTTAGGCAAAATAAGATAGGTAAAGGCCAATATGGTTTACAAGCAACATGGCATTTAAATCCCAACCAACAAAGCATATAAAAGGAGTCTAGAGTGCTCCTAGCAACAACAACAACACCATAATCCAAAAGCATCATAACACGGTTACATGTCCCATTGCTTGACCATTACATCATAATTAAAATGTTCATACTTGGTAGCTAAACAAGCACCACGAAGCACACTTGGAGGCCCCCTTCTTACACTTAGCAACCCACGAACTAAGGATCTGCATTGTCGAACAAAGAGAGAGCGTAAGCAATAAAGCTTATGAGGGTAAGCTCTTTAAAAACAAACCTCGACAATGCAGGGTCCAAGCACGATCTCAACCAAGGTAAATGCATGATTACCAAATATCCTCAAGAGCCAAAAGTCAAAGATGCATGAACAATATTCAATTATATGCCATGCTCAACAAGCTCTATTTCACAACATATGTAAACACATATAAACATCCAAGTAGAAATCACATTCTACAACACATTGATACACATATCAATCAACATTGCACCTAGCTATGACCCGAATATGCGGATAAACCCGTTGGAACTCACATCCAACAACCACTTTACCTCACGGTGGGATTACACTCATCACCAGTCTCGCGGAGGGGATTCCACTCATCCTCACGCCCCGTCGATGGGATTCCACTCATCATCGACTATATAAATAACAATTTCCGGGCGAACCCGTACTCCTCCTTGGTGACTCAACGCCACCAAGGCCACGCGCGAATTTTGACTCATGTGTGCACACTAACATCCTAATGATCGATCATCTGTACTCAAGCATAATAGTGCCAACATTGAACTCAATCCACATTATTCATTACAACCAATTCCGTGCTTAGCACGTACTCACCATGATCACAATCATGAACCATTCACGTGCATATCACAATGCATCACACATCATGCCTCATCTTACATGTAACACACCATACATAAGCAATCATATCACAAGTCATACGAGGGATAAACATCCACTACAAGATCAACCAATGGCTCTAGTTTAAGTTTAGGAATAGGCTACCACCCTAATCCTAACTCTAGGTGGGTCTACCAAGCCCGACCTAGTCCACATGCTCGAACCAAACATTTAAACCATTTTAAAACATTAACCACTCACCTAAGCTTCCAAACTCAATTACCAAGCAATCAACCACCCTCAGGCTTCCGGATTTCCTCTCGATGCTTCACCGACCCAAGTTCTCGCTTCTAAACAACCTCAATACAATTCAAACAACTTCAAATCAGCCCAAGCATCAAAGTACTAACCCGGAACACAATTCACAATAATACAAGCCATGAACAAACCTCACATTTAACCAAACTCGGGCAGCCCCAAAACCTCATCCAAAACTCATGTTTCCAACACCTTTTATACCCACAAATGATCCCAAAACAACCCCTAACCATAGCACTAACATTAGCCCATCAATTCTCACCTAAAACGACCCCCAAAACTCACCCAAAACCCTTCAAAAACCCCATTAAACCCAAATTCGGGAATTCGTTCAAAACCAAGAAAAATTCATATATGTTGAACCATTTAGCTCCTAGATTCCATAACTAACAACATCAAATCAAAATATTAAGTTTAACCACATAAAGGCATCATTTTTAATCAAAACTTTTGAAATCTCCATTTCCAAAACTTTAACGAAAATAAAAACTAGCCCCAAAACCTCATCCAAAACTCATGTTTCCAACACCTTTTATACCCACAAATGATCCCAAAACAACCCCTAACCATAGCACTAACATTAGCCCATCAATTCTCACCTAAAACAACCCCCAAAACCCTTCAAAAACCCCTTTAAACCCAAATTTGGGAATTTGTTCAAAACCAAGAAAATTCATATATGTTGAACCATTTAGCTCCTAGATTCCATAACTAACAACATCAAATCAAAATATTAAGTTTAACCACATAAAGGCATCATTTTTAATCAAAACTTTTGAAATCTCCATTTCCAAAACTTTAACGAAAATAAAAACTAGCCCCTAAACCTCATCCAAAACTCATGTTTCCAACACCTTTTATACCCACAAATGATCCCAAAACAACCCCTAACCATAGCACTAACATTAGCCCCTCAATTCTCACCTAAAACAACCCCCAAAACTCACCCAAAACCCTTAAAAAACCCCCTTTAAACCCAAATTCGGGAATTTGTTCAAAACCAAGAAAAATTCATATATGTTGAACCATTTAGCTCCTAGATTCCATAACTAACAACATCAAATCAAAATATTAAGTTTAACCACATAAAGGCACTATTTTTAATCAAAACTTTTGAAATCTCCATTTCCAAAACTTTAACGAAAATAAAAACTAGCCTCAAAACCTCATCCAAAACTCATGTTTCCAACACCTTTTATACCCACAAATGATCCCAAAACAACCCCTAACCATAGCACTAACATTAGCCCATCAATTCTCACCTAAAACAACCCCCAAAACCCTTCAAAAACCCCCTTTAAACCCAAATTCGGGAATTTGTTCAAAACCAAGAAAAATTCATATATGTTGAACCATTTAGCTCCTAGATTCCATAACTAACAACATCAAATCAAAATATTAAGTTTAACCACATAAAGGCATCATTTTTAATCAAAACTTTTGAAATCTCCATTTCCAAAACTTTAACGAAAATAAAAACTAGCCCCAAAACCTCATCCAAAACTCATATTTCCAACACCTTTTATACTCACAAATGATCGCAAAACAACCCCTAACCATAGCACTAACATTAGCCCATCAATTCTCACCTAAAACAACCCCCAAAACTCACCCAAAACCCTTCAAAAACCCCCTTTAAACCCAAATTCGGGAATTTGTTCAAAACCAAGAAAAATTCATATATGTTGAACCATTTAGCTCCTAGATTCCATAACTAACAATATCAAATTAAAATATTAAGTTTAACCACATAAAGGCATCATTTTTAATCAAAACTTTTGAAATCTCCATTTCCAAAACTTTAACGAAAATAAAAACTAGCCCCAAAACCTCATCCAAAACTCATGTTTCCAACACCTTTTATACCCACAAATGATCCCAAAACAACCCATAACCATAGCACTAACATTAGCCCATCAATTCTCACCTAAAACAACCCCCAAAACTCACCTAAAACCCTTCAAAAACCCCCTTTAAACCCAAATTCGGGAATTTGTTCAAAACCAAGAAAAATTCATATATGTTGAACCATTTAGCTCCTAGATTCCATAACTAACAACATCAAATCAAAATATTAAGTTTAACCACATAAAGGCATCATTTTTAATCAAAACTTTTGAAATCTCCATTTCCAAAACTTTAACGAAAATAAAAACTAATTGTACTTTTAAAGAGAGGGAGTTGAGGAGAAGTCAAAAATGGTGTTACCTTTCAAAAACGAGTTGGAACGGAGGAGAAATGAGATGGAATAGTGTTTGGGTGGAGAGAGCTCTTCCAACGTTTGTTGATTTTTGAAGAAGACAATGAATAGTAGAAATTGGGTGTTTTGTTTTGTTTTAATTTAAAGGCCCAAAGACCATTTTGCCCTTAATGAAATGAGGTATTCACAAGGAAGGGAAATCTATGGCTATTTGGGTTTAAATCAAAATATGTTCAACACAATTTACTTTGAAAATAAAACCCGAACATTATTTTAATTATGAAACCGAACCCGAAATAATATTAAAATATTATTTTCACTCGACCCCTAAACCCGAGTGTTACAACTCTCCCCCACTTAAGAAATTTCGTCCCCGAAATTACTTGACGGAAACAAATACGGAAACTGCTCAACCATATCAGCTTTCCTCTCCCACGTGGCCTCTTCAACACCTCTATGTCTCCACAACACTTTGACCAACTCTATGGTCTTACCACGCAACACCTTGCTATCAGAAGCAAGTATCTCAACGGGCTCTTCATTGTAAGACAAATCCAGATTCAACTCTATCTCCTCAACGGGCATAACATGAGAAGGGTCTGACCTATATCTCCTAAGCATAGACACGTGAAAGACATCATGGATCTTCTCTAACACAGAAGGTAACCTCAAACGGTAAGCTACAGGCCCAATCCGCTCAACTATCTCATACGGACCAATGAACCTCGGACTCAACTTGCCCTTCCAGCCAAATCTCATTACCTTCTTCCACGGAGATACTTTCAGAAACACTTTCTCACCCACGGAGAACTCAATCTCTTTCCTCTTCAAATCCGCATAAGACTTCTGACGATCGGAAGTTACTTTCAAACGGTCACAGATCAACTTCACTTTGTCGGTAGTCCCCTTAAGCAAATCCGGCATAGGTAACAATCTCTGACCTGTTTCAGCCCAACAAATCGGAGTCCTACATCGTCTACCATACAAAGCCTCATAGGGAGCCATCTGAATACTAGACTGATAACTGTTGTTGTAAGCAAACTCAACTAAAGGTAGGTGCTTCTCCCAAGAGCCCTGGAAGTCAATCACACAACAACGAAGCATATCCTCTAGAATCTGTATCACTCGCTCTGACTGCCCATCGGACTGCGGATGATAAGACGTACTGAAATGCAAACGGCTACCTAGAGCACTATGCAAACAACCCCAGAACCTCGAAGTAAATCTAGGATCCCTATCTGAAACAATAGACTTCGGAACTCCATGAAGTCTCACAATCTCAAGGATGTACAAGTTTGCCAACTTGTCTAAGGAATCTGTAGTGTTCACTGCTAAGAAGTGAGCACACTTAGTGAACCTATCAACAATCACCCACACGGAATTCTTCTTCGAAGGAGACAAAGGCAACCCTGACACAAAATCCATGGTGATTCTCTCCCATTTCCATTCCGGAATCTTCAAGGGCTGTAACAAACCTGAAGGAACCTGATGTTCTGACTTCACTCTTTGACAAACCATACAACGGCTCACATACTCGGCTACATCCTTCTTCAAACCAACCCAAAAGTAATCATTCTTCAAATCACGATACATCTTGGTACTACCCGGATGCATAGAAAAGGGACTCGAATGTGCTTCACTCAGAATATGACGTCTCAACTCAACATCTTCTGGTACAACAATTCTATCTCTAAAGCACAACAAGCTCTCACCACAGAAACTATACTCGGTCGGTCTTCCCTCGGCTTTGTCCTGAACATGAGGAACTAAAGTCACATCTTGCAACTGCTTTTCTCTAATCAACTGAATCAAATAAGGCTTCACTTGCAACTCGGTGATCAAACCACCATCATCGGACACGCTCAATCTAACAAACATAGCTCTCAACTCAACGGCCACTTTTCTACTCAAAGCATCGGCTACTACATTTGCTTACTCGGATGGTACTCAATGGTCAAATGATAATCTTTTAGCAACTCAAGCCATCTTCTCTGTCTCAAGTTCAACTCTTTCTGTGTCATCAAATACTTCAAGCTCTTGTGATCGGTGTAAACTATACACTTCTCACCATACAAGTAGTGACGCCAAATCTTCAATGCGAACACAATTGCAACTAACTCTATATCGTGAGTAGGATAGTTCTTCTCATGAACCTTCAACTGTCTAGAAGCATAAGCAACAACTCTTCTTTCTTGCATCAAAACACGTCCTAAACCTATGTAGGAAGCATCACTGTAAATCACAAACTTTTTACTTGAAACAGGTTGCACTAACACTGGAGCGTTTGTCAGAGCTTCTTTCAATTTCTCAAAGGCCTTTTGTCTTGCATTTGACCATTCGAACTTAACTCCTTTTTCCAACAATTTAGTCAAAGGAGCGGCTACCCTAGAGAAACCATCAACAAATCTCCTATAGTAACCGGCTAATCCTAGGAAACTCCTAATCTCGGTCACAGACTTAGGTTGTTTCCACTCAACAATAGCCTCAATCTTCGCTGGATCAACACGGATACCTTCGGCCGAAACAACATGGCCAAGAAATACTACCTCTCGAATCTAGAACTCACATTTACTAAGCTTTGCATACAACTGATTGCTCAACAATCTCTGTAAAACAAATCTCAAGTGCTCGTCATGCTCTTCTTCTGTCTTCGAGTACACAAGTATATCATCAATAAAAACAACTACAAAACGGTTTAGATAGTCTCTAAAATCATGTTCATCATATCCATGAATTCTGTAGGTGCATTCGTGAGCCCAAACGGCATCACAATGAACTCATAGTGACCATATCTAGTCCTAAAAGCCGTCTTCGGAACATCACACTCTTTCACCTTCAACTGGTAGTACCCGGATCTCAAATCTATCTTCGAAAACACTGAAGCACCTCTCAACTGATCAAACAAATCATCTATGCGAGGCAACGGATACTTGTTCTTCACAGTCAACTGATTCAACTGCCTGTAATCAATGCACATGTGCATACTACCATCTTTCTTTTTCACAAACAACACAGGAGCACCCCAAGGAGAACTACTAGGCCTAATGAAACCACAGTCTAATAATTCTTGCAACTGACTCTTCAATTCTTTCAACTCTTTCGGAGCCATACGATATGGAGCTATCGAAACTGGATTAGACCCTGAAACAGTCTCAATCACAAACTCAACATCTCTATCAGGAGGCAAACCCGGCAACTCTTCAGGAAATACATCCGGAAAGTCACACACTATCCTAATATCTTTCGGTCTAGCTTCACTCATATTCGGATTCATAACATAAGCTAAGTAAGCCCCACATCCGGAATCTATCAACCTATGAGCCTCTAAAGCTGACACAACATTAGACAAGGACTTAATGTTCTCGCCCACTACCACTACCTCGTAGTCATCAGAATGTTTCAAGGAAATCCTCTTCGTCTCAAAATCCACACAAGCTCAGTGCTCAACTAACCAGTCCATACCCAAAATAATATCAAAACCATAAAAAGGAAGTTTCATCATATCAACAGAGAACACATGACCCTGAATCTTCAGTGGACATCTCTTATACATACGTCTAACCACAACTGTCTCACCAAAAGAACTAGTCACATGCATACCTACATCTAAGATCTCAACAGGTATATCTAACTTCCGTGCATGCTCACTCAAAATGTAGGAATGTGTAGAACCCGAATCAACCAAAGAAAGCAAAGACATAGACTGTAACTCAAAATTACCTGCTATCACATCAGTGTCGTTCCCGGCCTCTCTCTGAGCATAAACTCTTGTTGGTCCTCCTGCCTCTGGCTGCACTGCCACAACATGAGCAAGGTTCCTCTGAGCATCTACCCATGGGCATCAGCCCTAGGCTGGAAGTAGCCACGACCGCACCCACGGCCTCTCTGAAAATCATTCGCTCTCGCAGGAGCCTGAGCAGTGTTCGGTGCCTGTGCCGCCTGATGCGAACAATCCCTCCTAAAGTGGTCCCTCGAACCACAGTTCCAACAAGCATGGAAGTTACCCCAACACTCACCAGTGTGCCGTCTCCCACAACGTGTACACTCGGGCAAACGCCCTCCACCTCTGTGGCCCTGATGGCCCCTACCATGGTGGCCACCGCCACGTCTATGGTCAAACTGATGTCCGCCACCTCTATGCCTCTTGGCATCTCTACTATCAAAGTGGTTATGCCTCTTACCAGAACTAGAACCACCAGATCGTTTGGCCGAACCCAAACTGTGCTCTAAGTCCTTGGCCCTCGCGACCAATACATCAAAGTCTGAGTAGTCAGAAGCTAACGTGTACCTCTTGATCTCCTCGCTCAACCCATAGCGGAAACGGTTACAGCGTTCCACTTCAGTAGGAACCAACTCTGGAGCGTACTGACTCAAGCGAACAAAACAGATCTCATAGTCGGTCACATAAGCATCTCCCTGAGTAAGGGCCATAAACTCTCGCTTCTTCTCATCAAGATACCTCGGCCCCAAATACCTCTTCCTGAATGCAGAGTCAAAGAAATCCCAATCAACCTCTGCCTCTGGAACCCCGGTAGTAATGGTGACCCACCAGGTGTAGGCATCACCCTGAAGTAAGGAGATCACACAACCCAATCTACGTACGCCCACACAACCCATCTGAGCTAAGATACGAATTGTCTTCTCCAACCATAACTCTGACCTCCCCGGAGTAGATCCTCTAAATTCTTCGGCCCCCAAGCTACGAAACCTCTCCAAAGGTAGACTAGCATCGTCACACCTAGGCTGAGCTGCAGCCTGAGCTCCCACAACTGCGGCCTGAAATGCTCCTGCTATAGCTTGCACTAGCGGAGTCATATCAATTCCGACCGGACCTTGGCCACCCTGAGGTCCCTCTTTTTCAGCTCCATCCTCGCCTCCAACTCCAGGTGGAGGAGGTGGTGGTGGTGGAGGTGGTGGAGGAGCTCCAACTCCCGCAGCCGCAGGCCCTTCTATATGAGCCTCCACACCAAACACCGGCTCAACAGGAGCCGCAACACGTAGTTCCTGACGAACCACCCTCGGCCTAGACATCGCTCATAAACGATAACTACAACCACAATAACAAAATATACAAGATTGGGTTAGCAAGGCAAGGCTTCCAAGTGCTCAAGTACGTTTCCCTCACTCAAAATTCTTTTCCGATGTAATAGTAGCAATGGGACTCCCAAACAACATGCTTTTAAACAAAACAATAAACATACTTGTCACACAAGCAATCATACTTACAAAGCAAGCAAACACCGTGCATATCAATACAAAACTCGAACTTACCTCACTTACCTGCCCAAAGTCTCGGTAACCTTAGGCTCTGATACCAACAAGTGTAACCCTCTCGTCCCAGTCTGGACGCTTGACCGGTCCGAGTGGGCCACACGGGGAAAACTGAAGCGAAACCCGTTAAGGTTCCTCCTCGGTTAACGACCCAGAAAATTTCTTTTTAATTAAATCTTTTCTAAAGGCTCATTTGAATCCTACGTGATCATTACAGCGGAAAGACGAGCATTCATAAAACAATAACTCGATCAACCTATGCAAAACAGTCCATTTTTAAATGATTAGGCAGGCCGTTTCGAAACACCCTCAAGGTGTATCGAAACGCCTTGACCTGGTCAACGGTTCTAAGCCTACACAAAGAGGCCGTATCGGAACGGAGGTCAACCGTTCCGAAAGACCCTCAATGGTCAACTTCTCGTGGTCAACGAGATTTTGACCATTTCGAAACCCTTAGACCCGTTTCGGTACACCTTCATCTCGTCATTTTCTCAGAATTCCAGTAGCAAAAATGTACCGAAACGGCCTCTACGCATTTCGAAACGCCCGGCCAAAAACAAAGGGACCGTATCGAAACAGGGTAAACCGTTTCGAAAAGCCCCATGTCTGCAGACTAGTTTTTGCTGGTTTATGGCACGAGGATGTCCCTAAACCCCTCTAAAACTTCAAACATCACACTAACATCAATCCTAAGGCAAACCAACATATCAAGCATGCTTGAAACATTAATACAACAAAGCTAAACACTAAAGGCAACAACATCACAAAGCCCTACATCCATACATAACATTAAAGGTATTAAGCTTCAACATGGCCAACACTTAGGAAAAATAAGATAGGTAAAGGCCAATATGGTTTACAAGCAACATGGCATTTAAATCCCAACCAACAAAGCATATAAAATGAGTCTAGCATGCTCCTAGCAACAACAACAACACCATAATCCAAAAGCATCATAACACGGTTACATGTCCCATTGCTTGACCATTACATCATAATTAAAATGTTCATACTTGGTAGTTAAACAAGCACCACGAAGCACACTTGGAGGCCCCCTTCTTGCACTTAGCAACCCACGAACTAAGGATCTGCATTGTCGAACAAAGAGAGAGCGTAAGCAATAAAGCTTATGAGGGTAAGCTCTTTAAAAACAAACCTCGACAATGCAGGGTCCAAGCACGATCTCAACCAAGGTAAATGCATGATTACCAAAGATCCTCAAGAGCCAAAAGTCAAAGATGCATGAACAATATCAATTATATGCCATGCCCAACAAGCTCTATTTCACAACATATGTAAATACATATAAACATCCAAGTAGAAATCACATTCTAGAACACATTGATACACATATCAATTAACATTGGCACCTAGCTATGACCCGAATACGCGGATAAACCCGTTGGAACTCACATCCAACAACCACTTTACCTCACGGTGGGATTACACTCATCACCGGTCTCGCGGAGGGGATTCCACTCATCCTCACGCCCCGTCGATGGGATTCCACTCATCATCGACTATATAAATAACAATTTCTGGGCGAACCCGTACTCCTCCTTGGTGACTCAACGCCACCAAGGCCACGCGCGAATTTTGACTCATGTGTGCACACTAACATCCTAATGATCGATCATTTGTACTCAAGCATACTAGTGCCAACATTTAACTCAATCCACATTATTCATTACAACCAATTCCGTGCTTAGCACGTACTCACCATGTCCATGATCACAATCATGAACCATTCACATGCATATCACAATGCATCACACATCATGCCTCATCTCACATGTATAACACACCATACATAAGCAATCATATCACAAGTCATACGAGGCATAAACATCCATTACAAGTTCAACCAATGGCTCTAGTTTAGCCTATTCCTAAACTTCTGGATTTCCTCCCAATGCTTCACCGACCCAAGTTCTCGCTTCTAAACAACCTCAATACAATTCAAACAACTTCAAATCAGCCCAAGCATCAAAGTACTAACCCGGAACACAATTCACAATATTTCAAGCCATGAACAAACCCCGCATTTAATCAAACTCGGGCAGCCCCAAAACCTCATCCAAAACTCATGCTTCCAAAACCTTTTATACCCACAAATGATCCCAAAACAACCCCTAACCATAGCACTAACATTAGCCCATCAATTCTCACCTAAAACAACCCCCAAAACTCACCCAAAACCCTTCAAAAACCCCATTTAAACCCAAATTCGGGAAATTGTTCAAAACCAAGAAAAATTCATATATGTTGAACCATTTAGCTCCTAGATTCCATAACTAACAACATCAAATCAAAATATTAAGTTTAACCACATAAAGGCATCATTTTTAATCAAAATTTTTGAAATCTCCATTTCCAAAACTTTAACGAAAATAAAAACTAATTGTACTTTTAAAGAGAGTGAGTTGAGGAGAAGTCAAAAATGGTGTTACCTTTCAAAAACGAGTTGGAACGGAGGAGAAATGAGATGGAATAGTGTTTGGTTGGAGAGAGCTCTTCCAACGTTGGTTGATTTTTGAAGAAGACAATGAATAGTAGAAATTGGGTGTGTTGTTTTGTTTTAATTTAAAGGTCCAAAGACCATTTTGCCCTTAATGAAATGAGGTATTCACAAGGAAGAGAAATCCATGGCTATTTCGGTTTAAATAAAAATGTGTTCAACACAATTTCTTTTGAAAATAAAACCCGAACATTATTTTAATTATGAAACCGAACCCGAAATAATATTAAAATATTATTTTGACCCGACCCCTAAACCCGGGTGTTAGAACCCGCTCGTCCAAAACCTCTACAAAATGGTCCGCGAAATTAGTTTAAATCAAATTTTAGGTGTTCATATAGTTGATCACGAGCTTTTCAACACGATTATATTGCAAAAACAAAATTTCTATACTTTTTACACAGTAAACGTCCAACGGGTCCATTTTACAGCCCATTTAGACCCGCTCGTCCGAAACCGCTTCAAAAATGACCGTAAAACTAGTTTTAATCAATATTTAGGAGTGCATATAGATAACCATGAGCTTTCCAACACGATTATATTGCAAAAACACAATTTCTGTACTTTTTACTCAATTAAAAGTCAAACGGGTCCATTTTACGGCCCATTTCGACCCGCTCATCCGAAACCTCTACAAAAAGGACCGCAAAACTAATTTTAATCAAATTTCAAGAGTTCATATAGTTGATCACGAGCTTTTCAACTCGATGATTTTGCAAAAACACAATTTCTATACTTTTTAGTCAGTTAAACGTCTAACAAGTCTATTTTACGGCCCGTTTAGACCCGCTCGTCCGAAACCTCAACAAAAAGGACCGCAAAACTTGTTTTAATAAAAAATTAGGAGTTCATATAGATAATCATGAGCTTTTCAACATGATTATATTGCAAAAAAAAATTTCTGTACTTTTTAGTCAATTAAAAGTCAAACTGGTCCATTTTACGGCCTATTTCGACCCGCTCGTCCGAAACCTCTACAAAAATGATCGTGAAACTAGTTTTAATCAAATTTTAGGAGTTCATATAGTTGATCACGAGTTTTGCAACACGATTATTTTTGCAAAAACACAATTTCTGTACATTTTACTCAGTTAAAAGTCAAACGGACCATTTTACGGCCCATTTAGACCCGCTCGTCCGAAACCTCTACAAAAATCATCGCGGAACTAGTTTTAATCAAATTTTAGGAGTTCATATAGTTGTTCACGAGCTTTTCAACAAGATTATATTGCAAAAACTCATTTTTTGTACTTTTTACTCAGTTAAAATTCCAACGGGTCTATTTTACGGCCCACTTAGACCCGCTCGTCCGAAACCTCTACAAAACGGACCGCAAAATTAGTTTTAATCAAATTTTAGGAGTTCATATAGTTGATCATGAGCTTTTCAACACGATTATATTGCAAAAACACAATTTCTGTACTTCTTACTCGGTAAACGTCCAACGAGTCCATTTTACGACCCATTTAGACCCGCTCGTCCGAAACCTCTACAAAAATGACCGTGAAACTAGTTTTAATCAAAATTTAGGAGTTCATATGTATAATCATGAGCTTTTCGACATGATTATATTGCAAAAACACAATTTCTGTACCTTTTACTCAATTAAAAGTCAATCGGGTCCATTTTACGGCCCATTTCGACCCGCTCGTTCGAAACCTCTACAAAAGGGACCGCAAAACTAGTTTTAATTAAATTTCAAAAGTTCATATAGTTGAGCACCAGCTTTTCAACACGATTATTTTGCAAAAACACAATTTCTATACTTTTTACTCAGTTAAAAGTCCAACGGGTCTATTTTACGACCCGTTTAAACCCGCTCGTCCGAAACCTCAACAAAAAAGACCGCAAAACTAGTTTTAATCAAATTTTAGGATTTCATATAGTTGACCATGATCTTTTCAACACGATTTTATTGAAAATACTAAATTTATGTACTTTTTACTTGGTTAAAAGTCCAAAGGATCCATTTTACGGCCCATTTAGACACACTCGTCCGAAACCTCTACAAAAATGACATCGAAACTAGTTTTAATCAAATTTTAGGAGTTCATATAGTTGTTCAAGAGCTTTTTAAAATGATTATATTGCTAAAACTCAATTTTTGTACTTTTTACTTAGTTAAAAGTCTAACGGGTCCATTTTACGGCCAATTTCGACCCGCTCGTCCGAAACCTCTACAAAAATGATCACGGAACTAGTTTTAATCAAATTTTAGGAGTTCATATAGTTGTTCACGAGCTTTTCAACATGATTATAAGGCAAAAACTCATTTTATGTACTTTTAACTTAGTTAAAAGTCCAACGGGCCCATTTTACGGCCTATTTAGACCCGCTCGTCCGAAACCTCTACAAAAAAAAGGACCGCAAAACTAGTTTTAATCAAATTTTAGGAGTTCATATAGTCGATCATGAGCTTTTCAACACGATTATTTTGCAAAAACACAATTTCTAAAATTTTTACTTAGTTAAAAGTCAAACGGGACCATTTTACGGCCCATTTAGATCCGCTCGTCCGAAACCTCTACAAAAATGACCGCAAAACTAGTTTTAATGAAATTTTAGGAATTCATATAGTTGTTCACGAGCTTTTCAACATGATTATATTGCAAAAACTAAATTTATGTACTTTTTACTCAGTTAAAATTCAAACGGGACCATTTACGGCCCATTTAGACCTGCTCGTCCGAAACCTCTACAAAAATCACAGCGAAACTAGTTTTAATCAAATTTTAGGAGTTCATATAGTTGTTCACAAGCTTTTCAACAAAATTATATTGCAAAAACTCATTTTCTGTAATTTTTTCTCAGTTAAAATTCCAACGGGTCTATTTTACGGCCTATTTAGACCCGCTCGTCCAAAACCTCTACAAAACGGGCCGCGAAATTAGTTTAAATCAAATTTTAGGTGTTCATATAGTTGATCACGAGCTTTTCATCATGATTATATTGCAAAAACACAATTTCTGTACTTTTTACACAGTAAACGTCCAACGGGTCCATTTTACGGCCCATTTAGACCCGCTCGTCCGAAACCACTACAAAAATAACCGCAAAACTAGTTTTAATCAATATTTAGGAGTTCATATATATAATCATGAGCTTTCCAACATGATTATATTGGAAAACCACAATTTCTGTACTTTTTACTCAATTAAAAGTCAAACGGGTCCATTTTACGGCCCATTTCGACCCGCTCATCCGAAACCTCTACAAAAAGGACCGCAAAACTGGTTTTAATCAAATTTCAGGAGTTCATATAGTTAATCAATGATCACGAGCTTTTCAATACGATTATTTTGCAAAAACACAATTTCTATACTTTTTACTCAGTTAAAAGTCCAACGGGTATATTTTACGGCCTGTTTAGACCCGCTCGTCCGAAACCTCAACAAAAAGGACCGCAAAACTAGTTTTAATCAAATTTTTGGAGTTCATATAGTTGATTACGAGCTTTTCAACATGATTATTTTGCAAAAACAAAATTTCTGTACTTTTACTAAGTTAAAAGTCAAACGGGACCATTTTACGGCTCATTTAGACTCGCTCGTCCGAAACCTCTACAAAAATGACCGCGAAACTAGTTTTAATCAAATTTTAGGAATTCATATAGTTGTTCACGAGCTTTTCAACACGATTATATTGCAAAAATAAAATTTCTGTACTTTTTACTCAGTTAAAAGTCAAACGGGACCATTTTAAGGCCCATTTAGAACCGCTCGTCCGAAACCTCTACAAAAATCACCGCGAAACTAGTTTTAATCAAATTTTAGGAGTTCATATAGTTGTTCACGAGCTTTTCAACAAAATTATATTGCAAAAACTCATTTTCTGTAATTTTTACTCAGTTAAAATTCCAACGGGTCCATTTTACGGCCCATTTAGACCCGCTCGTCCGAAACCACTACAAAAATAACCGCAAAACTAGTTTTAATCAATATTTAGGAGTTCATATATATAATCATGAGCTTTCCAACATGATTATATTGGAAAACCACAATTTCTGTACTTTTTACTCAATTAAAAGTCAAACGGGTCCATTTTACGGCCCATTTCGACCCGCTCATCCGAAACCTCTACAAAAAGGACCGCAAAACTGGTTTTAATCAAATTTCAGGAGTTCATATAGTTGATCAATGATCACGAGCTTTTCAATACGATTATTTTGCAAAAACACAATTTCTATACTTTTTACTCAGTTAAAAGTCCAACGGGTATATTTTACGGCCTGTTTAGACCCGCTCGTCCGAAACCTCAACAAAAAGGACCGCAAAACTAGTTTTAATCAAATTTTTGGAGTTCATATAGTTGATTACGAGCTTTTCAACATGATTATTTTGCAAAAACAAAATTTCTGTACTTTTACTAAGTTAAAAGTCAAACGGGACCATTTTACGGCTCATTTAGACTCGCTCGTCCGAAACCTCTACAAAAATGACCGCGAAACTAGTTTTAATCAAATTTTAGGAATTCATATAGTTGTTCACGAGCTTTTCAACACGATTATATTGCAAAAATAAAATTTCTGTACTTTTTACTCAGTTAAAAGTCAAACGGGACCATTTTAAGGCCCATTTAGAACCGCTCGTCCGAAACCTCTACAAAAATCACCGCGAAACTAGTTTTAATCAAATTTTAGGAGTTCATATAGTTGTTCACGAGCTTTTCAACAAAATTATATTGCAAAAACTCATTTTCTGTAATTTTTACTCAGTTAAAATTCCAACGGGTCTATTTAAGGCCCACTTAGACCCGCTCGTCCGAAACCTCTACAAAACGGACCGCGAAATTAGTTTTAAACAAATTTTAGGTGTTCATATAGTTGATCACGATATTTTCACACAAGATTATATTGCAAATACACGATAAATGTACTTTTTACACAGTAAACGTCCAACGGGTCCATTTTACGGCCCATTTAGACCCGCTCGTCCAAAACCTCTACAAAAATGACCGCAAAACTAGTTTTAATCAAAATTTAGGAGTTCATATAGATAATCATGAGCTTTTAAACACAATTATATTGCAAAAACAAAATTTCTATACTTTTTACTCAATTAAAAGTCAAACGGGTCCATTTTACTACCCATTTCGACCCGCTCGTCCGAAACCTCTACAAAAAGAACTGCGACACTATTTTTAAGCAAATTTCAGGAGTTCATATAGTTGATCACAAGCTTTTCAACACGATTATTTTGCAAAAACACAATTTCTATACTTTTTACTCAATTAAAAGTCAAACTGGTCTATTTTACGCCCCGTTTAGACCCGCTCGTCCGAAACCTCAACAAAAAGGACCGCAAAACTAGTTTTAATAAAATTTTAGGAGTTCATATAGTTGACCACGATCTTTTGAACAAGATTATATTGAAAATACTCAATTTCAGTACTTTTTACTTAGTTAAAAGTCCAACGGATCCATTTTACGGCCATTTGGACCCGATCGTCCGAAACCTTTACAAAAATGACCGCGAAACTAGATTTAATCAAAATATAGGAGGTCATATAGATAATCATGAGCTTTTCAACACTATTATATTGCAAAAACACAATTTCTATACTTTTTACTCAATTAAAAGTCAAATGGGTCCATTTTACAGCCCATTTCGACCCGCTCGTCTGAAACCTCTACAAAAATGATCGTGAAACTAGTTTTAACAAAATTTTAGGAGTTCCTATAGTTGTTCACGAGCTTTTCAACACAATTATAATTCAAAAACTCATTTTACGTACTTTTTACTTAGTTAAAAGTCCAACGGGTCCTTTTTACAGCCTATTTAGACACGCTCGTCCGAAACCTCTACAAAAAGGACCGCAAAACTAGTTTTAATCAAATTTTAGGAGTTCATATAGTTGATCACGAGCTTTTCAACACGATTATTTTGCAAAAACACAATTTCTGTGCTTTTTACTTAGTTAAAACTCAAACGGGACCATTTTACGGCCCATTTAGACCCCTTCGTCCGAAACCCCTACAAAAATCACCGTGAAACTAGTTTTAATCAAATTTTAGGAGTTCATATAGTTGTTCACGAGCTTTTCAACAAGATTATATTACAAAAACACATTTTATGTACTTTTTACTCAGTTAAAATTCCAACGGGTCTATATTACGGCCTACTTAGACCCGCTCGTCCGAAACCTCTACAAAACGGACATCGAAATTAGTTTTAATCAAATTTTAGGAGTTCATATAGTTGATCACGAGCTTTTCAACACGATTATATTGCAAAAACACAATTTCTGTACTTTTTACATAGTAAACATCCAACGGGTCCATTTTACGGCCCATTTAGACCCGCTCCTCTGAAACCTCTACAAAAATGACCGCGAAACTAGTTTTAATCAAAATTTAGGAGTTCATATAGTTAATCATGAGCTTTTCAACCCAATTATATTGCAAAAACAAAATTTCTATACTTTTTACTCAATTAAAAGTCAAACGGGTCCATTTTACTACCCATTTCGACCCGCTCGTCCGAAACCTCTACAAAAAGGACCGCAACACTATTTTTAAGCAAATTTCAGGAGTTCATATAGTTGATCACAAGCTTTTCAACACGATTATTTTGCAAAAACACAATTTCTATACTTTTTACTCAATTAAAAGTCAAACGGGTCTATTTTACGGCCCGTTTAGACCCGCTCGTCCGAAACCTCAACAAAAAGGACCGCAAAACTAGTTTTAATAAAATTTTAGGAGTTCATATAGTTTACCACTATCTTTTCAACAAGATTATATTGAAAATACTCAATTTCAGTACTTTTTACTTAGTTAAAAGTCCAACGGATCCATTTTACGGCCATTTGGACCCGGTCGTCCGAAACCTTTACAAAAATGACCGTGAAACTAGATTTAATCAAAATATAGGAGGTCATATAGATAATCATGAGCTTTTCAACACTATTATATTGCAAAAACACAATTTCTATACTTTTTACTCAATTAAAAGTCAAATGGGTCCATTTTACAGCCCATTTCGACCCGCTCGTCTGAAACCTCTACAAAAATGATCGTGAAACTAGTTTTAACAAAATTTTAGGAGTTCCTATAGTTGTTCACGAGCTTTTCAACACAATTATAATTCAAAAACTCATTTTACGTACTTTTTACTTAGTTAAAAGTCCAACGGGTCCTTTTTACAGCCTATTTAGACACGCTCGTCCGAAACCTCTACAAAAAGGACCGCAAAACTAGTTTTAATCAAATTTTAGGAGTTCATATAGTTGATCACGAGCTTTTCAACACGATTATTTTTCAAAAACACAATTTCTGTGCTTTTTACTTAGTTAAAACTCAAACGGGACCATTTTACGGCCCATTTAGACCCCTTCGTCCGAAACCCCTACAAAAATCACCGCGAAACTAGTTTTAATCAAATTTTAGGAGTTCATATAGTTGTTCACGAGCTTTTCAACAAGATTATATTACAAAAACACATTTTATGTACTTTTTACTCAGTTAAAATTCCAACGGGTCTATATTACGGCCTACTTAGACCCGCTCGTCCGAAACCTCTACAAAACGGACATCGAAATTAGTTTTAATCAAATTTTTGGAGTTCATATAGTTGATCACAAGCTTTTCAACACGATTATATTGCAAAAACACAATTTCTGTACTTTTTATATAGTAAACATCCAACGGGTCCATTTTACGGCCCATTTAGACCCGCTCCTCTGAAACCTCTACAAAAATGACCGCGAAACTAGTTTTAATCAAAATTTAGGAGTTCATATAGTTAATCATGAGCTTTTCAACCCAATTATATTGCAAAAACACAATTTCTATACTTTTTACTCAATTAAAAGTCAAACGGGTCCATTTTACTACCCATTTCGACCCGCTCGTCCGAAACCTCTACAAAAAGGACCGCAACACTATTTTTAAGCAAATTTCAGGAGTTCATATAGTTGATCACAAGCTTTTCAACACGATTATTTTGCAAAAACACAATTTCTATACTTTTTACTCAATTAAAAGTCAAACGGGTCTATTTTACGGCCCGTTTAGACCCACTCGTCCGAAACCTCAACAAAAAGGACCGCAAAACTAGTTTTAATAAAATTTTAGGAGTTCATATAGTTGACCACGATCTTTTCAACAAGATTATATTGAAAATACTCAATTTCAGTACTTTTTACTTAGTTAAAAGTCCAACGGATCCATTTTACGGCCATTTGGACCCGGTCGTCCGAAACCTTTACAAAAATGACCGCGAAACTAGATTTAATCAAAATATAGGAGGTCATATAGATAATCATGAGCTTTTCAACACTATTATATTGCAAAAACACAATTTCTATACTTTTTACTCAATTAAAAGTCAAATGGGTCCATTTTACAGCCCATTTCGACCCGCTCGTCTGAAACCTCTACAAAAATGATCGTGAAACTAGTTTTAACAAAATTTTAGGAGTTCCTATAGTTGTTCACGAGCTTTTCAACACAATTATATTTCAAAAACTCATTTTACGTACTTTTTACTTAGTTAAAAGTCCAACGGGTCCTTTTTACAGCCTATTTAGACACGCTCGTCCGAAACCTCTACAAAAAGGTGTAACCCCCTTAACCCGGCCTAGACGGTTGAACCGAATTAAGAAGTTTACACGGGGAAAACCAAAGTCAACCCGAAAGTCAACCTTGATTAACGACCCTTTTTTTTCTTTTTAATCTTGTCTAGATGCTCATTAACCCTAGATGTGTTCACAACAACGTCATACCCAAAGATCATAACCATCAGAGAACATTCAGGGACCCAATTGCACAAATTACAACTTTAGGGACCAAACTGTAAATTCTGGGAATTACAGGGACTTCACCCAATTAAAAGTTACCAATATAAAATTAGTCATGTTTCATACTTCACTGCCAAAATTCAGCTCAAACGGACATCTCAAACTCATCCAATTGCAAAAACAAGATTCAGGACCAAAACGCAAACATTTCAAAACACATAACCGCCAATGTCAGCCCCCAACGGTCAGGTGTTCCGAAACAGGGAGAACCTGTTTCGAAACGCGGGGCCGTTCCGCAACGTGTTCCGAAACGGGGACTGGCAGTAGCATATCCGTTTCGGAACGGTTCCTCCCGTTTCGAAACGCCCTGGCCATAACAGGCCCCTGTTCCGAAACAGTAACGATCGTTCCGAAACGACCTGCCCAGATTGCAGCAACCTTGCTGGTTAAACATACTTTTGACCCACCAAACATGCTCCAAAAGCCACCAAATCACACCAGCAAGTCATTCAACATATAGGGAACATAAATGCATCAAAACTAGATACAAAACCACCCCTATGTGCACAAACTCATTAAACACATTCAAGGCTCAATCATGCTTTTAAACAAGAAGCATAGCAATACAACTTAAGCATAGGGAGATTCAAACGTTGCAACATTAATCCACATGATTCAAAACCATAACCCAAACTTGTCCAACATACACAATCTCCTTTAACAACAACATAATAGATTCTACCCCCATTGCCTTTATTAACTATAGCTATTAACCGAGACATACATCTCTAATGGAGTCCTCCTTGAATCCATTGCTTCTCGCTGTCCAAACTTCAATTATCTGCATTGATGGACAAAAAGGAGCGTAAGCACATAATGCTTAGTGAGGAATGCTCAAAACCAAAACACCATCAATGCAGCGAATCATAAAACCACTTTTAAAAGCAAACTCGATTCGACAAACCAAAGCAATATTTGAAAACCCTTTTTCAACAACATGCTTTAAAATCATGCCTTGCACAAACATGAAAACCAACCCTTAGCTTAGGAAGCTAAGTAAACCTTTTCAAAACATAAACTTGCAAAACCATCAAATTAGCCATTCCATGCAAAAACACCATATGCAAAGCTAATTTCAAACCTTGGAAAACACTTCCACTTTACATCTTACCATTCTCATACTTGAATGTCATTTCAAAGCAATAAACCCTTTTTAAACCATCTACTCAAACAATCCAACACATGCATTAAACAAATGCAACATATGAACCACATCATTAACAATTGCATCACATGCCCTTTTAAAACAAGTCTCCACAAGACTTCAATGCACTAAAGAGATTTCATGCACACATGCACCATTCTCAATAGATAATCAACACTTGTTCAAACCAACAAGTCAACATGCATTCATAATACATTTTACACTTTTCATGCAACCATGCATCATTTCAAGCATCTCATGCTTCATTATATTCAAGAACATCATATTGGCCTCCAAGTGATAACCAAATCCACTTTTCAACTCAACACCCGATCGGATACGCGGATCACAAGCGTTGTCCCCACGCTTCATACACCCTACCAATCCAAGGTCTCCAAATGGACTTTTAAACACCATTTGACCTTACCATTCACAAGGTTCCCATGTATGGACTTTTAAACACCATACAACCTTAACTTTAACAAGGTTCCCATGTATGGACTTTTAAACACCATACAACCTTAACTTTCACAAGGTTCCCATGTATGGACTTTTAACCACCATACAACCTTAACTTTCACAAGGTTCCCATGTATGGACTTTTAACCACCATACAACCTTAACTTTCACAAGGTTCCCATGTATGGACTTTTAAACACCATACAACCTTAACTTTCGCAAGGTTCCCATGTATGGACTTTTAACCAACATACAACCTTAACATGCACAAGGTTCCTATATATGGACTTTTAAACACCATATAACCTTAGCATCACCGATTGGTAGTTGTATAACATCACTAACGAGATCCGGGACACCCTATGCAAGATCCACACATGGACTTTACACCACCATTGTGATCTTACCAAGCACAAGGTCCTCAAATGGAATTTTAACCACCATTATTACCTTTGCTTAACCAAGGTCCTCGAATGGGAACCCATCAACCATTATGACCTTAACCATCTCGTTAGGAAACTTGGATGGAGTTTACAGGTTCACTCTCAACCACTCCACATCCAAGGCGACTTTATTCACGGTGCACCTAATCCTATAGCCGGCTAACTATATCCGATCAAAGAACCAAGAACCACTTACATCACTTGCCAATATATCCATCTTACCACATTAATCCTTTAATTCACATGCATAACCATAATGCAAAATTCATCATTTACCATCATCAATTCACTATTTTTAAAGCATTACACAAAGCCATTAAATAACATGCAACACCATGCATCAAAACCACAATTTCCATGTACAAAACCAAGGATCTCTTACCTTGAGCATCCTTCACATATGGCTTTCAAAACCAGCATTAGACCATGCTAAAACATGCTTCCAAACAGAATTTAAAACATGCAAATCATATGCATTGCAACCATCAATCACAATTGCTTAAAAAGCCAATTCACAACACAAACCAAGAGCGAAAATCCATTTACTTACTCTTGAGCTTAGCAAAGTTGTTTAGACTTAAACTAAGCTCCCAAACCTTCAAACCCTGGTTTAAAAGCTGAAAACCCAACTTCACTCACCGATACACAAAACAAGGCTAGCCAACAAGCCTTCCAAGCATCCGAAACCTTCCACACCACCTCAAATGCTCACGGATCTTCCTCCCCTGTTTCAAGCACATAACAACAGAAGATCAATGCATCATTATGCATTAAAAACACCAGCAACACAACTAAACTCGCTGCTCATCACAAATCCAACATTTCGGCTACCAAACACAACCGAAATCACCACCAAACACTTCCGAAACTTAACCCAGCCAAGATCCATCACTTCTAACCATTTTTAAACATCAATTAACATCCGAAATGATCACAATCACGTCCTTATACCTCCAGCTATAACAGATCATCAAAAACACCCCAAAAACAACCAAAAACATCAAGCAAAACTTAGGAAATTCAACCTATTCGGGATTGCATTGATAAAACCTCAATTCCTTATCAATTTAACATTCATTTAACATCAATTTGACACCTCAAAACACTGCCCAAACAGATCTCACGAAATTTCACCAAAAATCACCAAATCTTGCATTTTAAAGCCACAATCAAGATTACCATTGTAAAACCTTTAATAAATCACAATTCAAGGATTGAGAACTTGGGAATTTCAGTAAAGTACTTAAAGTTCAGAGGAGAAGGACGTTCTTACCTCCAAACTTGAGTTTCTCCCTTTTTGGAACCAAAATCTTGAAAATTCCACTTAGCAAATGGTGAGGTTTTGTTGAAGAAATGATTAGAGATCAAAAGAGAATTGAAAAGAGATGTTTAGGTGACAAAATCAGAAGAAAATCTCTGGAGAAAAGATGTTTGGGTTGAGAGAAAATGAGGGAAAAGGAAAATAGAAGATTTGAGAGAAAAGTTAGTTAGAATTAGGAAAATATCTTCCCTCCACTTTTCTTTAGTTTAAAAAACATTTAATTAAATCATTTAATATATTTAGAAAATCTGGAGAAACTCCCATTGGGTAAATAGCTCCTTAAAGATTCAAAGTTTCAATCCTTTTTAAAACAGTCACGCAGTTTTCAAAAATTACACTTTGGTCACTAACCCAAAATGTCACCCTTCCAAACCTCGTTTTGCAAAATTGATTTCACAGTTCACTTATATATATTAAAAGAGGATTTTAGGACATTTTTCCATATTTTTAATGCAACCCGAACTAGGCTTTCCTAAAAATCACCTTTTATATTCGAACAGCACTTTGACCGAACCGGTCAACGCCCAAAACTTCCAAGCCCAAAACCGGGGTGTTACAACTCTCCCCCTCTTAGGAAATATCGTCCCCGAAATTTCAACTGGCGAAAAGAGCACAACCAAACTTCTCAAGCAACACGCAAACAACACAAGAGACTTAACCACCACTGAACACTCTCTCCACAAACTCCACCCAAACTCAACACCACCACATACTGTTCACAAATTCCAGAACACTCAGATGTTAACCACATCTTAACCTTTCACACTTCCAGACTGCACATAGCCTCAACAACAACCTGAAGAACCTCAAACTTTTTACAACATATTCCACCTTAACACACAACTCCCAAAACTTGTTCACACAGTGACACCAACCAATTCAATCAGCCACTATGTAACACACAACCTTCACTGCTTCTAATACTCTTTGCAACCTCCCCGACCTCTTTCAAAGATTTCTCAACAAGCAAAAAAAAAAATTCTTAAGCAACAACTGCTTACCCAAACTTCTCAACGTATTACTGTCCTTACTTCACATCCACCACAATCTTTACCATCGACTCACCAGAACTGCTCACTCATCGACAGATAATCACGTCACCAACCCCAACCTTGGCTTCGCCCACCATTCCACACACCACCAGCTGAACTCAAAAAGAAAATTCACTTACTCACAACCAACCAACCACTTCCCACAAGAACTCATTCAACCAACAACGGCCTTCCATCTTTCATTGCCTTTCCACCACAAGCTTTGACCACAACACTTGCCTTACTAGAACACCGCCCAACCTGAACATACATACCATCTTCTCAACTCCTCGAAGATTGCTACGAACTCCCACCCACATAAACAACCCTTCTATTACAACATCCATGCTAAGCTACCCCAGCACTTTAAAAACACAACCACTAACCTGCAACATCACTTAACACCAAGGGACTACCACTTCAACTAGCCATTCAAAACCACCTGATCGGTTCTGACTTCAACCAGCAATCTCCTCACCGCCACACCATTAAGCCCATTAAGCAGCAAACACTTTCCTTCTACCAACATGCTATACCGCACTCACTATTACTAACAACTTGCTTAATACTCTCCACTACCTCTAACTTACACTCAGCACCAAAACAACTTCTAAAAACCCATCACCAACCTAACCCTATCACAACACTAACAGACTTGATTAGTTATTAGCGAGTGTGAACGTTCATATGCATGGTCACCAATATGCCCTACTAATGCCTAATGTACATGTATGCAAAACCTCTAATGTCATGCCACATGTATGCATGGACCAACACATATAAAATATAGCATATAACAATGATTTTAACTGTGCATGAATGCCAGTTCACACCCTCCAATAACATCCTCAGAATCCGTCTAAGAACAACCCCTCCACCTCACTTCTAACTTGACCCATTCTATCATTCTAACAACTCATTATCCACAAGATACTCACTAAAGCCCTCTTCACACTAAGGATGTTCCCAAACAGCAACATCAACTATCTCAACATGCTAATAACAAAACCATACTCACTACGCAAGAAAAACCAACAGATACCAAACTAGGATACTAGAGCAAAGGCTACTTAACAAGGTTACCTGAGAACACCTCACTGCCCTGAAGCTTCAACAGACGAGCTCTCTTCCACGCAGAACCACCATCCTCCAGCTGTACCGCCGCAGCATCAGCTAGCACACTAAGATCACCACCATCTCCCTGCGGTAAAGGACCCTGGCGGTTCCTAGCCAACATCAAACAATCACGTCTCATGTGTCCAACAGACCCACATTTCCAACAGATCTCCTCTTCCAAACTCTTCACAACTTTCTGCTCTTTCTGCCACCTCCGAACCTTGCCTCGGCCATGCCCACGACCCTTCAGAGACCCTTTGGCTACCACAGAAGCTAACTTCACCCCAAGAGGACAATCTCGCTTCACATGCTCCTTAGAACCACAGTTCCAACAAGCACCGGCGCCCCAGCAGCCTCCAACATGGCGCCTTCCACAACGGTCACACACTGGTAGCTGAGCCTCCACTCCTTGATCAAGCAGCACTTGCCCCAGATCTGCTCTACCTTCAACTTGCTTAACCCTTGGGAATTTTTCCCCAAGATACCTTTCATAAAAGGCAGACACAAAGAAATCCCAATCAATATCGTGGATGTGCGATGCCACCGCCACAGATGTCCACCAGGCACATACATCCTCCAACATCAAAGAGACAACACTTCCCAGCTTACAGGCATAATCACAGCATTCCTGATCCAAAATCAGAATCACACTGGCCAACCAGGCCTCAAACGTCTCCGGTGTTGAACCATGATACTCCACTGCACCCAAATCATGCAACCGCTGTTTCGACAAACCCACACATTCCACAGCCAGCATATCCACTGACCTTACCTTCGCCACAACCTGAGATGTTCCCAACACCTCCTGCACAATAGATGATGAACTCTTCATCACAGAACCAACTTCTTCCTTCTGCCTTACCATCCCAACCCCAGGCACAGAAGACTGAGACAAAACATCTCCACTAAAGGGTGAATTCCATGCCTTAACAACCTGTCCTAAGGCAGAAACCATCTCACCCAACTGCCATTCTTTCATCGACTTCGCCATACTATTAACAACAAGCAATCACAACAAAACAAACAAAACCATTAGACCAGTTTAAAGCAAGGATTCAAACTCCAACTCCAAAATAACACAATAGCTATAATAATAAGGCAATGGGTATCCCGAATCCTCCCCTTTTTCATGACATAACAGTCAACACAAACATGGATATCTCAACATCAAGCATATCAAACAACATTTCGATCATGCTTACATCAAACAGCATCCACTTGCAACAGCATAACATCAACATATCATACCCATTACACTTCCATCATGCATAAAATCAGCTCGCAACATCAACTTGACATCAGCACAAACCACATGAGCTCAATGAAGATTCATAACCACAAAACATGCTTGAAAACATCATCAATTTGCTCAAAAACACATGTTTCAACCAACTTTCAACCATACATCAGGATAAACATCAAACACATATCACAACAACTTATCATTTTCCCCAAGCTTTCGCAACTCAGCTCTGATACCACCAAATGTAACCCCCTTAACCCGGCCCAGACGGTTGAACCGAATTAAGAAGTTTACACGGGGAAAACCAAAGTCAACCCGAAAGTCAACCTTGATTAACGACCCTTTTTTTTCTTTTTAATCTTGTCTAGATGGTCATTAACCCTAGATGTGTTCACAACAACGTCATACCCAAAGATCATAACCATCAGAGAACATTCAGGGACCCAATTGCACAAATTACAACTTTAGGGACCAAACTGTAAATTCTGGGAATTACAGGGACTTCACCCAATTAAAAGTTACCAATATAAAATTAGTCATGTTTCATACTTCACTGCCAAAATTCAGCTCAAACGGACATCTCAAACTCATCCAATTGCAAAAACAAGATTCAGGACCAAAACGCAAACATTTCAAAACACATAACCGCCAATGTCAGCCCCCAACGGTCAGGTGTTCCAAAACAAGGAGAACCTGTTTCGAAACGCGGGGCCGTTCCGCAACGTGTTCTGAAACGGGGACTGGCAGTAGCATATCCGTTTCGGAACGGTTCCTCCCGTTTCGAAACGCCCTGGCCATAACAGGCCCCTGTTCCGAAACGGTAACGATCGTTCCGAAACGACCTGCCCAGATTGCAGCAACCTTGCTGGTTAAACATACTTTTGACCCACCAAACATGCTCCAAAAGCCACCAAATCACACCAGCAAGTCATTCAACATATAGGGAACATAAATGCATCAAAACTAGATACAAAACCACCCCTAGGTGCACAAACTCATTAAACACATTCAAGGCTCAATCATGCTTTTAAACAAGAAGCATAGCAATACAACTTAAGCATAGGGAGATTCAAATGTTGCAACATTAATCCACATGATTCAAAACCATAACCCAAACTTGTCCAACATACACAATCTCCTTTAACAACAACATAATAGATTCTACCCCCATTGCCTTTATTAACTATAGCTATTAACCGAGACATACATCTCTAATGGAGTCCTCCTTGAATCCCTTGCTTCTCGCTGTCCAAACTTCAATTATCTGCATTGATGGACAAAAAGGAGCGTAAGCACATAATGCTTAGTGAGGAATGCTCAAAACCAAAACACCATCAATGCAGCGAATCATAAAACCACTTTTAAAAGCAAACTCGATTCGACAAACCAAAGCAATATTTGAAAACCCTTTTTCAACAACATGCTTTAAAATCATGCCTTGCACAAACATGAAAACCAACCCTTAGCTTAGGAAGCTAAGTAAACCTTTTCAAAACATAAACTTGCAAAACCATCAAATTAGCCATTCCATGCAAAAACACCATATGCAAAGCTAATTTCAAACCTTGGAAAACACTTCCACTTTACATCTTACCATTCTCATACTTGAATGTCATTTCAAAGCAAGAAACCCTTTTTAAACCATCTACTCAAACAATCCAACACATGCATTAAACAAATGCAACATATGAACCACATCATTAACAATTGCATCACATGCCCTTTTAAAACAAGTCTCCACAAGACTTCAATGCACTAAAGAGATTTCATGCACACATGCACCATTCTCAATAGATAATCAACACTTGTTCAAACCAACAAGTCAACATGCATTCATAATACATTTTACACTTTTCATGCAACCATGCATCATTTCAAGCATCTCATGCTTCATTATATTCAAGAACATCATATTGGCCTCCAAGTGATAACCAAATCCACTTTTCAACTCAACACCCGATCGGATACGCGGATCACAAGCGTTGTCCCCACGCTTCATACACCCTACCAATCCAAGGTCCCCAAATGGACTTTTAAACACCATTTGACCTTACCATTCACAAGGTTCCCATGTATGGACTTTTAAACACCATACAACCTTAACTTTAACAAGGTTCCCATGTATGGACTTTTAAACACCATACAACCTTAACTTTCACAAGGTTCCCATGTATGGACTTTTAACCACCATACAACCTTAACTTTCACAAGGTTCCCATGTATGGACTTTTAACCACCATACAACCTTAACTTTCACAAGGTTTCCATGTATGGACTTTTAAACACCATACAACCTTAACTTTCACAAGGTTCCCATGTATGGACTTTTAACCACCATACAACCTTAACATGCACAAGGTTCCTATATATGGACTTTTAAACACCATATAACCTTAGCATCACCGATTGGTAGTTGTATAACATCACTAACGAGATCCGGGACACCCTATGCAAGATCCACACATGGACTTTACACCACCATTGTGATCTTACCAAGCACAAGGTCCTCAAATGGAATTTTAACCACCATTATTACCTTTGCTTAACCAAGGTCCTCGAATGGGATCCCATCAACCATTATGACCTTAACCATCTCGTTAGGAAACTTGGATGGAGTTTACCGGTTCACTCTCAACCACTCCACATCCAAGGCGACTTTATTCACGGTGCACCCAATCCTATAGCCGGCTAACTATATCCGATCAAATAACCAAGAACCACTTACATCACTTGCCAATATATCCATCTTACCACATTAATCCTTTAATTCACATGCATAACCATAATGCAAAATTCATCATTTACCATCATCAATTCACTGTTTTTAAAGCATTACACAAAGCCATTAAACAACATGCAACACCATGCATCAAAACCACAATTTCCATGTACAAAACCAAGGATCTCTTACTTTGAGCATCCTTCACATATGGCTTTCAAAACCAGCATTAGACCATGCTAAAACATGCTTCCAAACAGAATTTAAAACATGCAAATCATATGCATTGCAACCATCAATCACAATTGCTTAAAAAGCCAATTCACAACACAAACCAAGAGAGAAAATCCATTTACTTACTCTTGAGCTTAGCAAAGTTGTTTAGACTTAAACTAAGCTCCCAAACCTTCAAACCCTGGTTTAAAAGCTGAAAACCCAACTTCACTCACCGATACACAAAACAAGGCTAGCCAACAAGCCTTCCAAGAATCCGAAACCTTCCACACCACCTCAAATGCTCACGGATCTTCCTCCCCTGTTTCAAGCACATAACAACAGAAGATCAATGCATCATTATGCATTAAAAACACCAGCAACACAACTAAACTCGCTGCTCATCACAAATCCAACATTTCGGCTACCAAACACAACCGAAATCACCACCAAACACTTCCGAAACTTAACCCAGCCAAGATCCATCACTTCTAACCATTTTTAAACATCAATTAACATCCAAAATGATCACAATCACGTCCTTATACCTCCAGCTATAACAGATCATCAAAAACACCCCAAAAACAACCAAAAACATCAAGCAAAACTTAGGAAATTCAACCTATTCGGGATTGCATTGATAAAACATCAATTCCTTATCAATTTAACATTCATTTAACATCAATTTGACACCTCAAAACACTGCCCAAACAGATCTCACGAAATTTCACCAAAAATCACCAAATCTTGCATTTTAAAGCCACAATCAAGATTACCATTGTAAAACCTTTAATAAATCACAATTCAAGGATTGAGAACTTGGAAATTTCAGTAAAGAACTTAAAGTTCAGAGGAGAAGGACGTTCTTACCTCCAAACTTGAGTTTCTCCCTTTTTGGAACCAAAATCTTGAAAATTCCACTTAGCAAATGGTGAGGTTTTGTTGAAGAAATGATTAGAGATCAAAAGAGAATTGAAAAGAGATGTTTAGGTGACAAAATCAGAAGAAAATCTCTGGAGAAAATATGTTTGGGTTGAGAGAAAATGAGGGAAAAGGAAAATAGAAGATTTGAGAGAAAAGTTAGTTAGAATTAGGAAAATATCTTCCCTCCACTTTTCTTTAGTTTAAAAACATTTAATTAAATCATTTAATATATTTAGAAAATCTGGAGAAACTCCCATTGGGTAAATAGCTCCTTAAAGATTCAAAGTTTCAATCCTTTTTAAAACAGTCACGCAGTTTTCAAAAATTACACTTTGGTCACTAACCCAAAATGTCACCCTTCCAAACCTCGTTTTGCAAAATTGATTTCATAGTTCACTTATATATATTAAAAGAGGATTTTAGGACATTTTTCCATATTTTTAATGCAACCCGAACTAGGCTTTCCTAAAAATCACCTTTTATATTCGAACAGCACTTTGACCGAACCGGTCAACGCCCAAAACTTCCAAGCCCAAAACCGGGGTGTTACAAAAGGACCGCAAAACTAGTTTTAATCAAATTTTAGGAGTTCATATAGTTGATCACGAGCTTTTCAACACGATTATTTTGCAAAAACACAATTTCTGTGCTTTTTACTTAGTTAAAACTCAAACGGGACCATTTTACGGCCCATTTAGACCCCTTCGTCCGAAACCCCTACAAAAATCACCGCGAAACTAGTTTTAATCAAATTTTAGGAGTTCATATAGTTGTTCACGAGCTTTTCAACAAGATTATATTACAAAAACACATTTTATGTACTTTTTACTCAGTTAAAATTCCAACGGGTCTATATTACGGCCTACTTAGACCCGCTCGTCCGAAACCTCTACAAAACGGACATCAAAATTAGTTTTAATCAAATTTTAGGAGTTCATATAGTTGATCACGAGCTTTTCAACACGATTATATTGCAAAAACACAATTTCTGTACTTTTTACATAGTAAACATCCAATGGGTCCATTTTACGGCCCATTTAGACCCGCTCCTCTGAAACCTCTACAAAAATGACCGCAAAACTAGTTTTAATCAAAATTTAGGAGTTCATATAGTTAATCATGAGCTTTTCAACCCAATTATATTGCAAAAACACAATTTCTGTACTTTTTACTCAATTAAAAGTCAAATGGGTTCATTTTATAGCCTATTTCGACCTGCTCGTCCGAAACCTCTACAAAAAGGACCGCAAAACTAGTTTTAATCAAATTTCAGGAGTTCATATAGTTGATCACGAGCTTTTCAACACGATTATTTTTCAAAAACACAATTATTATACTTTTTACTCAGTTAAAAGTCCAACGGGTCTATTTTACGACCTGTTTAGACCCACTTGTCCGAAACGTCAACAAAAAGGATCGCAAAACTAGTTTTAATCAAATTTTAGGAGTTCATATAGTTGACCACGATCTTTTCAACACGATTATATTGAAAATACTCAATTTATGTACTTTTTACTTAGTTAAAAGTCCAACGGATCCGTTTTACGGCAATTTGGAACCGCTCGTCCGAAACCTCTAGAAAAATGACCGCAAAAATAGTTTTAATCAAAATTTAGGAGTTCATATAGATAATCATGAGCTTTTCAACATGATTATATTGCAAAAACACAATTTTTGTACTCTTTACTCAATTAAAAGTCAAATGGGTCCATTTTACGGCCCATTTCGACACGCTCGTCCGAAACCTCTACAAAAATGATCGTGAAACTAGTTTTATCCAAATTTTAGGAGTTCATATAGTTGTTCACGAGCTTTTCAACACGATTATATTGCAAAAACTCATTGTATGTACTTTTTACTCAGTTAAAAGTCCAACGGGTCCATTTTACAGCCCATTTAGACCCGCTCGTCTGAAACCTCTACAAAAAGGACCGCAAAACTAGTTTTAATCAAAATTTAGGAGTTCATATAGTTGATCACGAGCTTTTCAGCACGATTATTTTGCAAAAACACAATTTATATACGTTTTACTTAGTTAAAACTCAAACTGGATCATTTTACGGCCCATTTAGACCCCCTCGTCCGAAACCTCTACAAAAATCACCGCGAAACTAGTTTTAATCAAATTTTAGGAGTTCAGATAGTTGTTCACGAGCTTTTCAACAAGATTATATTGCAAAAACACATTTTCTGTACTTTTTACTCAGTTAAAATTCCAACGGGTCTATTTTACGGCCCACTTAGACCCACTCGTCCAAAACCTCTACAAAACGGACCGCGAAATTAGTTTTAATCAAAATTTAGGAGTTCATATAGTTGATCAGGAGCTTTTCAAGACGATTATATTGAAAAAACACAATTTCTGTACTTTTTACTCAATTAAAAGTCCAACGGTCCATTTTACGGCCCATTTAGACCCGCTCGTCCGAAACCTTTACAAAACGGCCCGCGAAATTAGTTTTAATCAAATTTTAGGTGTTCATATAGTTGATCACGAGCTTTTCAACACGATTATATTGCAAAAACACAATTTCTGTACTTTTTACTCAATTAAAAGTCCAACGGGTCCATTTTACGGTCCATTTCGACCCGCTCGTCCGAAACCTCTAAAAATGATCGCGAAACTAGTTTTAATCAAATTTTAGGGGTTCATATAGTTTATCACAAGCTTTTCCACATGATTATATTTCAAAAACTCATTTTATGTACTTTTTACTTAGTTAAAAGTCCAACGGGTCTATTTTACGCCCCATTTAGACCCGTTCGTCCGAAACCTCTACAAAAAGAACTGTAAAACTAGTTTTAATCAAATTTTAGGAGTTCATATAGTTGATCTCGAGCTTATCAACAAGATTATATTGCAAACACACATTTTCTGTACTTTTTACTCAGTTAAAAGTCCAACGGGTCCATTTTACGGCCCATTTAGACCCGCTCGTCTGAAACCTCTACAAAAATCACCGCGAAACTAGTTTTAATCAAATTTTAGGATTTCATATAGATAATCATGAGCTTTCCAACACGATTATATTGCAAAAACACAATTTCTGTACTTTTTACTCAATTAAAAGTCAAACGAATCCATTTTACGGCCCCTTTCGACCCGCTCGTCCGAAACCTCTACAAAAATGATCGTGAAACTAGTTTTAATCAAATTTTAGGAGTTCATATAGTTGTTCACGATCTTTTCAACAAGATTATATTGCAAAAACTCAATTTATGTACTTTTTACTCAGTTAAAAGTCCAACGCGTCTATTTTACGGCCCAATTAGACCCGCTCGTCCGAAACCTATACAAGAATGACCGCAAGACTAGTTTTAATCAAATTTTAGGAGTTCATATAGTTGGTCATGGACTTTTGAACATGCTTATTTTGCAAAAACACAATTTCTTTACTTTTTACTCAGTTAAAAGTCCAACGGGTCAATTTTACGGCTCATTTAGACCCGCTCATCCGAAACCTCTACAAAAAGGACCGCAAAACTAGTTTTAATCAAATTTTAGGAGTTCATATAGTTGAACACGAGCTTTTCAACACGATTATATTGCAAAAACTCAATTTCTGTACTTTTTACTTAGATAAAAGTCCAACGGGTCCATTTTACGGCCAATTTAGGACCGCTCGTCAGAAACCTCTACAAAAATCACCGCGAAACTAGTTTTAATCAAATTTTAGGATTTCATATAGATAATCATGAGCTTTCCAACACGATTATATTGCAAAAACACACTTTCTGTACTTTTTACTCAATTAAAAGTCAAATGGATCCATTTTACGGCCCCTTTCGACCCGCTCGTCCGAAACCTCTACAAAAATGATCGTGAAACTAGTTTTAACCAAATTTTAGGAGTTCATATAGTTGTTCATGAGCTTTCAACAAGATTATATTGCAAAAACTCAATTATGTACGTTTTACTCAGTTAAAAGTCCAACGCGTCTATTTTACGGCCCAATTAGACCCGCTCGTCCGGAACCTATACAAGAATGACCGCAAGACTAGTTTTAATCAAATTTTAGGAGTTCATATAGTTGGTCACGGACTTTTGAACATGCTTATTTTGCAAAAACACAAATTCTTTACTTCTTACTCAGTTAAAAGTCCAACGGGTCAATTTTACGGCTCATTTAGACCCGCTCATCCGAAACCTCTACAAAAATGATCGCGAAACTATTTTTAATCAAATTTTAGGAGTTAATATATTTGACTACGAGCTTTTCAACACGATTATATTGCAAAAACTCAACTTCCATAGTTTTTAGTCAGTTAAAAGTCCAACGGGTCCATTTTACGGCCCATTTGGACCCGCTCATCTGAAACCTCTACAGAAATCATCCTGAAACTAGTTTTAAATAAATTTTAGGAGTTCATATAGTTGAACACGAGCTTTTCAACATGATTATATTACAAAAAATCAATTTCTGTACTTTTTACTTAGATAAAAGTCCAACGGGTCCATTTTACGGCCAGTTTAGGCCCGCTCGTCCGAAACCTCTACAAAAATGATCATGAAACTATTTTTAATCAAATTTTAGGAGTTCATATAGTTTACTACGAGCTTTTCAACACGATTATTTTGCAAAAACTCAACTTCTGTACTTTTTACTTAGTTAAAAGTCCAACAGGTCCATTTTACGACCAATTTAGACCTTCTTGTCTGAAACCTCTACAAAAACGACCGCAAAACTAGTTTTAATCAAATTTTAGGATTTCATATAGTTTTTCACGAGCTTTTCAACAGGATTATATTGCAGAAACTCATTTTATGTACTTTTCACTCAGTTAAAAGTCCAACCGGTCCATTTTACGACCTATTTAGACCCGCTCGTCCGAAACCTCTACAAAAGGACCGCAAAACTAGTTTTAATCAAATTTTAGGAGTTAATATAATTTATCACGAGCTTTTCAACACTATTATTTTGAAAAAAAACATAATTTCTGCACTTTTTACTCAGTTAAAAGTCCAACAAGTCCATTTTACGGCCCATTTAGACCCACTCGTCTGAAACCTCTATAAAACGGACCGCAAAACTAGTTTTAATCAAATTTTAGGAGTACATATAGTTGATCACGAGCTTTTCAACATGATTATATTGCAAAAACACAATTTCTGTAGTTTTTACACAGTAAAAATTCCAAAGGGTCCGTTTTACGGCCCATTTAGACTTGCTCATCTGAAACTTCTACAAAAATGACCGCGAAACTACTTTTAATCAAATTTTAGGTGTTCATATAGTTGATCACGAGCTTTTCAACAAGATTATATTGCAAAAACACAATTTTTGTACTTTTTACTCAGGTAAAATTCCAACGGGTCCATTTTACGGCCCATTTCATCCCGCTCGTCCGAAACCTCTACAAAAAGAACCGCAAAACTAGTTTTAATCAAATTTTACGGCCCATTTAGACTCGCTCGTTCGAAACCTCTACAAAAATGACCGCGAAACTGGTTTTAATCCAATTTTAGGAGTTCATATAGTTGATCACGAGGTTTTCAACACGATTATATTGCAAAAACCCAATTTTTGTACTTTTTACTCAATTAAAAGTCCAACGACTCTATTTTACGGCCCAATTAGACCCGCTCTTCCGAAACCTTTACAAAACGGACCGCGAAACTAGTTTTATTCAAATTTTAGGAGTTCATATGGTTGATCACGAGCTTTGCAACACGATTATATTGCAAAACACAATTTATGTACTTTTTATTTAGTTAAAAGTCCAACGGGTCCATTTTACGGCCCATTTAGACCCGCTCGTCTTAAACCTCTACAAAAATCACCGCGAAACTAGTTTTAATCAAATTTTAGGATTTCAAATAGATAATCATGAGCTTCCCAACACGATTATATTGCAAAAACACAATTTATGTACTTTTTACTCAATTAAAAGTCAAACGGATCCATTTTACGGCCCCTTTCGACCCGCTCGTCCGAAACCTCTACAAAAATGATCGTGAAACTAGTTTTAACCAAATTTTAGGAGTTCATATAGTTGTTCACGAGCTTTTCAACAAGATTATATTGCAAAAACTCAATTTATGTACTTTTTACTCAGTTAATAGTCCAACACGTCTATTTTACGGCCCAATTAGACCCGCTCGTCCGAAACCTATACAAGAATGACCGCAGGACTAGTTTTAATCAAATTTTAGGAGTTCATATAGTTGGTCACAGACTTTTGAACATGCTTATTCTGCAAAAACACAATTTCTTTACTTTTTACTCAGTTAAAAGTCCAACGGGTCAATTTTACGGCTCATTTAGACCTGCTCATCCGAAACCTCTACAAAAATGACCGCAAAACTATTTTGAAACAAATTTTAGGAGTTAATATAGTTGACTACGAGCTTTTCAACACGATTATATTGCAAAAACTCAACTTCTATAGTTTTTAGTCAGTTAAAAGTCCAACGGGTCCATTTTACGGCCCATTTGGACCCCCTCATCTGAAACCTCTACAGAAATCATCCCGAAACTAGTTTTAAATAAATTTTAGGAGTTCATATAGTTGACCACGAGCTTTTCAACACGATTATATTATAAAAACTCAATTTTTGTACTTTTTACTTAGATAAAAGTCCAACGGGTCCATTTTACGGCCAGTTTAGGCCCGCTCGTCCGAAACCTCTACAAAAATGATCATGAAACTATTTTTAATCAAATTTTAGGAGTTCATATAGTTGGCTACGAGTTTTACAACACGATTATATTGCAAAAACTCAACTTCTGTACTTTTTACTCAGTTAAAAGTCCAACGGGTCCATTTTACGACCAATTTAGACCCGCTTGTCTGAAACCTCTACAAAAACGACCGCAAAACTAGTTTTAATCAAATTTTAGGATCTCATATAGTTTTTCACGACCTTTTCAACAGGATTATATTGCAAAAACTCATTTTATGTACTTTTCACTCAAATAAAAGTCCAACCGGTCCATTTTACGGCCTATTTAGACCCGCCCGTCCGAAACCTCTACAAAAGGACCGCAAAACTAGTTTTAATCAAATTTTAGGAGTTAATATAGTTTATCACGAGCTTTTCAACACTATTATTTTGAAAAAATATAATTTCTGTACTTTTTACTCAGTTAAAAGTCCAACAAGTCCATTTTACGGCCCATTTAGACCCACTCGTCTGAAACCTCTACAAAACAGACCGCAAAACTAGTTTTAATCAAATTTTAGGAGTACATATAGTTGATCACAAGCTTTTCAACAAGATTAGTTTGCAAAAACACAATTTCTGTAGTTTTTACACAGTAAAAATTCAAAAGGGTCCGTTTTACGGCCCATTTAGACTCGCTCGTCTGAAACTTCTACAAAAATGACCGCGAAACTACTTTTAATCAAATTGTAGGTGTTCATATAGTTGATCACGAGCTCTTCAGCAAGATTATATTGCAAAAACACAATTTTTGTACTTTTTACTCAGGTAAAATTCCAACGGGTCCATTTTACGGCCCATTTCGTACCGCTCGTCCGAAACCTCTACAAAAAGAACCGCAAAACTAGTTTTAATCAAATTTTACAGCCCATTTAGACTCGCTCGTTCGAAACCTCTACAAAAATGACCGCGAAACTCATTTTAATCCAATTTTAGGAGTTCATATAGTTGATCACGAGGTTTTCAACACGATTATATTGCAAAAACACAATTTTTGTACTTTTTACTCAATTAAAAGTCTAACGACTCTATTTTACGGCCCAATTAGACCCGCTCGTCCGAAACCTCTACAAAACGAACCGTGAAACTAGTTTTATTCAAATTTTAGGAGCTCATATAGTTGATCACGAGCTTTTCAACACGATTATATTGCAAAACACAATTTCTGTACTTTTTACACAGTAAAAAGTCCAAATGGTCCATTTTACGGCGCATTTAGACTCGCTCGTCCGAAACCTCTACAAAAATGATCGTGAAACTAGTTTTAATAAAATTATAGGAGTTAACAGAGTTGATCACGAGGTTTTCAACATGATTAGATTGCAAAAGCACAAATTTTGTACTTTTTTACTCAATTAAAAGTCTAATGGGTCCATTTTACGGCCCATTTCGACCCGGTCGTCTGAAACCTCTACAAAAAAGGACCGCAAAACTAATTTTAATCAAATTTTAGGAGTTCATATAGTTGGTCACGAGCTTTTCAACACGCTTATTTTGCAAAAACACAATTTATGTACTTTTTACTTAGTTAAAAGTCCAACGGGTCCATATTACGACCCATTTAAACCCGCTCGTCTGAAACCTGTACAAAAGGACCACAAAAGTAGTTTTAATTAAATTTTAGGAGTTCATATAGTTGTTCACGAGATTTTCAACAAGATTATATTGCAAAAACTCATTTTCTGTACTTTTTAATTAGTTAAAAGTCCAACGGGTACATTTTACGGCCCATTTAGACCCGCTCGTCCGAAACCTCTGCAAAACGGATCGCAAAACTAGTTTTAATCAAATTTTATGAGTTCATATAGTTGATCACGAGCTTTTCAACATGATTATATTGCAAAAACACAATTTATTTACTTTTTACTCAGTTAAAAGTCCAATAGGTCCATTTTACGGCCTATTTAGACCCGCTCGTCTGAAACCTCTACAAAAATGACCGCGAAACTAGTTTTAATTAATTTTAGGAGTTCATATAGTTGTTCACGAGCTTTTCAACACGATTATATTGCAAAAACTCAATTTCTATACTTTTTACTCAGTTAAAAGTCCAACGGGTCCCTTTTACGGCCCATTCAGACCCACTCATCCGAAACCTCTACAAAAATGACCAAGAAACTAGTTTTAATCAAAATTTAGTAGTTCATATAGCTCTTCACGAGCTTTTCAACACGATTATATTGCAAAACCTCAATTTCTGTACTTTTTACTCAATTAAAAGTCCAACGGGTCTATTTTACGGCCCATTTAGACCCGATCGTCTGAAACCTCTACAAAAATAACCGCAAAACTAGTTTTAATCAAATTTTAGGAGCTCATATATTTGACCATGAGCTTTTCAAAACGATTATATAGCAAAAACTCAATTTATGTACTTTTTACTCAGTTAAAAGTCCATTGGTCTAATTTACGGCCCATTTAGACCCGCTCGTTTGAAACCTCTACAAAAATCACCGCGAAACTAATTTTACTCAGTTATTGCAAAAATTCAACTATTGTACTTTTTACTTAGTTAAGAGTCCCACGGGTCCATTTTACGACCAATTTAGACTCGCTCGTCTGAAACCTCTACAAAAACTACCGCAAAACTAGTTTTAATCAAATTTTAGGATTTCATATAGTTGTTCACGTGCTTTTCAACCGATCCATTTTACGACCTATTTAGACCCGCTCGTCCGAAACCTCTACAAAAGGACCGTAAAACTAGTTTTAATCAAATTTTAGGAGTTAGTATAGTTTATCACGAGCTTTTCAAAACTATTATTTTGAAAGAAAAAAAACATAATTTATGTACTTTTCAACAAGATTATATTGCAAAAACACAATTTTTGTACTTTTTACTTAGGTAAAATTCCAACGGGTCCATTTTACGGCCCATTTCAACTCGCTAGTTCGAAACCTCTAAAAAATTATTGGGAAACTAGTTTTAATTAAAATTTTGGGGTTCATATAGTTGATCACGACCTTTTCAACATGATTATATTTCAAAAACTCATTTTATGTACTTTTTACTCAGTTAAATGTCCAACAGGTCTATTTTACGGCCCAATTAGACCCGCTCGTCCAAAACCTCTACAAAAAGAACCGCAAAACTAGTTTTAATCGAATTTTAGGAGTACATATAGTTGATCACGAGCTTTTCAACACGATTATATTGTAAAAACACAATTTATGTAGTTTTTACACAGTAAAAATTCTAAAGGGTCCGTTTTACGGCCCATTTAGACTCGCTCGTCCAAAACTTCTACAAAAATGACCGCGAAACTAGTTTTAATCAAAATTTAGGTGTTCATATAGTTGATCACGAGCTTTTCAACAAGATTATATTGCAAAAACACAATTTTTGTACTTTTTACTCAGGTAAAATTCCAACGGGTACATTTTACGGCCCATTTCGACTCGCTCGTCCGAAACCTCTAAAAAATGATTGGGAAACTAGTTTTAATCAAAATTTTGGGGTTTTTATAGTTCATCACGAGCTTTCCAACATGATTATATTTCAAAAAAACATTTTATGTACTTTTTACTCATTTTAATGTCTAACAGGTCTATTTTACGGCCCAATTAGACCCGCTCGTCTGAAACCTCTACAAAAAGAACTGCAAAACTAGTTTTAATCAAATTTTAGGAGTTCATATAGTTGATCACGAGCTTTTCAACACGATTATATTGCAAAAACACAATTTCTGTGCTTTTTGCACAGTAAAAAGTCCAAAAGGTCTATTTTACAGCCCATTTAGACTAACTCGTTTGAAACCTCTACAAAAATGACCGCGAAACTGGTTCTAATCCAATTTTAGGAGTTCATATAGTTGATCACGAGGTTTTCAACACGATTATATTGCAAAAACACAATTTTTGTACTTTTTACTCAATTAAAAGTCCAACGACTCTATTTTACGGCCCAATTAGACCCGCTCGTCCGAAACCTCTACAAAACAGACCGCGAAACTAGTTTTAATCAAATTTTAGGAGTTCATATAGTTGATCACGAGCTTTTCAACACGATTATATTGTAAAACACAATTTATGTACTTTTTACAAAGTAAAAAGTCCAAGGGGTCCATTTTACAACCCATTTAGACTCGCTCGTCCGAAACCTCTACAAAAATGATCGTGAAACTAGTTTTAATAAAATTATAGGAGTTCATATATTTGATCGCGAGGTTTTCAACACGATTAGATTGCAAAAGCACAATTTTTGTACTTTTTAATCAGTTAAAAGTCCAACGGGTCCATATTACGGCCCATTTAGACCCCCTCGCCCGAAACCTGTACAAAACGATCGCAAAACTAGTTTTAATCAAATTTTAGGAGTTCATATAGTTGTTCACGAGCTTTTCAACAAGATTATACAGCAAAAACTCATTTTCTGTACTTTTTACTTAGTTAAAAGTCCAACGGGTACATTTTACGGCCCTTTTAGACCCGCTCGTCCGAAACCTCTACAAAGCGGATCGCAAAACTAGTTTTAATCAAATTTTATGGGTTCATATAGTTGATCACGAGCTTTTCAACATGATTATATTTCAAAAACACAATTTATTTACTTTTTACTCAGTTAAAAGTCCAACGAGTCCATTTTACGGCCTATTTAGACCCGCTCGTCTGAAACCTCTACAAAAATGACCGCGAAACTAGTTTTAATCAAAATTTAGGACTTCATATAGTTGTTCACGAGCTTTTCAACACGATTATATTGCAAAAACTCAATTTCTATACTTTTTACTCAGTTAAAAGTCCAACGGGTCCCTTTTACGGCCCATTCAGACCCACTCATCCGAAACCTCTACAAAAATGACCACGAAACTAGTTTTAATCAAAATTTAGAAGTTCATATAGCTCTTCACGAGCTTTTCAACACGATTATATTGCAAAAACTCAATTTCTGTACTTTTTACTCAATTAAAAGTCCAAAGGATCTATTTTACGGCCCATTTATACCCGAGCGTCTGAAACCTCTACAAAAATAACCGCAAAACTAGTTTTAATCAAATTTTAGGAGCTCATACAGTTGACCACAAGCTTTTCAAAACGATTATATAGCAAAAACTCAATTTATGTACGTTTTACTCGGTTAAAAGTCCATTGCTCCATTTTACGGCCCATTTAGACCCGCTCGTCTGAAACCTCTACAAAAATCACCGCGAAACTAGTTTTACTCAGTTATTGCAAAAATTCAACTATTGTACTTTTTACTCATTTAAAAGTCCAACGGGTCCATTTTACGTCCCATTTCGACCCGCTCGTCCGAAACCTCTATAAAAAGGATCGCAAAACTAGTTTTAATCAAATTTTAGGAGTTAATATAGCTGATCACGAGCTTTTCAACACGATTATTTTGCAAAAACATAATTTTTGTACTTTTTACTCAGATAAAAGTCCAACGTGTCAATTTTACGGCCCATTTAGACTCGTTCGTCCGAAACCTCTACAAAAAGGACCGCAAAACTAGTTTTAATTAAATTTTAGGAGTTCATATAGTTGACCACGAGCTTTTCAACACGATTATATTGCAAAAACTCAATTTCTATACTTTTTACTTAGATAAAAGTCCAACGGGTCCATTTTATGACCAATTTAGGCCCGCTCGTCCGAAACCTCTAAATTTTTTTTCGCGAAACTAGTTTTAATCAAATTTTAGGAGTTCATACAGTTGACTACGAGATTTTCAACACGATTATATTGCAAAAACTCAACATCTGTACTTTTTACTCAGTTAAAAGTCCAACGGGTCCATTTTATGGCCCATTTGGACCCGCTCGTCTGAAACCTCTACAAAAATCACCACGAAACTAGTTTTAAATAAATTTTAAGAGTTCATATAGTTTACCACAAGCTTTTTAACAAGATTATATTGCAAACATTCAATTTTTGAACTTTTTACTCAATTAAAAGTCCAACGGGTCCATTATACGGCCCATTTAGAACCCGCTCGTATGAAACCTCTACAAAAAGGACCTCAAAACTAGTTTTAATCAAATTTTAGGAGTTCATGTAGTTGATCACGAAATTTTCAACACGATTATTTTGCAAAAACATAATTTCTGTACTTTTTAACCAGTTAAAAGTCCAACGGGTCCATTTTACGGCCCATTTAGACCCACTCGTATGAAACCTCTACAAAACGGACCGCAAAACTAGTTTTAATCAAAATTTAGGAGTTCTTATAGTTTATCACGAGCTTTTCAACACGATTATATTGCAAAACCACAATTTCTGTAATTTTTACACTGTAAAAAGTCCAAAGGGTCGATTTTACGGCCCATTACAAAAATGATCGCGAAACTAGTTTTAATCAAATTTTAGGAGTTCATATAGTTGATCACGAGGTTTTCAACATGATTATATTGCAAAAACACAATTTTTGTACTTTTTACTCAATTAAAAGTCTAACGGGTCCATTTTACGGCCCATTTCGACCCGCTCGTCCGAAACCTCTACAAAAAGCACCGCAAAACTAATTTTAATCAAATTTTAGGTGTTAATATAGTTGATCACGAGCTTTTAAACACGATTATTTTGCAAAAAAGCAATTTCTGTACTTTTTACTTAGGAAAATTCCAACGGGTCCATTTTACGTCCCATTTCGACCCGCTCGTCCGAAACCTCTAAAAAATAATCGGGAAACTAGTTTTAATCAAATTTTTTGGGTTCATATAGTTGATCACGAGCTTTTCAACATGATTATATTGCAAAAACTCATTTTATGTACTTTTTACTCAGTTAAAAGTCCAACAGGTCTATTTTACGACCCTTTTAGACTCGCTCGTCCGAAACATCTACAAAAAGAACCGCAAAACTAGTTTTAATCAAATTTTAGGAGTTCATATAGTTGATCACGAGCTTTTCAACACAATTATATTGCAAAAACATAATATCTGTACTTTTTACACAGTAAAAAGTCCAAAGGGTCCATTTTACGGCCCATTTAGACTCGCCCGTTCGAAACCTCTACAAAAATGACCGCGAAACTGCTTTTAATCCAATTTTAGGAGTTCATATAGTTGATCACGAGGGTTTCAACATGATTATATTGCAAAAACACAATTTTTGTACTTTTTACTCAATTAAAAGTCCAACGAGACTATTTTACGGAACAATTAGACCCGCACGTCCGAAACCTTTACAAAACGGACCGCGAATTTAGTTTTAATCAAATTTTAGGAGTTCATATAGTTGATCACAAGCTTTTCAACACGATTATATTGCAAAACACATTTTTGTACTTTTTACACAGTAAAAGTCCAAAGGGTCCATTTTACAGCTCATTTAGACTCGCTCGTCTGAAACCTCAACAAAAATGATCGTGAAATTAGTTTTAATCAAATTTTAGGAGTTCATATAGTTGATCACGAGGTTTTCAACACGATTAGATTGCAAAAACACAATTTCTGTACTTTTTACTCAGTTAAAAGTCCAACTGGTCCATATTACGACCCATTTAGACCCGCTCTTCAGAAACCTCTACAAAAGGACCACAAAACTAGTTTTAATCAAATTTTAGGAGTTCATTTAGTTGACCACGAGCTTTTCAACACGATTATATTGCAAAAACTCTATTTCTGTACTTTTTGCTTGGATAAAAGTCCAATGGGTCCATTTTGACGGCCTATTTAGACCCGCTAGTCCGAAACCTCTACAAAAATCACCACGAAACTAGTTTTGAATCAAATTTTAGGAGTTCATATAGTTGTTCACGAGCTTTTCAACACGATTATATTGCAAAAACTCAATTTCTATACTTTTTTACTTAGTTAAAAGTCCAACGGGTCCCTTTTACGGCCCATTCAGACCCACTCATCCGAAACCTCTACAAAAATGTCAAGGAAACTAGTTTTAATCAAAATTTAGTAGTTCATATAGCTCTTCACGAGCTTTTCAACACTATTATATTGGAAAAACTCAATTTCTGTACTTTTTACTAAGTTAAATGTCCAGCGGGTATATTCAAAAAAAAAGTCCAACGAGTTCATTTTACGGCCCATTTAGACCCGATCGTCCGAAACCTCTACAAAAATAACCGCAGAACTAGTTTTAATCAAATTTTAGGAGCTCTTATAGTTGACCACGAGCTTTTCAAAACGATTATATAGCAAAAACTCAATTTATGTATTTTTTACTCAGTTAAAAGTCCATTGGTCCGTTATAGGGCCCATTTAGACCCGCTCGTCTGAAACCTCTACAAAAATCACCGCAAAACTAGTTTTACTCAGTTATTGCAAAAATTCAATTAATGTACTTTTTACTCAGTTAAAAGTCCAAAGGGTCCATTTTACGGCATATTTCGACCCGCTCGTCCAAAACCTCTATAAAAAGGACCGCAAAACTAGTTTTAATCAAATTTTAGGAGTTAATATAGCTGATCACGAGCTTTTCAACACGATTATTTTGCAAAAACACAATTTTTGTACTTTTTACTCAGATAAAAGTCCAACGTGTTCATTTTACGGCCCATTTAGACTCGCTCGTCCGAAACCTCTACAAAAAGGACCGCAAAACTAGTTTTAATCAAAATTTAGGAGTTCATATAGTTGACCACGAGCTTTTCAACACGATTATATTGCAAATACTCAATTTATGTACTTTTTACTTAGATAAAAGTCCAACGGGTCCATTTTACGACCAATTTAGGCCCTCTCGTCGGAAACCTCTACAAAAATGATCGTGAAACTAGTTTTAATCAAATTTTAGGAGTGCATATAGTTGACTACGAGCTTTTCAACACGATTATATTGAAAAAACTCAACTTTTGTACTTTTTACTCAGTTAAAAGTCCAACGGGTCCATTTTACGGCCCATTTGTACCCGCTCGTCTGAAACCTCTACAAAAATCACCACGAAACTAGTTTTAAACAAATTTTAAGAGTTCATATAGTTGACCACGAGCTTTTTAACAAGATTATATTGCAAACACAATTTTTGTACTTTTTACACAGTAAAAAGTCCAAATGGTTCATTTTACAGCCCATTTAGACTCGCTTGTCTGAAACCTCTACAAAAACGATCGTGAAACTAGTTTTAATCAAATTTTAGGAGTTCATATAGTTGATCACGAGGTTTTCAACACGATTAGATTGCAAAAAAACAATTTTTGTACTTTTTACTTAATTAAAAGTCCAATGGGTCCATTTTATGGCCCATTTAGACCCACTCGTCTGAAACCTCTACAAAACGGACCGCAAAACTAGTTTTAATCAAATTTTAGGAGTACATATAGTTGATCACGAGCTTTTCAACACGATTATATTGCAAAAACACAATTTTTGTAGTTTTTACACAGTAAAAATTCCAAAGGGTCCGTTTTACGGCCAATTTAGACTCCCTCGTCTGAAACTTCTACAAAAATGACCGCGAAACTAGTTTTAATCAAAAATTTAGGTGTTCATATAGTTGATCATGAGCTTTTCAACAAGATTATATTGCAAAAACACAATTTTTGTACTTTTTACTCAGGTAAAATTCCAACGGGTCCATTTTACGGCCCATTTCGACTCGCTCGTCCGAAACCTCTAAAAAATGATTGGGAAACTAGTTTTAATCAAATTTTTGGGGTTCATAAAGTTGATCACAAGCTTTTCAACATGATTATATTTCAAAAACTCATTTTATGTACTTTTTACTCAGTTAAATTTCCAACAGGTCTATTTTACGGCCCAATTAGATCCGCTCGTCCGAAACCTCAACAAAAAGAATCGCAAAACTAGTTTTAATCAAATTTTACGGCCCATTTAGACTCTCTCGTTCGAAACCTCTACAAAAATGACCGCGAAACTGGTTTTAATCCAATTTTAGGAGTTCATATAGTTGATCACGAGGTTTTCAACACGATTATATTGAAAAAACACAATTTATGTACTTTTTACTCAATTAAAAGTCCAACGACTCTATTTTACGGCCCAATTAGACCAGCTCATCCGAAACCTCTACAAAATGGACCGCGAAACTAGTTTTATTCAAATTTTAGGAGTTCGTATAGTTGATCACGAGCTTTTCAACACGATTATATTGCAAAACACTATTTCTGTACTTTTTACACAGTAAAAAGTCCAAAGGGTCCATTTTACGGCCCATTTAGACTCGCTCGTCCAAAAACTCTACAAAAATGATCGTGAAACTAGTTTTAATCAAATTATAGGAGTTCATATAGTTGATCACGAGGTTTTCAACACGATTAGATTGCAAAAGCACAATTTTTGTACTTTTTTACTCAATTAAAAGTCTAATGGGTCCATTTTACGGCCCATTTCGACCCGATCGTCTGAAACCTCTACAAAAAGGACCGCAAAACTAGTTTTAATCAAATTTTAGGAGTTCATATAATTGGTCACGAGCTTTTCAACACGCTTATTTTGCAAAAAACACAATTTATGTACTTTTTACTTAGTTAAAAGTCCAACGGGTCCATATTACGGCCCATTTAGACCCGCTCGTCTGAAACCTGTACAAAAGGACCGCAAAACTAGTTTTAATTAAATTTTAGGAGTTCATATAGTTGTTCATGAGATTTTCAACAAGATTATATTGCAAAACCTCATTTTCTGTACTTTTTACTTAGTTAAAAGTCCAACGGGTACATTTTTCGGCCCATTTAGACCCGCTCATCCGAAACCTCTGCAAAACGGATCGCAAAACTAGTTTTAATCAAATTTTATGGGTTCATATAGTTGATCATGAGCTTTTTAACATGATTATATTGCAAAAACACAATTTATTTACTTTTTAGTCAGTTTAAAGTCCAATAGGTCCATTTTACGGCCTATTTAGACCCGCTCGTCTGAAACCTCTACAAAAATGACCGCAAAACTAGTTTTAATCAAATTTTAGGAGTTCTTATAGTTGTTCACGAGCTTTTCAACATGATTATATTGCAAAAATTGAATTTATATACTTTTTACTCAGTTAAAAGTCCAACGGGTCCCTTTTACGGCCCATTCAGACCCACTCATCCGAAACCTCTACAAAAATGACCACGAAACTAGTTTTAATCAAAATTTAGTAGTTCATATAGCTCTTCACGAGCTTTTCAACACGATTATATTACAAAAACTCAATTTCTGTACTTTTTACTCAATTAAAAGTCCAACGGGTCTATTTTACGACCCATTTATACCCGAGCGTCTGAAACCTCTACAAAAATAACCACAAAACTAGTTTTAATCAAATTTTAGGAGCTCATACAGTTGACCACGAGCTTTTCAAAACGATTATATAGCAAAAACTCAATTTCTGTACTTTTTACTTAGTTAAAAGTCCATTGGTCCATTTTACGGCCCATTTAGACCCCCTCGTCTGAAACCTCTATAAAAATCACCGCGAAACTAATTTTACTCAGTTATTGCAAAAATTCAACTATTGTACTTTTTACTCAGTTAAAAGTCCAACGGGTCCATTTTACGACCAATTTAGACCCGCTCGTCTGAAACCTCTACAAAAAACGACCGCAAAACTAGTTTTAATCAAAATTTAGGATTTCATATAGTTGTTCACGTGCTTTTCAACAGGATTATATTGCAAAAACTCATTTTATGTATTTTTCACTCAGTTAAATGTCCAACCGATCCATTTTACGACATATTTAGACCCGCTCGTCTGAAACCTCTACAAAGGACCGCAAAACTAGTTTTAATCAAATTTTAGGAGTTAATATAGTTTATCACGAGCTTTTCAACACTATTATTTTGAAAAAAAACATAATTTCTGCACTTTTCAACAAGATTATATTGCAAAAACACAATTTTTGTACTTTTTACTCAGGTAAAATTCCAACGGGTCCATTTTACGGCCCATTTCGACTTGCTCGTCCGAAACCTCTAAAAATGTTTGGGAAACTAGTTTTAATCAAATTTTTGGGGTTCATATAGTTGATCACGAGGTTTTCAACTTGATTATATTTCAAAAACTCATTTTATGTATTTCTTACTCAGTTAAATGTCCAACAGGTCTTTTTTACGGCCCAATTAGACCCGCTCGTCCGAAACCTCTACAAAAAGAACCGCAAAACTAGTTTTAATCAAATTTTAGGAGTACATATAGTTGATCACGAGCTTTTCAACACGATTAAATTGCAAAAACACAATTTCTGTAGTTTTTACACAGTAAAGATTCCAAAGGGTCCATTCTACGGCCCATTTAGACTCGCTCGTCCGAAACTTCTACAAAAATGACCGTGAAACTAGTTTTAATCAAAATTTAGGTGTTCATATAGTTGATCACGAGCTTTTCAACAAGATTATATTGCAAAAACACAATTTTTGTACTTTTTACTCAGGTAAAATTCCAACGGGTCCATTTTACGGCCCATTTCGACTCGCTCTTCCGAAACCTCTAAAAAATGATTGGGAAACTAGTTTTAATCAAATTTTTGGGGTTCATATAGTTGATCACGAGCTTTTCAACATGATTATATTTCAAAAAAATCATTTTATGTACTTTTTACTCATTTAAATGTCCAACAGGTCTATTTTACGGCCCAATTAGACCCGCTCGTCTGAAACCTCTACAAAAAGAACAGCAAAACTAGTTTTAATCAAATTTTAATAGTTCATATAGTTGATCGCGAGCTTTTCAACACGATTATATTGCAAAAACACAATTTATGTGCTTTTTGCACAGTAAAAAGTCCAAAAGGTCTATTTTACGGCCCATTTAGACTCTCTCGTTCGAAACCTCTACAAAAATGACCGCGAAACTGGTTTTAATCCAATTTTAGGAGTTCATATAGTTGATCACGAGGTTTTCAACACGATTATATTGCAAAAACACAATTTTTGTACTTTTTACTCAATTAAAAGTCGAACGACTCTATTTTACGGCCCAATTAGACCCGCTCGTCCGAAACCTCTACAAAACAAACCGTGAAACTAGTTTTAATCAAATTTTAGGAGTTCATATAGTTGATCACGAGCTTTTCAACACGATTATATTGTAAAACACAATTTATGTACTTTTTACACAGTAAAAAGTCCAAGGGGTCCATTTTACGGCCCATTTAGACTCGCTCGTCCGAAACCTCTACAAAAATGATCGTGAAACTAGTTTTAATCAAATTATAGGAGTTCATATAGTTGATCACGAGGTTTTCAACACGATTTGATTGCAAAAGCACAATTTTTGTACTTTTTTACTCAATTAAAAGTCTAATAGGTCCATTTTACAGCCCATTTCGACCCGCTCGTCTGAAACCTCTACAAAAAGGACTGCAAAACTAGTTTTAATCAAATTTTAGGAGTTCATATAGTTGGTCACGAGCTTTTCAACACGCTTATTTTGCAAAAACACAATTTCTGTACTTTTTACTTAGTTAAAAGTCCAACGGGTCCATATTACGGCCCATTTAGACCCGCTCATTCGAAACCTGTACAAAAGGACCCTAAAACTAGTTTAATCAAATTTTAGGAGTTCATATAGTTGTTCACGAGCTTTTCAACAAGATTATATTGCAGAAACTCATTTTCTGTACTTTTTACTTAGTTAAAAGTCCAACGGGTACATTTTACGGCCCTTTTAGACCCACTCGTCCGAAACCTCTGCAAAACGGATCGCAAAACTAGTTTTAATCAAATTTTATGGGTTCATATAGTTGATCACGAGCTTTTCAACATGATTATATTGCAAAAACACAATTTATTTACTTTTTACTAAGTTAAAAGTCCGTAATCAAATTTTAGGAGTTCATATAGTTGACCACGAGCATTTCAACACGATTATATTGCAAAAACTAAATTCCTGTAGTTTTTACTCTTTTAAAAGTTAGACGGGTCCATTTTACGAACAATGTAGACCCGCTCGTCCGAAACCTTTACAAAAATGACCGTAAAACTAGTTTTAATCGAAATTTAGGAGTTCATATAGTTTCTTACGAGCTTTTCAACACGATTATGTTGCAAAAACTAAATTTCTATAGTTTTTACTCTTTTAAAAGTCAGACGGGACCATTTTACGGCCCATTTGACCCGCTCGTCCGAAACCACTACAAAAAGGACCGCAAAACTAGTTTTAATCAAATTTGAGGAGTTCATATAGTTGACTACGAGCATTTCAACACGATTATATTGCAAAAACTAAATTCCTGTAGTTTTTACTCTTTTAAAAGTCCAACGGGTCCATTTTACGACCCATTTAGACCCGCCCATCTGAAACCTCTACAAAAATGACTGCAAAACTAGTTTTAATCAAATTTTAGTAGTTCATATAGTTGACTACCAGATTTTCAACATGACTATATTGCAAAAACTTAATTTATGTACATTTTTCCCAGTTAAAAGTCCAACGGGTTCATTTTACGGCTCTTTTAGACCCGCTCGACCGAAACCTCTACAAAAAGGACCGCAAAACTAGTTTTAATCAAATTTTAGGAATTCATATAGTTGATCACAAGCTTTTGAACATGATTATATTGCAAAAACACAATTTCCAAACTTTTTGCTCAAGTAAAACTCCAACGTGGCCATTTTACGGACCAATTAGACTCGCTTGTCTGAAACCTCTAGAAAAAGAACTGCAAAACTAATTTTAATCAAATTTTAGTAGTTCATATAGTTGAATACGAGATTTTCAACACGATTATATTGCAAAACTAAATTCCTGTAGTTTTTACTCTATTAAAAGTCAGACGGGTCAATTTTACGAACAATTTAGACCCGCTCGTCCGAAACCTATACAAAAATGACAGCAAAATTAGTTTTAATCAAAATTTAGGAGTTCATATAGTTGACTACGAGCTTTTCAACATTATTATATTGCAAAAACTCAATTTCTATACTTTTTACTTAGTTAAAAGTCCAACGGGTCCATTTTACGGCACATTTAGACCCGCTCGTCCGTACCTCTACAAAAATGACCGCGAAACTAGTTTAATAGAATTTTAGGAGCTCATATAGTTGTTCACGAGCTTTTCAACACGATTATATTGCAAAAACACAATTTCTGTACTTTTTACTGAGTTAAAAATCTAACTGGTCCATTTTACGGCTCATTTAGTCCCGCTCGTCTGAAACCTCTACAAAAATGACAGCAAAACTAGTTTTAATCAAAATTTAGGAGTTCATATAGTTGACTACGAGCTTTTCAACACGATTATATTGCAAAAACTAAATTTCTGTAGTTTTTACTCTGTTAAAAGTCCAACAGGTCCATTTTACTGCCCATTTAGACCCGCTCGTCTGAAACCTCTACAAAAATGACTGCAAAACTAGTTTTAATCAAATTTTAGTAGTTCATAAAGTTGACTACGAGCTTTTCAACACGATAATATTGCAAAAACTAAATTTCTATAGTTTTTACTCTTTTAAAAGTTAGACGGGACCATTTTACGGCCCATTTAGACCCGCTCGTCCGAAACCACCACAAAAGGACCGCAAAACTAGTTTTAATGAAATTTTAGGAGTTCATATTGTTGACTACGAGATTTTCAACACGATTATATTGCAAAAACTCAATTTCTCTACATTTTACCTGTAACACCCCAATTTTGGGCTTTGAAGTTTAGGGTTTGGTCAGACCGGTCTGAGAAACGGTTTGAATATAAAAGGAGGTTTTAGGGAAAGCCTAGGCCGGAAGGGTAAGTTGAGCCCTAGATATATTGGACCATACGAGGTGATTGAACGTGTGGGTTCTGTTGCGTATAAGCTGAGATTGACACAAGAGTTAGAAAAGATTCATAATGTGTTTCATGTCTCTATGCTTCGGAGGTATAGATCGGATCCTTCGCATGTTATGCCTGTAGAGGAAGTCGAGTTCAATCCAGACTTGACCTATGATGAGGAGCCGGTTGAGATTTTGGATTCGGACAGTAAAGTTCTTCGAGGTAAGACCATTGAGTTGGTTAAGGTGTTGTGGAGGCATCGTGGTGTTGAGGAAGCCACGTGGGAAAGGAAATATGACATGAAGAAGCACTTTACTTATCTTTTTCCTCCAGGTAAATTTTGAGGACGAAATTTTTTTAGAGGGGAGAGTTGTAACACCCCAATTTTGGGCTTAGAAGTTTAGGGTTTGGTCGGACCGGTCTGAGAAACGGTTCGAATATAAAAGGAGGTTTTAGGGAAAGCCTAGCTCGGGATGCTTTAAAAATATAGAAAAATATCTAAAAATCCTCTTTTAATATATATAAGAGAGTGGTGAAAACGATTTTACAAAATAAGATTTGGAAATACTACATTTTGGTGTAGTTACCAAAATGCGATTTTTGAAAGGTTTAGTGGTGACTGTTTTGTAAGGATTGAAACTTTGAATCTTTAAGGAGCTAATTTACCCAAAAATGTTTTCTCCTGATTTTTCCTTAATTTGGGTGATTTATTAAATGTTTAATTAAATAAAATAAAGATGGGAAATTACTTTTTGGATTTTCAAAAATACTTTTTCCTAATTTTCTCTCAAAATCCCATCATCCAAACACTTTTCTCCAGAAACTTTTGCATTGATCTTCACTTCATTTGGTGAGATTTCTATCATCCATTAGTTCCTAATCAATCTTGCATCAAATCCTTTTGATTTCCTTATTGAATTTTCAAGGAATTTGGCCCAAATCAAGGAGAAATCACCATTTAGAGGTAAGATTGTTCTTCTCCTCTAAATACTCAATTCTTTACTGAAATTCCCAAGTTGTCAATCCTTAATTTAAGTTTTATAAATGGTTTTGATGTTGGAGACATGATTTTGGCTTAAAACTCAAGATTTTGGAGGAAATCTTGAAGAATTTCGTTGTGATTGCTTGGGCTCTGTTTTGAGATGATTCTTTAATGTATTTTGGATGTTAATTGATGTTTAGAAATGGTTAGAAGTGATGGATCTTGGCTGGGTTAAGTTTTGGAAGAGTTTGGAGATGATTTTGGTTGTGTTTGGTAGCCGAAATGTTGGGTTTAAGTAGAGCAGCGAGTTTTGGTGTGTTGGCTGAAGATTTCAATGCATGATGATGCATTAATCCTATGCTTTTATGTGTCTAAAACAGGGGAGACGTCTTCGGACACTTTTGGAGTTGATCCGGAGGCTTGATTGACGTTTCGGCAAGCAAGCGAAACGAAATCAGTGAGTGCGTTTGGTTTTGAAGTCCATGAGGACAAAAACACAAGGTTTGGGGATTTAGGAGAGGTTTGAAACACCTTCCTAAGTCCGGAAGTAAGTATGGCTTGATTTGATCTCTCTAAAGTTGTGTTTGGCCCCAAATTGCTTTTACATGCTCATGGTTTGTGATTGTTAAATTCCTACTGTTTTATGCATGTTTTGAAGCATGAGATTATGCTTGTAGAGTTGTCATGAGATGGCATGATGCATTGAATAGATTTGAGCTCTTGGTTTAAAGCAAAGTATGATTATTGATTTGAAAAGTGATGAGAAAACATTTGAGTTATTTTGCATGAAAAACAGTAGGTGTGATGATATTTTAACACATTATATTGGCATAGATGTTGAGAAGCTTACCGGATATAATTGATCGATCAATAGGATGAGAGTGCACTATAAACTAAAAATTCGTACGTGCTCTTTGGTTAAGCCAAAGAGAGATTTTTCGATGATGGGCATTCCATTGGGTAGGACTTGGTGAAATACCCAAGCTTTGTGGCGATGAGAGATTCCGCCATGTGAGTACGGTGATGAGAGATTCCACCGGAAGTTGTTGCTAGACAAGTGAGTAAAGTGATGTGAATTCCACCGGAAGAGTCTAGTGTAGAAATGTGTCCGCATATCAGAGTATTGATGAGATGCTAAATGCCAATATAAATGATGAAATGGTTTTTGTTACACATGTACCTTGTTGAGATGATTTATGCTATGAGATATGCATATGTATTTATTTAGAAATGCTTTGACAATACAAGCATGTGAATGGCCTTGCCATGAGTTTTGCATTGGTTTAATGCATGAGATAGAATGGAGGTACATGTGATTTCAATGAGTTGTGCTTTGAAAGTTTATCAAGCATGAGAATGAGATGAGCGTGTGGTTTAAAAGCTTTGATGAAAGTGTTTTCGAAATGTGCATTATTGTGTGGTTTTTCCTTAGAGCATGCTTCACTAAGCAATTATGCTTACGCTCTTTTTTACCAATAATGCAGATAATTGAGGTGTTAGAGGGCATCAAGGAAGCTAAGTTTGTCCAATGGAATCCAAGCTCATGTATGGTGAAGTTTTCGTACACTATTAGTTTTGATAAGTTGGCAATAGGAACCTAAGATGTGTTTTGGGAGATGTGTTAAACTCCCTAAGGTTGTGGCATGTTTGCCTTGGTTGGTTTGAATTGTAAATGGCCTTGATTACTTGATTTGAAGTTTGATTGCCTATTTGGTTTTGTTAATAGGAAGCATGCCTCTAGATTTGTGAGTTTTCATGTTTGATGCTATGAATGTGTTAGGGTGTCCTAAATATGTGCCATATATGCATGTTGACTTGTTGGCATGATTAGAGAGTTCTTAGGATGTGTTTGAATGTGTTTTTGGATGAAAAACCAGCAATTTCTGCAATTTCTGGGCAAACCGTATCGAAACACTCTCTGGCGTTTCGAAACGCGGGCCTGTAATGGCCTTCGTGTTTCGAAACGGCTGGAGGATGTTTCGAAACGTTTTGGCTACTGGAGAGCTGTGTTTCGGAACAAGTATCGAAACGGGGAAGTATTTTGCCTAGCCGTTTCGATACGGCTGGTAGATGTTTCGAAACAAGTGACCGCTGGTTACAATTTTTGAATTATTTTGAAGTTGCATGTTTTACGTTTTAGTCCCGAATGATGATGTTGCTATTGCTGGTGTTTAAGAAGTTCATTTAAGTTGATTTTTGGCAGAGTAGCATGTAATGGGACTAATTACATATTGGTAACTTTAAAACCTGTTTTGACCTTCTAATTTACGGGAATTTCAATTTGGTCCCTAAACTTGTAATAAGTGCAATTGAGTCCCTCCTTGTTGTTCGATCGCGGTGTCTTTCTCAAATATGTTTCATGAATGTTCATTTAGGGTTAATGTGCATCTAGACAAGAATAAAAAGGAAAAAAAAAGGTCGTAAATCAAGGTTGACTTTCGGGTTGACTTTGGTTTTCCCCGTGTAATCTTCGTAGTTTGGGTCAACCATCTAGGCCGGGCTAATGGGGTTACATTACCCAGTTAAAAGTCCAACGAGTCCATTTTACGGCTCATTTAGACCCGCTCGACCGAAACCTCTACAAAAAGGACCGCACAACTAGTTTTAATCAAATTTTAGGAATTCCTATAGTTGATAACGAGCTTTTCACAATGATTGATTATATTGCAAAAACACAATTTCAAAACTTTTTGCTCAAGTAAAACTCCAACGGGTCCATTTTACGGCCCATTTAGACTCGCTTGTCTGAAACCTCCAGAAAAAAAACCGCAAAACTAATTTTAATCAAATTTTAGTAGTTCATATAGTTGACTACGAGCTTTTCAACACGATTATATTGAAAAAAACTAAATTTCTGTACTTTTTACTCAGTTAAAAGTCCAACGGTTCCATTTTACGGCCCATTTAGACCCGCTCGTCCGAAACCTCTACAAAAATGACTTCAAAACTAGTTTTAATCAAATTTTAGGAGTTCATATAGTTGACTACAAGCTTTTCAACACGATTATATTGCAAAAACTAAATTCCTATAGTTTTTACTCTTTTAAAAATCAGACGGGTCCATTTTACGAACAATATAGACCCGCTCGTCCGAAACCTATACAAAAATGACCGTGAAACTAGTTTTAATCAAAATTTAGGAGTTCATATTGTTGACTATGAGCTTTTCAACATGATTATTTTGCAAAAACTCAATTTCTGTACTTTTTACTCAGTTAAAAGTCCAACGGGTCCATTTTACGGCCCGTTTAGACCCGCTCGTCCGAAACCTCTACAAAAATGACCGCGAAACTAGTTTAATCAAATTTTAGGAGTTCATATAGTTTTTCATGAGCTTTTCAACACGATTATATTGCAAAAACACAATTTTTGTACTTTTTACTGAGTTAAAAATCCAACGGGTCCATTTTACGGCTCATTTAGACCCGCTCGTCGGAAACCTCTACAAAAATGACGGCAAAACTAGTTTTAATCAAAATTTAGGAGTTCATATAGTTGACTACAAGCTTTTCAACATGATTATATTGTAAAAACTCAATTTCTGTATTTTTTACTCAATTAAAAGTCCAACGGGTCCTTTTTACGGCCCATTTCGACTCGCTCGTCTGAAACCTCTACAAAAATGACCGTGACTCTAGTTTAATAAAATTTTAGGAGTTCATATAGTTGTTCATGAGCTTTTCAACACGATTATATTGCAAAAACACAATTTTTTTTACTTTTTACTGAGTTAAAAATCCAACGGGTCCATTTTACGTCTCATTTAGACTCGCTCGTCTAAAATCTCTACAAAAAAGACCGCAAAACTAGTTTTAATCAAATTTTAGGAGTTCATATAGTTGACTACGAGCTTTTCAACACGATTATATTGCAAAAACTAAATTTCTGTAGTTTTTACTCTATTAAAAGTCCAACTGGTACATTTTATGGCCCATTTAGACCCGCTCGTCTGAAATCTCTACAAAAATGACTGCAAAACTAGTTTTAATCAAATTTTAGTAGTTCATATAGTTGACTACGAGCTTTTAAACATGATTATATTCAAAAACTAAATTTCTATAGTCTTTACTCTTTTAAAAGTCGGACGGGACCATTTTACGGCCCATTTGACCCGCTCGTCCGAAACCACTACAAAAGGACCGCAAAACTAGTTTTAATCAAATTTTAGGCGTTCATATAGTTGACTACGAGCTTTTCAACATGATTATATTGCAAAAACTCAATTTCTGTACTTTTTACCCAATTAAAAGTTCAACGGGTCCATTTAACTTCCCATTTAGACCCGCTCATCCGAAACCTCTACAAAAATGACCGTAAAACTAGTTTTAATAATATTTTAGAAGTTCATATAGTTGACTACAAGCTTTTCAACAAGTTTATATTAAAAAAAACTTAATTTCTGTACTTTTTACTTAGTTAAAAGTCTAATGGGACCATTTTACGGCCCATTTAGTCCCGCTCGTCCGAAACCTATAAAAAATGTCCGCGAAACTAGTTTTAATCAAAATTTAGGAGTTCATATAGTTGACTATGAGCTTTTCAACATGATTATTTTGCAAAAACTCAATTTATGTAGTTTTTACTCAGTTAAAAGTCCAACGAGTCCATTTTACTTCTCATTTAGACCCGCTCGTCCGAAACCTCTACAAAAATGACCGCGAAACTAGTTTAATCAAATTTTAGGAGTTCATATAGTTGTTCATGAGCTTTTCAACATGATTATATTGTGAAAACACAATTTCTGTATTTTTTACGAAGTTAAGAGTCCCACGGGTCCATTTTACGGTCGATTTAGACCCGATCGTCCGAAATCTCTACAAAAATGACCACAAAACTAGTTTTAATCAAATTTTAGGAGTTCATATAGTTGACTACGAGATTTTGAACAAAATTATATTGCAAAAACTAAATTTCTGTAGTTTTTACTCTATTAAAAGTCATACGGGTCCATTTTACGGCCTATTTAGACCTGCTCGTCCGAAACCTCTACAAAAATGACCGCAAAACTAGTTTTAATCAAAATCTAGGAGTTTTTTAACATGATTATATTGCAAAAACACAATTTATGTACTTTTTACCCAGTTAAAAGTCCAACGAGTCCATTTTACGGCTCATTTTGACCCGCTCGACCGAAACCTCTACAAAAAGGACCGCAAAACTAATTTTAATCAACTTTTAGGAATTCATATAGTTGATCACGAGCTTTTCAACATGATTATATTCCAAAAACACAATTTCAAAACTTTTTGCTCAAGTAAACTCCAACGGGTCCATTTTACGGCTCATTTAGACACGCTCGTTTGAAACCTCTAGAAAAAGGACCGCAAAACTAGATTTAATCCAATTTTAGGAGTTCATATAGTTGACTACGAGCTTTTCAACACGATTATATTGCAAAAACTAAATTTCTGTACTTTTTACTTTGTTAAGAGTCCAATAGGTCCATTTTACGGCCCATTTAGACCCGCTCGTCCGAAACCACTACAAAAAGGATCGCAAAACTAGTTTTAATCAAATTTTAGGAGTTCATATAGTTGACTACGAGATTTTCAACACGATTATATTGCAAAAACCTTATTTTTGTACATTTTACCCAATTAAAAGTCCAACGGGTCCATTTTCCGGCTCATTTAGACCCGCTCGACCGAAACCTCTACAAAAAGGAGCGCAAAACTAGTTTTAACTAAATTTTAGGAATTCATATAGTTGATCACGAGCTTTTCAACATAATCATATTGCAAAAACACAATTTCAAAACTTTTTGCTTAAGTAAAACTCCAACGGGTCCATTTTAAGGCCTATTTAGACTCGCTTGTCTAAAACCTCTAGAAAAAAAGGGGCAAAACTGATTTTAATCAAATTTTAGTAGTTCATATAGTTGACTACGAGCTTTTCAACACGATTATATTGCAAAAACTCAATTTCTGTACTTTTTACTCAGTTAAACGTCCAACAGGTCCATTTGACGGCCCATTTAGACCCGCTCGTCCGAAACCTCTACAAAAATGTCTTCAAAACTAGTTTTAATCAAATTTTATGAGTTCATATAGTTGACTACGAGCTTTTCAACACGATTCTATTGCAAAAACTAAATTCATGTAGTTTTTACTCTTTTAAAAGTCAGACGGATCCATTTTACGAACAATTTAGACCCACTCGTCCGAAACATATACAAAAATGACCGTAAAACTAGTTCTAATCAAAATTTAGGAGTTCATATAGTTGACTACGAGCTTTTTAACATGATTATATTGCAAAAACACAATTTCTGTACTTTTTACTCAGTTAAAAGTTCAACGGGTCCATTTTACGGCCCATTTAGACCCGCTCGTCTAAAACCTCTACAAAAATGACCGCGAAACTAGTTTAATCAAATTTTAGGAGTTCATATAGTTGCTCGGGAGCTTTTCAACACGATTATATTGCAAAAACACAATTTCTGTACATTTTACTGAGTTAAAAATCCAAAAGGTCCATTTTACGGCTCATTTAGAACTGCTCGTTTGAAACATCTATAAAAATGACCGGAAAACTACTTTTTATCAAAATTTAGGAGTTCATATAGTCGACTACGAGCTTTTCAACACGATTATATTGCAAAAACTCAATTTCTATACTTTTTACTTAGTTAAGAGTCCAACAGGTCCATTTTACGGCCCATTTAGACCCGCTCGTCCGAAACCACTACAAAAAGGACCGCAAAACTAGTTTTAATCAAATTTTAGGAGTTCATATAGTTGACTACAAGATTTTCAACACGATTATATTGCAAAAACTCAATTTCTGTACATTTTTCCCAGTTAAAAGTCCAACGGGTCCATTTTACGGCTCATTTAGAACCGCTCGACCGAAACATCTACAAAAATGACCGCAAAACTAGTTTAATAAAACTCGAACAGGTCCATTTTACGGCCCATTTAGACTCTCTTGTTTGAAATCTCTAGAAAAAGAACCGCAAAATTAATTTTAATAAATTTTAGTACTTCATATAGTTGACTACTAGCTTTCCAATACGATTATATAGCAAAAACTCAATTTCTGTACTTTTTACTCAGTTAAAAGTCCAACGGGTCCATTTTACGGCCCATTTAGACCCGCTCGTCTGAAACCTCTACAAAAATTACCGCAAAACTAGTTTAATAAAATTTTAGGAGTTCATATAGTTGTTCATGAGCTTTTCAACACAATTATATTGCAAAAACACAATTTTTGTACTTTTTACTGAGTTAAAAATCCAACGGGTCCCTTTTACGTCTCATTTAGACCCGCTCGTCTGAAACCTCTACAAAAAAGACCGCAAAACTAGTTTTAATCAAATTTTAGGAGTTCATATAGTTGACTACGAGCTTTTCAACACGATTATATTGCAAAAACTAAATTTCTGTAGTTTTTACTCTGTTAAAAGTCCAACGGGTACATTTTATAGCCCATTTAGACCCGCTCGTCTGAAATCTCTACAAAAATGACTGCAAAACTAGTTTTAATCAAAATGTAGTAGTTCATATAGTTGACTACGAGCTTTTAAACACGATTATATTCAAAAACTAAATTTCTATAGTCTTTACTCTTTTAAAAGTCGGACGGGACCATTTTACGGACCATTTGACCCGCTCGTCCGAAACCACTACAAAAGGACCGCAAAACTAGTTTAATTAAATTTTAGGAGTTCATATAGTTGTTCAAGAGCTTTTCAACATGATTATATTGCAAAAACACAATTTTTGTACTTTTTACTGAGTTAAAAATCTAACGGGTCCATTTTACGTCTCATTTAGACCCGCTCGTCTGAAACCTCTACAAAAATGACCGCAAAACTAGTTTTGATCAAAATTTAGTAGTTCATATAGTTGACTACGAGCTTTTCAACATGATTATATTGTGAAAACTTAATTTTTGTATTTTTTACTCAGTTAAAAGTCCAACGGGTCCATTTTACGGCCCATTTCGACTCGCTCGTCTGAAACCTCTACAAAAATGACCGCGAAACTAGTTTAATAAAATTTTAGGAGTTCATATAGTTGTTCATGAGCTTTTCAACACGATTATATTGCAAAAATACAATTTCTTTACTTTTTACTGAGTTAAAAATCTAACGGGTCCATTTTACGTCTCATTTAGACCCGCTCGTCTGAAACCTCCACAAAAAAGACTGCAAAACTAGTTTTAATCAAATTTTAGGTGTTCATAAAGTTGGCTACGAGCTTTTCAACACGATTATATTGCAAAAACTAAATTTCTGTAGTTTTTACTCTGTTAAAAGTCCAACGGGTCCATTTTATGGCCCATTTAGACCCGCTCGTCTGAAATCTCTACAAAAATGACTACAAAACTAGTTTTCATCAAATTCTAGTAGTTCATATAGTTGACTACGAGCCTTTCAACACGATTATATTGCAAAAACTAATTTTCTATAGTTTTTACTCTTTTAAAAGTTAGACGGGACAATTTTATGGCCCTTTTGATCCGCTCGTCCGAAACCATTCCAAAAAGAGCCGCAAAACTAGTTTTAATCAAATTTTAGGCGTTCATATAGTTGACTACGAGCTTTTCAACACGATTATATAGCAAAACTCAATTTCTGTACTTTTTACCCAATTAAAAGTTCAACGGGTCCATTTAACTGCCCATTTAGACCCGCTCATCCGAAACCTCTACAAAAATGACCGTAAAACTAATTTTAATAATATTTTAGGAGTTCATATAGTTGACTACGAGCTTTTCAACATGATTATATTAGAAAAAATCAATTTATGTACTTTTTACTTAGTTAAAAGTCTAATGGGACCATTTTACGGCCCATTTAGTCCCACTCGTACGAAACCTCTACAAAAATCACAGTGAAATTAGTTTTAATCAAATTTTAGGAGTTCATATTGTTGTTCACGAGCTTTTCAACATGATTATATTACAAAAACTCAATTTATGTACTTTTTACTCAGTTAAAAGTCCAACGGTTCCATTTTACTTCCCATTTAGACCCGCTCGTCCGAAACCTCTACAAAAAATGACTGCGAAACTAGTTTAATCAAATTTTAGGAGTTCATAAAGTTGTTCATGAGCTTTTCAACATGATTATATTGTGAAAACACAATTTCTGTATTTTTTACGGAGTTAAGAGTCCTACGGGTCCATTTTAGGGCCCATTTAGACCCGCTCGTCCGAAATCTCTACAAAAATGACCGCAAAACTAGTTTTAATCAAATTTTAGGAGTTCATATAGTTGACTACGAGCTTTTCAACAAGATTATATTGCAAAAATTAAATTTCTGTAGTTTTTACTCTATTAAAAGCCATACTGGTCCATTTTACGGCCTATTTAGACCTCTTCGTCCGAAACATTTACAAAAATGACCGCAAAACTAGTTTTAATTAAAATATAGGAGTTTATATAGTTGACTATGAGCTTTTCAACAGGAATATATTGCAAAAACTCAATTTATGTACTTTTTACTTAGTTAAAAATCCAACGTGTCCATTTGATGGCCCATTTAGACCCGCTCGTCCGAAACCTCTACAAAAATGACCGCGAAACTAGTTTAATAAAATTTTAGGAGTTTATACAGTTGTTCATGAGCTTTTCAATGGGATTATATTGCAAAAACTCAATTTCTATACTTTTTACTCAGTTAAAACTCCAACGGGTGCATTTTACGGCCCATTTAGACACGTTCGTCTGAAACCTCTACCAAAATGACCGCAAAACAAGATTTAATCAAATTTTAGGAGTTCATATAGTTGACTACGAGCTTTTCAACACGATTATATTGCAAAAACTCAATTTCTGTACTTTTTACCCAGTTAAAAGTCCAACTGGTCCATTTTACGGCTCATTTAGACCCGCTCGACCGAAACCTCTACAAAAAGGACTGCAAAACTAGTTTTAATCAAATTTTAGGAGTTCAAATATTTATTCATGAGCTTTTCAACACGATTATATTGCAAAAACACAATTTATATACTTTTTACTGAGTTAAAAATCCAACGGTCCATTTTACGTCTCACATTGGCCCGCTCGTCTGAAACCTCTACAAAAAAGACCGCAAAACTAGTTTTAACCAAATTTTAGGAGTTCATAAAGTTGACTACGAGCTTTTCAACACGATTATATTCCAAAAACTAAATTTATGTAGATTTTATTCTGTTAAAAGTCCAACGGGTCCATTTTAAGGCCCATTTAGACCCGCTCGTCTGAAACCTCTACAAAAATGACTACAAAACAAGTTTTAATCAAATTTTAGTAGTTCATATAGTTGACTGCGAGCTTTTCAACACGATTATATTGTAAAAACTAAATTTCTATAGCTTTTACTCTTTTAAAAGTCAGACGGGACCATTTTACGACCCATTTGACTCGCTCGTCCGAAACAACTACTAAAAGGACCACAAAACTAGTTTTAATCAAATTTTAGGAGTTCATATAGTTGATTACGAGCTTTTCAACACGATTATATTGCAAAAACTCAATTTCTGTACTTTTTACCCAGTTAAAAGTCCAACGGGTCCATTTTACGGCTCATTTTGACCCGCTCGACCGAAACCTCTACAAAAAGGATCGCAAAACTAGTTTTAATCAGCTTTTAGGAATTCACATAGTTGATCACGAGCTTTTCAACATGATTATATTGCAAAAACACAATTTCAAAACTTTTTGCTCAAGTAAAACTCCAACGGGTCCATTTTACGGCCCATTTAGAAACGCTCGTCTGAAACCTCTACAAAAAAGCCCGCAAAACTAGTTTTAATCAAATTTTAGGAGTTCATGTAGTTGACTACGAGCCTTTCAACACGATTATATTGAAAAAAACTAAATTTTTGTAGTTTTTACTCAGTTAAAAGTCCAACGGGTCCATTTTACGGTCCATTTAGACCCGCTCATCCGAAACCTCCACAAAAATGACCGCAAAACTAGTTTTAATCAAATTTTAGGAGTTCATATAGTTGACTACGAGCTTTTCAACAATATTATATTGCAAAAACTAAATTTCTGTAGTTTTTACTCTATTTAAAGTCATACAGGTCCATTTTATGGCCTATTTAGACCTGCTCATCCGAAACCTCTACAAAAATGACCGCAAAACTAGTTTTAATAAAAATCTAGGAGTTCATATAGTTGACTACGAGCTTTTCAACACGATTATAAAACAAAAACTAAATTTCTGTAGTTTTTACTCTGTTAAAAGTCCAACGGGTCCATTTTATGCCCATTTAGACCCGCGCGTCTAAAACCTATACAAAAATACTGCAAAACTAGTTTTAATCAAATTTTAGTATTCATATAGTTGACTATGAGCTTTTCAACATGATTATATTGCAAAAACTAAATTTCTATTATTTTTACTCTTTTAAGAGTCAGACGGGACCATTTTACGGCCCATTTGACCCGCTCGTCTGAAACCACTACAAAAATGACCGCAAAACTAGTTTTAATCAAAATTTAAGAGTTCATGTAGTTGACTACGAGCTTTTCAACAATATTATATTGCAAAAACTAAATTTCTGTAGTTTTTACTCTATTAAAAGTCCAACGAGTCCATTTTACGGCTCATATAGTCCCACTCGTCTGAAACCTCTACAAAAATGACAGCAAAACTAGTTTTAATCATAATTTAGGAGTTCATATAGTTAACTACGAGCTTTTCAACATGATTATATTGAAAAAACTAAATTTATGTAGTTTTTACTCTTTTAAAAGTCCAACGGGTCCATTTTACTGCCCATTTAGACCCGCTCGTCTGAAACCTCTACAAAAATGACTGCAAAACTAGTTTTTATCAAATTTTAGTAGTTCATAAAGTTGACTACGAGCTTTTCAACATGATTATATTTCAAAAACTAAATTTCTATAGTTTTTACTCTTTTAAAAGTCAGACGGGACCATTTTACGGCCCATTTAGACCCGCTCGTCCGAAACCACTACAAAAAGGACCGCAAAACTAGTTTTAATCAAATTTTATTAGTTCATATAGTTGACTACGAGATTTTCAACACGATTATATTGCAAAAACTCAATTTCTCTACATTTTACCAGTTAAATGTCCAACGAGTCCATTTTACGGCTCATTTAGAACCGTTCGACCGAAACCTCTATAAAAAGGACCGCAAAACTAGTTTTAATCAAATTTTAGGAATTCCTATAGTTGATCACGAGCTTTTCAACATGATTATATTGCAAAAACACAATTTCAAAACTTTTTGCTCAAGTAAAACTCCAACGAGCTTTTCAACATGATTATATTCCTATTTAGACTCGCTTGTCTGAAACCTCTAGAAAAAAAACCTCAAAACTAATTTTAATCAAATTTTAGTCGTTCATATAGTTGACTACGAGCTTTTCAGCACGATTATATGTCAAAAACTAAATTTATGTACTTTTTACTTAGTTAAAAGTCCAACGGGTCCATTTTACGACACATTTAGACCCGCTCGTTCGAAACCTCTACAAAAATGACCGCAAAACTAGTTTTAATCAAATTTTAGGAGTTCATATAGTTGACGACGAGATTTTCAACACGATTATATTGCAAAATATAAATTCATGTAGTTTTTACTCTTTTAAAAGTCAGACGGGTCCATTTTACGAACAATTTAGACCCGCTCATCCGAAACCTATACAAAAATGATCGTAAAATTAGTTTTAATCAAAATTTAGGAGTTCATATAGTTGACTACGAGCTTTTCAACATTATTATATTGCAAAAACTCAATTTCTATACTTTTTACTCAGTCAAAAGTCCAACGGGTCCATTTTACGGCCCATTTAGACCCGCTCGTCCGTAACCTCTACAAAAATGACCGCGAAACTAGTTTAATAGAATTTTAGGAGTTCATATAGTTGTTCACGAGCTTTTCAACGCGATTATATTGCAAAAACTCAATTTCTATACTTTTTACTCAGTTAAAACTCCAACGGGTGCATTTTACGGCCCATTTAGACCCGCTCGTCCGAAACCTCTAACCAAATGATCGCAAAACAAGTTTTAATCAAATTTTAGGAGTTCATATAGTTGACTACGAGCTTTTCAACACGATTATATTGCAAAAAATCAATTTCTGTACTTTTTACCTAGTTAAAAGTCCATCTGGTCCATTTTACGGCTCATTTAGACCCGCTCGACCGAAACATCTACAAAAAGGACTGCAAAACTAGTTTTAATCAAATTTTAGGAGTTCGTATAGTTGTTCACGAGCTTTTCAAAACGATTATATTGCAAAAACACAATTTCTGTACTTTTTACTGAGTTAAAATCCAACGGGTCCATTTTACGTCTCATATAGGCCCGCTCGTCTGAAACCTCTACAAAAAAGACCGCAAAACTAGTTTTAACCAAATTTTAGGAGTTCATATAGTTGACTACGAGCTTTTCAACACGATTATATTGCAAAAACTAAATTTCTGTAGTTTTTACTATGTTAAAATCCAACGGGTCCATTTTACGGCACATTTAGACCCGCACGTCTGAAACCTATACAAAAATGATTGCAAAACTAGTTTTAATCAAATTTTAGTAGTTCATATAGTTGACTACGAGCTTTTCAACACGATTATATTGTAAAAAATAAATTTCTATACTTTTTACTCTTTTAAAAGTCAGACGAGACTATTTTACGGCCCATTTGACCCGCTCGTCCGAAACAACTACTAAAAGGACCACAAAACTAGTTTTAATCAAATTTTAGGAGTTCATATAGTCGACTACGACCTTTTCAACACGATTATATTGCAAAAACTCATATTCTCTACTTTTTACCCAGTTAAAAGTCCAACGGGTCCATTTTACGGCTCATTTTGACCCGCTCGACCGAAACCTATACAAAAAGGATCGCAAAACTAGTTTTAATCAGCTTTTAGGAATTCACATAGTTGATCACGAGCTTTTCAACATGATTATGTTGCAAAAACACAATTTTAAAACTTTTTGCTGAAGTAAAACTCCAACGGGTCCATTTTACGGCCCATTTAGACACGCTCGTCTAAAACCTCTACAAAAAAGCCCGCAAAACTGGGTTTAATCAAATTTTAGGAGTTCATATAGTTGACTACGAGCTTTTCAACACGATTATATTGAAAAAACTAAATTTCTGTACTTTTTACTCAGTTAAAAGTCCAACGGGTCCATTTTACGGCCCATTTAGACCCGCTCATCCGAAAACTCCACAAAAACGACCGCAAAACTAGTTTTAATCAAATTTTAGTAGTTCATATAGTTGACTACGAGCTTTTCAACACGATTATATTGCAAAAACTCAATTTCTGTACTTTTTACCCAGTTAAAAGTCCATCTGGTCCATTTTACGGCTCATTTAGACTCGCTCGACCGAATCATCTACAAAAAGGACTGCAAAACTAGTTTTAATCAAATTTTAGGAGTTCATATAGTTGTTCATGAGCTTTTCAAAATGATTATATTGCAAAAACACAATTTCTGTACTTTTTACTGAGTTAAAAATCCAACGGGTCCATTTTACGTCTCATATAGGCCCGCTCGTCTGAAACCTCTACAAAAAAAGACCGCAAAACTAGTTTTAACCAAATTTTAGGAGTTCATATAGTTGACTACGAGCTTTTCAACACGGTTATATTGCAAAAACTAAATTTCTGTAGTTTTTACTATGTTAAAATCCAACGGGTCCATTTTACGGCACATTTAGACCCGCACGTCTGAAACCTATACAAAAATGATTGCAAAACTAGTTTTAATCAAATTTTAGTAGTTCATATAGTTGACTACGAGCTTTTCAACACGATTATATTGTAAAAACTAAATTTCTATAGTTTTTACTCTTTTAAAAGTCAGACGGGACTATTTTACGGCCCATTTGACCCGCTCGTCCGAAACAACTACAAAAAGGACCACAAAACTAGTTTTAATCAAATTTTACGAGTTCATATAGTTGACTACGACCTTTTCAACACGATTATATTGCAAAAACTCAATTTCTTTACTTTTTACCCAGTTAAAAGTCCAACGGATCCATTTTACGGCTCATTTTGACCCGCTCGACCGAAACCTATACAAAAAGGATCGCAAAACTAGTTTTAATCAACTTTTAGGAATTCACATAGTTGATCACGAGCTTTTCAACATGATTATATTGAAAAAACTCAATTTCCACAAAAATGACCGCAAAACTAGTTTTAATCAAATTTTAGGAGTTCATATAGTTGATTACGAGCTTTTCAACAATATTATATTGCACAAACTAAATTTCTATAGTTTTTACTCTATTTAAAGTCATACAGGTCCATTTTACGATCTATTTAGACCTGCTCATCCGAAACCTCTACAAAAATGACCGCAAAACTAGTTTTAATCAAAATCTAGGAGTTCATATAGTTGACTACGAGCTTTTCAACATGATTATATTGCAAAAACTAAATTGATGTAGTTTTTACTCTGTTAAAAGTCCAACGGGTTCATTTTATGGCCCATTTAGACCCGCTCGTCTGAAACCTCTACAAAAATCACTGCAAAACTAGTTTTAAACAAATTTTAGTAGTTCATATAGTTGACTATGAGCTTTTCAACACGATTATATTGCGAAAAATAAATTTCTATAGTTTTTACTCTTTTTAAAGTCAGACGAGACCATTTTACGGCCCATTCGACCCGCTCGTCTGAAACCGCTACAAAAAGGACCGCAAAACTAGTTTTAATCAAATTTTAGGAGTTCATATAGTTGACTACGAGCTTTTCAACACGATAATATTGAAAAAACTAAATTTCTGTACTTTTTACCCAGTTAAAAGTCCAACGGGTCCCTTTTACGTCTCATTTAGACCCACTCGTCCGAAACCTCCACAAAAATTACCACAAAACTAGTTTTAATCAAATTTTAGGAGTTCATATAGTTGACTACGAGCTTTTCAACAATATTATATTGCAAAAACTAAATTTCTGTAGTTTTTACTCTATTAAAGGTCATACGGGTCCATTTTACGGCCTATTTAGACCTGATCGTCTGAAACCTCTACAAAAATGATCGCAAAACTAATTTTAATCAAAATCTAGGAGTTTATATAGTTGACTACGAGCTTTTCAACACGATTATATTGCAAAAACTAAATTTCTGTAGTTTTAACTCTTTTAAAAGTCCAACGGGTCCATTTTACGACCCATTTAGACCCGCTCGTCTGAAACCTCTACAAAAATGACTGCAAAACTAGTTTTAATCAAATTTTAATAGTTCATATAGTTGACTACGAGATTTTCAACATGATTATATTGCAAAAACTTAATTTCTGTAGATTTTACCTAGTTAAAAGTCCAACGGGTCCATTTTACGGCTCTTTTAGACCCGCTCGACCGAAACCTCTACAAAAAGGACCGCAAAACTAGTTTTAATCAAATTTTAGGAATTCATATAGTTGATCACGAGCTTTTGAACATGATTATATTACAAAAACACAATTTCAAAACTTTTTCCTCAAGTAAAACTCCAACGGGTCCATTTTACGGCCCATTTAGACTCGCTTGTCTGAAACCTCTAGAAAAGGAACCGCAAAACTAATTTTAATCAAATTTTACTAGTTCATATAGTTGACTACGAGCTTTTCAACATGATTATATTGGAAAAATTAAATTTCTGTACTTTTTACTCAGTTAAAAGTCCAACGGGTCCATTTTACGGCCCATTTAGACCCGCTCGTTCGAAACCTCTACAAAAATAACCGCAAAACTAGTTTTAATCAAATTTTAGGAGTTCATATAGTTGACTACGAGCTTTTCAGCATTACTATATTGCAAAAACTCAATTTCTATACTTTTTACTCAGTTAAAAATCCAACGGGTCCATTTTACGGCTCATTTAGTCCCGCTCGTCTGAAACCTCTACAAAAATGACAGCAAAACTAGTTTTAATCAAAATTTATGAGTTCATATAGTTGACTACGAGCTTTTCAACGCGATTATATTGCAAAAGCTAAATTGCTGTAGTTTTTACTCTATAAAAAGTCCAACGGGTCCATTTTACTGCCCAGTTAGACCCGCTCGTCTGAAACCTCTACAAAAATGACTGCAAAACTAGTTTTAATCAAATTTTAGTAGTTCATATAGTTGACTACGAGCTTTTCAACACGATTATATTGTAAAAACTAAATTTATATAGTTTTTACTCTTTTAAAATTCAGACGGGACCATTTTACGGCTCATTTGACCCGCTCGTCCGAAACCACTACAAAAAGGACCGCAAAACTAGTTTAATCGAATTTTAGGAGTTCATATAATTGACTACGAGATTTTCAACACGATTATATTGAAAAAACTCAATTTCTCTACATTTTACCCAGTTATAAGTCCAACGGGTCCATTTTACGGCTCATTTAGACCCGCTCGACCGAAACCTCTACAAAAAGGACCGCAAAACTAGTTTTAGTCAAATTTTAGGAATTCCTATAGTTGATCACGAGCTTTTCAACATGATTATATTGCAAAAACACAATTTCAAAACTTTTTGCTCAAGTAAAACTCCAACGGGTCCATTTTACGGCCCATTTAGACTCGCTTGTCTGAAACCTCTAGAAAAAAACCGCAAAACTAATTTTAATCAAATTTTAGTAGTTCATATAGTTGACTACGAGCTTTTCAACACGATTATATTGCAGAAACTAAATTTCTATACTTTTTACTCAGTTAAAAGTCCAACGGTTCCATTTTACGACCCATTTAGACCCGCTCGTCCGAAACCTCTACAAAAATGACCGCAAAACTAGTTTTAATCAAATTTTAGGAGTTCATATGGTTGACTAAAAGCTTTTCAACACGATTATATTGCAAAAACTAAATTCCTCTAGTTTTACTCTTTTAAAAATCAGACGGGTCCATTTTACGGCCCATTTAGACCCACTCGTCCAAAACCTCCACAAAAATGACCGCAAAACTAGTTTTAATCAAAATTTAGGAGTTCATATAGTTGACTACGAGCTTTTGAACACGATTATATTGCAAAAATTAAATTTCATTAGTTTTTACTCTAGTAAAAGTCGTACGGGTCCAATTTACGGCCTATTTAGACCTGCTCGTCTGAAACCTCTACAAAAATGACCGCAAAACTATTTTTAATCAAAATCTAGGAGGTTATGTAGTTGACTACGAGCTTTCAACACGAGTTTATATAGTCTGAAACCTCTACGAGTTTTAATCAAAATCTAGGAGTTTAACTTAGTTAAAAGTCCAACGTGTCCATTTGAAGGCCTATTTAGACCCGCTCGTCCGTAACCTCTACAAAAATTACCGCGAAACTAGTTTAATAAAATTTTAGGAGTTTATATAGTTGTTCATGAGCTTTTCAACGCGATTATATTGCAAAAACTCAATTTCTATACTTTTTACACAGTTAAAACTCCAACGGGTGCATTTTACGTCCCATTTAGACCCGCTCGTCCGAAACCTCTACCAAAATGACCGCAAAACAAGATTTAATCAAATTTTAGAAGTTCATATAGTTGACTACGAGCTTTTCAACACGATTATATTGCAAAAACTCAATTTATGTACTTTTTACCCAGTTAAAAGTCCAACTGGTCCATTTTACGGCTCATTTAGACCCGCTCGACGGAAACCTCTACAAAAATGACTGCAAAACTAGTTTTAATCAAATTTTAGGAGTTCATATAGTTGTTCATGAGCTTTTCAACACGATTATATTGCAAAAACACAATTTCTGTACTTTTTACTGAGTTAAAAATCCAACGGGTCCATTTTACGTCTCATATAGACCCGCTCGTCTGAAACCTCTACAAAAAAGACTGCAAAACTTGTTTTAACCAAATTTTAGGAGTTCATATAGTTGACTACGAGCTTTCCAACACGATTATATTGCAAAACCTAAATTTATGTAGTTTTTACTCTGTTAAAAGTACAACGAGTCCATTTTACGGCACATTTAGACCCGCTCGTCTGAAACCTCTACAAAAATGACAGCAAAACTTGTTTTAATCAAATTTTAGTAGTTCATATAGTTGACTACGAGCTTTTCAACACGATTATATTGTAAAAACTAAATTCCTATAGTTTTTACTCTTTTAAAAGTCAGGCGGGACCATTTTACGGCTCATTTGACCCGCTCGTCCAAAACCACTACAAAAAGGACCGCAAAACTAGTTTTAATAAAATTTTATGAGTTCATATAGTTGACTACGAGCTTTTCAACACGATTATAATGCAAAAACTCAATTTCTGTACTTTTTACCTAGTTAAAAGTCCAACGGGTCCATTTTACGGCTCATTTTGACTCGCTCGACCGAAACCTCTACAAAAAGAACCACAAAACTAGTTTTAATCATCTTTTATGAATTCATATAGTTGATCACGATCTTTTCAACATTATTATATTGCAAAAACACAATTTCTAAACTTTTTGCTCAAGTAAAACTCCAACGGGTCCATTTTACGACCCATTTAGACACGTTCGTCTGAAACCTCTACAAAAAAGACCGCAAAACAAGTTTTAATCAAATTTTAGGAGTTAATATAGTTTTTCATGAGCTTTTCAACACGATTATATTGTGAAAACAAAATTTCTGAATTTTTTACGGAGTTAAGAGTCCTACGGGTCCATTTTACGGCCCATTTAGACCCGCTCGTCCGAAACCTCTACAAAAATGACCGCAAAACTAGTTTTAATCAAAATCTAGGAATTCATATAGTTGACTACGAGCTTTTCAACACGATTATATTGCAAAAACTAAATTTTTGTAGTTTTTACTCTGTTAAAAGTCCAACAGGTCCATTTTATGGTCCATTTAGACCCGCTCGTCTAAAATCTCTACAAAAATGACTGCAAAACTAGTTTTAATCAAATTTTAGTAGTTCATATAGTTGACTATGAGCTTTTTAACACGATTATATTGCAAAAACTAAATTTCTATAGTTTTTACTCTTTTAAAAGTCAGACGAGACCATTTTACGGCCCATTTGACCCGCTCGTCTGAAACCACTACAAAAAGGACCGCAAAACTAGTCTTAATCAAATTTTAGGCATTCATATAGTTGACTACGAGCTTTTCAACATGATTATATTGTAAAAACTCAATTTATGTACTTTTTACCCAATTAAAAGTTTAACGGGTCCATTTAACTGCCCATTTAGACCCGCTCATCCGAAACCTATACAAAAATTACCGTAAAACTAGTTTTAATAATATTTTAGGAATTCATATAGTTGACTACGAGTTTTCAACATGATTATATTACAAAAACTCAATTTATGTAGTTTTTACTCTGTTAAAAGTCCAACAGGTCCATTTTACGGCCCATTTAGACCCGCTCGTCTGAAACCTCTACAAAAATGACTGCAAAACTAGTTTTAATCAAATTTAGGAGTTCGTATAGTTGACTACGAGCTTTTCAACACAATTATATTGCAAAAACTAAATTTATGCACTTTTTACTCTTTTAAAAGTCCAACGGGTTTATTTTACGGCTCATTTAGACCCGCTCGTCTAAAACCTCTACAAAAACGACTGTAAAACTAGTTTTAATCAAATTTTAGTAGTTCATATAGTTGACTACGAGATTTTCAACATGATTATATTGCAATAACTTAATTTCAATACATTTTACCTGTTAAAAGTCCAACGGGTCCATTTTACGGCTCTTTTTGACCCGCTCGACCTAAACCTCTACAAAAATGACCGCAAAACTAGTTTTAATAAAATTTTAGGAATTCATATAGTTGATCGCGAGCTTTTGAACATGATTATATTGCAAAAGCACAATTTCAAAACTTTTTGCTCAAGTAAAACTCCAACGGGTCCATTTTACTGCCCATTTAGACTCGCTTGTCTGAAACCTCTAAAAAAAAGAACCGCAAAACTAATTTTAATCAAATTTTAGTAGTTCATAAAGTTTACTACGAGCTTTTCGACACGATTATATTGCAAAAACTAAATATATGTACTTTTTACTCAGTTAAAAGTCCAACGGGTCCATTTTGCGGCCCATTTAGACCCGCTCGTTCGAAACATCTACAAAAATGACCGCAAAATTAGTTTTAATCAAAACTTAGGAGTTCATATAGTTGACTACGAGCTTTTCAACACGATTATATTGCAAAAAACTAAATTCATGTAGTTTTTACTCTTTTAAAAGTCAGACGGGTCCACTTGACGAACAATTTAGACCCGCTCGTCAGAAACCTATACAAAAATGACCGCAAAACTAGTTTTAATTCAAATTTAGGAGTTCATATAGTTGACTATGAGCTTTTCAACATGATTATATTGCAAAAACTCAATTTCTGTATTTTTTACTGAGTTAAAAATTCAACGGGTCCATTTTGCGTCTCATATAGACCCGCTCGTCTGAAACCTCTACAAAAAAGACCGCAAAACTAGTTTTAATCAAATTTTAGGAGTTCATATTGTTGACTACGAGTTTTTCAACACGATTATATTGCAAAAACTAAATTCCTGTAGTATTTACTCTTTTAAAAGTCAGACGGATCCATTTTACGAACAATTTAGACCCGCTCGTCCGAAACCTATACAAAAATGACCGCAAAATTAGTTTTAATCAAGATTTAGGAGTTCATATAGTTGACTACGAGCTTTTCAACATGATTATATTGCAAAAACTCAATTTCTGTACTTTTTACTCAGTTAAAAGTCCAACGGGTCCATTTTACGGCCCATTTAAACCCGCTCGTCCGAAACCTTTATAAAAATGACCGCGAAACTAGTTTAATAGAATTTTAGGAGTTCATATAGTTGACTACGAGCTTTTCAACACGATTATATTGCAAAAACTAAATTTATGTACTTTTTACTGAGTTAAAAGTCCAACGGGTCCATTTTACGGCCCATTTAGACCCGCTCGTCTGAAACCTCAACAAAAATGACTGCAAAACTAGTTTTAATCAAATTTTAGAAGTTCATATAGTTGTTCACGAGCTTTTCAACACGATTATTATGCAAAAACACAATTTTTGTACTTTTTACTCAGTTAAAAATCCAACGGGTCCTTTTTACGGCTAATTTAGACCCGCTCGTCTGAAACCTCTACAAAAATGACCGCAAAACTAGTTTTAATCAAAATTTAGGAGTTCATATAGTTGACTACGAGCTTTTCAACACGATTATATTGCAAAAATTAAATTTATGTAGTTTTTACTCTAGTAAAAGTCATACGAGTCCATTTTACGGCCTATTTAGACCTGCTCGTCCGAAACCTCTACAAAAATGACCGCAAAAATAGTTTTAATCAAAATCTAGGAGTTTATATAGTTGACTACGAGCTTTTCAATGGGTAATGTTAAAGTCATTCAGATCTTTGAAGCCCATACCCCCTGCCGTTTTAGGTAGACAGACACGATTCCAAGGGAGCATGTGCCAACCCTTTTTGTTAGACTTCCCAGCCCACCAGTATTGGTGAATGGCTGAAGTCATGTCATCAATAATGTTTTGCGGCAATAAATAACAAGACATGACATATTGAGGTATTGATTGTAGAACAGCTTTAATGAAAATTTCACGTCCACTAAAGGAGAGGAATTATTTATCCCAATTAGATAGACGATCATGGACTTTATCACGAACGAATCCTAAAGATTCAGTTTTGTTTTTCCCAATGAGCAGCGGAACACCTAGGTAGACACCAGGGTTCGTAACCTCACGTACTTGTAGAAGATTGTTAATCGCAGTTCTTGTTGAGTGTGAGGTGCGCGTGTTATAGAAGATAGTCGATTTCTCAAAATTCACTGCTTGACCAGAAGCTGAAGCATAGGTTTGTAGGGCCTTTTTGAGTTGGGTTGCTTCCTCTGGATTAGTATTAATGAAAACCCTGCAGTCATCTGCAAAGAGGAGATGGTTGACTTTAGGACCGTGTCGGCACGCCTCAAGCCCATGTAGGATATTAGTTTGTTGGCCATCAGATAAACAGGCAGAGAGACCTTACGTACAAAAGAGGAATAGAAAAGGTGATAAAGGATCGCCTTGGCGAAGGCCACGTTGTGGTTGAAAAAATGGCGAGAAGGAGTTGTTAATTTTAATAGAAAAAGAAACTGAGGTAATACATCGCACGATAAGAGAAACCCATTTAGGTGCAAAGCCCATACGGTTCATTACACTAGCCAAAAAAGACCATTCGACTCTATCAAACGCTTTTTCCATATCTAGTTTTAGAGCAACACCTTGTGCAGATTTTGTATAACCAGAATTGATATTGTGAATAATTTCATGGGCGATAAGGATATTATCCGATATATTACGGCCCTGAACAAAGGCTGCCTGATTAGAGCTGATACAAAAGGGTATGGTTTGTTTCATTCTATTGACTAAAAGGGTATGGTTTGTTTTAGCTACTATTTTATAAATAACAATGCATAGGCTAATAGGTCTCAAATGTCGCATAGAAGTTGGATCCTTGATTTTAGGAATAAGAACTAAGATAGTTTTGTTAACCGAGGCCATATCCGCAGTGCCATTGAGGAGGTTAAGGCATAGGGTAGTGACATCGTCGCCCACTGTGTCCCAATGTTGTCTAAAAAAACTGCTTGGCAATCCGTCAATACCAGGTGCCTTTCGTGGGTCAATGTCCCAGAAAGCATGAACAATTTCCTCTTTTGTGAAAGTCTTCAAGAGAGTAGCATTCATGGATTGTGTTATAGAAGGTGATTTTATCTAATATTGTTCGGAGAACTATGGGTTTGAGGACGTAAAAAGATTTTGAAAATAGTCAGAAGCTATTGACATTAAATAATTTTCGTTAGTACACCATGTTGAGTTAGAGTCGAAAAGACCAATGATTGAATTTTTTTCCTTCTATTATTCGCTCGGGCATGAAAGAATCTTGTGTTTTTATCTCCTTGAGAGAGCCATAAGTTTCTAGATCTTTGCGCCCAATATATTTCTTGTTCCATTAGAAGCTTATTGAGTTCAGCTCTGTATTTGAGATAGGAGTCTTCATTCGTTGGCGTTAATGGTCGACACAAAAACTTGTTAATTTTTTTGGTAAGAAAAGTGATGCGCCCAGAGGTCTTAAATCTTTGTTGGTTTTGCCAATCTTCTAGACATACACCAATTGCTTGTATTTTCTCTAGGGCTGTCCCATTTGTATTAGCCCAAGTGCGTTGGATAAGTGAGATATTGTCCACACGGGTTGCCCAACAATTCTCGAACCGAAAAGCATTGGGGAAGCGATAAAGTGGAGTTGTGGGCGTAGGATATGTATCAAGGAGTAGAAAGCAATGATCAGATTTGGCAACGTAATCCGAAGAAATTCGGTAAGAGGGATGTAGGTCTTTCCAAGCCGAGTTGGCAATGAAACGATCTAATCGCTCATGGATAGTTGGGGTTAAAGGCCCAACTTTCGTCCAAGTAAACCACCCGGATGTAGGTTTACAATCATAGAGGTTGTTGCGAGAGAGGCATTGACGAAAGTTGTTAATTTGTGATCTAGCACGACGGCTACCACCATGTTTTTCACTATCAGATAATATTTCATTAAAATCCCTGCCAAGGAGCCAAGGAATATTATTATTTATGTTTAAAGAATCAATAATATCCCAAGTTTTATATTTCTGACTAGTTTCAGAATAACCATACATGCTCGTGAAATACATAGTGCATGAATCCAATTGAATTTGAGTATGTATGAAGCGATTCGAATACGAGAGCAAACTAAGATTAATATTATTACATATAAAAAGGGCCATTCCAAAACATCCATCATTCGAAGGAATAGATATAATTTCTAACATGCCAAGAGAGAGACAAAGCCGGCTACATGCCGCATTATTTATCTTAGTTTCGCAAATAAATATAATATCCGGGGTAGATTGTTGGACATAGTTCTGAAGGTGTTGAACTGCCTGGACTTGTCCTAAACCCTGGCAGTTCCAACAAAGGATCCTCATTTTACTCGGCGGGGCTGAGAGTCAGCCGCCGCCGGAGAGTTTTTGAGAGTGGAGCCGGAGGGTTTGGACTTCTTGGGTTGGAGAACCACTTGGATGGGTGAACGGTGTTTAGTACCTCGATTTGGGGGGGCAGGAGCAGGGGCAGTAGCTGCATCATTCGGGTAAGTTTTTAAAAGCCAAAGGTTAAAATCATGGAAAGTGGATTCGGTACTAACAGGAGGCTTACGTAGATCAGCTTCAATCTTCTTGATTTGTTGAGCAGTTGGGCTAGGAATACTATCATCATTGGCATCCCAATCATCGTCCGAAGCATCCTCCGGGATAGGGTAGATTGTGTTCAATGGTTGTGGCTCAAGAGGCCTTGGAGGACGTTGGGGTTTTTTTGCTTTGATCCCGAAGCAAAAGGCTCCTTTGGTGGAGGAGCATCACCCATAGTGGTGTCGGTGTTGGGTGCTTCCTCAGTGGGCTGTTCAGAGAAGGATGCAGCGTCACCCTCATTCAAAGAACCTGTGAATGGTTGGGAAATAGTGGTCAATACAAAGATTGGGTATCAAAAAAACAGAGCATTAAATTGAGATAAGAGTTCGGGAAGTAACCTATAGTGTTCGGATCATTGGCCACAGGGGCATTAGCAGTAAGGACTGTGAGAATTAGAAGAAAAATTAATGATAAAATCAAATAAAGGAAAGGGTAGGCTTTAAGAATGGTATAATATAAATTATATAAATCAAATATAGGAGGAGGAAATAAATTACCCGATGGTAAAGGATTATCTTGATTGAGTTCAGGTTCAACATTTCGAATTCGACCACGTGTACCGATTGGACGACGTCTTGGGGGGAGGTAACGGAGCCACTCCCCATATTGCAGCTTGCTTAAGTCTAGAGATGAACGAATTGGACAATTTTCAATGGTATGGCTAACTATACTGCAGCCAGGGCATAAGGTAGGGAGACATTCGTACAGTAAACGACACATGGTCTTGTCAGAGCCATTCCCAATGAACAAAAATTGGGTGACTGGTCGGATGACATAGAGCATAATTTCCACGCGCAGAAATTCAGACATATTACCTTCGCGTTCTCGAGTATCGGTGCGTAGGACATTGCCTACCATTGAGCCAAAAGCATGTCCCACAAGGTAGGAGCGATCGACATCTTCAAAGAGTGAGGTAGGCAGACCAAAAATACGGATCCAGATACGCATGGTATTGAAAGAATATTCACCAATTGTTTTTGAGGGGTTATATTCGGTAAGAGCTAACCATTCATCCTTGTACAACCAGGGACCACGATTGAGAATTTCATAACAATGTTTGACCTCCTTGAACTTGATCTTAAGGAAATTATCTTGTAGGACAAAAATAGATACCAGATTATTGGGCTTCCAAATGCCTTCGAAAGCACTGAGAACAACATATATGTCGATAGGTTTGGAGGATATGAAGAAACCAATAAGGAAAAGTTTGGGATCTTCTTTAGCAAAATCTCATCCGAAATCTAGGGTATAAAGCAATTCAGCTTCTTTGTTAGTTAGAGCGATAGAGTTAAGCTGGGGCACTGAAGAGGATGCCATGAGGAGAGGATGAAAGCCAAAAAAGCAAAGGGATAGAAGGAAGGTTAAGAGAATAATGTTGGTTAATGGGCAGGGACGATTGATATAAATAGCTAGAGAATAGGTATTAATGGTAGTTAAATTTAGTTTATAGGAAGTAGTTAAAGGAGGGAAGAAAGTTTGATTTTGGAAGAAAGAAATTGAAGGCAAATCCCTAGTAAAAAGGGGGAATTGATTACTAGCATAGAGGGCACAAGATAAAAAGGAAGATACCATAAATAAAATAGATGGAGTAAATAAAAGAGTAATAAAGGCATAGGATAATAAAGGAAAGAGTGAGTACGCAGAGACATGGATTAAAAATAATTCAAGAATTATTAAGGCAAGAAAGTAGTATATGTCTATTAGAATTTGAGAAGATAGATTGGGGGTGGTAAATTCCAAATTGTGCGTGAAGATTAACTTTTTGGCGAAAGACAAGAATATAATAGATATGGTAATAATGAAATAAGATTGGAGGTAATTGGGGAGATATAAAATTATATACGGAATTAGTGTATTAAACAGAATTAATAAGATTGAGATTAGGTAATAGGAAGTAGGGAAAAAAGGAAAGAAGATTGAAAACGTATCCCTAATAATTAAGTAGGATTGATTAATAGTATAGAATTCCCAAGGTAAAAAGGAAGATTCCGAAAGTAAAATAGTTGGAAAAAGGGAAGGAGTAATAAGAGCATGAAATAATAAATGGAAAAATAAATGTACAAAGGCATAGATTTGATCTGATACGAGGAAAAGACAGTAAGAGAGCAAAAGGGTAATGAATGCATGAAATAATAGATTCGAGGAAAAGAAGTTGAATATGGCAAGTGAAATTTGAAAAGAGAGAGAAAGAATGGAATTTTCCGAATTAAGCGTAAAAAATAAATTTGATGGAAAAGACAGAAAAAACAGTAGTTATGGTACTAATGGGATATAAATGGAGGTAATTGGGGAAATATACAAATAAATGCATAATTGAGGTATTGAAAAGAATTAATGTTATGTTTCTGTCTAAGTGTAAAAGAGGAGTAAAAGTGAAAAAATGAATAAAGGAGGAAAATTTCGTGTTAGAAAAGTCGTATTCCATAATCATAATTGTTAATCTTAACGGCCGCACTAATAAAGCAAAAGATTCCCATATGAGGGCTGGAATATTTGCACCTGAATATGTGTGGTAGGAAAAGAATTCCTTAGTGATTAGAGTGGGAGGATGAGTGGAAGGTTCGAACGAGATTTTAAAATAAATAAGATAAATAACAAAGGAAACAGATCGTAAACATACAAACATACAACTATTGTAAAGGCGTAAAGCAAGAAAAAACAAGAAAAGAAACCAGAGTGGTTTGTACATAAGCATTAAAAATATGCATACCATGTACCCAAAAGAAATCGTGAAAACCATAAAAACAATAGATAGTCCGTATGAAGCAAGATCAAAATAATGAAGTTTTTCCGAGCAGGTGTGAAAAAATATTATATTGTTAATATGAAAGGAATCGAGTTGAAAGATCTGTGTTTTAAAAAGCTTTCGAAAAAGCTTGATTATGTTGGAAAGGAAAGAGAGAGTATATTGTTTGTCCGCTGTAAAAGCGGTCGGAATGAACTCCCTAAGAAGGGCTTGACAATGATCACTAAAAGAGGTGTAGAAGGTTATACAAAATTTTATTGAAAGGGCAATTTGACAGTTAGATACATAACAAGAACATAAGCAGCGACATAGAAAAGCATCAAAGCAAACAACCCATTGACAGCAGAAATTAAGCATAGGAAAACTAAAAGAGCATAACGGAAAAATAAAAGGAAAATAAAGCAGGAAATAAAGGCATGGAAATAAAATTATTACAAACCGAGGGGAAGGCAGAAGTGGGGTTAAGAAATTTAATACAAACCAAAAGAGCAAATAATTAGGGGGGATTAAATAAAAGGAATTTAATAAAGAATTAATACAGACCAGGATTAAAAGAAATAATACATGTTCAGCAGTCGAAATGTTGTTCAATGGGCCAATATGCTCGTGGAAGGACCTCATGATGATGGTAGCGTGGACAGCAAGAAATAAACAAAACCAACAGACAATAGTGAGTAACCAACCTGGAATGTATATAAAAAATAAAGCATGGGGAGAAAGCATAATATCGATACAGTAGAAGGCAATCAGAAAGAAGATGTAGTAATTGGAGGGCAAGAGTGTATACATTACGAAATCTATATGAGAAAAAAGTGGGAGAAGAGCATTTGTAGCACATAAAACATACTGATCAAATGTAAGAATATGGATGTAAAGGACTAAGTGTGTAAGAACAAAAGAGGATGTGAGTGAATAGAAGATTCCCATTTTGTGGGTCGATAAAAGTTTCCCTAGAAGGGATCGAATGTTGTAATCTGAAAACATCATGTTTAGAATAGGGAACATATAAATCGTACAAAAAGAGCAAGCAAGAAAGGTAATAAAGAGGTAAACTAACGATGATTCTAAAAAAGATGGTGAGAGATCACAGATTGGCATGGAGAAGACATAGCTATTATTTAGATGCAACAAAAGGTAAAAGGCATACAACCAAAAGGCAGCAGATGGTAAGAATCCAGAAATAAAGACAAGGAAAAAATCATAGGTGAGGAGAAGGGAAGTCAAACCCACAAAGTTCAATAAAGCCATATATGTAAGGTCAGATGCAACCTTATGAGCTATAGAGGCAGAATTGAAATAATGAAGAGAAGGGGATGGACCGAAACATAAATGAGGAGAAGATAAAACCATAGTTGGGGTTTGCATTAGGATGAAAGGAAGAATAAAACAACCAGTAGACAATGATACAATGTGTAAGTGAAACAGAGGGCTTAGAGGAAAGAAAATATATATAGTAGCATAAATAGAATTAAAAGAAAAGATTGGGAGTGCAAAAAAATTAAAAAATACACAGTAGGAGAAAATCCAACAAGGTGGGCTGGGGGCAAGTTCCCTAAAAGGGATCGAAATTTATTGTAGTGATGAGTAACAGCACACTTGGAAACAGTGTTTTTAGAAATTAAAAAGACAACATAACGATATGAGAAAACCAAAATGGTACATAAAGAATGAAAAGGTGTGGAAATTTCAACAAAGAACCTGGAAAAGAGCATTAATAGCAAAGAAAAGAAAGTGTGCTCATAGAATAAAATGGATAACCAGTAGGCAATGCCGAAGTATAAACAGTGTAAAGGAACATGTATGAGGATGAAAGAATAGAATAAGCATAGAAATGAACAAAGGTTAGGCAACATGGAAACAAATGAGACTCTAATCAGAAATAAAGTCATAAGAAAAAGTGAGTTGGTTAAGCCAGAAAACGAGCAAAAAAAAAGCAGTGTAAAAAACAAGATAGAACAGTAATTATAGTTATATAGAATAGGTGGGCAGAGAGTTTGTACCGTCTCTTCAAAAACCAGGAAGATATTGGGGGGGGGGGGGGAACCCCAAGTGGCAATCAAACCACAAGTGAGCCCATGTACGGATGTCATTCCTCCAAATCTGAAAAATGGAAGAAAAGAAAGAAGATGGGATTATAAGAAATGTAAATAGCACAAGAAAAAAGAAAAAGATCAGATATGTAAAAAGGAAACCTAAAACAAAAAAGCTTGAAACATATGCAGTGATAATGTAATAAAAGAGTAAACAGAGGAAACCCAGAATGTAAGCAGTCGAAAAGTAAAAAAGCATGATGAAAAAAGAAACTATAGAAAAGGAAAGATTATCTGAAGAGATTCCAAGAAACCACTGGTGATACACGAAACTCAGAGGGGTCCAAACAAAGACCATTATTTGAAGCTGAAAAAAGATTAGACGAGAAGAAGTAAATAAAGAGAGAAAAAACAGGGATCAGAGATGAAAAAATAAATCTGAAGAACAAAAAAGGTCAAAACGAAGAAGAGATTCAGAGCAAGGTCTGGGTGAATGAACCAACGGACAGAAACCCAGAGATGTGACAACCATCATAGGGAGAGATCGAATCGAAAGGGTCAAAAAAAACCCTAAGCGCAAAGATGGAAATCTGTAGAAATTAAAAGGGAAATTAACAAAGGGAAAAGAAATTAGGAGAAAATGAAAAGAAACCAGAAAACAAAACATATAGAAATCAAAGAAAAAAACGCAAAATAAAGAAAACAAAGGGATGAGAGTCCGATTCATATTCTACAGAGAAAATGAGCGTTGGGAAAAATGAAGCCACCAAGGGTAGATCCGGACGCCTGGAGGAACAGATCTGGCAAAGGTTAAGAAAACCACTTGGAGAGGATGGTGTAAAGGAAGCCGATTCTCACGAAAACCAAACAAAAAGAAGAAGTTAAAACAAAATCGGAAGAGAAAAAACAAAATATACGAGAATAAGGAATAAAAAGAAATTGGGCGGGGTGGAAAAACCCTCAACAAACTCTTACCATGATCCGTGAAATCCGAAATGCTAATGTTGTCTCCAAGAAACATCAAAGGCGGCGAAAGGAAAAATGTCGTGAGGGGGAGGGGAAATGAGAGGAAGGTAAGAGAGCAGCATAAAAAAGGGGGAAGGAAGGTGAAGAGACAAAACCAAAAACACAAACGAAAACCGGAAAAGTTGAGAGAGAATTGAGAGCCATCCCTACGCGCGTTGGAATTTTAACTGAGTAAAAAGTATAAAAATTAAGGTTTTGCAATATAATTGTGTTGAAAAGCTCTTAATCAATTATTTTAACTCCTAAAATTTTATTAAAACTTGTTTTGCGGTCCTTTTTGTCGAGGTTTCGGACGAGCAGGTCTAAATGGGATTTTCAATCGACCCGTTGGAATTTTAACCAAGTAAAATGTAGAAAAATTGAGGGTTTGCAATATAATTGTGTTGAAAACCTCCTAATCAATTATTTGAACTCCTAAAGTTTGATTAAAACTTGTTTTGCGGTCCTTTTTGTCGAGGTTTCAGACGAGCAGGTCTAAATGGGCCTTTCAATGGACCTGTTGGAATTTTAACTGAGTAAAAAGTACAAAAATTATGGTTTTGCAAAATAATGGTGTTGAAAAGCTCCTAATCAATTACATGATCACCTAAAATTTGATTAAAACTTGTTTTGCGGTCCTTTTTGTCGAGGTTTCGGACGAGCAGGTCTAAATGGGCCTTTCAATGGACCCGTTTAAATTTTAACTAAGTAAAAAGTAGAAAAATTGAGGTTTTACAATATAATTGTGTTGAAAATCTCCTAATCAATTATTTGAACTCCTAAAATTCGATTAAAACTTGTTTTGCGGTCCTTTTTGTCGAGGTTTCGGAAGAGCAGGTCTAAATAGGCCTTTCAATGGACCCGTTGGGATATTAACTAAGTAAAAAATACAGAAATTGAGGTTTTGCAATATAATTGTGTTAAAAAGCTCCTAACCAATTATTCAAGCTCCTAATATTTGATTAAAACTTGTTTTGCGGTCCTTTTTGTCCACGTTTCGGACGAGCAGGTCTAAATGGGATTTTCAATGGACCCATTAGAATTTTAACTGAGTAAAAAGAACATAAATTGAGGTTTTGCAATATAATAGTTTTGAAAAGCTCCTACTTATTTATTTGAACTCCTAAAATTTGATCAACCTTGTTTTGCATTCCATTTTGTAGAGGTTTCGGACGAGCAGGTCTAAATGGGCATTTCAATGGACCAGTTGGAATATTAACTGAGTAAAAAATATAGAAATTGAGGTTTTGCAATATAATTGTGTTGAAAAGCTCCTAATCAATTATTTGAACTCCTAAAATTTTATAAAACTTGTTTTGTGGTCCTTTTTGTAGTGGTTCCGGACGAGCGGGTCGAAATGGGACTTTCAATGGACCCATTGGAATTTTAACAGAGTAAAAAGTACATAAATTGAGGTTTTGCAATATAATTGTTTTGAAAAGATCCTAATCAATTATTTGAACTCCTAAAATTTGATAAACCTTGTTTTGCATTCCATTTTGTAGAGGTTTCGGACGAGCAGGTCTAAATGGGTCTTTCAATGGACCAGTTGGAATATTAATTGAGTAAAAAGTATAGAAATTGAGGTTTTGCAATATAATTGTGTTGAAAACCTCCTAATCAATTATTTGAACTCCTAAAATTTGATAAAACTTGTTTTGTGGTCCTTTTTGTAGTGGTTCCGGACGAGCGGATCGAAATGGGCCTTTCAATGGACCCATTAGAATTTTAACAGAGTAAAAAGTACAGAAATTGAGGTTTTGCAATATAATTGTGTTGAAAAGCTCCTAATCAATTATTTGAACTCATAGAGTTTGATTAAAACTTGTTTTGCGGTTCTTTTTGTCGATGTTTCGGGTGAGCATGTGTTAATGGGCCTTTAAATGGACCCGTTTGAATTGTAACAGAGTAAAAAGTAAAGAAATTGAGGTTTTGCAATATAATTGTGTTGAAAAGCTCCTAATCAATTATTTGAACTCCTAAATTTTTATTAAAATTTGTTTTGCGGTCCTTTTTGTAGAGGTTTCGGACGAACGGGTCTAAATGGGCCTTTCAATGGACCCGTTGGAATATTAACTGAGCAAAAAGTACAGAAATTGAGGTTTTGCAATATAATTGTGTTGAAAAGATCCTAATAAATTATTTGAACTCCTAAAATTTAATAAAACTTGTTTTGTGGTCCTTTTTGTAGAGGTTTCGGACGAGCGGGTCGAAATGGTCCTTTCAATGAACCCATTAGAATTTTAACAGAGTAAAAATTACAGAAATTGAGGTTTTGCAATATAATTGTGTTGAAAAGCTCGAAATAAATTATTTTTACTCCTAAAATTTGATGAAAACTTGTTTTGCGGCCCTTTATGTAGAGGTTTTGGACGAGCGGGTCGAAATGGGCCTTTCAAAGGACCCGTTGCAATTTTAACTGAGTAAAAAGTATAAAAATTGAGGTTTTGCAATATAGTTTTATTGAAAAGCTCCTAATTAACTATTTGAACTCCTAAAATTTGATAAAAAAATTGTTTCGCGGTCCTTTTTTAGAGGTTTATGACGAGTAGGTCTAAATGGGCCATTCAATGGACCCGTTGGAATTTTAACTAAGTAAAAACTAGAAAAATTGAGGTTTTGCAATATAATTGTGTTTAAAATCTCCTAATCAATTATTTGAACTCCTAAAATTCGATTAAAACTTGTTTTGCGGTCCTTTTTGTCGAGGTTTCGGAAGAGCAGGTCTAAATAGGCCTTTCAATGGACCCGTTGGAATATTAACTAATTAAAAAATACAGAAATTGAGGTTTTGCAACATAATTGTGTTAAAAAGCTCCTAATCAATTATTTGAACTCCTAATATTTGATTAAAACTTTTTTTGCGGTCCTTTTTATCTAGGTTTCGGACGAGCATGTCTAAATGGGCTTTTCAATTGACCCGTTGGAATTTTAACTGAGTAAAAAGAACAGAAATTGAGGTTTTGCAATATAATTGTTTTGAAAAGCTCCCAATAATTTATTTGTACTCCTAAAATTTGATAAACCTTGTTTTGCATTACATTTTGTAGAGGTTTCGGACGAGCAGGTCTAAATGGGCCTTTCAATGGACCAGTTGGAATATTAACTGAGTAAAAAGTATAGAAATTGAGGTTTTGCAATATAATTGTGTTGAAAAGCTCTTAATCAATTATTTGAACTCCTAAAATTTGATAAAACTTGTTTTGTGGTCTTTTTTGTAGTGGTTCCGGACGAGCGGGTCGAAATGGGCCTTTCAATGGACCTATTGGAATTTTAACATAGTAAAAAGTACATAAATTGAGGTTTTGCATTATAATTGTTTTGAAAAGCTCCTAATCAATTATTTGAACTCCTAAAATTTGATAAACCTTGTTTTGCATTCCATTTTGTAGAGGTTTCGGACGAGCAGGTCTAAATGGGCCTTTTAATGGACCAGTTGGAATATTAATTGAGTAAAAAGTATAGAAATTGAGGTTTTGCAATTTAATTGTGTTGAAAAGCTCCTAATCAATTATTTGAACTCCTAAAATTTGATAAAACTTGTTTTGTGGTCCTTTTTTCTAGTGGTTCCGGACGAGCGGGTCGAAATGGGCCTTTCAATGGACCCATTAGAATTTTAACAGAGTAAAAAGTACAGAAATTGAGGTTTTGCAATATAATTGTGTTGAAAAGCTCCTAATCAATTATTTGAACTCCTAAAGTTTGATTAAAACTTGTTTTGCGGTTCTTTTTGTCGATGTTTCGGGTGAGCATGTGTTAATGGGCCTTTAAATGGACCCGTTTGAATTGTAACAGTGTAAAAAGTAAAGAAATTGAGGTTTTGCAATATAATTGTGTTGAAAAGCTCCTAATCAATTATTTGAACTCCTAAATTTTTATTAAAACTTGTTTTGCTGTCCTTTTTGTAGAGGTTTCGGACGAGCGGGTATAAATGGGCCTTTCACTGGACCCGTTGGAATATTAACTAAGTAAAAAGTACAGAAATTGAGGTTTTGCAATATAATTGTGTTGAAAAGCTCCTAATCAATTATTTGAACTCCTAAAATTTGATAAAACTTGTTTTGTGGTCATTTTTGTAGAGGTTCCGGACGAGCGGGTCGAAATGGTCCTTTCAATGGACCCATTAGAATTTTAACAGAGTAAAAATTACAGAAATTGAGGTTTTGCAATATAATTGTGTTGAAAAGCTCGAAATCAATTATTTGTACCCCTAAAATTTGATGAAAACTTGTTTTGCGGCCCTTTATGTAGAGGTTTTGGACGAGCGGGTCGAAATGGGCCTTTCAAAGGACCCGTTGCAATTTTAACTGAGTAAAAAGTATAAAATTGAGGTTTTGCAATATAGTTGTATTGAAAAGCTCCTAATCAACTATTTGAACTCCTAAAATTTGATAAAAACTTGTTTTGCGGTCCTTTTTTAGAGGTTTCGGACGAGTAGGTCTAAATGGGCCATTCAATGGACCCGTTCGAATTTTAACTAAGTAAAAAGTAGAAAAATTGAGGTTTTGCAATATAATTGTGTTGAAAAGCTCCTAATAAATTATTTGAACTCCTAAAATTCGATTAAAACTTGTTTTGCGGTCCTTTTTGTCTAGGTTTTGGAAGAGCAGGTCTAAATATGGCTTTCAATGGACCCGTTGGAATATTAACTAAGTAAAAAATACAGAAATTAAGGTTTTGCAATATAATTGTGTTAAAAAGCTCCTAATCAATTATTTGAACTCCTAATATTTTATTAAAACTTGTTTTGTGGTTCTTTTTATCCAGGTTTCGGACGAGCAGGTCTAAATGGGCTTTTCAATGGACCCGTTGGAATTTTAACTGAGTAAAAAGAACATAAATATTGGTTTTGCAATATAATTGTTTTGAAAATCTCCCAATCATTTATTTGAACTCCTAAAATTGCATTCCATTTTGTAGAGGTTTCGGACGAGCAGGTCTAAATGGGCCTTTCAATGGACCAGTTGGAATATTAACTGAGTAAAAAGTATAGAAATTGAGGTTTTGCAATATAATTGTGTTGAAAAGGTCCTAATAAAATATTTGAAATCCTAAAATTTGATAAAACTTGTTTTGTGGTCCTTTTGTAGTGGTTCCGGACGAGTCGGTCGAAATGGGCCTTTTAATGGACCCATTGGAATTTTAACAGAGTAAAAAGTACATAAATTGAGGTTTTGCAATATAATTGTTTTGAAAAGCTCCTAATCAATTATTTGAACTCCTAAAATTTGATAAACCTTGTTTTGCATTCCATTTTGTAGAGGTTTCGGACAAGCAGGTCTAAATGGGCCATTCAATGGACCAGTTGGAATATGAATTGAGTAAAAAGTATAGAAATTGAGGTTTTGCAATATAATTGTGTTGAAAAGCTCCTAATCAATTATTTGAACTCCTAAAATTTGATAAAACTTGTTTTGTGGTCCCTTTTTCTAGTGGTTCCGGACGAGCGGGTCGAAATGGGCCTTTCAATGGACCCATTAGAATTTTAACAGAGTAAAAAGTACAGAAATTGAGGTTTTGCAATATAATTGTGTTGAAAAGCTCCTAATCAATTATTTGAACTCCTAAAGTTTGATTAAAACTTGTTTTGCGGTTCTTTTTCTCGATGTTTTGGGTGAGCATGTGTTAATGGGCCTTTAATGGACCCATTTGAATTGTAACAGAGTAAAAAGTAAAGAAATTGAGGTTTTGCAATATAATTGTGTTGAAAAGCTCCTAATCAATTATTTGAACTCCTAAAATTTTATTAAAACTTGTTTTGCGGTCCTTTTTGTAGAGGTTTCGGACGAGCGGGTCTAAATGGGCCTTTCAATGGACCCGTTGGAATATTAACTGAGTAAAAAGTACAGAAATTGAGGTTTTGCAATATAATTGTGTATAAAAGCTCCTAATCAATTATTTGAACTCCTAAAATTTGATAAAACTTGTTTTGTGGTCCTTTTTGTAGAGGTTCCGGACGAGCGGGTCGAAATGGTCCTTTCAATGGACCCATTAGAATTTTAACAGAGTAAAAATTACAGAAATTGAGGTTTTACAATATAATTGTGTTGAAAAGCTCGAAATCAATTATTTGTACTCCTAAAATTTGATGAAAACTTGTTTTGCGGCCCTTTATGTATAGGTTTTGGACGAGCGGGTCGAAATGGGCCTTTCAAAGGACCCGATGAAATTTTAACTGAGTAAAAAGTATAAAAATTGAGGTTTTTCAATATAGTTGTATTGAAAAGCTCCTAATCAACTATTTGAATTCCTAAAATTTGATAAAAACTTGTTTTGCGGTCCATTTTTAGAGGTTTCGGACGAGTAGGTCTAAATGGGCCATTCAATGGACCCGTTGGTATTTTAACTAAGTAAAAAGTAGAAAAATAGAGTTTTTACAATATAATTGTGTTGAAAAGCTCCTAATCAATTATTTGAACTCCTAAAATTTGATTAAAACTTGTTTTGCGGCCCTTTTTGTCGAGGTTTCGGAAGAGCAGGTCTAAATTGGCCTTTCAATGGAGCTGTTGGAATATTAACTAAGTAAAAAATACATAAATTGAGGTTTTGCAATATAATTGTGTTAAAAAGCTCCTAATCAATTATTTGAACTCCTAATATTTGATTAAAACTTGTTTTGCGGTCCTTTTTATCCAGGTTTCGGACGAGCAGGTCTAAATGGGCTTTTCAATGGACCCGTTGGAATTTTAACTGATTAAAAAGAACATAAATTGAGGTTTTGCAATATAATTGTTTTGAAAAGCTCCTAATCATTTATTTGAACTCCTAAAATTTGATAAACCTTGTTTTGCATTCCATTTTGTAGAGGTTTCGGACGAGCAGGTCTAAATGGGCCATTCAATGGACCAGTTGGAATATGAATTGAGTAAAAAGTATAGAAATTGAGGTTTTGCAATATAATTGTGTTGAAAAGTGTAATCCCCTTAACCCGGCCCAGACGGTTGAACCGAATTAAGAAGTTTACACGGGGAAAACCAAAGTCAACCCGAAAGTCAACCTTGATTAACGACCCTTTTTTTCTTTTTAATCTCGTCTAGATGCAAATTAACCCTAGGTGAACACTTGAGACAGACATATTCAAAAGCCACAACAATCGGATAACATTCAGGGACTCAATTGCACAACATACAAGTTTAGGGACCAAAATGTAAATTCTGAAAGTTACAAGTCCTTAACCAACTTTTTAGCTACCATTATGACATTAGTCATGTTTCATGCTTCTCTGCCAAATTTCAACTCAAACGGACAACACAAACTCATTCAATTGCATAAACAAAGTTCAGGACCAAAACGCAAAGATTTCAAAACATATAACCGTCAATTTCAGTGCCCAACGGTCGGGTGTTTCGGAACAGGGATGATCCGTTCCAAAACGTGGGACCGTTCCGAAACCCGTTGCGCAACATGGCCTGACAGTGGCAAAATTGTTCTGGAACGGCACTGCCCGTTTTGAAACGCCTAGGCCATTTCAGGCCCTCTGTTCCGAAACGGTAGCACCTGTTCCGAAACAGGCTGCCCAGATTGCAGAATTTTTGCTGGTTTATTACACAATTGGCCCATCAAACGCATTCAAAAGACCCTCAAATTATACCAGCAAGTCATTATATACTTAAGGAACATAATGGCATCAACAATTCGTAAACATGGCATCAAACAAGGAAAGCCCCAATTCTATAGGCATGCATCCTATATTGAAAACCATTCAAACACTAAAACACCAACAATCCTCATAAAGGCCAATTACAAGTTCCAACAATATCAAAAGCATAAAGCCAACTTAAGGAGTCCAAAACATCTCCCAAAACAACAACATAGGTTCCCCATTGCCAAATGCCAAAAGCTAAACAAGTTATGAAAATATTCACCATACATGAGCTTAGTTCTTCACTTGGATTCTTGACCCCCTTGCTGCCCTTAAGCACTTCAATGCTCTGCATTATTGGTTTAAGAAAAGAGAGAGCGTAAGCACATAGCTTAGTGAGGAATGCTCATTTAAAACATCACAATAATGCATTAATGAAAACTCTTTTTCAAAACCTTTAGCTCAAACAACATTTCATCATGCACATATGTACATAAACCAAGCATTACATGCTTCAAACCATTATCATGTCATATTGGCTTTCAAGTGAAAATCATAACCATGTTCCAAAACACAAACGACAATTTACAACCAACAATCGGATACGCGGATTACAAGCGTTGTCCCTACGCTTCATACACACTACCAATATCAAGGTGGAGCATGGTACAATCACAACCCCTCAACACCCGTGATGGAGACTATGGTACAATCACAACCCCTCCACATCACTCATTGGTAGTTGTATAACATCACTAACGAGATCACGGGACATACAACACAAGATCCACACATGGACTTTAAACCACCATTGTGATCTTACCATACACAAGGTCCACACATGGAATTTTAACCACCATTTTGACCTTAAAACAAGAACCACACATGGACTTTTAACCACCATGTTGTTCTTAACCATCTCGTTAGTGTACTTGGATGGAGCATGGTACAATCACAACCCCTCAACATCCAAGGCGACTTTATTCACGGTGCACCCAATCCTATAGCCGGCTAACTATATCCGATTCAAGTACTTTTAGAAAAACCACATCACTTGCCAATATACATCACTTAACAACATTAATCCACTGTTTTAAAGTATTTAACAAAGCCATTATCATCATGCATCACTTTGCATCAAAACCACATTTATCAATGTACAAAAACAAGGATCCCTTACCTAGAGCATCCTTCAACACATGGCTTATGAAACCAGCAATAAACATGCTAAAATATGCTTTCAAAAAAAGAATTTAAATATCCAACAAATCCCTTTGCATTCAACCAACTCATGGCTCATCAACAAGAGAGTTTTTCCGAAAACTTACTCTTGAGCATAGCTAAGTTGTTTAGACTTGGACTAAGCTCCCAAAACCTTCAAACATTGGTTTCAAAGCTAAAAACCAAACTTCACTCACCGATTTCCGTTTCGCCACTTGCCGAAACACCAATCAAGCTTCCGGATCAACACCACAAGGATCCGAAGATGTCTCCCCTGTTTTAAACACATCAAAAAAGTAGATTAATGCACCATCATGCATTAATATCCTCAACCAAGACACCTAAACTCGCTGCTCACATCAACACTCACATTTCGGCTACCAAACACAACCGAAATCACATCCAAACATTTCTACAACACTACCCAGCCAAGATCCATCAATTCCAAACATTCATAAACCTCAATTAACATCCAAAAAGGATCTAAACACGTCCTTATACCTCCAGCTATAGCAGAACATCAAGATCACCCCAAAAACCATCATAAACTCAAACAAAACTTAGGAAAATCAACCTATCCGGGATTGCATTGATTAAACCTCAATTTCTCATCAATTATACTTCCAATTTACATTAAAAACACACCTCAAAACAGTGCCCAACCATTTCATACGAATTTCATCAAAAACTAACCAAATCTTGCATTTTAAAGCCAAGATCAAGAACACAACTACAAAACCTTTATTAAAACACAAATCAAGGATTGAGAACTTGGGAATTTCGGTAAAGAACTGAGTATTTAGAGGAGAAGGACGTTCATACCTCTAAATGTGAGTTTCTCCCTTTTTGGAACCAAGATTCTTGAAAATCCAATAAGAAATTGCTAAGGCTTTGTTGTAGAAATGATTAGAGATCAAAAGGAAGTTGAAATCTCATCTTTGAATGTCAAAATCAGAGGGAAATTTGCTAGAGAAAAGTGTTTGGGTTGAGAGAAAAGTTGAGAGAAAAGAAATGGAAATTTTTGAGAAAAGTTAGTTATGAGAGCAAAATATCTTTTTCCCTCATTTTTCCTTTAATTAAAACCATTAATAAAACCTTTAATATTAAGAAAAAATCTGGAGAAACTCTTCTTGGGTAAATAGCTCCTTAAAGATTCAAACCTTTTTAAAACAGTCACCAAGTTTTCGAAAAATACATTTTAGTCACTAACCCAAAATGTCACACTTCCCAACCTAATTTTGTAAAATTGATTTCACCATTCTCTTATATATAATAAAAGAAGATTTTAAGATATTTTTCCATATTTTTAATGCAACCCGAACTAGGCTTTCCTAAAATCACCCTTTTATATTCGAACCGCAACCCGACCGATCCGGTCCAAACCCAAAACTTCTAAGCCCAAAATTGGGGTGTTACAACTCTCCCCCCCTTAAGAAATTTCGTCCTCGAAATTTACCTGAAGGAAAGAGGTACGGAAACTGCTTCAACATGTCATCCTTCCGTTCCTATGTGGCTTCTTCAAACCACGATGTTTCCACAACACCTTTACCAACTCAATGGTCTTACCTCGAAGAACCTTACTATCTGAATCCAGAATCTTCACGGGTTCCTCATCATAGGTCAAATCCGGATTCAATTCCACTTCTTCCACAGGCATCACATGTGAAGGATCCGATCTATACTTCCGAAGCATAAAAACATGAAGCACATCATGGATCTTCTCCAACTCTTGCGGTAACCTCAACTTGTACGCAACAGGACCCACACGCTCAACCACCTCGTATGGTCCAATGTACCTAGGGCTCAACTTACCCTTTCGGCCAAACCTCATCACCTTTTTCCAAGGCGAAACCTTCAAAAACACACGGTCACCCACCGCGTACTCAATCTCCTTACGCTTCAAATCCGCGTAAGACTTTTGCCGATCAGAAGCTGCCTTCAAACGCTCACAAATGAGCTTCACCTTCTAGGTGGTTCCTTTCAACAAAGCTGGCATCGAAACCAACTTCTGACCCGTTTCAGCCCAACACAGAGGAGTCCTACACTTCCTCCCGTACAAAACTTCATAAGGTGCCATTTGAATACTTGCCTGATAACTATTATTATAGGCAAACTCCACCAAAGGCAAATGTTTCTCCCAAGAGCCCTGGAACTCAATCACGCAGCACCTCAACATATCCTCCAAAACCTGGATAACACGCTCGGACTGACCATCCGACTGTGGATGATAAGACGTACTGAAATTCAGCCGTGTACCCAAAGCCTGATGCAAACACTGCAAGAAACGCGATGAAATCCTCGGGTCCCTATCCGACACAATCGACTTTGGCACACCATGCAGCCGCACAATCTCAGCAATGTACAGCTCCGCAAGCTTATCCAAAGTGTACGTAGTATGCACAGGCAGGAAATGCGCACACTTCGTCAGGCGATCCACAATCACCCACACCGAATTCTTCTTCGATGGCGACAAAGGCAAACCAGAAACAAAATCCATGGTAATCCTTTCCCACTTCCACTCCGGAATCCTCAACGATTGCAACAACCCTGAAGGAAACTGATGCTCAGCCTTAACTTGCTGACATACCATGCACTTGCTCACAAACTCAGCAACATCTTTCTTTAAACCCACCCAATAGTACTCATCACGAAGATCACGATACATCTTAGTACTACCGGGGTGCATAGCAAAAGGACTACTATGCCCTTCAGTCAGAATAGCACGCCTCAACTCAGCATCATTGGGCACTACTATCCGACTCCCAAAGCACAACACTCCATCATCATTAAAACAGAAATCCGAAGGCCTATCCTCCGCAATATCCTGAACATGAGGCACCAAAGAATCATCCAACAACTGCTTTTCCTTAATCAACTGAGCCATAGATGGTTTCACTTGCAATTCAGCCACAAGACCACCATCACGCGAAATACTCAAACTGGCAAACATAGCCCTCAGCTCAACAGCTACCTTCCTACTCAAGGCATCCGCTACAACATTAGCTTTACCCGGATGATACTCGATCGTCAAATCATAATCCTTGAACAACTCCACCCAACGTCGCTGCCTAAGATTCAACTCTTTCTGGGACATCAGATACTTCAAACTCTTGTGATTCGTGTACACAGTACACTTCTCACCATACAGATAATGTCTCCAGATTTTCAAAGCAAAAACCACCGCAGCCAACTCAATGTCATGCGTAGGATAATTACGCTCATGCACCTTCAACTGCCGTGATGCATAAGCCACCACCTTACCCTCCTGCATCAACACACATCCCAAACCAACACAGGACGCATCACTGTACACCACAAACTCTTTCCCTGATTCAGGTTGAACCAAGATAGGAGCTTGCGTCAAAGCGGCCTTAAGCTTCTCAAAAGCCTGCTGTCTCGCCTCCCTCCACTCATACTTAACATCCTTCTGCAACAACTTCGTCAAAGGTGCAGCAATCTTGGAAAACCCATGCACGAATCTCCGATAATATCCTGCCAAACCCAGGAAACTACGGACTTCATGAACAGACTTAGGAGGTTTCCAATTCATCACCGCCTCAATCTTCTGAGGATCAACACGAATCCCTTCAGCAAAAACCACATGACCAAGAAACACCACTTCTCTAAGCCAGAACTCACACTTGCTCAGCTTAGCATAAAGCTGATTCTCCAACAAAGCTTGCAGCACAATTCTCAGATGCCCTTCATGCTCCTCCTCAGTACGTGAGTACAGGAGGATATCATCAATGAATACCACCACAAACTTATCCAGGTATTCATGAAACACACGATTCATCATGTCTATGAAAGCTGCAGGAGCATTCGTCAAACCAAACGGCATCACAAGGAACTCATAGTGCCCATACCTCGTCCTGAAAGCTGTCTTTGGCACATCCACATCCTTCACCTTCAACTGATAATACCCTGACCTTAAGTCAATCTTAGAGAACACAGCTGCTTCCCGAAATTGATCAAAAAGATCATCAATTCTCGGCAATGGATACCGATTCTTGATAGTCAACTTATTAAGCTGACGGTAATCAATGCACATTCTCATAGTGCCATCCTTCTTCTTCACAAACAAGACCGGTGCACCCCAAGGTGACACACTCGGCCGAATGAAACCACGATCAAGCAACTCTTGCAGTTGTGTCTTCAGCTCTTTCAACTCCTTAGGTGCCATTCGGTAAGGAGTAATGGACACAGGAGTTGTGTTTTCATACAACTCAATCCCAAACTCCACTTCGCGATTAGGAGGCAATCCAGGCAACTCCTCCGGAAACACACCAGGAAACTCTCGCACAGTCCTGATATCTTGCACACGCAACTCCTTAGAGCTAGGATTCATCACAAAGGCTAGATAAGCTTCACAACCTCGCCTCAGCATCCGACTCGCCTCCAATGTAGACACCACATTGGCAAGAAACTTCACATTCTCACCAACCACAACAACCTCGTAATCATCCGCTAGCTTCAACGAAACTCGCTTATTTTCACAATATACTACAGCTCGATGCTCAACAAGCCAATCCATACCAAGGATTACATCAAAACCATAGAAAGGCAACTCCATAAGATCAACATGAAAAACATGATCTTGCACAACCAAGGGACATCTTCTATAAAGCTTTCGAGTCACTACAGTCTCACCAAAAGAACTTGTGACACGCATACCAACATCCAAGGACTCAACAGGCAAACCAAGCAATTCAGCATGCTCACGCAATATGTATGAGTGTGTAGATCCAGAATCAATCAAGGAAAGTAATGACAAGGATTGCAAAGTGAAAGTACCTGCGATCACATCCGCGTCATTCCTCCCCTCCCTCTGAGCAAACACTCTAGCCTGGCCACCACCCTCAGGCTGAACAGCTACAACATGAGCCACATTCCTTCCACCATCCTCTCTACGCTGGAAGTTACCACGGCCGCGCCCACGACCTCTCTGTGGTGCAACAACTCCAGGAGCACGTCCTTGGCCACCACCGGCCAACAGAGGACACTCCCTCCCCATGTGATCCGCTGATCCACAGTTCCAACACGAGTTACCAGCCGCCACAACAGGAGCCTGAACCTCCCTCACTGCTCGAGGACAATCACGCCTCAGATGTCCACGCGATCCACACGTCCAACATGTGTTTGGATCAACTCTTGCCTTATCCCCCTGAACAGGCGCACCTTGCCCTCCACCACCTCGCCTAGCTGAAGACTGATAATTCCGATCACGTCCCCTCTTGTTCCGTTCGCCTCCGGAACTATACTCAGCAACTCGTTTACCAGCACTAGGACCAGCACCTCTAGCAAACAAACTCAAATTCATCTCAATGTCCTTTGCTCTACCAACCAGCACATCAAAATCAGTGTACTTAGTAGCCAACATATAAGTCTTTACATCCGTCACCAAACCATAACGGAACCGCTCACACCTCTCCCGCTCATCAGGAATAAGCTCAGACGCGTATTGACTGAGTCAGACAAACTGAACCTCGTACTCAGCCACTGACATGCTCCCTTGAGTAAGAGACATGAACTCCCTTTTCTTCTCATCCAGGTATCGCACTCCCAGATACCTCCTCTTGAAAATGTTTTGAAAGAACGTCCATGTCACATCAGCATCCTCCATTCCGGAGATAGTGGTTGTCCACCAAGTGTATGCATCGTCTTGCAACAATGATACCACACAGCCCAGCTTCTGCATATCAGAACAATTCATTTGTCCCAAGATTCTCTTGGTACTCTCCAACCAAGACTCAGAACCTTCAGCAGACAAACCCCTGAACTCAGTCCCTCCCAGACTGCGCAAACGCTCCAAAGGTAGTCTAACACCAGCATCACCTTGATGCCCAGCTCCTTGAGCTCCAGCTACCGCTGCTCGAAAAGCTCCAACAATAGCTTGAATCAACACTGTCATGTCAGGAACAGCTTGTCCCTGACCAGCTTCAGGTCCAGCGACCCCAGCACCAGCTGCAACACCAGCTCCTTCGCCCCCAGCACCACCACCACCAGGTGGAGGAGGTAAATCCACCACATTTTCAGCGTTCTCTTCATTCTCGTTTTGAGCCATAGCTCGCATATTACCCCTCGTTTCTCTACGAGGTCCCCTTCACTAAACAATGCAATGACAATGTAATAAACAAAGTCAGGCTCAGCAAGGTAAGTAATCCAAGTACTCAAGCTCATTACCAATTAAAAACAACTCATTTCATTAGCTTTGATTTGGCAATGGGTCCCTCTAACATGCTTCACCATAGCATACATCACAATTGTATCACACTTACAATTCACACAACATGCTTTCATTAAACAAGCATACAAAGCATACATACATTCATCACCCACATAACCATTCCCAATTACTCGAGAACTCAGCTTTGATACCACCAAATGTAACCCCCTTAACCCGGCCCAGACGGTTGAACCGAATTAAGAAGTTTATACGGGGAAAACCAAAGTCAACCTTGATTAACGACCCTTTTTTTTCTTTTTAATCTCATCTAGATGCAAATTAACCCTAGGTGAACACTTGAGACAGACATATTCAAAAGCCACAACAATCGGATAACATTCAGGGACTCAATTGCACAACATACAAGTTTAGGGACCAAAATGTAAATTCTGAAAGTTACAAGGACTTAACAAACTTTTGAGCTACCATTATGAAATTAGTCATGTTTCATGCTTCTCTGCCAAATTTCAACTCAAACGGACAACACAAACTCATTCAATTGCATAAACAAAGTTCAGGACCAAAACGCAAAGATTTCAAAACATATAACCGTCAATTTCAGTGCCCAACGGTCGGGTGTTTCGGAACAGGGATGATCCGTTCAGAAACGCGGGATCGTTCCGAAACCCGTTGCACAACATGGCCTGGCAGTGGCAAAACTGTTCCGGAACGGCTCTGCCCGTTTCGAAACGCCTAGGCCATTTCAGGCCCTCTGTTCCGAAACGGTAGCACCTGTTCCGAAACAGGCTGCCCAGATTGCAGAATTTTTGCTGGTTTATTACACAATTGGCCCATCAAACGCATTCAAAAGACCCTCAAATTATACCAGCAAGTCATTATATACTTAAGGAACATAATGGCATCAACAATTCGTAAACATGGCATCAAACAAGGAAAGCCCCAATTCTATAGGCATGCATCCTATATTGAAAACCATTCAAACACTAAAACACCAACAATCCTCATAAAGGCCAATTACAAGTTCCAACAATATCAAAAGCATAAAGCCAACTTAAGGAGTCCAAAACATCTCCCAAAACAACAACATAGGTTCCCCATTGCCAAATGCCAAAAGCTAAACAAGTTATGAAAATATTCACCATACATGAGCTTAGTTCTTCACTTGGATTCTTGACCCCCTTGCTGCCCTTAAGCACTTCAATGCTCTGCATTATTGGTTTAAGAAAAGAGAGAGCGTAAGCACATAGCTTAGTGAGGAATGCTCATTTAAAACATCACAATAATGCATTAATGAAAACTCTTTTTCAAAACCTTTAGCTCAAACAACATTTCATCATGCACATATGTACATAAACCAAGCATTACATGCTTCAAACCATTATCATGTCATATTGGCTTTCAAGTGAAAATCATAACCATGTTCCAAAACACAAACGACAATTTACAACCAACAATCGGATACGCGGATTACAAGCGTTGTCCCTACGCTTCATACACACTACCAATATCAAGGTGGAGCATGGTACAATCACAACCCCTCAACACCCGTGATGGAGACTATGGTACAATCACAACCCCTCCACATCACTCATTGGTAGTTGTATAACATCACTAACGAGATCACGGGACATACAACACAAGATCCACACATGGACTTTAAACCACCATTGTGATCTTACCATACACAAGGTCCACACATGGAATTTTAACCACCATTTTGACCTTAAAACAAGAACCACCCATGGACTTTTAACCACCATGTTGTTCTTAACCATCTCGTTAGTGTACTTGGATGGAGCATGGTACAATCACAACCCCTCAACATCCAAGGCGACTTTATTCACGGTGCACCCAATCCTATAGCCGGCTAACTATATCCGATTCAAGTACTTTTAGACAAACCACATCACTTGCCAATATACATCACTTAACAACATTAATCCACTGTTTTAAAGTATTTAACAAAGCCATTATCATCATGCATCACTTTGCATCAAAACCACATTTATCAATGTACAAAAACAAGGATCCCTTACCTAGAGCATCCTTCAACACATGGCTTATGAAACCAGCAATAAACATGCTAAAATATGCTTTCAAAAACAGAATTTAAACATGCAACAAATCCCTTTGCATTCAACCAACTCATGGCTCATCAACAAGAGATTTTTTCCGAAAACTTACTCTTGAGCATAGCTAAGTTGTTTAGACTTAGACTAAGCTCCCAAAACCTTCAAACATTGGTTTCAAAGCTGAAAACCAAACTTCACTCACCGATTTCCGTTTCGCCACTTGCCGAAACACCAATCAAGCTTCCGGATCAACACCACAAGGATCTGAAGATGTCTCCCCTGTTTTAAACACATCAAAACAGTAGATTAATGCACCATCATGCATTAATATCCTCAACCAAGACACCTAAACTCGCTGCTCACATCAACACTCACATTTCGGCTACCAAACACAACCGAAATCACATCCAAACATCTCTACAACACTACCCAGCCAAGATCCATCAATTCCAAACATTCATAAACCTCAATTAACATCCAAAAAGGATCTAAACACGTCCTTATACCTCCAGCTATAGCAGAACATCAAGATCACCCCAAAAACCATCATAAACTCAAACAAAACTTAGGAAAATCAACCTATCCGGGATTGCATTGATTAAACCTTAATTTCTCATCAATTATACATCCAATTTACATTAAAAACACACCTCAAAACAGTGCCCAACCATTTCATACGAATTTCATCAAAAACTAACCAAATCTTGCATTTTAAAGCCAAGATCAAGAACACAACTACAAAACCTTTATTAAAACACAAATCAAGGATTGAGAACTTGGGAATTTCAGTAAAGAACTGATTATTTAGAGGAGAAGGACGTTCATACCTCTAAATGTGAGTTTCTCCCTTTTTGGAACCAAGATTCTTGAAAATCCAATAAGAAATTGCTAAGGCTTTGTTGTAGAAATGATTAGAGATCAAAAGGAAGTTGAAATCTCATCTTTGAATGTCAAAATCAGAGGGAAATTTGCTGGAGAAAAGTGTTTGGGTTGAGAGAAAAGTTGAGAGAAATGAAATGGAAATTTTTGAGAAAAGTTAGTTATGAGAGCAAAATATCTTTTTCCCTCCTTTTTCCTTTAATTAAAACCTTTAATATTAAGAAAAAATATGGAGAAACTCTTCTTGGGTAAATAGCTCCTTAAAGATTCAAAGTTTCAATCCTTTTTAAAACAGTCACCAAGTTTTCGAAAATTACATTTTAGTCACTAACCCAAAATGTCACACTTCCCAACCTCATTTTGTAAAATTGATTTCACCATTCTCTTATATATAATAAAAGAAGATTTTAAGATATTTTTCCATATTTTTAATGCAACCCGAACTAGGCTTTCCTAAAATCACCCTTTTATATTCGAACCGCAACCCGACCGATCCGGTCCAAACCCAAAACTTCTAAGCCCAAAATTGGGGTGTTACAAAAAGCTCCTAATCAATTATTTGAACTCCTAAAATTTGATAAAACTTGTTTTGTGGTCCTTTTTTCTAGTGGTTCCGGACGAGCGGGTCGAAATAGGCCTTTCAATGGACCCATTAGAATTTTAACAGAGTAAAAAGTACAGAAATTGAGGTTTTGCAATATAATTGTGTTGAAAAGATCCTAATCAATTATTTGAACTCCTAAAGTTTGATTAAAACTTGTTTTGCGGTTCTTTTTGTCGATGTTTTGGGTGAGCATGTGTTAATGGGCCTTTAATGGACCCATTTGAATTGTAACAGAGTAAAAAGTAAAGAAATTGAGGTTTTGCAATATAATTGTGTTGAATAGCTCCTAATCAATTATTTGAACTCCTAAAATTTTATTAAAACTTGTTTTGCGGTCCTTTTTGTAGAGGTTTCGGACGAGTGGGTCTAAATGGGCCTTTCAATGGACCCGTTGGAATATTAACTGAGTAAAAAGTACATAAATTGAGGTTTTGCAATATAATTGTGTTGAAAAGCTCCTAATCAATTATTTGAACTCCTAAAATTTGATAAAACTTGTTTTGTGGTCCTTTTTGTAGAGGTTCCGGACGAGCGGGTCGAAATGGTCCTTTCAATGGACCCATTAGAATTTTAACAGAGTAAAAATTACAGAAATTGAGGTTTTACAATATAATTGTGTTGAAAAGCTCGAAATCAATTATTTGTACTCCTAAAATTTGATGAAAACTTGTTTTGCGGCCCTTTATGTATAGGTTTTGGACGAGCGGGTCGAAATGGGCCTTTCAAAGGACCCGATGCAATTTTAACTGAGTAAAAAGTATAAAAATTGAGGTTTTTCAATGTAGTTGTATTGAGAAACTCCTAATCAACTATTTGAATTCCTAAAATTTGATAAAAACTTGTTTTGCGGTCCTTTTTTAGAGGTTTCGGACGAGTAGGTCTAAATGGGCCATTCAATGGACCCGTTGGTATTTTAACTAAGTAAAAAGTAGAAAAATAGAGTTTTTACAATATAATTGTGTTGAAAAGCTCCTAATCAATTATTTGAACTCCTAAAATTTGATTAAAACTTGTTTTGCGGCCCTTTTTGTCGAGGTTTCAGAAGAGCAGGTCTAAATAGGCCTTTCAATGGAGCTGTTGGAATATTAACTAAGTAAAAAATACAGAAATTGAGGTTTTGTAATATAATTGTGTTAAAAAGCTCCTAATCAATTATTTGAACTCCTAATATTTGATTAAAACTTGTTTTGCAGTCCTTTTTATCCAGGTTTCGGACGAGCAGGTCTAAATGGGCTTTTCAATGGACCCGTTGGAATTTTAACTGATTAAAAAGAACATAAATTGAGGTTTCGCAATATAATTGTTTTGAAAAGCTCCTAATCATTTATTTGAACTCCTAAAATTTGATAAACCTTGTTTTGCATTCCATTTTGTAGAGGTTTCGGACGAGCAGGTCTAAATGGGCCTTTCAATGGACCAGTTGGAATATTAACTGAGTAAAAAGTGTAGAAATTGAGGTTTTGCAATATAATTGTGCTGAAAAGCTCCTAATCAATTATTTGAACTCCTAAAATTTGATAAAACTTGTTTTGTGGTCCTTTTTGTAGTGGTTCCGGACGAGCGGGTCGAAATGGGCATTTCAATGGACCCATTGGAATTTTAACAGAGTAAAAAGTACATAAATTGAGGTTTTGCAATATAATTGTTTTGAAAAACTCCTAATCAATTATTTGAACTATTAAAATTTGATAAACCTTGTTTTGTATTCCATTTTGTAGAGGTTTCGGACGAGCAGGTCTAAATGGGCCTTTCAATGGACCAGTTGGAATATGAATTGAGTAACAAGTATAGAAATTGAGGTTTTGCAATATAATTGTGTTGAAAAGCTCCTAATCAATTATTTGAACTCCTAAAATTTGATAAAACTTGTTTTGTGGTCCTTTTTTCTAGTGGTTCCGGACGAGCGGGTCGAAATGGGCCTTTCAATGGACCCATTAGAATTTTAACAGAGTAAAAAGTACAAAAATTGAGGTTTTGCAATATAATTGTGTTGAAAAGCTCCTAATCAATTATTTGAACTCCTAAAGTTTGATTAAAACTTGTTTTGCGGTTCTTTTTGTCGATGTTTCGGGTGAGCATGTGTTAATGGGCCTTTAAATGGACCTGTTTGAATTGTAACAGAGTAAAAAGTAAAGAAATTGAGGTTTTGCATTATAATTGTGTTGAAAATCTCCTAATCAATTATTTGAACTCCTAAAATTTTATTAAAACTTGTTTTGCGGTCCTTTTTGTAGAGGTTTCGGACGAGCGGGTCTAAATGGGCCTTTCAATGGACCCGTTGGAATATTAACTGAGTAAAAAGTACAGAAATTGAGGTTTTGCAATATAATTGTGTTGAAAAGCTCGAAATCAATTATTTGTACTCCTAAAATTTGATGAAAACTTGTTTTGCGGCCCATTATGTAGAGGTTTTGGACGAGCGGGTCGAAATGGGCCTTTCAAAGGACCCGATGCAATTTTAACTGAGTAAAAAGTATAAAAATTGAGGTTTTGCAATATAGTTGTATTGAAAAGCTCCTAATCAACTATTTGAACTCCTAAAATTTGATAAAAACTTGTTTTGCGGTCCTTTGTTAGAGGTTTCGGACGAGTAGGTCTAACTGGGCCATTCAATGGACCCGTTGGAATTTTAACTAAGTAAAAAGTAGAAAAATTGATGTTTTTCAATATAATTGTGTTGAAAAGCTCCTAATCAATTATTTGAACTCCTAAAATTCGATTAAAACATGTTTTGCGGTCCTTTTTGTCCAGATTTCAAACGAGCGAGTCTAAATGGGCCTTTCAATGAACCCGTTGGAATTTTAACTGAGTAAAGAGTATATAAATTCAGGTTTTGCAATATAATTGTGTTGAAAATATCCTAATAAATTATTTGAACTCCTAAATTTGATTAAAACTTGTTTCACAGTCCTTTTTGTAGAGGTTTCAGACGAACGGGTTTAAATGGTCCTTACAATGGACCCGTTGGAAATTTATCTAAGAAAAAAGTACATAAATTGTGGTTTTGCAATATAATTGTGTTGAAAAGCTCCTAACAATTATTTGTACTCCTAAAATTTGATAAAACTTGTTTTGCGTTCCATTTTGTAGAGGTTTCGGATGAATGGGTTTAAATGGGCCTTTCAATGGACCCGTTGGAATTTTTTTTTGAAGAAAAGGCCTCATTAAAAACCCCTACTACTATCCTTCAAGCAAAGCTAGAGGACCCTAAAAAGGGGAAAAGAGTGCCCAATTATTATTAATCAATGAATATTTGTTACAAGATGTTGAATACAATGGGGAATATCCGATACAAATGACGTAGAAGTCATAGAATTCAGAGAAAAAGAAGCCAAAGTATGGGCTATAACATTTGCCTCACGGCGTACAAATGAAATAGAAGTAAAGTCGAAGTCATGAAGAGCAGCTTGTATCTGAAGAATAGTTGGTCCCATAGTAGATAGGTCCTGAGCAGGATTGTTGATCCTATTCGCGAGAGAGGCACAGTCAGTTTCGATCAAGATACTATTCCATCCTTGAGATCGGGCAAGGGTGAGACCAGCAAGGATGCTTTCCCCCTCACTGGTGATAGCGTCTTGTCGGCTACCAATAGGGAAAGCGAGACCACCCACGACTGCTCCTGCAGGATCACGAGCAACAACGCCGACGGCTGCTGCACGAGTTGAAGGGTTAAAAGCTCCGTCCACATTAATTTTGATATAATTAGGTGGAGGAGTACGGGAGGGGTTAGTAATTGTAGATGGAGGTGGATCAGATGAAATTGAAGATTTACAAAATTCATCATGTAAGCTAATTGAGTTGACTGCAATTAGCCATGAGGGTTGTAGATGGTGGTTGTGAACCCAATCATTACGTCTGTTCCAAATATTCCATAAAACAGTAAGGAAGAGACTAAATTTATCAGAGGAAATTGTAGAGGCTGCCTCCTCTAACCATTGTAAGGGTGTAGGAGCTAAACTCTTATAGAGAGAGATAGGAATACCACTAATTTGGAGGGCTTCAGCTGCCCAGGGCAGTCACGAAGCGCATGAAGAATCGATTCCGATTGATTACCACAGATAGAGCAGAGCCCCGAGCTAGGGGAGAAAGCTTGCATTTTAGAACCAACTGGTAGAGCATCAGATGCCATACGCCAGCCAAAAGTTTTAACTTTGGGTAAAGCTTTGATTTTGGATAAAAATTTCCAAAACCGAGTAGGTGGCGAAGGTTGGGATAGAGAGCGTTGTAAGAAAATATATCCAGAGCGAACTGAGTAGATACCCGAGTCATTGGGAGACCATAAGATTGAATCCCGTTGATCATTTATGATGGGGATACGGAGAATGGCGTCGGCATCAATTGGAGTGAAGTAATTGGTTAACTTTACTGTATCCCAGACAGTTTGGTTGCGGATCATGAAATCCCGACATCGAATGTGAAATTCATCGGAAATTTCATAATCCCCAGTTAGCTCAATCGGGGAAGACCCACCCCATATATCTTTGTGTATTCTGATGTTACTGTTTATACCAGGGCGATGAAGAAAGCCAGGGAAAAGGCGCTGAAGAGCGTTATATATACCTTGCCAGGCAAAGGAGCCCCTACTAGGTTTCGGTGCATCCAGGATGTTGCCTGCAGGAAAATATTTAGATCAGTATATTTGTCCTAATAAGGATTCTGGTTCACAAATTAGTTTCCAGATTTGCTTACCCAAGAGAGCGATATTGAAATCGTGTAGGTCCTTGAAACCCATGCCACCAGCGGATTTGGGTAAACATATACAATTCCACGGTAACATGTGCCAACCTTTTTTGTTGGATTTACCAGTCCACCAGTATTGGCGGATTGATGTAGTCATGTCATCGATGATATTGTGTGGTAGAAGATAGCAAGACATTACATATTGTGGTAGAGATTGTAAAACAGCTTTGATGAAAATCTCTCTACCACTAAAGGATAAAAGGTGTTTGTCCCAGCTAGAGAGGCGATCATGTACTTTATCTCGTACAAAACCTAATGATTCAGTTTTATTTTTCCCTATTAGTAGCGGGATGCCTAGGTATACTCCGGGGTTAGAAACTTCACGTACTTGTAAAAGGCTATTGATTGCATTTCTTGTTGCAGAAGGTGTACGTGGGTTATAGAAAATTGTTGATTTCTCGAAATTTATTGCTTGACCAGATGCATTAGCATATACTTGAAGAGCATTTTTCAGAAGGGATGCTTCAGATTGATTGGTATTTATAAATACCATACAATCATCAGCAAAAAGGAGGTGGTTAACTTTGGGCCCATGTTTACATGCGCCTAGACCTGGAAGTATATTAGTTTGTTGAGCAGCAGCTAAGTAAGCCGAGAGGCCTTGAGTACAGAATAGGAAAAGAAAAGGGGATAGAGGATCCCCCTGACGAAGACCACGTTGAGGTTGAAAGATGGGTGAAAAGGAATTATTAATTTTAATTGAGAAAGAGACTGTGGATATACAACGCATTATAAGCTCAATCCAGCCGGATGCAAAGCCCATTCGTGTCATAACGTTTGCAAGGAAAGACCATTCTACTCTATCGAAAGCTTTTTCCATGTCAAGCTTGAGAGCAGCTCCTTGCGAGGATTTAGTCGCACCGGAGTTAATATTGTGAATAATTTCATGCGCAACAAGGATGTTGTCAGAAATGTTGCGTCCCTGAACAAAGGCAGCTTGATTAGGGCTAATACAAAGAGGTATAGCCTGTTTCATTCTATTTACAATTGTTTTGGCAACTATTTTATAGAGAACAGTGCAAAGGCTGATTGGTCTGAGTTGCTTCATAGATGTTGGATCCTTTACTTTGGGTATTAGCACCAATATAGTTTTGTTAACTAAGGCCATATCAGCGTTGCCATTTAATAGGTCCATACAAAGATTAAGAACATCGTCTCCAACTGTGTCCCAGTGTTGTCGAAAGAAACTACTAGGTAGACCGTCGGCACCAGGTGCCTTCCTAGGGTCAATATCTTTAAAGGCATGGAGAATTTCTTCTCTGGTGAACGGCTTGAGAAGGTTGTCGTTCATTGAAGAATTGATGGAGGGGTGGATGTTGTTAAGAATGATATCCGAGAATTGGGGATTAGAGGTTGTAAACAGGTTTTGGAAATAATTCGAAGCGATATCTATAATTTCAGATTCAGAAGTGCACCAATTGGAGTTGGCATCAAAAAGACCTATGATTGAATTTTTCTTATTTCGATTAGAAGCTCTGGCATGGAAGAATTTGGTGTTTTTGTCTCCTTGGGATAACCAAAGAGTTTGAGATCTTTGAGCCCAATAAGTTTCTTGTTCTGTTAAGAGTTTATTTAATTCCGTTCGATAGTTTAAGTAGGTTTGTTTATTTGTGGCTGTTAAGGGACGGTAGAGTAGTTTGTTAATTTTTTTGGTAAGGAATTTAATACGTCCTGTTGTTTTTAAGCGTTGTTGGTTTTGCCAATCATCTAAGTATGTTCCTACCGCTTTGATTTTATTGATGGCTGTTCCGGGGGTATCGGCCCACGCCCTTTTGATTGTTTGGATGTTGTCTTTATTATTAGCCCAACAACTTTCAAATCTGAAATTCTTAGGGGTTTGTGTTTTGGATGTAATAGTTGGTTTATCAAATTCAAGAAGAAGGAAACAATGGTCGGATTTTGCGACATATTCTGTAGTTATACGATGAGTAGGGTAGAGATCTTTCCAAGCGTAATTAGCAATAAAACGGTCTAGTCGTTCATGAATTACCGGGGTTAAGGGACCTACTTTTGTCCATGTAAACCAACCCGAAGTTGGTTTGCAATCGAATAGGTTGTTTCGAATTAAACAATTTCGGAAATTTTTGATTTGGGATCTAGCTCTACGGGGACCCCCTTGTTTTTCTGAATCTGTTAGAATCTCATTGAGATCTCCTCCGATAAGCCAAGGTTTATCTTTAGTAGAAGTGTATAAGGAATCAATTAATTCCCATGTTTTATATTTTTGGCTAGTTTCCGAAAATCCATGCATTCCAGTGAAAATCATAGTGCAGTTATTCTTTGTAATTTGAATGTGAATATAACGCAGCGAATAGGAAATTAAACTTATATTAATATCGTTTGCGGCGAATAAAGAAATTCCGGAACACCCTTCCGAGGGGGGGATAGAAATAATGTCTAGCATACCTAATGAAAGACATAAGCGGTTACATTCCGCATTATTTAACTTAGTTTCGCATAAGAAGATAATATCGGGGTTGGTACGTTGGACATAGGCTCTGAGATGTTGAACTGTCGGTGCTTGTCCAAGGCCCTGACAGTTCCAGCAGAGGATCCTCATTTTGCTCGGCGGGGCTGGGAATCAGCCGCCGCCGGAGAGTTTTTAGAGCTTCTCATCCCAGCTTTTGGAGTAGATCCTGATTGTTTGGATTTTTTCGGCGGGAGCGATACTTGTATTGGGGAGCGGCGTTTCATGCCTCGGTTAGTTTGGGGTGGTGCAGGTGCTGGTGCGGGTGCTGGAACAGGAACATGTGCAGGGGCTGCATCATTTGGGTAAGTTTTAAGCAACCACTGATTAAAGTCATTGAAAAATGTATCAGTGGGTTTAGAAGGCTTACTCGATTCAGAGTCAAATTTTTTGATTTGTTCGGCAGTAGGGCTGGGAACACCATAATCATCATTGGTTTCCCAATCATCATCAGAACCATCTTCCGGAATGGGATAGATGGTGTTCAGGGGCTGAGGCACAAGGGGAGCTTTTTGTTTCGGATCAGCAGCAGGGGGGTCATTGACCGTATTGGGGCCTTCATCCATGGTCATGTCGACATTTTGGGCTTCTTCGGTTACTTGTTCCGTAAATGAGGCGGCGTCGCCTTCATTTAGAGAGCCTTTATTTTGAAAAAAGAGAATTATTATGGACTTGTGACTATTTGTAAAAAGGATGATGAATGAGTAAAGAGAATTACCCATATTGTTCTGGTCGTTAGGAGGAGCTGTAGGATTGACCGGGACAGCTGGGTTATTCGTCGAATTTACTAAGAGAAAATTAGAGGGTAAGAAATTTGATAGAAAGTTTGATAAAGGAGAATAAATAAAAATAGTTGTAATTATAAAAGTTGAAAAAAATATACCATTCACTGGAGGGATGTTTGGAATCAGATTCGGTTCTACATTTCGGATACGCCCCCGAATTCCAACTGGGCGACGTCTAGGAGGAAGATAACGGAGCCATTCTCCGTATTGCAATTTGTTGGGATCGATTGAAGATCTGATAGGACAATTCTCCAAGGTATGACTGATGATACCACAGCCAGGGCAAAGAATTGGAAGTCTTTCATACTGAAGGCGGCACATAATTGTGTTTTCACCGGAACTAATAAATACAAATCGGGTGACAGGTCTTGTGATATTGAGGAAGATTTCAACTCGAAGGAATTCCACCATATTCCCATCAACTTGGCGGGTATCTGTTCGGAGAACATTGCCCACCATCGAGCCTAAAGCATGTCCCACCAGATGGGATCTTTCTATATCAGCAAAGAGTGAATCAGGAAGGGAGAAGATTCTGATCCAGATTTTCATTGTGTTGAAGTTGTAGTCGGTTAAGGATTTGGCTGGATCATATTCGGTGACTGCAAGCCATTCGTCCTTGTAAAGCCAAGGTCCGCGGTTGATAATTTCATAGCAGTTCTTGACTTCCTTAAACTTGATCTTGATGAAATTATCTTGTATCACTGAGATGGATATAACTTCGTTGGGTTTCCAGATACCTTCAAAGGCATTGATAACAGCAGAAATATCTATGGGTTTGGACGATATAAAGCGACCAATAACAATGAGTTTGGGATCTTCCTTGACGAAGTCGAAATCAGGAGTGTAAAGTAGTTTCGATTCTTCATTTGTGAGGCTGATCGAATTGAGTTGGGGGATTGAAGAGGATGAGGCCATTGGGGAGTTTGAAGGATGTGAATAGTACGATTGAGATAATAGGTGTGGTGGGATGATGTAATTGTGTTGTGGGTTTATAAAGAAGACGAGAATAGTTAAGAGGTTTGAGATATGGAAAGTGGAACGTAATGTATTCAGAGAAATTATTGACCAGAGTAAAAAGGGGGGACTGATAGTGTCAAAAGGTAATTTAATTAAGGTAGTTGCCTTAATTGAAATAATAGACTTAAAAAGAAAATAAAATCTAGGAGTAATTAAAGGAAAATATCTAAAAGAGATTTGATTTAAGAAGGGAGAGGACAGAGTGGCTTTAGTAAAATAAGGGAATAATTTAATAATGAAGTATTTAAAGAGGTGATTAATTTTGAAAGGCGTAGTTAAAGGAGAATAAAAAGAGTAACTGTTGGGATATATTGTAATTATTAGTATTGATGAAGCAAAATAAAAGGTATAGATTGAGGAGGTAGATTTTAGGAATAAAGTTAATATTAATAGGTGGAATAAATACGGAAAGATGACGTTAACGTTGACTGTATATAAGACTTTATTATAGGAAAATTTATGAGATATTAAATATGCAAATAAAAATAAAAGGGATATTTTGAATGCCAAGCTGGAAGAAAATTTATGTCGGCGTATTAAATGGGGGATAAAAGATAAAGAATAATTAATTGAATTTTTGAAATTTGAATACTTTATGAGATAGCGAATAATTATTGAAAAAGTTGAACTGAATATTTGGAAAAATTTTAAGAGATTAATAAATTTTTTAAATAAAAAGCATCTATTTAGTAGTAAATTAAGAGGATCCCAAGTGTGGGCTTGTAATGTTTCACCTAGAAAGGTGTAGTGGGAAAAGAGTTTTTCCGAATATTTCAGCAGATAACGTAAGTTGAGATAGTAACAAGAATCTAACAGGGAAAATAAAGCATACATGGCAGATATAATGCATAGTAGAGAACAGATAAAAGCATGGTAAAAAAGAAAGAAAAGCAGGAAAGGAAATAGGCAATAAAAAATTACAGACCCAGGGAAGAAAGGAAGCGGGGATAAGAAAATTATTACAAACCAAAATAGCAAAGAAAAAATAAAGGGGGGAATGCAATTGAATTTAATTATAATTGAAATTAACCGTGGTTTAGTAGGAGAATAGATGTCCCAACTTTCCTTTAGCTCGTGCTTAGTAATTTGTATAATGGTTGCACTTGTTGTTGCGTATCGATAAAGCCTATAATAAGAACCGAAGAAAGAACAAATGCAAAGAGTTAAAGACCAGCAATTGATAGTACAATATGAACATGATAAAGGAGAAAGTACAAAGGTATAGGTAAAGTTTAGACTAGACACAGAATGAAAAGGCATAGATGTGATAGTGTTAATGATACAGGCTTTACACAATAGTGCATGACACCGATTAATCCAAGAGGTTAGAATTATCTGGTTATATCTAGGTGATATCCAGAAAGAAAATATGACATTTATATTAGAATAATTTTCCAGGATTGTGATCGAAAATGCAAGCATGACTGAATGAATGGAGACTGTAGTAAAGAATGCAGAAACAAGGATAACAGTGTACGTTTTAGAACAATTATAAAAGTTACTTTTAAGAGGTAATTTAACAGCATATATTATAAAAGTAACCAGAATATTAGTGTACATTGTAGATTGGAATGATAATATTTTTATGAATTTTAAAGGTGAGACAGTATCGTGGATCATAGGATATATATATTTTTGAGTTGTTTTAATAGGTAAATAATAAAGAAATTTATAGAGAGCAGTAATAAAAGAAAAAGAATAATTATATTTTAATATATAGAAATTATCAGAATACAGTTTATCTTTTAGATAATACAGATTTTGTATTATATTTTTAATCGAAAAATATCCCATTGAGTGGGCTGGTAGTTGTTTCCCTAAAAGGGCTGGTTTTTTGAGATAGGTAATAGATAAACGAGATATACATAAGGAATCATAATTAATTTCCAGAAGGCAGAACAAAAGATAGGTATGCAAGCAAAGGTTAGGCCATATGATTAAGAGGGATAGATAAAGCATTTCGAAAAGATGCATGATGTATTTACTGAGATATAAGACAAACAAAGGATTGTAAAAAAAGAGAAATGAGATGCACGTATGTACAAAATCAAACCTTAGAGAAGAAAGACGAACAATGAATACTACCCCAAGGGAAGAGATGACAAAGTTATCCTGTTGACATAACAAAGGGAAAAAACTTAAAAAGAAAAATAGCAAAGAAAGGGGCAATAAAATAAAAAAAATAAAGGCATAGATAACAGCCTTGGTATAACTAGTAAGATGAACTGTTGAGAAGAAGTAGAAGAGATAGTCAAATCTGAAATAAAAAGGAAAAAAATTAGAAAGGCAGAGCAGATGATTCATATTAACAAAGAACGAACAAAAGGAAAGGAAAAGGATGTAAAAAAGCCAGATAGAAATAGCCTGAATAAATAAAGGATGAAAAGGATTCTTCAAGGAGGCCCTTCGGAAAATCCTCAGATCCAGACTTTTAGACAAACCCAGATAACAGATGACAACCATAGGAGTATTAATTGTAGAGAAAAAACAAAATCGACACCCTAAAAAGATATTATGCGAAGAGGAAATGCAGCAGAAAAAGAATACCAAAGAGAAAAAGGAAAAGATAAAGTAAAGAGGGAACCGAGTATAAAGGTGGTCGGCCACTGCCTTGGCCCGCCGCCGGAGGGAGGAGACTCCGATGAAACGGAAAAAACATAAACAGAAAGGAAATAGACAAAACCCATCGATTAGGATAAAAAGAAATAAAAGATGAGAAAGGGAATAAAAATAAAAAAAAGGATGAAAAGAGGGTTGTCGGTCGGACTTACCATTAAGACCATCCGGATATCGGAGAAGAGGGATCGCCATAACCGAGCGGAGGAAACAATCGAAGCCCATATCCGGTATTGAAAGGTCCCGTTGGTGTAAACATAAACGGCAAAAATAAAGAGAAACCCAAAGATCAGAGATTAAATCAAAAAATGAAATGAAAAAATAAAAAAGACAAGGAGGAGAAGCACCGAACTTGTCTTGAAGCCCAGATCTGAGATGAAGACCAGATCTGCCTTTACAGATTCGATTTGAGGAATGCTGAGAAAGGCTCATCGGAAACACACGATGAGAACAAAACCAGAAAAGGAAAATCCTTGCAAAAAAGAAAGGAAATCTGGTGAAGTGGTTATTGAGATATAGAGACTCCCAAATAACACAAAACAAGTAAAACAGCCGAAAAAATAGAGTAAAAAGATAAAGAGAGATAAAATGATAGAAATAACCTGTTTGTTGATATTGTTGGCTGAGTGGGATGACTCTTGGGATTCTCATCCCGCTTTCCAAGGAAGTCTTGGTAACCGTGAAGATTATGGCTAAACCGGCAGAAAAAGAATGGATGTCGTGAGGGGAGAGGAGATTGGTGAAAAAAATCACCGGAAAAAAGGGAAAAGAAAGCCAAAACCAAACCAGAACCCCGGAGAAAGTTGAGAGAAAATTGAGAGTCATCCCACCCGTTCCCCACTCGTTGGAATTTTAACTACCCGTTGGAATTTTAACTGAGTAAAAAGTACAGAAATTGATGTTTTGCAATATAATTTTGTTGAAAAGCTCCTAATCAATTATTTGAACTCCTAAAATTTGATAAAACTTGTTTTATGGTCCTTTTTGTAGTGGTTCCGGACGAGAGGGTCGAAATGGGCCTTTCAATGGACCCATTGTAATTTTAACAAAGTAAAAAGTACATAAATTGAGGTTTTGCAATATAATTGTTTTGAAAAGCTCCTAATCAATTATTTGAACTCCTAAAATTTGATAAACCTTGTTTTGCATTCCATTTTGTAGAGGTTTAGGACGAGAAGGTCTAAATGGGCCTTTCAATGGACTAGTTGGAATATGAATTGAGTAAAAAGTATAGAAATTGAGGTTTTGCAATATAATTGTGTTGAAAAGCTCCTAATCAATTATTTGAACTCCTAAAATTCGATTAAAACTTGTTTTGCGGCCCTTTTTGTCGAGGTTTCGGAAGACCAGGTCTAAATAGGCCTTTCAATGGACCCGTTGGAATATTAACTAAGTAAAAATACAGAAATTGAGGTTTTGCAATATAATTGTGTTAAAAAGCTCCTAATCAATTATTTGAACTCCTAATATTTGATTAAAACTTGTTTTGCGGTCCTTTTTATCCAGGTTTCGGACGAGCAGGTCTAAATGGGCTTTTCAATGGACCCGTTGGAATTTTAACTGAGTAAAAAGAACATAAATTGAGGTTTTGCAATATAATTGTTTTGAAAAGCTCCTAATCATTTATTTGAACTCCTAAAATTTGATAAACCTTGTTTTGCATTCCATTTTGTAAAGGTTTCAGACAAGCAGGTCTAAATGGGCCTTTCAATGGACCAGTTGGAATATTAACTGAGTAAAAAGTATAGAAATTGAGGTTTTGCAATATAATTGTGTTGAAAAGCTCCTAATCAATTATTTGAACTCCTAAAATTTGATAAAACTTGTTTTGTGGTCCTTTTTCTAGTGGTTCCGGACGAGCGGGTCGAAATGGGCCTTTCAATGGACCCATTAGAATTTTAACAGAGGAAAAAGTACAGAAATTGAGGTTTTGCAATATAATTGTGTTGAAAAGCTCCTAATCAATTCTTTGAACTCCTAAAGTTTGATTAAAACTTGTTTTGCGGTTCTTTTTGTCGATGTTTCGGGTGAGCATGTGTTAATGGGCCTTTAAATGGACCTGTTTGAATTGTAACAGAGTAAAAAGTAAAGAAATTGAGGTTTTGCAATATAATTGTGTTGAAAAGCTCCTAATAAATTATTTGAACTCCTAAAATTTTATTAAAACTTGTTTTGCGGTCCTTTTTGTAGAGGTTTCGGACGAGCGAGTCTAAATGGGCCTTTCAATGGACCCGATGCAATTTTAACTGAGTAAAAAGTATAAAAATTGAGGTTTTGCAATATAGTTGTATTGAAAAGCTCCTAATCAACTATTTGAACTCCTAAAATTTGATAAAAACTTGTTTTGCGGTCCTTTTTTAGAGGTTTCGGATGAGTAGGTCTAAATGGGCCATTCAATGGACCCGTTGGAATTTTAACTAAGTAAAAAGTAGAAAAATTGAGGTTTTGCAATACAATTGTATTGAAAAGCTCCTAATCAATTATTTGAACTCCTAAAATTCGATTAAAACTTGTTTTGTGGCCCTTTTTGTCGAGGTTTCGGACGAGTAGGTCTAAATGGGCCATTCAATGGACCCGTTGGAATTTGAATTTAGAAAAAAGTACAAAAATTGAGATTTTTCAATAAAATTGTGTTTAAAAGCTCCTAATCAATTACACGATCTCCTAAAATTTGATTAAATCATGTTTGGCAGTCCTTTTTGTAGAGGTTTCGGATGAGCGAGTCGAAATGGGCCTTCGAATGGACCAGTTGGAATTTTAACTGAGTAAAAAGTACATAAATTGAGGTTTTTAATATAATTTTGTTGAAAAGCTCCTAACCAATTATTAGAACTCCTAATATTTGATTAAAACTTGTTTTGCGGTCCTTTTTGTCCAGATTTCAGACGAGCTGGTCTAAATGGGCCTTTCAATGAACCCGTTGGAATTTTAACTGAGTAAAGAGTATAGAAATTGAGGTTTTGCAATATAATTGTGTTGAAAATATCCTAATAAATTATTTGAACTCCTAAATTTGATTAAAACTTGTTTCACAGTCCTTTTTGTAGAGGTTTCGGACGAACGAGTTTAAATGGTCCTTACAATAGACCCGTTGGAAATTTAACTGAGAAAAAAGTATATAAATTGAGGTTTTGCAATATAATTGTGTTGAAAAGCTCCTAACAATTATTTGTACTCCTAAAATTTGATAAAATTTGTTTTGCGTTGCTTTTTGTAGAGGTTTCGGACGAACGAATTTAAATGGGCCTTTCAATGGACCCGTTGGAATTTTAACTGAGTAAAAAGTACAGAAATTGATGTTTTGCAATATAATTGTGTTGAAAAGGTCCTAATAAATTATTTGAACTCCTAAAATTTGATAAAACTTGTGTTGTGGTCCTTTTTGTAGTGGTTCCGGACGAGAGGGTCGAAATGGGCCTTTCAATTGACCCATTGTAATTTTAACAAAGTAAAAAGTACATAAATTGAGGTTTTGCAATATAATTGTTTTGAAAAGCTCCTAATCAATTATTTGAACTCCTAAAATTTGATAAACCTTGTTTTGCATTCCATTTTGTAGAGGTTTAGGACGAGCATGTCTAAATGGGCCTTTCAATGGACCAGTTGGAATATGAATTGAGTAAAAAGTATAGAAATTGAGGTTTTGCAATATAATTCTGTTGAAAAGCTCCAAATCAAATATTTGAACTCCTAAAATTTGATAAAACTTGTTTTGTGGTCCTTCTTCTAGTGGTTCCGGACGAGCGGGTCGAAATGGGCCTTTCAATGGACCCATTAGAATTTTAACAGAGTAAAAAGTACAGAAATTGAGGTTTTGCAATATAATTGTGTTGAAAAGCTCCTAATCAATTATTTGAACTCCTAAAGTTTGATTAAAACTTGTTTTGCAGTTCTTTTTGTCGATGTTTCCGGTGAGCATGTGTTAATGGGCCTTTAAATGGACCCGTTTGAATTGTAACAGAGTAAAAAGTAAAGAAATTGAGGTTTTGCAATATAATTGTGTTGAAAAGCTCCTAATCAATTATTTGAACTCCTAAAATTTTATTAAAACTTGTTTTGCGGTCCTTTTTGTAGAGGTTTCGGACGAGCGGGTCTAAATGGGCCTTTCAATGGACCCGTTGGAATATTAACCGAGTAAAAAGTACATAAATTGAGGTTTTGCAATATAATTGTGTTGAAAAGCTCCTAATCAATTATTTGAACTCCTAAAATTTTATAAAACTTGTTTTGTGGCCCTTTTTGTAGAGGTTCCGGACGAGCGGGTCGAAATGGTCCTTTCAATGGACCCATTAGAATTTTAACAAAGTAAAAATTACAGAAATTGAGGTTTTGCAATATAATTGTGTTGAAAAGCTCGAAATCAATTATTTATACTCCTAAAATTTGATGAAAACTTGTTTTGCGGCCCTTTATGTAGAGGTTTTGACGAGCGGGTCGAAATGGGCCTTTCAAAGGACCCGTTGCAATTTTAACTGAGTAAAAAGTATAAAAATTGAGGTTTTGCAATATAATTGTATTGAAAAGCTCCTAATCAACTATTTGAACTCCTAAAATTTGATAAAAACTTGTTTTGCGGTCCTTTTTTAGAGGTTTCGGACGAGTAGGTCTAAGTGGGCCATTCAATGGACCCGTTGGAATTTTAACTAAGTAAAAAGTAGAAAAATTGATGTTTTGCAATATAATTGTGTTGAAAAGCTCCTAATCATTTATTTGAACTCCTAAAATTCGATTAAAACTTGTTTTACGGTCCTTTTTGTCGAGGTTTCGGAAGAGCATGTCTAAATAGGCCTTTCAATGGACCCGTTTGAGTATTACCTAAGTAAAAAATACAGAAATTGAGGTTTTGCAATATAATTGTGTTAAAAATCTCCTAATTAATTATTTGAACTCCTAATATTAGATGAAAACTTGTTTTGCGGTCCTTTTTATCCAAGTTTCGGACGAGAAGGTATAAATGGGCTTTTCAATGGACCCGTTGGAATTTTAACTGAGTAAAAAGAACATAAATTGAGGTTTTGCAATATAATTGTTTTGAAAAGCTCCTAATCATTTATTTGAACTCCTAAAATTTGATAAACCTTGTTTTGCATTCCATTTTGTAGAGGTTTCGGATGAGCGGGTCTAAATGGGCCTTTCAATCGACCATTTGGAATATTAACTGAGTAAAAATTATAGAAATTGAGGTTTTGCAATATAATTGTGTTGAAAAGCTCCTAATCAATTCTTTGAACTCCTAAAATTTTATAAAACTTGTTTTGTGTTCCTTTTTGTAGTGGTTCCGGACGAGCGGGTCAAAATGGGCCTTTCAATGGACCCATTGGAATTTTAACAGAGTAAAAAGTACATAAATTGAGGTTTTGCAATATAATTTTTTGAAAAGCTCCTAATCAATTATTTGAACTCCTAAAATTTGATAAACCTTGTTTTGCATTCCATTTTGTAGAGGTTTCGGACGAGCAGGTCTAAATGGGCCTTTCAATGGACCAGTTGGAATATTAACTGAGTAAAAAGTATAGAAATTGAGGTTTTGCAATATAATTGTGTTGAAAAGCTCCTAATCAATTATTTGAACTCCTAAAATTTGATAAAACTTGTTTTGTGGTCCTTTTTCTAGTGGTTCCTGACGAGCGGGTCGAAATTGGCCTTTCAATGGACCCATTAGAATTTTAACAGAGTAAAAAGTACATAAATTGAAGTTTTGCAATATAATTGTGTTGAAAAGCTCCTAATCAATTATTTGAACTCCTAAAGTTTGATTAAAGCTTGTTTTGCGGTTCTTTTTGTCGATGTTTCGGGTGAGCATGTGTTAATTGGCCATTAAATGGACCCGTTTGAATTGTAACAGAGTAAAAAGTAAAGAAATTGAGGTTTTGCAATATAATTGTGTCGAAAAGCTCCTAATCAATTATTTGAACTCCTAAAATTTTATTAAAACTTGTTTTGCGGTCCTTTTTGTAGAGGTTTCGGACGAGCGGGTCTAAATGGGCCTTTCAATGGACCCGTTGGAATATTAACTGAGTAAAAAGTACAAAAATTGAGGTTTTGCAATATAATTGTGTTTAATAGCTCCTAATCAATTATTAGAACTCCTAATATTTGATTAAAACTTGTTTTGCCGTCCTTTTTGTCCAGATTTCGGACGAGCAGGTCAAAATGGGCCTTTCAATGAACCCGTTGGAATTTTAACTGAGTAAAAAGTATAGAAATTGAGGTTTTGCAATATAATTGTGTTTAAAATATCCTAATAAATTATTTGAAATCCTAAATTTGATTAAAACTTGTTTCGCAGTCCTTTTTGTAGAGGTTTCGGACGAGCGGGTTTAAATGGGACTTACAATGGACCCGTTGGAAATTTAACTGAGAAAAAAGTACATAAATTGAGGTTTTGCAATGTAATTGCGTTGAAAAGCTCCTAATCAATTATTTGTACTCCTAAAATTTGATAAAACTTGTTTTGCGTTCCTTTTTGTAGAGGTTTCGGAGGAGCGGGTCTTAATGGGCCTTTCAATGGACCCGTTGGAATTTTAACTGAGTAAAAAGTACAGAAATTGATGTTTTGCAATATAATTGTGTTCAAAAGCTCCTAATCTATTATTTGAACTCCTAAATTTTGAGAAAACTTGTTTTTGCGGTCCTTTTTGTAGAGGTTTCAGTCGAGTAGGTCTAAATGGGCCTTTCAATGGACCCGTTGGAATTTGAATTGAGTAAAAAGTACAGAAATTGAGCTTTTGCAATACAATTGTGTTGAAAAGCTCCTAATCAATTACATGATCTCCTAAAATTTGATTAAAACTTGTTTTGCGGTCCTTTTTGTAGAGGCTTCGGATGTGCAGGTCTAAATGGGCCTTTCAATGGACCCGTTGGAATTTTAACTGAGTAAAAATTACAGAATTTGAGGTTTTGCAATATAATTGTGTTGAAAAGCTCCTAACCAATTATTTGAACTCCTAAAATTTAATTAAAACTTGTTTTGCGGTCCTTTTTGTAAGGGTTTCGGACGAGCAGATCTAAATAGGCCTTTCAATGGACCCGTTGGGATTTTAACTGAGTAAAAGGTATAAAAATTGAAGTTTTGCAATGTAATTGTGTTGAAAAGCTCATAATCAATTATTTGAAATCCTGAAATTAGATTAAAAGTTGTTTTGCGGTCCTTTTTGTTGAGGTTTCGGACGAGCAGGTCTAAATGGGCCTTTCAATGGACCCGTTGGAATTTTAACTGAGTAAAAAGTAAAGAAATTGAGATTTTGCAATATAATTGTTTTGAAAAGCTTATAACCAAATATTTAAACTCCTAAAATTTTATTAAAACTTGTTTTGCGGTCCTTTTTGTCGAGGTTTCGGACGAGCAGGTCTAAATGGGTCTCAAGATTTGTTTGCAATATAATTGTTGATGCTTGCTAAGACTTGTGTTTGAGTGTAGAAGCCCTCAAGATTTGATGAAAAACAATGAGGTTTAAAGGGTTTTTATAGGAAAATTGTTCTAGGGTTTTTAGGGTTTTGAAGGAATTTTCATTAAAGTGAAACATAACATTAACAGGTTTAGACCATTCCGAAACGCGGGCACCGAACGTTGACTGACGTTTCAAGTCCAGCTGACCGTTCCGATACGTCTTTGAGCGTATCGAATCCCACGTTGACTCGTATCAAAACACGTTTTGATACACCCCTTGGCAGTATTAAAAACGTTTCGAAACCCTTGGAAGGCGTTTCGAAACACCCTTCTCTCAGATGGATTTTTAAGGAACCCGTATCGAAACAGTTGGACCCCTTTCGAAACATTTTAGGTCGTTTCGATACTACCGTATCGAAACGTGTCAAATCGTCTCGATGTTCTTAAGTCGTTTCAAAACAAGGGTTCACAGTTTCAAAACCGTTTCGATACTCGTTTCAAAACGCAGGTTCACAGTTTCAAAAGTGTTTCGGAACGCCTAAGGCCGTTCCGAAACGGTGACTCGAAAATCACAGTTTTGGCTTCAAGAACACTTAGAAAAGTTTTGACAAATTAAGTTTTTAACTTAGCCATTTCCCTTTAAACATATAGAGAGGTTTGAGGACTTAAAAATTCGTTTTCTCATTTTCAATTTAGTCCTTACATTCTTTAGTTATATTAAAATCAATTTATTAGTTTCACAAATTTGAATAAAACTTGTTTTGCGGTCCTTTTTGTAGAGGTTTCAGACGAGCAGGTCTAAATGGGCCTTTCAATGGACCCGTTGGAATTTTAACTGAGTAAAAAGTATAAAAAATGAAGTTTTGCAATATTATTGTGTTGAAAAGATCCTAATCAATTATTTGAAATCCTAAAATTTGATTAAAACTTGTTTTGCGATCCTGTTTGTCGAGGCTTCAGACGAGCATATCTAAATGGGCCTTTCAATGGACCTGTTGGAATTTTAACTGAGTAAAAAGTACAGAAATTGAGGTTTTGCAATATAATTGTGTTGAAAAGCTCCTAATCAATCATTTGAACTCCTAAAATTTGACAAACCTTGTTTTGCATTCCTTTTTGTAGAGGTTTCAGACGAGCAGGTCTAAATGGGCCTTTCAATGGACCCGTTGGAATTTTAACTGAGTAAAAAGTAAAAAAATTGTGGTTTTGCAATATAATGGTGTTGAAAAGCTCCTAATCAATTACATGATCTCCTAAATTTGATTAAAACTTGTTTTGCGGTCCTTTTTTTCGAGGTTTCGGACGAGCAGATCTAAATTGGCCTTTCAATGGACCCGTTGGAATTTCAACGGAGTCAAAAGTACAGAAATTGAGGTTTTACAATATAATTGTGTTGAAAAGCTCATAATGAATTACATGATCTCCTAAATTTTTATTAAAACTTGGTTTGCGGTCCTTTTTGTCGAGGTTTTGGACGAGCAGGTCTAAATGGGCCTTTCAATGGACCCGTTGGAATTTTAACTGGGTAAAAAGTAGAAAATTGAGGTTTTGCAATATAATTGTGTTGAAAAGCTCCTAATCAATTATTTGAACTCCTAAAATTTGATTAAAACTTGTTTTGGGATCCTTTTTGTCGAGGTTTCAGACGAGCAGGTCTAAATGGGCCTTTCAATAGACCCGTTGGAATTTTAACTGAGTAAAAAGTACAAAAATTGTGGTTTTGCAATATAATGGTGTTGAAAAGCACCTAATCAATTACATTATCTCCTAAAATTTGATTAAAACTTGTTTTGCGGTCCTTTTTGTCGAAGTTTCGGACGAGCATGTCTAAATGGGCCTTTCAATGGACCCGTTGGTCTTTTAACTAAGTAAAAAGTAGAAAAATTGATGTTTTGCAATATAATTGTGTAGAAAAGATCCTAATCAATTATTTGAACTCCTACAATTTGATTAAAACTTGTTTTGCGGTCCTTTTAGTCAAGGTTTCGGAAGAGCAGGTCTAAATGGGCCTTTCAATGGACCCGTTGGAATATTAACTAAGTAAAAAATACGGAAATTGAGGTTTTGAAATATAATTGTGTTGTAAAGCCCCTAATCAATTATTTGAACTCCTAAAATTTGATACAACTTGTTTTGTGGTCCTTTTTGTAGAGGTTCCGGAAGAGCGGGTCGAAATGGGCCTTTCAATGGACCCGTTGGAATTTTAAAAGAGTAAAAAGTATAGAAATTGAGGTTTTTCAATATAATTGTGTTGAAAATCTCCTAATCAATTATTTGAACTCCTAAAGTTAGATTAAAACTTGTTTTGCAGCTCTTTTTGTTGATGTTTCGGGCAAGTAGGTGTTAATGGGCCTTTAAATGGACCTGTTTGAATTTTAACAGAGTAAAAAGTACATAAATTGAGGATTTGCAATATAATTGTGTTGAAAAGCTCATAATCAATTATTTGAACTCCTAAAGTTTGATAAAAACTTGGTTTGCGGTCCTTTTTGTCGAGGTTTCAGACAAGTAGGTTTAAATGGGCCTTTCAATAGACCCTTTGGAATTTTAACTGAGTAAAAAGTACATAAATTGATGTTTTGCAATATAATTATGTTGAAAAGCTCCTAATCAATTATTTGAACTCCTAATATTTGATTAAAACATGTTTGCGGTCCTTTTTGTCCAGGTTTCGGACGAGCAAGTCTAAATGGGCCTTTCAGTGGACCCGTCGGAATTTTAACTAAGTAAAAAGAACATAAATTGAGATTTTGCAATATAATTGTGTTGAAAAGCTCCTAATCAATTATTTGAACTCCTAAAATTTGATAAACCTTGTTTTGCATTCCTTTTTGTAGAGGTTTCGGACGAGCAGGTCTAAATGGGCCTTTCAATGGACCCGTTGGAATATTAACTGAGTAAAAAGAACATAAATTGAGGTTTTGCAATATAATTGTGTTGAAAAGCTCCTAATCAATTATTTGAACTCATAAAATTTGATAAACCTTGTTTTGTGGTACTTTTTGTAGAGGTTCCGGACGAGCGGGTCGAAATGGTCTTTCAATGGACCCGTTGGAATTTGAATTGAGTAAAAAGTACATAAATTGAGCTTTTGCAATATAATTGTGATGAAAAGCTCCTAATCAATTACATGATCTCCTAAAATTTGATTAAAACTTGTTTTGCGGTCCTTTTTGTCGAGGTTTCGGACGAGCAGGTCTAAATGGGCCTTTCAATGGACCCGTTGGAATTTTAACTGAGTAAAAAGTATAAAAATTTAGGTTTTGCAATATAATTGTGTTGAAAAGCTCCTAATCAGTTATTTGTACTCCTATAATTTGATCAAAACTTGTTTTGCGGTCCTTTTTGTAGAGGTTTCGGACGAGCGGGCCGGAATGGGCCTTTTAATGGACCCGTTGGGATTTTAACTGAGTAAGAAGTACAAAAATTGTGGTTTTTCAATATAATGGTGTTGAAAAGCTCCTAATCAATTACATGATCTCCTAAAGTCTGCTTAAAACTTGTTTTGCAGTCCTTTTTGTCGAGGTTTCGGACGAGCAGGTCTAAATGGGACTTTCAATGGACCCGTTGGAATTTTAACTAAGTAAAAAGTAGAAAATTTGAGGTTTTGCAATATAATTGTGTTGAAAAGCTCCTAATCAATTATTTGAACTCTTAAAGTTTGATTAAAACTTGTTTTGCGGTCTTTTTTGTCGAGGTTTCGAAAGAGCATGTCTAAATGGGCCTTTCAATGGACCCGTTGGAATTTTAACTGAGTAAAAAGTACAGAAATTGAGGTTTTGCAATATAATTGTGGTGAAAAGCTCCTAATGAATTACATGATCTCCTAAAATTTGATTAAAACTTGGTTTGCAGTCCTTTTTGTCGAGGTTACGGACGAGCAGGTCTAAATGGGCCTTTCAATGGACCCGTTGGAATTTTAACTGAGTAAAAAGTATAAAAATTGAGGTTTTGCAATATAATTGTGTTGAAAAGCTCCTAATCAGTTATTTGTACTCCTATAATTTGATCAAAACTTGTTTTGCGGTCCTTTTTGTAGAGGTTTCGGACGAGCGGGTCGGAATGGGCCTTTTAATGGACCCGTTGGAATTTTAACTGAGTAAAAAGTACAGAAATTGAGATTTTGCAATATAATGGTGTTGAAAAGTCCTAATAAATTATTTGAACTCCTAAATATTGAACAAAACTTGTTTTGGGGTCCTTTTTGTAGAGGTTTCGGACGAGCAGGTCTAAATGGGCCTTTAAATGGACCCATTGGAATTTTAACTAAGTAAAAAGTAGAATAATTGAGGTTTTGCAATATAATTGTGTTGAAAAGCTCCTAATCAATTATTTGAACTCGTAAAATTTGATTAAAACTTGTTTTGAGGTCCTTTTTGTTGTGGTTTCGGAAGAGCAGGTCTAAATGGGCCTTTCAATGGACCCGTAGGAATATTAACTAAGTAAAAAATACAGAAATTGAGGTTTTGCAATATAATTGTGTTGAAAATCTCCTAATCAATTCTTTGAACTCCTAAAGTTTGATTAAAACTTGTTTTGCGGTTCTTTTTGTTGATGTTTCGGGCAAGCAGGTGTTAATGGGCCTTTAAATGGACCCGTTTGAATTTTAACAGAGTAAAAAGAACAGAAATTGAGGTTTTGCAATATAATTGTGTTCAAAAGCTCCTAATCAATTATTTGAACTCCTAAAGTTTGATAAAAACTTGTTTTACGGTCCTTTAGGTCGAGGTTTCAGACGAGCAGGTTAAAATGGGCCTTTCAATAGACCCTTTGGAATTTTAACTGAGTAAAAGTACAGATATTGATGTTTTGCAATATAATTGTGTTGAAAAGCTCCTAAACAATTATTTGAACTCCTAGTATTTGATTAAAACTTGTTTTGTGGTCCTTTTTGTCCATGTTTCGGACGAGCAGATCTGAATGGGCCTTTCAATGGACCCGTCGGAATTTTAAAAGAGTAAAAAGTACAAAAATTGAGGTTTTGCAATATAATTGTGTTGAAAAGCTCCTAATAAATTATTTGAACTCCTAAAGTTTGATTAAAACTTGTTTTGCGGTTCTTTTTGTCGATGTTTCGGGCGAATAGGTTTTATTGGGTCTTTGAATGGACCCGTTTGAATTTTAACAGACTAAAAAGTACGGAAATTGAGGTTTTGCAATATAATTGTGTTGAAAAGCTCCTAATGAATTACATGATCTCCTAAAATTTGATTAAAACTTGGTTTGCAGTCCTTTTTGTCGAGGTTACGGACGAGCAGGTCTAAATGGGCCTTTCAATGGACCCGTTGGAATTTTAACTGAGTAAAAAGTATAAAAATTGAGGTTTTGCAATATAATTGTGTTGAAAAGCTCCTAATCAGTTATTTGTACTCCTATAATTTGATCAAAACTTGTTTTGCGGTCCTTTTTGTAGAGGTTTCGGACGAGCGGGTCGGAATGGGCCTTTTAATGGACCCGTTGGAATTTTAACTGAGTAAAAAGTACAGAAATTGAGATTTTGCAATATAATGGTGTTGAAAAGTCCTAATAAATTATTTGAACTCCTAAATATTGAACAAAACTTGTTTTGGGGTCCTTTTTGTAGAGGTTTCGGACGAGCAGGTCTAAATGGGCCTTTAAATGGACCCATTGGAATTTTAACTAAGTAAAAAGTAGAATAATTGAGGTTTTGCAATATAATTGTGTTGAAAAGCTCCTAATCAATTATTTGAACTCGTAAAATTTGATTAAAACTTGTTTTGAGGTCCTTTTTGTTGTGGTTTCGGAAGAGCAGGTCTAAATGGGCCTTTCAATGGACCCGTAGGAATATTAACTAAGTAAAAAATACAGAAATTGAGGTTTTGCAATATAATTGTGTTGAAAATCTCCTAATCAATTCTTTGAACTCCTAAAGTTTGATTAAAACTTGTTTTGCGGTTCTTTTTGTTGATGTTTCGGGCAAGCAGGTGTTAATGGGCCTTTAAATGGACCCGTTTGAATTTTAACAGAGTAAAAAGAACAGAAATTGAGGTTTTGCAATATAATTGTGTTCAAAAGCTCCTAATCAATTATTTGAACTCCTAAAGTTTGATAAAAACTTGTTTTACGGTCCTTTAGGTCGAGGTTTCAGACGAGCAGGTTAAAATGGGCCTTTCAATAGACCCTTTGGAATTTTAACTGAGTAAAAGTACAGATATTGATGTTTTGCAATATAATTGTGTTGAAAAGCTCCTAAACAATTATTTGAACTCCTAGTATTTGATTAAAACTTGTTTTGTGGTCCTTTTTGTCCATGTTTCGGACGAGCAGATCTGAATGGGCTTTTCAATGGACCCGTCGGAATTTTAAAAGAGTAAAAAGTACAAAAATTGAGGTTTTGCAATATAATTGTGTTGAAAAGCTCCTAATAAATTATTTGAACTCCTAAAGTTTGATTAAAACTTGTTTTGCGGTTCTTTTTGTCGATGTTTCGGGCGAATAGGTTTTATTGGGTCTTTGAATGGACCCGTTTGAATTTTAACAGACTAAAAAGTACGGAAATTGAGGTTTTGCAATATAATTGTGTTGAAAAGCTCCTAATCAATTATTTGAACTCTTAAAGTTTGATAAAAACTTGTTTTGCAGTCCTTTTTGTCGAGGTTTCGAAAGAGCATGTCTAAATGGGCCTTTCAATGGACCCGTTGGAATTTTAACTGAGTAAAAAGTACAGAAATTGAGGTTTTGCAATATAATTGTGTTGAAAAGCTCCTAATGAATTACATGATCTCCTAAAATTTGATTAAAACTTGGTTTGCAGTCCTTTTTGTCGAGGTTACGGACGAGCAGGTCTAAATGGGCCTTTCAATGGACCCGTTGGAATTTTAACTGAGTAAAAAGTAGAAAAATTGAGGTTTTGCAATATAATTGTGTTGAAAAGCTCCTAATCAGTTATTTGTACTCCTATAATTTGATCAAAACTTGTTTTGCGGTCCTTTTTGTAGAGGTTTCGGACGAGCGGGTCGGAATGGGCCTTTTAATGGACCCGTTGGAATTTTAACTTTGTAAAAAGTACAGAAATTGAGATTTTGCAATATAATGGTGTTGAAAGGTCCTAATAAATTATTTGAACTCCTAAATATTGAACAAAACTTGTTTTGCGGTCCTTTTTGTAGAGGTTTCGGACGAGCAGGTCTAAATGGGCCTTTCAATGGACCCGTTGGATTTTTAACTAAGTAAAAAGTAGAATAATTGAGGTTTTGCAATATAATTGTGTTGAAAAGCTCCTAATCAATTATTTGAACTCGTAAAATTTGATTAAAACTTGTTTTGAGGTCCTTTTTGTTGTGGTTTCGAAAGAGCAGGTCTAAATGGGCCTTTCAATGGACCCGTTGGAATATTAACTAAGTAAAAAATACAGAAATTGAGGTTTTGCAATATAATTGTGTTGAAAATCTCCTAATCAATTCTTTGAACTCATAAAGTTTGATTAAAACTTGTTTTGATTTCTTTTTGTTGATGCTTCGGGCAAGCAGGTGTTAATGGGCCTTTAAATGGACCCGTTTGAATTTTAACAGAGTAAAAAGAACAGAAATTGAGGTTTTGCAATATAATTGTGTTGAAAAGCTCCTAATCAATTATTTGAACTCCTAAAGTTTGATAAAAACTTGTTTTGCGGTCCTTTTGGTCGAGGTTTCAGACGAGCAGGTTAAAATGGGTCTTTCAATAGACCCTTTGGAATTTTAACTGAGTAAAAAGTACAAATATTGATATTTTGAAATATAATTGTGTTGAAAAGCTCCTAAACAATTATTTGAACTCCTAGTATTTGATTAAAACTTGTTTTGTGGTCCTTTTTGTCAATGTTTCGGACGAGCAGATCTAAATGGGCCTTTCAATGGACCCGTCAGAATTTTAAAAGAGTAAAAAGTACAGAAATTGAGGTTTTGCAATATAATTGTGTTGAAAAGCTCCTAATAAATTATTTGAACTCCTAAAGTTTGATTAAAACTTGTTTTGCGGTTCTTTTTGTCGATGTTTCGGGCGAATAGGTGTTAATGGGTCTTTAAATGGACCCATTTGAATTTTAACAGACTAAAAAGTACGGAAATTGAGGTTTTGCAATATAATTGTGTTGAAAAGCTCCTAATCAATTATTTGAACTCTTAAAGTTTGATAAAAACTTGTTTTGCGGTCCTTTTTGTCGAGGTTTCAAAAAAGCAGGTTAAAATGGGCCTTTCAACGGAAACTTTGGAATTTTAACTGAGTAAAAAGTACAGAAATTGATGTTTTGCAATATAATTGTGTCGAAAAGCTCCTAATCAATTATTTGAACTCCTAATATTTGATTAAAACTTGTTTTGCGCTCCTTTTTGTCCAGGTTTCGGACGAGCATGTGTAAATGGGCCTTTCAATGGACCCGTTGGAATTTTAACTGAGTAAAAAGAACAGAAATAGAGGTTTTGCAATATAATTGTGTTGAAAAGCTCCTAATCAATTATTTGAACTCCTAAAATTTGATAAACCTTGTTTTGCATTCCTTTTTGTAGAGGTTTCGGACGAGAAGGTCTAAATGGCCTTTCAATGGACCCGTTGGAATATTAACTGAGTAAAAAGTACAGAAATTGAGGTTTTGCAATATAATTGTGTTGAAAAGCTCCTAATAAATTATTGGAACTCCTAAAATTTGATAAAACTTGTTTTGTGGTCCTTTTTGTAGTGGTTCCGGACGAGCGGGTCGAAACGGGCCTTTTAATGGACCCGTTGGAATTTTAACAGAGTAAAAAGTACAAAAATTGAGGTTTTGCAATATAATTGTGTTGAAAAGCTCCTAACAAATTATTAGAACTCCTAATATTTGATTAAAACTTGTTTTGCGATCCTTTTTGTCCAGATTTCGGACGAGAAGGTCTAAATGGGCCTTTCAATGGACCCGTTGGAATTTTAACTGAGTAAAAAGTACAGAAATTGAGGTTTTGCAATATAATTGTGTTGAAAAGCTTATAATCAAAAATTTGAACTCCTAAAATTTGATTAAATCTTCTTTTGCGGTCCTTTTTGTCGAGGTTTCAGACGAGCAGGTCTAAATGGGCCTTTCAATGGACCCGTTGGAATTTTAACTAAATAAAAAGTACAAAAATTGTGGTTTTGCAATATAATGGTGTTTAAAAGCTCCTAATCAATTTCATGATCTCCTAAAATTTGATTAAAACTTGTTTTGCGGTCCTTTTTGTCGAGGTTTATGACGAGCAGGTCTAAATGGGCCTTTCAATGGACCCGTTGGAATTTTAACTAAGTAAAAAGTATAAAAATTGAGGTTTTGCAATATAATTGTGTTGAAAAGCTCCTAATCAATTATTTGAACTCCTAAAATTTGATTAAAACTTGTTTTGCGGTCCTTTTTGTCGAGGTTTCGGACGAGCAGGTCTAAATTGGCCTTTCAATGGACCCGTTGGAATATTAACTAAGTAAAAAGTACAAAAATTGAGGTTTTGCAATATAATTGTGTTGAAAAGCTCCTAATGAATTACATGATCTCCTAAAATTTGATTAAAACTTAGTTTGTAGTCATTTTTGTCGAGGTTTCGGACGATCAGGTCTAAATGGGCCTTTCAATGGACCCGTTGGAATTTTAACTGAGTAAAAAGTACAGAAATTTATGTTTTGCAATATAATCGTGTTGAAAAGCTCCTAAAAAATTATTTGAACTCCTAGTATTTGATTAAAACTTGTTTTGCGGTCCTTTTTGTCCATGTTTCGGACGAGCAGATCTAAATGGGCCTTTCAATGGACCCGTCGAAATTTTAAAAGAGTAAAAAGTACAGAAATTGAGGTTTTGCAATATAATTGTGTTGAAAATCTCCTAATAAATTATTTGAACTCCTAAAGTTTGATTAAAACTTGTTTTGCGGTTCTTTTTGTCGATGTTTCGGGTGAATAGGTGTTAATGGGCCTTTAAATGGACCCGTTTGAATTTTAACAGACTAAAAGGTACGGAAATTGAGGTTTTGCAACCTAATTGTGTTGAAAAGCTCCTAATCAATTATTTGAACTCCTAAAGTTTGATAAAAACTTGTTTTGCGGTCCTTTTTGTCGAGGTTTCAGAAAAGCAGGTTTAAATGGGCCTTTCAACGGAAACTTTGGAATTTTAACTGAGTAAAAAGTATAGAAATTGATGTTTTGCAATATAATTGTGTTGAAAAGCTCCTAATCAATTATTTGAACTCCTAATATTTGATTAAAACTTGTTTTGCGGTCCATTTTGTCCAGGTTTCGGACGAGCAGGTCTAAATGGGCCTTTCAATGGACTTGTTGGAATTTTAACTGAGTAAAAAGAACAGAAATTGAGGTTTTGCAATATAATTGTGTTGAAAAGCTCCTAATCAATTATTTGAACTCCTAAAATTTGATAAACATTGTTTTGCATTCCTTTTTGTAGAGGTTTCGGACGAGCAGGTCTAAATGGCCTTTCAATGGACCCGTTGGAATATTAACTTAGTAAAAAGTACAGAAATTGAGGTTTTGCAATATAATTGTGTTGAAAAGCTCCTAATAAATTATTGGAACTCCTAAAATTTGATAAAACTTGTTTTGTGGTCCTTTTTGTAGTGGTTCCGGACGAGCGGGTCGAAATGGGCCTTTCAATGGACCCGTTGGAATTTTAACAGAGTAAAAAGTACAAAAATTGAGCTTTTGCAATATAATTGTGTTGAAAAGCTCATAATCAATTATTTGAACTCTAAATTTTGATTAAAACTTGTTTTGCGATTCTTTTTGTCGATGTTTCAGGTGAGCAGGTGTTAATGGGCCTTTAAATGGACAGGTTTGAATTTTAACAGAGTAAAAAGTAGAAAAATTGAGGTTTTGCTATAAAATTGTGTTGAAAACCTCCTAATCAATTATTTGAACTCCTAAAATTTGATTAAATCTTGTTTTGCGGTCCTTTTTGTCGAGGTTTCAGACGAGCAGGTCTAAATGGGCATTTCAATGGACCCGTTGGAATTTTAACTAAGTAAAAAGTACAAAAATTGTGGTTTTGCAATATAATGGTGTTTAAAAGCTCCTAATCAATTTCATGATCTCCTAAAATTTGATTAAAACTTGTTTTGCGGTCCTTTTTGTCGAGGTTTATGACGAGCAGGTCTAAATGGGCCTTTCAATGGACCCGTTGGAATTTTTACTAAGTAAAAAGTATAAAAATTGAGGTTTTGTAATATAATTGTGTTGAAAAGCTCCTAATCAATTATTTGAACTCCTAAAATTTGATTAAAACTTGTTTTGCGGTCCTTTTTGTCGAGGTTTCGGACGAGCAGGTATAAATTGGCCTTTCAATGGACCCGTTGGAATATTAACTAAGTAAAAAGTACAGAAATTGAGGTTTTGCAATATAATTGTGTTGAAAAGCTCCTAATGAATTACATGATCTCCTAAAATTTGATTAAAACTTAGTTTGTAGTCCTTTTTGTCGAGGTTTCGGACGAGCAGGTCTAAATGGGCCTTTCAATGGACCCGTTGGAATTTTAACTGAGTAAAAAGTACATAAATTTATGTTTTGCAATATAATTGTGTTGAAAAGCTCCTAAACAATTATTTGAACTCCTAGTATTTGATTAAAACTTGTTTTGCGATCCTTTTTGTCCATGTTTCGGACGAGCAGATCTAAATGGGCCTTTCAATGGACCCGTCGAAATTTTAAAAGAGTAAAAAGTACAGAAATTGAGGTTTTGCAATATAATTGTGTTGAAAAGCTCCTAATAAATTATTTGAACTCCTAAAGTTTGATTAAAACTTGTTTTGCGGTTCTTTTTGTCGATGTTTCGGGCGAATAGGTGTTAATGGGCCTTTAAATGGACCTGTTTGAATTTTAACAGACTAAAAGGTACGGAAATTGAGGTTTTGCAACCTAATTGTGTTGAAAAGCTCCTAATCAATTATTTGAAGTCCTAAAGTTTGATAAAAACTTGTTTTGCGGTCCTTTTTGTCGAGGTTTCAGAAAAGCAGGTTTAAATGGGCCTTTCAACGGAAACTTTGGAATTTTAACTGAGTAAAAAGTATAGAAATTGATGTTTTGCAATATAATTGTGTTGAAAAGTTTCTAATCAATTATTTGAACTTCTAATATTTGATTAAAACTTGTTTCGCGGTCCATTTTGTCCAGGTTTCGGACGAGCATGTCTAAATGGGCCTTTCATTGGACTCGTTGGAATTTTAACTGAGTAAAAAGAACAGAAATTGAGGTTTTGCAATATAATTGTGTTGAAAAGCTCCTAATCAATTATTTGAACTCCTAAAATTTGATAAACATTGTTCTGCATTCCTTTTTGTAGAGGTTTCGGACGAGCAGGTCTAAATGGCCTTTCAATGGACCCGTTGGAATATTAACTGAGTAAAAAGTACAGAAATTGAGGTTTTGCAATATAATTGTGTTGAAAAGCTCCTAATCAATTATTTGAACTCCTAAAGATTGATAAAAACTTGTTTTGCGGTCCTTTTTGTCGAGGTTTCAGACGAGCAGGTTTAAATGGGCCTTTCAATAGACCCTTTGGAATTTTAACTGAGTAAAAAGTATGGAAATTGAGGTTTTGAAATATAATTGTGTTGAAAAGCTCCTAATAAATTATTTGAACTCCTAAAGTTTGATAAAAACTTGTTTTGCGGTCCTTTTTGTCCAGATTTCGGACGAGAAGGTCTAAATGGGCCTTCCAATGTACCCGTTGGAATTTTAACTGAGTAAAAAGTACAGAAATTGAGGTTTTGCAATATAGTTGTGTCGAAAAGCTCCTAATCAATTATTTGAACTCCTAAAATTTGATAAAACTTGTTTTGTGGTCCCTTTTGTAGAGGTTTCGGACGAGTAGGTCTAAATGGGCCTTTCATTGGACCCGTTGGAATTTGAACTGAGTAAAAAGTACAGAAATTATTGTTTTGCAATATATTTGTGTTGAAAAGCTCCTAATGAATTACATGATCTCCTAAAATTTGATTAAAACTTGTTTTGCAGTCCTTTTTGTAGAGGTTTCGGACGAGCGAGTCGAAATGGGCCTTCGAATGGACCCGTTGGAATTTTAACTGAGTAAAAATTACAAAAATTGAGGTTTTGCAATATAATTTTGTTGAAAAGCTCCTAACAAATTATTAGAACTCCTAATATTTGATTAAAACTTGTTTTGCGATCCTTTTTGTCCAGGTTTCAGACGAGAAGGTCTAAATGGGCCTTTCAATGGACCCGTTGGAATTTTAACTGAGTAAAAAGTACGGAAATTGAGGTTTTGCAATATAATTGTGTTCAAAAGCTTATAATCAAAAATTTGAACTCCTAAAATTTGATTAAAACCTATTTTGCGGTACTTTTTGTCAAGGTTTCGGACGAGCAGGTCTAAATGGGCCTTTCAATGGACCTGTTGCAATTTTAACAGAGTAAAAAGTACAAAAATTGTGGTTTTGCAATATAATAGTGTTGAAAAGCTCCTAATAAATTACATGATCTCCTAAAATTTGATTAAAACTTGTTTTGCGGTCCTTTTTGTCGAGGTTTCGGACGAGCAGGTCTAAATGGGACTTTCAATGGACCCGTTGGAATTTTAACTAAGTAAAAAGTAGAAAATTGAGGTTTTACAATATAATTGTGTTGAAAAGCTCCTAATCAATTATTTGAACTCCTAAAATTTGATTAAAACTTGTTTTGCGGTCCTTTTTGTCGAGGTTTCGGATGAGCAGGTATAAATTGGCCTTTCAATGGACCCGTTGGAATATTAACTAAGTAAAAAGTACAAAAATTGAGGTTTTGCAATATAATTGTGTTGAAAAGCTCCTAATCAATTATTTGAACTCCTAAAATTTGAATAAAACTTGTTTTGCAGTCCTTTTTGTTGAGGTTTCGGACGAGCGGGTCTAGATGGTCCTTTCAATGGACCCGTTGGAATTTTTTTTTGAAGAAAAAGTCCTCATTAAAAACCCCTACTACTGTCCTTCAAGCAGAGCTAGAGGACCCTAAAAAGGGGAAAAGAGTACCTTAGATTTTATTAATTCGGAGAGATTCTCTTTACAAGATGATAGATTCATGGTGGTGCATCAGAATTAAATGATACAGAAGACATGGATCCTAGAGCATTGGCAGCCAAAGTATGGGCTACAGAGTTTGCCTCACGGCGTACATAAGATACAAGAGCAAAAGGTAAAGTATGTAAAGACTCCCGAATCCTAGTAAGAAGGGGTCCCAAAGTAGAAAGGTCATGTCCTGGGTTGTTTAGTCTATTCGCAATAGAGGCACAGTCTGTTTCGAACAAAATCCGATTCCATCCATGAGATTGAGCGAAAGTGATCCCCACGAGAAGGCCTTCACCTTCACAAGTGGTAGCGTCCAAATAGCTGCCTATCGGGAAAGCAAGGCCTCCAACTACTGCACCTGTCGAATCACGTGCCATGACACCAACAGCCGCAACACGGGTGATAGGGTCAAAAGCCCCATCCACATTTATTTTAATGTGATCAAGTGGTGGAGGTGTCCAACATGGAGTAGATAGAATAGATGATGATTGGATAGATTGAAGGGTGGCTTTGCAAAAATCATCATGTAGATTGATGGAATTAATAGCAGTAAGCCATGGCGGTTATAAGTGACTGTTATGAGTCCAATCGTTACGTCTATTCCAGATGTTCCAGATGGTTGTGAGGAAAAGACCAAACTTATCCGGCGTTAAAAGGTGGGCTGCCTCTTCTAACCATTGGAGAGGAGTAGTAGTTGTGCTCATAGTTATTGTAGTGCGAATTCCAGAGAGGTGAAGAGCCTCAGAAGCCCCAGCACAGTCACGAAGGGCATGGAGGATAGATTCAGAGTGGGCCCCGCAAATAGGACAAGGCCCAGAGTTGGGGGAGAAGACTTGCAATTTTGAGCCAACGGGAAGAGATGCAGATGCTGCCCGCCATCCAAAAGTTTTAACTTTGGGAAGGGCCTTAGTTTTAGACAGGAACTTCCAAAACCGAGTGGGGGAAATATGAGGATCCGAATTGCGTTGTAGAAATAAATATAATTGTGTTGAAAAGCTCCTAATCAATTATTTGAAGTCCTAAAATTTGATAAAACTTGTTTTGCGGTCGATTTTGTCGAGGTTTCGGACGTGCAGGTCTAAACGGGCCTTTCAATGGACCCGTTGGAATTTTAACTGAGTAAAAAGTACATAAATTGAAGTTTTGCAATATAATTGTGTTGAAAAGCTCATAATCAATTATTTGATCTCCAAAAATTTTATCAAAACTTGTTTTGCGGTCCTTTTTGTTGAGGTTTTGGACGAGCAAGTCTAAATGGGCCTTTCAATGGACCCGTTGGAATTTTAACTGACTAAAAAGTACAGAAATTGAGATTTTGCAATATAATTTTGTTGGAAAGCTCCTAATCAATTATTTGAACTCCTAAAATCTGATTAAAACTTGTTTTGCGGTCCTTTTTATCTAGGGTTTGCACGAGCATGTCTAAATGGGCCTTTCAATGGACCCGTTGGAATTTTAACTGAGTAAAAAGTATAAAAAATTGAGGTTTTGCAACATAATTGTGTTGAAAAGCTCCTAATCAATTATTTGAACTCCTAAAATTTGATTAAAACTTGTTTTGCGGTCCTTTTTGTCGAGGTTTCGGACGAGTAGGTCAAAATGGGCCTTTCAATGGACCTGTTGGAATTTTAACTGAGTAAAAAGTATAAAATTTTAAGTTTTGCAATATAATTTTGTTGAAAAGCTCCTAATCAATTATTTGAACTCCTAAAATTTGATTAAAACTTGTTTTGCGGTCCTTTTTGTATCGGTTTTGAACCAGCGGGTTTAAATGGGTCTTACAATGGACCCGTTGGAAATTTAACTGAGAAAAAAGTAGAGAAATTAAGGTTTTGCAATATAATTGTGTTGAAAAGCTCCTAATCAATTATTTGAACTCCTAAAATTTGATAAAACTTGTTTTGCGTTCCTTTTTGTAGTGGTTTCGGACGAGCAAGTCTAAATGGGCCTTTCAATGGACCCGTTGGAATTTTAACTGAGTATAAAGTAAAAAAATTGAAGTTTTACAATATAATTGTTTTGAAAAGCTCCTAATCATTTACACGATCTCCTAAAATTTGATTAAAACTTGTTTTGCGGTCCTTTTTGTAGAGGTTTCGGACGTGCATGTCTAAATGGGCCTTTCAATGGACCCGTTGGAATTTTAACTGAGTAAAATGTACAGAAATTGAGGTTTTTCAATATAATTGTGTTGAAAAGCTCTTAATCAGTTATTTGAACTCCTAAAATTTGAATAAAACTTGTTTTGCGGTCCTTTTTGTAGAGGTTTCGGACGAGCAGGTCTAAATTGGCCTTTCAATGGACCTGTTGAAATTTTAATTGAGTAAAAAGTACAAAAATTTAGGTTTTGCAATATAATTGTGGTTAAAAGCTCCTAATCAATTACACGATCTCCTAAAATTTAATTAAAACTTGTTTTGCGGTCATTTTTGTAGAGGCTTCGGACGTGCAGGTCTAAACGGGCCTTTCAATGGACCCGATGGAATTTTAACTGAGTAAAAAGTAAAAAAATTGTGGTTTTGCAATATTATTGTTTTGAAAAGCTCCTAATAAATTATTCGAATTCCTAAAATTTGATTAAAACTTGTTTTGCGGTCCTTTTTGTAGAGGTTTCGGACGAGCAGGTCTAAATAGGCCTTTCAATGGACCCGTTGGAATTTTAACAGAGTTAAAAGTACTGAAATTGAGGTTTTGCAATATAATTGTGTTGAAAAGCTTCTAATCAATTATTTGAACTCCTAAAATCTGATTAAAACTTGTTTTGCGGTCCTTTTTATCTAGGGTTTGCACGAGCATGTCTAAATGGGCCTTTCAATGGACCCGTTGGAATTTTAACTGAGTAAAAAGTATAAAAAATTGAGGTTTTGCAACATAACTGTGTTGAAAAGATCCTAATCAATTATTTGAACTCCTAAAATTTGATTAAAACTTGTTTTGCGGTCCTTTTTGTCGAGGTTTCGGACGAGTAGGTCTAAATGGGCCTTTCAATGGACCTGTTGGAATTTTAACTGAGTAAAAAGTATAAAATTTGAAGTTTTGAAATATAATTGTGTTGAAAAGCTCCTAATCAATTATTTGAACTCCTAAAATTTGATTAAAACTTGTTTTGCGGTCCTTTTTGTATCGGTTTCGAACCAACGGGTTTAAATGGGCCTTACAATGGACCCGTTGGCAATTTAACTGAGAAAAAAGTATAGAAATTAAGGTTTTGCAATATAATTGTGTTGAAAAGCTCCTAATCAATTATTTGAACTCCTAAAATTTGACAAGCTTTTGTTTTAATTAAAAAGGGGGTTTTAAATTTGGAAGTCCAACTATTTACAAAAATGCCATTAAAATGGCTATTGGGCTTAAACATCAAAAATTTGGTCCAACACATTAAATTTTATTTTGCAAATCAAAACCGGGATATTATTTTATTTATATTTTTCTCCCGACCCCCAAACCCGGGTGTTACAACTCTTCCCCACTTAAGGAAATTTCGTCCCCGAAATTTATCGGACAGGAATTACCACGAAGTCTGCTCTTACCCACTTCCCTTCTCACTACAACATACTCACCAACTCGGTAAACTTACCACACAACATTAGCTACTTGATTCTAACATCTCAACGAGTTCTTCAATGCGTGCCAATTTCAACCTCGACTCAACCTCTTCAACAAACAAAACACGAGACAGACCAGCTTCATATTTCCGAATCATAGATACACAAATCACATCACAACCCTTTTCTAACTTTGGTGGTAATCGCGACAAATGAACAATTGAACTAGCCCGATTCGCAATCTCATACAACACTGTTTGAATACTTGACCCACAACTTCCTCTGACAGATCATCTGACTTCAACAAGTAACCAAGCACTATGTAGACGCCTTCAAAAATCTAGTTGAAATTTCGAATCTCTATTACCCACTTTCACTACGAATCTTCCACGGATGCAACAAACTAGAAGAAAACTGACGCTCGGTCTTGACACGCTTGCAAATCATACACTTACCCTCATACTGAACCACATCACACATCATCTCAACCCCGAAGTACTCATCTTCAACCCACAATACGTCTTCATACTACTCAGATGCAATACAAATGAACTGCCGTGTGCTTCGGTCAAAACAATATGTCTCAAAACACTATGCCAATCAGCACAACAATTATATCTCTAACAATACAAACTCTATCATCTCTGAACTGTATTCTGAAGGTCTTCCTTCCGCTATGTCTTGCACGTGAGGTGCCAAGAACCTGTCGTGCAACTGTTTCTCTTCAAGTATCTGACTCACTGTAAGTTTGACATGAAACTCGACCACAAAAAAATACTATCATTCGGTAAACTGAATCCGGCAACATAGCTCGCAACTCAACCACTAATCTGACAACAATATAACTCGGAACATCGGTTACTACGTTGACTATCTTCGGATGATACTCAATCTTGATATTACAGTCTTCAAGCAGTTCTAACACTTTATGCTGTTCAAGTTCCAACCCTTCCTAAGTCTTCAAATATTTCAAGTTCTGATGATACGTACATATACATTGTGCATTTCCTACTATACGGCTTTGTCTCTAATCTCCGAAGCAAATGCAACTGTAATTAACTCTACGTCTCATATCAGATAACTCTTCTCACGGTCTTTCAACTAACTCGATGAACAAGTCACAATCTTCCGTCTTGCATAAGCACACAACCTAACCCTACATGTAACACATCACTGCAGTTCACAAGCTCTTTCTCTAGTATAGGTTGGATCAAGGTCGAAGCTCTCTTCAAAGTTTCTTTCGATTTCTCAAGGGTTCAATGTCTCGCATCTAACCTCACAACTGAACATTCTTCTGTAGCAATCTGACAAAAGAGCAGCTATCTTCAAAAGGCTATTTACAATTCTCTGAAAGTAACAATGCTAGACCTAGGAACTATAGGTACCTATCACAGTCTTCAATTTCTTCCAACTCATATCTTCTTTTGCCTACTATGGATTTTCTCTAACACACTCGGCTGATCTACATGTCCTAGGAGATCATCTTCATTAACTCGGAGTTCACGTTGGCTCAACTTGGCATACCACTGATTCTCTAATAGGATCTACAACACTAACTTCAAAGCTTGTCATGGCCTTCTTCGGTACGTGAATATACTCATGTGTCATCTATGAGAACTATTACAACTGATCAAGGAACTCGGGAATTATTCTGTTCAACATCTCTATGAAGGTAACTAATACACTAGTCAAACAAAACGGCATAACTCAGAGCTCAAGATGATCACATCTTGCCCCTAAAGCTGTCTTCGGTACTTCAACTTCTCCCACTTCCAACTGGTAGTAATCGGATCTCAAATTAATCTTCGAAAGACTGAAGCACACACTACTGACCAACTGATCACTGACACTCAGAAATGGATTTTAATTATTCACTGTCACTTGTTTCAACTGTCTGAAATCTAAACACATTCTCGTACTATCACTCTTTCTTCTTCACAAATTGTACTGTCATACTCTATGATGACATACTAGGCCTAATGAGTCTAAGGTCCAACAAACTTCGTAATTGATCTTTCAATACTCTTAATTCTTTCGGGAGTCATAAGATACAGAGCAATCAAAACGAGAGCAAACTCGAAGACGGTATCAATAACAAACTCTTCTCTTCTATCAAGAAACAAACCGACAATTCTCCCAAACACTTCTAGGAAAAGAAAACACAAACTATCCTAACATTCTGCGGTCTAATCTTCGTTCAAAACCAAATCAATCACATTTGCTAGACAAGCCTGTCAACTAAACTCAGTCAATCCTTGACCTCTAAAGCTGGTTCCACATTCGATAAGAAGCTCACACCCTCACCTACCATTACAGTCTCACATAAATCTGCAACTTCAAGGCAACTCTCTCCTTGTCTCAATGTATATCCTAGCTTTGTGCTCTACAAGCCAAACCATGTCAAAGAGGTACATCGAAACCATAGAAAGACACTTACTTCACATCTACTAGAAACTAGTAACTCTGAACCACCAACAACCATCTTCTGTACATCTTTCTGACCACCACTACCTCACCAAAAGGTCTGGTCACATGGGTCCCTATGTCTAAGATCTCAACAGAGATATATTAAATTCCTTTGCATGCTCACACAAACAGACGAATCTGCAGAAATTGCAACTTCACAAGTACACAACTATTAATCTCCGACCCTCTTGTCTTCAGGATGGTCCTTTCAACAAAATCTAACTCTTCTAAACTGTTCCTTGAGCATCTCGAAACTTCAAAATTCAATTATGATCACACACAAACAATCATGCTTGAACTTGTCCTATAACATCGGTCCTGACGACTCAAAACATCCCGCTACCAAACAATTTGGAGTCAAAGCTCAAGGCTTCCTTCTCGGCTCAACCATATCGGAAGTGACTTCATCTCTTCTCCTTGCTGGGAGACAGCTCGGACGCACACTGGCCCAAACACACAAATTTATTCTCATTCACGGATACTGATCGGCTGTCTTGTATCAAAATCATAGGCCGAACCCCCAACGATCACCAACTAACATTTCTGAAATTCAGATTACTCACACAAGATCCCTACCTAGATCTCGCCAAAAGAACTAAGGTACTCATACCTACCTCTGACACCTCATCGGGCACATTCAAACTTGCATGCTTGTTAACAACATACGGAAGTACGGACTCAGAACCAATCAGAAAAGACAAACCCAAAACTGTACCACGGGCTTACCTACTATAACATCGATACCACTCTGTCTCCCACTCAAAGGCCTTTGCTTCTTTTTACCAACTAATACCAGAATCGATCCCATCGTCTCTCGCCAACAAGAATCAACTCGCATACACGCGGACTCAAGCAAACAAATTGTACCTCAACTCCGGTACAACCATACTCCCCTAACTATAACAAAGAACTTCCTCCACATCATTCACATTTTCAGAACCCACAACTTCAACTTACCGATTCATGGCCCACACACTGGCCTCAAACTTACTAAAAGCAATAAATCAATCAACAATTTAACATACAAGTTGGGTTAGCAAAGGAAAGGTCCAAGTGGCTCAAGTATGATTTCCCTCACTTAAAATCATTTTTCCGATGTAATAGAAGCAATGAGACTCTACTCAACATGTTTCAAACAAATCAACACACATACATGCTCCACCAAGCATATAACAAGGCATACTTGCTAAACAAGCAAACATATGCGTACGATCAAACAACATACATTCTCAATCAAACAATCACACATCACAGCATACACGGATAACAAGCAACATGCTTACATGGCAAGCAAACACCATGCAATTACAATGCAAGAACTTAACTTACCTCACTTACCTGCCCAAGGTCTCGGTAACCTTAGGCTCTGATACCAACAAATGTAACCCCCTCGTCCCGGTCTGGTCGGATGACCGATCCAAGTGGGCCACACGGGGAAAACCGAAGCGAAACCCGTTAAGGTTTCCCCTCGGTTAACGACCCTAAAAATTTCCTTTTTATTTTATCTTTTCTATAGGCATAATTAAACCTATGTAAAGCACAGCAGCGGAAAATACAAACAATGTAACATACTCAGACCAACCAAAACATTAAATAGCTCATTTTAGTCCTTTACAGCAGGCCGTTTCGAAACGCCCTTAGGGTGTTCCGAAACGCCTTGACTTAGTCAACAGGCCAGGGTCAACCATAGGGTGACCGTTTCGAAACGGGGGTGACCCGTATCGAAACGACCCTAACGGTCAACTTCTCGTGGTCAACGATACTTGACCGTTTCGAAACATCAAAGGCCCGTTTCGGAACGCCTTTATCTCGTCAATTTCTCAAAATTCCAGTAGCAAAAATGTTCCGAAACGACCCCCATCCGTTTCGAAACGGCAGGCCAAATGCAAAGGAACCGTTCCGAAACAGGGTGGCCCGTTCCGAAACGCCCCCTGTCTGCAGGCTGGTTTTTGCTGGTTTAAGGCACAAGGGTGCCCCTAAACCCCACCAAAACCTCTAACAACACACTAACAACAATTTTAAAGGCAACCAACATACAAGCATGCTTGAGCATCATCATAACAAGACTAAACACCAAGGCACAACATCACATTGCCACACAACCATACATGTCATTATAGATATTAAGCTTTAACATATCCAACACTTAGGCAATTCTAGATAGCAAAATACTAACATGATTTCAAGCAAGGCATACATCCCAAAAGCCAAATTAACAAACACATATGAGGAGTCTAACATGCTCATAAACAACAACAACAACAACATTCCAAAAGCATCATAACACGACACCTATCCCATTGCTTTACTATTACAATCTTTAAATTTAACTATCATACTTGAGCTAACCGTAAGCAACACTTGGAGGCCTTTCCTTGCCCTTGCCACCCACAAGCCAAAGATCTGCATTGTCGAACAAAAAGGAGCGTAAGCATAAAAGCTTAGTGAGGGTAAGCTCATAAAACAAACCTTCGACAATGCAGGGTCCAAGCACGAGCTACAACCAAGATAAAGTGCATGATCTTACCTCCGATCCACGCGAGCCATAAATATAGATGATGCATGAACATATATTCAATATCATGTCATGCTCAACATGTTTAAATCCACAACATATGAAATCGCATATATTAAACCATGTTAGCAACACATCTCAAATCACATAGGCTCCCAATTAATCACACATTGGCAACATAAACTACAATTCGTATTGGCACCTAGCTATGACTCGAATACGCGGATAACCGTTGGAACTCACATCCAACAACACAACCATTACCTGACGGTGGGATTCCACTCATCACCGTTCCCGCGGAGGGGATTCCACTCATCCTCACGCCTCATTTCACGCGGAGGGGATTCCACTCGTCCTCACGCCCGTCGATGGGATTCCACTCATCACCGACTAATATATATAAAAGAAGATTTCTGGGCGAACCCGTACTCCATCTTGATGACTACCATCATCAAGACCACGCGCGCATTTTGACTCACGTGTGCACACTAAACATCCTAATGATCGATCATTTGTACCCAAGTATACTAGTGCCAATACTACACATTTCATTAATCTTTCACAATATCATTTCATAATACTTCCGTGCTTAGCACGTACTCACCATGACTTACCGTCATGCACAAGCCACATTCCCATGCCTAGCATGTACTCACCATGGTCCTCAGATCATACAATCACCTCATAATATCATTTCACATGTCAACACCACATATACATCATTAACAACCATATCACATCATATTTTACACATGTGTATAACCATATCATATCTATCATCAACATGCATATAACAATGCATCAAACATGCCTCAACATACATGTATACAACATATACATAATCAACACCATCACAATTTAACACGAGGCATATACAACCATTAAAGAGTGCAACCAAAGTCTCTAATCAAAGCTTGGGATTAGGCTACCACTCTAATCCCAACTCTAGGTGGGTTTACCAAGCCCATCCTAGGTTCACATGCTTGAACCAAATACTCAAAACCATTTTAAAAAAATATTTAACCACTCACCTAAGCTTCCAAGCTCCAAGCCAAGCAAGCAACCTCCCTCAAATTTCCGGATTTCTTCCCGAAGCTTCTCTAACACAAATTCCCGCTTCTAAACAACCTCAAACACATTTCAAACAATTCCAAATCAGCCCAACATCAAAAGACCAACCCGAAACACAATTCAAATTCAATTTACAACGTTGCAAGCCATGAACAAACCCCAATATTTGCAATCTCGGACAGCCCCAAAACCCCTTCCAAAATCCATGTTTCCAACACCCATTGCACCCACAAATGATCCCAAAACAGCCCCCAACTATTACCCTAACATCAACCCTCAATTTCCAACACAAACCACACCCAAAACTCAACTAAAAACCCACCAAAACCCAAATTCGGGAATCATGTTAAAATACTTTAAAATTCACATATGTTGGACCTTAAGGGTTGCAAACAACTTATCTAACAATAATAACTCAATAGCTTAGGTTAAAACCCATAAAGTTCTCATTTTTAAACAAAACCCTAAAACTTTCAATTTCAAAATCATGAACAATAATGAGAAATATTGGTACCAACATGAAGAGGAAGACAAGGCCAAGTCAAAAATATATTTACCTCTCAAAAAGCTCCAAGATTGAAGAAGAAATGGGATGAAATGGGGAGATGGAGAAAAAGCCCTCCATTGTCGTGGAAATGGGAGAGTTGAAGAGAGATGAAGATGACAAGCTTTTGTTTTAATTAAAAAGGGGGTTTTAAATTTGGAAGTCCAACTAATTACAAAAATGCCATTAAAATGGCTATTGGGCTTAAACATCAAAAATTTGGTCCAACACTTTAAATTTTATTTTGCAAATCAAAACCGGGATATTATTTTATTTATATTTTTCTCCCGACCCCTAAACCAAGGTGTTACAGTTGAAAAGCTCTTAATCAGTTATTTGAACTCCTAAAATTTGAATAAAACTTGTTTTGCGGTCCTTTTTATAGAGGTTTCGGACGAGCAGGTCTAAATGGGCCTTTCAATGGACCCGTTGGAATTTTAACTGAGTCAAAAGTACAAAAATTTAGGTTTTGCAATATAATTGTGTTGAAAAGCTCCTAATCAATTACATGATCTCCTAAAATTTAATTAAAACTTGTTTTGCGGTCATTTTTGTAGAGGCTTCGGACGTGCAGGTCTAAACGGGCCTTTCAATGGACCCGATGGAATTTTAACTGAGTAAAAAGTACAAAAATTGTGGTTTTGCAATATTATTGTTTTGAAAAGCTCCTAATAAATTATTCGAACTCCTAAAATTTGATTAAAACTTGTTTTGCGGTCCTTTTTGTAGAGGTTTCGGACGAGCAGGTCTAAATAGGCCTTTCAATGGACCCGTTGGAATTTTAACAGAGTTAAAAGTACAGAAATTGAGGTTTTGCAATATAATTGTGTTGAAAAGCTCCTAATCAATTATTTGAACTCCTAAAATCTGATTAAAACTTGTTTTGCGGTCCTTTTTATCTAGGGTTTGCACGAGCATGTCTAAATGGGCCTTTCAACGGACCCATTGGAATTTTAACTGAGTAAAAAGTATAAAAAAATTGAGGTTTTGCAACATAACTGTGTTGAAAAGATCCTAATCAATTATTTGAACTCCTAAAGTTTGATTAAAACTTGTTTTGCGGTCCTTTTTGTCGAGGTTTCGGACGAGTAGGTCTAAATGGGCCTTTCAATGGACCTGTTGGAATTTTAACTGAGTAAAAAGTATAAAATTTGATTAAAACTCCTAAAATTTGATTAAAACTTGTTTTGCGGTCCTTTTTGTATCGGTTTCGAACCAGCGAGTTTAAATGGGCCTTACAATGGACCCGTTGGAAATTTAACTGAGAAAAAACTAGAGAAATTAAGGTTTTGCAATATAATTGTGTTGAAAAGCTCCTAATCAATTATTTGAACTCCTAAAATTTGATAAAACTTGTTTTGCGTTCCTTTTTGTAGTGGTTTCGGACGAGCAAGTCTAAATGGGCCTTTCAATGGACCCGTTGGAATTTTAACTGAGTATAAAGTACAAAAATTGAAGTTTTACAATATAATTGTTTTGAAAAGCTCCTAATCATTTACATGATCTCCTAAAATTTGATTAAAACTTGTTTTGCGGTCCTTTTTGTAGAGGTTTCGGACGTGCATGTCTAAATGGGCCTTTCAATGGACCCGTTGGAATTTTAACAGAGTAAAAGGTACAGAAATTGAGGTTTTTCAATATAATTGTGTTGAAAAGCTCTTAATCAGTTATTTGAACTTCTAAAATTTGAATAAAACTTGTTTTGCGGTCCTTTTTGTAGAGGTTTCGGACGAGCAGGTCTAAATGGGCCTTTCAATTGACCCGTTGGAATTTTAACTGAGTCAAAAGTACAAAAATTTAGGTTTTGCAATATAATTGTGTTGAAAAGCTCCTAATCAATTACATGATCTCCTAAAATTTAATTAAAACTTGTTTTGCGGTCATTTTTGTAGAGGCTTCGGACGTGTAGGTCTAAACGGGCCTTTCAATGGACCCGATGTAATTTTAACTGAGTAAAAAGTACAAAAATTGTGGTTTTGCAATATTATTGTTTTGAAAAGCTCCTAATAAATTATTCAAACTCCTAAAATTTGATTAAAACTTGTTTTGCGGTCCTTTTTGTAGAGGTTTCGGACGAGCAGGTCTAAATAGGCCTTTCAATGGACCCGTTGGAATTTTAACAGAGTTAAAAGTACAGAAATTGAGATTTTGCAATATAATTGTGTTGAAAAGCTCATAATCAATTATTTGAACTCCTAAAATCTGATTAAAACTTGTTTTGCGGTCCTTTTTATCTAGGGTTTGCACGAGCATGTCTAAATGGGCCTTTCAATGGACCCGTTGGAATTTTAACTGAGTAAAAAGTATAAAAAATTGAGGTTTTGCAACATAATTGTGTTGAAAAGCTCCTAATCAATTATTTGAACTCCTAAAATTTGATTAAAACTTGTTTTGCGGTCCTTTTTGTCGAGGTTTCGGACGAGTAGGTCTAAATGGGCCTTTCAATGGACCTGTTGGAATTTTAACTGAGTAAAAAGTATAAAATTTAAAGTTTTGCAATATAATTGTGTTGAAAAGCTCCTAATCAATTATTTGAACTCCTAAAATTTGATTAAAACTTGTTTTGCGGTCCTTTTGTATCGGTTTCGAACCAACGAGTTTAAATGGGCCTTACAATGGACCCGTTGGCAATTTAACTGAGAAAAAAGTATAGAAATTAAGGTTTTGCAATATAATTGTGTTGAAAAGCTCCTAATCAATTATTTGAACTCATAAAATTTGATAAAACTTGTTTTGCGTTCCTTTTTGTAGAGGTTTCGGACGAGCAAGTCTAAATGGGCCTTTCAATGGACCCGTTGGAATTTTAACTGAGTATAAAGTACAAAAATTGAAGTTTTACAATATAATTGTTTTGAAAAGCTCCTAATCAATTATATGATCTCCTAAAATTTGATTAAAACTTGTTTTGCGGTCCTTTTTGTAGAGGTTTCGGACGTGCATGTCTAAATGGACCTTTCAATGACCCGTTGGAATTTTAACTGAGTAAAAGGTACAGAAATTGAGGTTTTTCAATATAATTGTGTTGAAAAGCTCTTAATCAGTTATTTGAACTCCTAAAATTAGAATAAAACTTGTTTTGCGGTCCTTTTTGTAGAGGTTTCGGACGAGCAGGTCTAAATGGGCCTTTCAATGGACCCGTTGGAATTTTAACTGAGTCAAAAGTACAAAAATTTAGGTTTTGCAATATAATTGTGTTGAAAAGCTCCTAATCAATTACATGATCTCCTAAAATTTAATTAAAACTTGTTTTGCGGTCATTTTTGTAGAGGCTTCGGACGTGCAGGTCTAAACGGGCCTTTCAATGGACCCGATGGAATTTTAACTGAGTAAAAAGTAAAAAAATTATGGTTTTGCAATATTATTGTTTTGAAAAGCTCCTAATAAATTATTCGAACTCCTAAAATTTGATTAAAACTTGTTTTGTGGTCCTTTTTGTAGAGGTTTCGGACGAGCAGGTCTAAATAGGCCTTTCAATGGACCTGTTGGAATTTTAACAGAGTTAAAAGTACAGAAATTGAGGTTTTGCAATATAATTGTGTTGAAAAGCTCCTAATCAATTATTTGAACTCCTAAAATCTGATTAAAACTTGTTTTGCGGTCCTTTATCTAGGGTTTGCACGAGCATGTCTAAATGGGCCTTTCAATGGACCCGTTGGAATTTTAACTGAGTAAAAAGTATAAAAAATTGAGGTTTTGCAACATAACTGTGTTGAAAAGATCCTAATCAATTATTTGAACTCCTAAAATTTGATTAAAACTTGTTTTGCGGTCCTTTTTGTCGAGGTTTCGGACGAGTAGGTCTAAATGGGCCTTTCAATGGACCCGTTGGAAATTTAACTGAGAAAAAAGTATAGAAATTAAGGTTTTGCAATATAATTGTGTTGAAAAGCTCCTAATCAATTATTTGAACTCCTAAAATTTGATAAAAACTATTTTTGCGTTCCTTTTTGTAGAGGTTTCGGACGAGCAAGTCTAAATGGGCTTTTCAATGGACCCGTTGGAATTTTAACTGAGTATAAAGTACAAAAATTGAAGTTTTACAATATAATTGTTTTGAAAAGCTCCTAATCAATTACATGATCTCCTAAAATTTGATTAAAACTTGTTTTGCGGTCCTTTTTGTATCGGTTTCGAACCAACGGGTTTAAATGGGCCTTACAATGGACCCGTTGGAAATTTAACTGAGAAAAAAGTATAGAAATTAAGGTTTTGCAATATAATTGTGTTGAAAAGCTCCTAATCAATTATTTGAACTCCTAAAATTTGATAAAAACTAGTTTTGCGTTCCTTTTTGTAGAGGTTTCGGACGAGCAAGTCTAAATGGGCTTTTCAATGGGCCCGTTGGAATTTTAACTGAGTATAAAGTACAAAAATTGAAGTTTTACAATATAATTGTTTTGAAAAGCTCCTAATCAATTACATGATCTCCTAAAATTTGATTAAAACTTGTTTTGCGGTCCTTTTTGTAGAGGTTTCGGACGTGCATGTCTAAATGGGCTTTTCAATGGACCCGTTGGAATTTTAACTGAGTAAAAGGTACAGAAATTGAGGTTTTTCAATATAATTGTGTTGAAAAGCTCTTAATTAGTTATTTGAACTCCTAAAATTTGAATAAAACTTGTTTTGCGGTCCTTTTTGTAGAGGTTTCGGACGAGCAGGTCTAAATGAGCCTTTCAATGGACCCGTTGGAATTTTAACTGAGTAAAAAGTACAAAAATTTAGGTTTTGCAATATAATTGTGTTGAAAAGCTCCTAATCAATTACATGATCTCCTAAAATTTAATTAAAACTTGTTTTGCGGTCATTTTTGTAGAGGCTTCGGACGTGCAGGTCTAAACGGGCCTTTCAATGGACCCGATGGAATTTTAACTGAGTAAAAAGTAAAAAAAATTGTGGTTTTGCAGTATTATTGTTTTGAAAAGCTCCTAATAAATTATTCAAACTCCTAAAATTTTATTAACACTTGTTTTGCGGTCCTTTTTGTAGAGGTTTCGGACGAGCAGGTCTAAATGGGCCTTTCAATGGACCCGTTGGAATTTTAACAGAGTTAAAAGGACAGAAATTGAGGTTTTGCAATATAATTGTGTTGAAAAGCTCCTAATCAATTATTTGAACTCCTAAAATCTGATTAAAACTTGTTTTGCGGTCCTTATTATCTAGGTTTTGCACGAGCATGTCTAAAGGGCCTTTCAATGGACCCGTTGGAATTTTAACTGAGTAAAAAGTATAAAAATTTGAGGTTTTGCAACATAATTGTGTTGAAAAGCTCCTAATCAATTATTTGAACTCCTAAAATTTGAATAAAACTTGTTTTGCGGTCCTTTTTGTAGAGGTTTCGGACTAGCAGGTCTAAATGGGCCTTTCCATGGACCCGTTGGAATTTTAACTGAGTAAAAAGTATAAAAATTGAGGTTTTGCAATATAATTGTGTTGAAAAGCTCCTAATTAATTAATTGAACTCCTAAAATTTTATTAAAACTTGTTTTACTGTCCTTTTTGTAGAGTTTTCGGACGAGCATATCTAAATGGGCCTTTCATTGGACCCGTTGGAATTTGAACTGAGTAAAAAATATAAAAATTGATATTTTGCAATATAATTGTGTTGAAAAGCTCGTAATCAATTATTTGAACTTCTAAAATTTGATTAAAATTTGTTTTGCGTTCCTTTTTGTATAGGTTTCAGACGAGCAGGTCTAAATGGGCCTTTCAATGGACCCGTTGGAATTTTAACTGAGTAAAAAGTATAAAAGTTGAGGTTTTGCAATATAATTGTGTTGATAAGATCCTAGTCAATTATTTAAACTCCTAAAATTTGATTAAAACTTGTTTTGCGGTCCTTTTTGTTGAGGTTTCGGACGAGCAGGTCTAAATGGGCCTTTCAATGGACCCGTTGGAATTTTAACTAAGTAAAAAGTACAGAAATTGATGTTTTTCAATATAATTATGTTGAAAAGCTCCTAATCAATTACATGATCACCTAAAATTTAATTAAAACTTATTTTGCGGTCATTTTTGTAGAGGCTTCGGACGTGCAGGTCTAAATGGGCCTTTCAATGGGACCGATGGAATTTTAACTGAGTAAAAAGTACAAAATTGTGGTTTTGCAATATAAGGGTGTTTAAAAGCTCCTAATCAGTATTTAATCTCCTAAAATTTAATTAAAACTTGTTTTGCGGTCCTTTTTGTCGAGGTTTCGGACGAGCAGGTCTAAATGGGCCTTTCAATGGACCCGTTGGAATTTTAACTGAGTAAAAAGTACATAAATTGAGGTTTTGCAATATAATTGTGTTGAAAAGCTCATAATCAATTATTTGATCTCCTAAAATTTTATTAAAACTTGTTTTGCGGTCCTTTTTGTTAAGGTTTTGGACGAGCAAGTCTAAATGGGGCTTTCAATGGACCCGTTGGAATTTTAACTGACTAAAAAGTACAGAAATTGAGATTTTGCAATATAATTGTCTTGGAAAGCTCCTAATCAATTATTTGAACTCCTAAAATTTGAATAAAACTTGTTTTGCGGTCCTTTTTGTAGAGGTTTCGGACGAGCAGGTCTAAATGGGCCTTTCAATGGACCCGTTGGAATTTTAAATGAGTAAAAAGTATAAAAATTGAGGTTTTGAAATATAATTGTGTTGATAAGATCCTAATCAATTATTTGAACTCCTAAAATTTGATTAAAACTTGTTTTGCGGTCCTTTTTGTTGAGGTTTCGGATGAGCAGGTCTAAATGGGCCTTCAATGGACCCGTAGGAATTTTAACTAAGTAAAAAGTACAGATATTGAGGTTTTGCAATATAATTATGTTGAAAAGCTCCTAATCAATTACATGATCACCTAAAATTTAATTAAAACTTATTTTGCGGTCATTTTTGTAGAGGCTTCGGACGTGCAGGTCTAAATGGGCCTTTCAATGGACCTGTTGGAATTTTAACTGAATAAAAAGTATAAAATTGAGGTTTTGCAAAATAATTGTGTTGATAAGATCCTAATCAATTATTTGAACTCCTAAAATTTGATTAAAACTTGTTTTGCGGTCCTTTTTGTTGAGGTTTCGGACGAGCAGGTCTAAATGGGACTTTCAATGGACCCGTTGGAATTTTAACTAAGTAAAAAGTACAGATATTGAGGTTTTGCAATATATTTATGTTGAAAAGCTCCTAATCAATTACATGATCACCTAAAATTTAATTAAAACTTATTTTGCGGTCATTTTTGTAGAGGCTTCGGACGTGCAGGTCGAAATGGGTCTTTCAATGGACCCGATGGAATTTTAACTGAGTAAAAAGTACAAAAATTGTGGTTTTGCAATATAAGGCTATTGAAAAGCTCCTAATCAATTACATGATCTCCTAAAATTTAATTAAAACTTGTTTTGCGGTCCTTTTTGTCGAAGTTTCGGACGAGCAGGTCTAAATGGGCCTTTCAATGGACCCGTTGGAATTTTAACTGAGTAAAAAGTACATAAATTGAGGTTTTGCAATATAATTGTGTTGAAAAGCTCATAATCAATTATTTGATCTCCTAAAATTTTATTAAAACTTGTTTTGCGGTCCTTTTTGTTGAGGTTTTGGACGAGCAAGTCTAAATGGGTCTTTCAATGGACCCGTTGGAATTTTAACTGACTAAAAAGTACAGAAATTGAGATTTTGCAATATAATTGTGTCGGAAAGCTCCTAATCAATTATTTGAACTCCTAAAATTTGAATAAAACTTGTTTTGTCGTCCTTTTTGTAGAGGTTTCGGACGAGCAGGCCTAAATGGGCCTTTCAATGGACCCGTTGGAATTTTAACTGAGTAAAAAGTATAAGAATTGAGGTTTTGCAATATATTTGTGTTGAAAAGATCCTAATCAATTATTTGAACTCCTAAATTTTGATTAAAACTTGTTTTGCAGTCCTTTTTGTTGAGGTTTCAGACGAGCAGGTCTAGATGGGACTTTCAATGGACCTGTTGGAATTTTAACTGAGTATAAAGTACAAAAATTGAGGTTTTGCAATATAATTATGTTAAAAAGCTCCTAATCAATTACATGATCTCCTAAAATTTTATTAAAACTCGTTTTGCGGTCATTTTTCTAGAGGCTTCGGACGTGCAGGTCTAAATGGGCCTTTCAATGGACCCGATGGAATTTTATCTGAATAAAAATTACAGAATTTGAGGTTTTGCAATATAATTTTTTTGAAAAGCTCCTAACCAATTATTTGAACTCCTAAAATTTGAATAAAACTTGTTTTGCGGTCCTTTTTGTAGAGGTTTCGGACGAGCAGGTCTAAATGAGCCTTTCAATGGACCCATTCGAATTTTAACTAAGTAAAAAGTATAAAAATTGAGGTTTTGCAATATAATTGTGTTGAAAAGCTCCTAATAAATTATTTGAATTCCTAATATTTGATTAAAACTTTTTTTCCGGTCCTTTTTGTAGAGGTTTCGGACGAGCAGGTCAAAATGGGCCTTTCAATGGACCCGTTGGAATTTTAACTTAGTAAAAAGTACAGAAATTGAGGTTTTGCAATATAATTGTGTTGAAAAGCTCCTACTCAATTATTTTAACTCTTAAAGTTTAATAAACCTTGTTTTCAATTCCTTTTTGTCGAGGTTTCGGACGAGCATGTCTAAATTGGCATTTCAATGGACCTGTTGGAATTTTAACTAAGTAAAAAGTATAAAAATTGAAGTTTTGCAATATAATTGTGTTGAAAAGCTCCTAATCAATTATTTGAACTCCTAAAATTTGATTAAAACTTGTTTTGCGGTCCTTTTTATCTAGGTTTTGGACGAGCAGGTCTAAATGGGCCTTTCAATGGACCCGTTGGAATTTTAACTAAGTAAAAAGTACAGAAATTGAGGTTTTGCAATATAATTGTGTTGAAAAGCTCCTAATAAATAATTTGTACTCCTAAAATTTGATCAAAACTTGTTTTGCGGTCCTTTATGTAGAGGTTTCGGACGAACGGGTCGAAATGGGTCTTTCAATGGACCCGTTGCAATTTTAATTGAGTAAAAAGTATAAAAATTGAGGTTTTGCAATATAATTGTGTTGAAAATCTCCTAATCAATTATTTGAACTCCTAAAATTTGATAAAAACTTGTTTTGTGGTCCTTTTTGTAGAGGTTTCGGACGAGCTGGTCTAAATGGGCCTTTCAATGGACCATTTGGAATTTTAACTGAGTAAAAAGTACAAAAATTGAAGTTTTGCAATATGATTGTTTTTAAAAGCTCCTAATCAATTACAGGATCTCCTAAAATTTGATTAAAACTTGTTTTGCGGTCCTTTTTGTAGAGGTTTCGGACGTGCAAGTCTAAATGCGCCTTTCAGTGGATCCGTTGGAATTTAAACTGAGTAAAAAATACAAAAATTGAGGTTTTGCAATATAATTGTGTTGAAAAGCTCCTAATAAATTATTTGAACTCCTAAAATTTGATAAAACTTGTTTTGCGGTCCTTTTTGTAGAGGTTTCAGACGAGCAGGTCTAAATGGGCCTTTCAATGGACCCGTTGGAATTTTAACAGAGTAAAAAGTACAAAAATTGAGGTTTTGCAATATAATTGTGTTGAAAAGATCCTAATCAATTATTTGAACTCCTAAAGTTTGATAAAATCTTGTTTTGCGGTCCTTTTTGTCGAGGTTTCGGAAAAGCAGGTTTAAATGAGCCTTTTAATGGAAACTTTGGAATTTTAACTGAGTAAAAAGTACAGAAATTGAGGTTTTGCAATATAATTGTGTTGAAAAGCTCATAATCAATTATTTGAACTCCTAAAATTTGATAAAACTTGTTTTGCGGTCGATTTTGTCGAGGTTTCGGACGGGCAGGTCTAAACGGGCCTTTCAATGGACCCGTTGGAATTTTAACTGAGTAAAAAGTACATAAATTGAGGTTTTGCAATATAATTCTGTTGAAAAGCTCATAATCAATTATTTGATCTCCTAAAATTTTATTAAAACTTGTTTTGCGGTCCTTTTTGTTGAGGTTTTGGACGAGCAAGTCTAAATGGGCCTTTCAATGGACCCGTTGGAATTTTAACTAACTAAAAAGTACAGAAATTGAGATTTTGCAATATAATTGTGTTGGAAAGCTCCTAATCAATTATTTGAACTCCTAAAATTTGAATAAAACTTGTTTTGCGGTCCTTTTTGTAGAGGTTTCGGACGAGCAGGTCTAAATGGGCCTTTCAATGGACCCGTTGGAATTTAAACTGAGTAAAAAGTACAAAAATTGTTGTTTTGCAATATTATTGTTTTGAAAAGCTCCTAATAAATTATTCGAACTCCTAAAATTTGATTAAAACTTGTTTTGCGGTCCTTTTTGTAGAGGTTTCGGACGAGCAGGTCTAAATAGACCTTTCAATGGACCCGTTGGAATTTTAACAGAGTTAAAAGTACAGAAATTGAGGTTTTGCAATATAATTGTGTTGAAAAGCTCCTAATCAATTATTTGAACTCCTAAAATCTGATTAAAACTTGTTTTGCGGTCCTTTTTATCTAGGGTTTGCACGAGCATGTCTAAATGGGCTTTTCAATGGACCCGTTGGAATTTTAACTGAGTAAAAAGTATAAAAAATTGAGGTTTTGCAACATAATTGTGTTGAAAAGCTCCTAATCAATTATTTGAACTCCTAAAATTTGATTAAAACTTGTTTTGCGGTCCTTTTTGTAGAGGTTTCGGACGAGTAGGTCTAAATGCGCCTTTCAGTGGATCCGTTGGAATTTAAACTGAGTAAAAAATACAAAAATTGAGGTTTTGCAATATAATTGTGTTGAAAAGCTCCTAATAAATTATTTGAACTCCTAAAATTTGATAAAACTTGTTTTGCGGTCCTTTTTGTAGAGGTTTCAGACGAGCAGGTCTAAATGGGCCTTTCAATGGACCCGTTGGAATTTTAACAGAGTAAAAAGTACAAAAATTGAGGTTTTGCAATATAATTGTGTTGAAAAGATCCTAATCAATTATTTGAACTCCTAAAGTTTGATAAAATCTTGTTTTGCGGTCCTTTTTGTCGAGGTTTCGGAAAAGTAGGTTTAAATGAGCCTTTTAATGGAAACTTTGGAATTTTAACTGAGTAAAAAGTACAGAAATTGAGGTTTTGCAATATAATTGTGTTGAAAAGCTCATAATCAATTATTTGAACTCCTAAAATTTGATAAAACTTGTTTTGCGGTCGATTTTGTCGAGGTTTCGGACGGGCAGGTCTAAACGGGCCTTTCAATGGACCCGTTGGAATTTTAACTGAGTAAAAAGTACATAAATTGAGGTTTTGCAATATAATTCTGTTGAAAAGCTCATAATCAATTATTTGATCTCCTAAAATTTTATTAAAACTTGTTTTGCGGTCCTTTTTGTTGAGGTTTTGGACGAGCAAGTCTAAATGGGCCTTTCAATGGACCCGTTGGAATTTTAACTAACTAAAAAGTACAGAAATTGAGATTTTGCAATATAATTGTGTTGGAAAGCTCCTAATCAATTATTTGAACTCCTAAAATTTGAATAAAACTTGTTTTGCGGTCCTTTTTGTAGAGGTTTCGGACGAGCAGGTCTAAATGGGCCTTTCAATGGACCCGTTGGAATTTAAACTGAGTAAATAGTACAAAAATTGTTGTTTTGCAATATTATTGTTTTGAAAAGCTCCTAATAAATTATTCGAACTCCTAAAATTTGATTAAAACTTGTTTTGCGGTCCTTTTTGTAGAGGTTTCGGACGAGCAGGTCTAAATAGACCTTTCAATGGACCCGTTGGAATTTTAACAGAGTTAAAAGTACAGAAATTGAGGTTTTGCAATATAATTGTGTTGAAAAGCTCCTAATCAATTATTTGAACTCCTAAAATCTGATTAAAACTTGTTTTGCGGTCCTTTTTATCTAGGGTTTGCACGAGCATGTCTAAATGGGCTTTTCAATGGACCCGTTGGAATTTTAACTAAGTAAAAAGTATAAAAAATTGAGGTTTTGCAACATAATTGTGTTGAAAAGCTCCTAATCAATTATTTGAACTCCTAAAATTTGATTAAAACTTGTTTTGCGGTCCTTTATGTCGAGGTTTCGGACGAGTAGGTCTAAATGGGCCTTTCAATGGACCTGTTGGAATTTTAACTGAGTAAAAAGTATAAAATTTGAAGTTTTGCAATATAATTGTGTTGAAAAGCTCCTAATCAATTATTTGAACTCCTAAAATTTGATTAAAACTTGTTTTGCGGTCCTTTTTGTATCGGTTTCGAACCAGCGGGTTTAAATGGGCCTTACAATGGACCCGTTGGAAATTTAACTGAGAAAAAAGTAGAGAAATTAAGGTTTTGCAATATAATTGTGTTGAAAAGCTCCTAATCAATTATTTGAACTCCTAAAATTTGATAAAACTTGTTTTGCGGTCCTTTTTGTAGTGGTTTCGGACAAGCAAGTCTAAATGGGCCTTTCAATGGACCCGTTAGAATTTTAACTGAGTATAAAGTACAAAATTGAAGTTTTGCAATATAATTGTTTTGAAAAGCTCCTAATCAATTACATGATCTCCTAAAATTTGATTAAAACTTGTTTTGCGGTCCTTTTTGTAGAGGTTTCGGATGTGCATGTCTAAATGGGCCTTTCAATGGACCCGTTGGAATTTTAACTTAGTAAAAGGTACAGAAATTGAGGTTTTTCAATATAATTGTGTTGAAAAGCTCTTAATCAGTTATTTGAACTCCTAAAATTTGAATAAAACTTGTTTTGCGGTCCTTTTTGTAGAGGTTTCGGACGAGCAGGTCTAAATGGGCCTTTCAATGGACCCGTTGGAATTTTAACTGAGTCAAAAGTACAAAAATTTAGGTTTTGCAATATAATTGTGTTGAAAAGCTCCTAATCAATTACATGATCTCCTAAAATTTAATTAAAACTTGTTTTGCGGTCATTTTTGTAGAGGCTTCGGACGTGCAGGTCTAAACGGGCCTTTCAATGGACCCGATAGAATTTTAACTGAGTAAAAAGTACAAAAATTGTGGTTTTGCAATATTATTGTTTTGAAAAGCTCCTAATAAATTATTCGAACTCCTAGAATTTGATTAAAACTTGTTTTGCGGTCCTTTTTGTAGAGGTTTCGGACGAGCAGGTCTAAATAGGCCTTTCAATGGACCCGTTGGAATTTTAACAGAGTTAAAAGTACAGAAATTGAGGTTTTGCAATATAATTGTGTTGAAAAGCTCCTAATCAATTATTTGAACTCCTAAAATCTGATTAAAACTTGTTTTGCGGTCCTTTTTATCTAGGGTTTGCACTAGCATGTCTAAATGGGCTTTTCAATGGACCCGTTGGAATTTTAACTGAGTAAAAAGTATAAAAAATTGAGGTTTTGCAACATAATTGTGTTGAAAAGCTCCTAATCAATTATTTGAACTCCTAAAATTTGATTAAAACTTGTTTTGCGGTCCTTTTTGTCGAGGTTTCGGACGAGTAGGTCTAAATGGGCCTTTCAATGGACCTGTTGGAATTTTTTTTTTTGAAGAAAGGGCCTCATTAAAAACCCCTACTACTGTCCTTCAAGCAAAGCTAGAGGACCCTAAAAAGGGGAAAAGAGTGCCCAAATATTATTAATCAATGAATATTTATTACAAGATGTTGAATACAATGGGGAATATCCGATTCAAATGACATAGAAGTCATAGAATTCATAGAAAAAGAAGCCAAAGTATGGGCTATAACATTTGCCTCACGGCGTACAAATGAAATAGAAGTAAAGTCGAAGTCATGAAGAGCAGCTTGTATCTGAAGAATAGTTGGTCCCATAGTAGAAAGGTCCTGAGCAGGATTGTTGATCCTATTCGCGAGAGAGGCGCAGTCAGTTTCGATCAAGATACGATTCCATCCTTGAGATCGGGCAAAGGTGAGACCAGCAAGGATACTTTCCCCCTCACTGGTGATAGCGTCCTGACGGCTACCAAGAGGGAAAGCAAGACCACCCACGACTGCTCCTGCAGGATCACGAGCAACAACGTCGACGGCTGCTGCACGAGTTGAAGGGTTAAAAGCTCCGTCCACATTAATTTTGAAAAAATTAGGTGGAGGAGTACGGGAGGTGTTAGTAAAAGTAGATGGAGGTGGATTAGATGAAATTGAAGATTTACAAAATTCATCATGTAAGCTAATTGAGTTGACCGCAATTAGCCATGAGGGTTGTAGATGGTGGTTGTGAACCCAATCATTACGTCTGTTCCAAATATTCCATAAAACAGTAAGGAAGAGACCAAATTTATCAGAGGAAATTGTAGAGGCTGCTTCCTCTAACCATTGTAAGGGTGTAGGAGCTAAACTCTTATAGAGAGAGATAGGAATACCACTAATTTGGAGGGCTTCAGATGCCCCAGGGCAGTCACGAAGCGCATGAAGAATCGATTCCGATTGATTACCACAGATAGAGCAGAGCTCCGAGCTAGGGGAGAAAGCTTGCATCTTAGAACCAACTGGTAGAGCATCAGATGACATATGCCAGCCAAAAGTTTTAACTTTGGGTAAAGCTTTGATTTTGGATAAAAACTTCCAAAACCGAGTAGTTGGCGAAGGTTGGGATAGTGAGCGTTGTAAGAAAATGTATCCAGAGCGAACTGAGTAGATACCCGAGTCATTGGGAGACCATAGGATTGAATCCCGTTGATCATTTATGATGGGAATACGGAGAATGGCATCGGCATCAATTGGAGTGAAGTAATTGTTTAACTTTACTGTATCCCAGGCAGTCTGGTTATGGATCATGAAATCCCGACATCGAATGTGAAATTCATCGGAAATTTCGTAATCCCCAGTTAGCTCAATCGGGGAAGACCCACCCCATATATCTTTGTGTATTCTGATATTACTGTTTATGCCAGGGCGATGAAGAAAGCCAGGGAAAAGGCGCTGAATAGCGTTATATATACCTTGCCAGGCAAAGGAGCCCCTATTAGGTTTCGGTGCATCCAGGATGTTGCCTGCAGGAAAATATTTAGATCGGTATATTTGTCCTAATAAGGAATCTGGTTCACAGATTAGTTTCCAAATTTGCTTACCCAAGAGAGCGATATTGAAATCGTGTAGGTCCTTAAAACCCATGCCACCAGCGGATTTGGGTAAACATATACGATTCCACGGTAACATGTGCCAACCTTTTTTGTTGGATTTACCAGTCCACCAGTATTGGCGGATTGATGTAGTCATGTCGTCGATGATATTGTGTGGTAGAAGATAGCAAGACATAACATATTGTGGGAGAGATTGTAAAACAGCTTTGATGAAAATTTCTCTACCACTAAAGGATAGAAGGTGTTTGTCCCAGCTAGAGAGGCGATCATGTACTTTATCTCGTACAAAACCTAATGATTCAGTTTTATTTTTCCCTATTAAGAACGGGATGCCTAGGTATACTCCGGGGTTAGAAACTTCACGAACTTGTAAAAGGCTATTGATTGCAATTCTTGTTGCAGAAGGTGTACGTGGGTTATAGAAAATTGTTGATTTCTCGAAATTTATTGCTTGACCAGATGCATTAGCATATATTTGAAGAGCATTTTTCAGAAGGGATGCTTCAGATTGATTGGTATTTATAAATACCATACAATCATCAGCAAAAAGGAGGTGGTTAACTTTGGGCCCATGTTTACATGCGCCTAGACCAGAAAGTATATTAGTTTGTTGAGCAGCAGCTAAGTAAGCCGAGAGGCCTTGAGTGCATAATAGAAAAAGAAAAGGGGATAGAGGATCCCCCTGACGAAGACCACGTTGAGGTTGAAAGATGGGTGAAAAGGAATTATTAATTTTAACTGAGAAAGAGACTGTGGATATACAACGCATTATAAGCTCAATCCATCCGGATGCAAAGCCCATTCGTGTCATAACGTTTGCAAGGAAAGACCATTCTACTCTATCGAAAGCTTTTTCCATGTCAAGCTTGAGAGCAGCTCCTTGCGAGGATTTAGTCGCACCGGAGTTGATATTGTGAATAATTTCATGCGCAACAAGGATGTTGTCAGAAATGTTGCGTCCCTGGACAAAGGCAGCTTGATTAGGGCTAATACAAAGAGGTATAGCCTGTTTCATTCTATTTACAATTGTTTTGGCAACTATTTTATAGAGAACAGTGCAAAGGCTAATTGGTCTGAGTTGCTTCATGGATGTTGGATCCTTTACTTTGGGTATTAGCACCAGAATAGTTTTGTTAACTAAGGCCATATCAGCGTTGCCGTTTAATAGGTCAATACAAAGATTAAGAACATCGTCTCCAACTATGTCCCAGTGTTGTCGAAAGAAACTACTAGGTAGACCGTCGGCACCAGGTGCCTTCCTAGGGTCAATATCTTTAAAGGCATGGAGAATTTCTTCTCTGGTGAACGGCTTGAGAAGGTTGTCGTTCATTGAAGAATTGATGGAAGGGTGGATTTTATCAAGAATGATGTTCGTTAAATTGGGGATTAGAGGTTGTAAACAGGTTTTGGAAATAATCAGAAGCGATATCCATTATTTCAGATTCAGAAGTGCACCAATTGGAGTTGGCATCAAAAAGACCTATGACTGAATTTTTCTTATTTCGATTAGAAGCTCTGGCATGGAAGAATTTGGTGTTTTTGTCTCCTTGGGAAAGCCAAAGAGTTCGGGATCTTTGAGCCCAATAAGTTTCTTGTTCTGTTAAAAGTTTATTTAATTTTGTTCTATAGTTTAAGTAAGTTTGTTTATTTGTGGATGTTAAGGGACGGTAGAGAAGTTTGTTAATTTTTTTGGTAAGGAATTTAATACGTCCTGTTGTGTTAAAGCGTTGTTGGTTTTGCCAATCATCTAGGTATGTTCCTACCGCTTTAATTTTATTGATGGCTGTTCCGGGGGTATCGGCCCACGCCCTTTTGATTGTTTGGATGTTTTCTTTATTATTGGCCCAACAACTTTCAAATCTGAAATTCTTGGGGATTTGTGTTTTGGGTGTAGTAGTTGGTTTATCAAATTCAAGAAGAAGGAAACAATGGTCGGATTTTGCGACATATTTCGTAGATATACGATGAGTAGGGTAGAGATCTTGCCAAGTGGAGTTAGCAATAAAACGGTCTAGTCGTTCATGAATTACCGGAGTTAAGGGGCCTACTTTTGTCCATGTAAACCAACCCGAAGTTGGCTTGCAATCGAATAGGTTGTTTCGAATTAAACAATTTCGAAAATTTTTAATTTGGGATCTAGCTCTACGGGGACCCCCTTGTTTTTCTGAATCTGTTAGAATCTCATTGAAATCTCCTCCGAGAAGCCAAGGTTTATCTTTAGTAGAAGTGTATAAAGAATCAATTAACTCCCATGTTTTATATTTTTGGCTAGTTTCCGAAAATCCATGCATTCCAGTGAAAAACGTAGTGCAGTTATTCTTTGTAATTTGAATGTGAATATAACGCAACGAATAGGAAATTAAACTTATATTAATATCATTTGCGGCGAATAAAGAAATTCCGGAACACCCTTCCGAGGGGGAGATAGAAATAATGTCTAACATACCTAATGAGAGACATAAGCGGTTACATTCCGCATTATTTAACTTAGTTTCGCATAAGAAGATAATATCAGGGTTGGTACGTTGGACATAGGATCAGAAATGTTGAACCGTCGGGGCTTGTCCAAGACCCTGACAGTTCCAGCAGAGGATCCTCATTTTGCTCGGCGGGGCTGGGAATCAGCTGCCGCCGGAGAGTTTTTAGAGCTGCTCATCCCAGCTTTTGGAGTAGATTCTGACTGTTTGGATTTGACTGGATCGTATTCGGTGACTGCAAGCCATTCATCCTTGTACAGCCATGGTCCACGATTGAGGATGTCATAGCAGTTCTTGATTTCTTTGAACTTGATCTTGAGAAAGTTGTCTTGTATCACTGAGATGGATACAACTTCATTGGGATTCCAGATTCCGTCGAAGGCGTTGATAACAGCAAGAATATCAAGAGGTTTGGACGATATGAAGCGACCAATGACAATGAGTTTGGGATCTTCCTTGAAGAATTCAAAATCAGGGTTGTAGAGCAGATTTGATTCTTCATTGGTGAGATTGATCGAGTTGAGTTGGGGGATGGAAGAGGATGAAGCCATAATGAATTTTAGAGAGTATGAAGAGTACGAGTGAAATAGGATTTGTGGTGGGTTGGTGTAATTATAATGTAAGTATATAAAGGGAACGAAAACAGCTAAGGGGGATGATATAAGGAAAGTGGGATAAGAAAGATTTAGAGGAATGAATAACGATTGTGGTAGATAGGAAATATTACTATCAATAAATAAAATAACTAAGGTGCTTTCCATAAATAAAATAGAATACGCTGAAAAAGAAGAAGTTCTAAGAATTATTGAAGGAAAGTATCTTAAAAAACGGTAAAAGTTTCGAAAAAGCTTTAATAGTAATATTAGAAAGATTTGGAAGAAATTATGGTAATAAAAAAGGGTTAAAAAAGGTAAGGTCAAAATGGCGTTAGTAATAAAAGGGAGACTTTTAATAATTGAGTAATTAAAGCGGAGAATAAAGTTTGATGGTACAAATAAAGGGAAATAGATTATGTAACTACTGAAAATTATTTTCATTAATGGTATTAATGTTGCATAATAAAAGGCAAAGTTTAATACGAATAAAGTAATAATAAAAGTTGAAAATATTAGATGGAATAAAACCGGAAATATTGTAACCCCCTTAACCCGGCCTAGACGTTCGACCCGAATTAAGAAGATCACACGGGGAAAACCAAAGTCAACCCGAAAGTCAACCTTGATTAACGACCCTTTTTTTCCTTTTTAATCTTGTCTAGATGCTCTTTAACCCTAGATGTGTTCACACAAACATCATACTCAAAGATCACAACCATCAGAGAACATTCAGGGACCCAACTGTACAAAACACAACTTTAGGGACCAAACTATAAATTCTGAATATTACAGGGACTTCACCCAATTAAAAGTTACCAATATAAAATTAGTCATGTTTCATACTTCACTGCCAAATTTCAGCTCAAACGGACATCTAAAACTCATCCAATTTCAAAAACAAGTTTCAGGACCAAAACGCAAACATTTCGAAACACATAACCGCCAGTGTTAGCCCCCAACGGTCAGGTGTTCCGAAACAGGTTCACCCTGTTTCGAAACGCGGGGCCGTTCCGCAACGCGTATCGGAACAGGCACTGGCAGTAGCACAAACGTTCCGAAACGAGTCCATCCGTTTCGAAACACCCTGGCCTTTACAGGCCCCCGTTCCGAAACGGTAACACGCGTTCCAAAACGCCCTGCCCAGATTGCAGCATCCTTGCTGGTTAAATGCATCTTTGACCCACCAAACATGATCCGAATGCAACCAAACCACACCAGCAAGTCATATAACATACAAGAGACATATATGCATCAAAAACTAGATACATAACCACCCCTATGTGCAACAACACATTAGACTCATTCAAGGCTCAATCATGCTTTTAAACAAGAAGCATAGCAATACAACTTAAGCATAGGGAGATTCAAACGTTGCAACATTAATCCACATGATTCAAAACCATAACCCAAACTTGTCCAACATACACAATCTCCTTAAACATCAACATAAGAGATTCTTCCCCCCATTGCCTTTATTAACTATAGCTATTAACCGAGACATACATCTCACTTGGAGTACTCCTTGAATCCCTTGCTCCTCGCTGTCCAAACTTCACTTATCTGCATTGATGGACAAAAAGGAGCGTAAGCACATAATGCTTAGTGAGGAATGCTCAAAACCAAGACACCATCAATGCAGCGAATCATAAAACCATTTTTAAAAGCAAGCTCGATTCGACAAACCAAAGCAATATTTGAAAACCCTTTTTCAACAACATGCTTTAAAATCATGCCTTGCACAAACATGAAAACCAACCCTTAGCTTAGGAAGCTAAGTAAACCTTTTCAAAACATAAACTTGCAAAACCATCAAATTAGCCGTTCCATGCAAAAACACCATATGCAAAGCTAATTTCAAACCTTGGAAAACACTTCCACTTTACATCTTACCATTCTCATACTTGAATGTCATTTCAAAGCAAGAAACCCTTTTAAAACCATTTACTCAAACAATCAAACACATGCATTAAACAAATGCAACATATGAACCACATCATTAACAATTGC